>CM035837.1:116181350-116781350 GCA_020510985.1 Pholidichthys leucotaenia
GTTGATGAGACCTGTTACAGAGAGCTGAGTCTTCACTACTGAGTGGAGGAAGAGATAAAGCTACTTTGTTTTTGTGCAAATAGATTATTTTTCCTTTGTCGTGGTTAAAGACAAAAGCATATTGATGGATTGCAAGCTAAAGTGCCAGTTGAAAAGTGCTTGAAAACAGCAACAATACTCCGACAAAGCTAGTGCTAAGTAATGGCTAGCTATGCTAACAACTAACACAATGTTGGCTGCACGGTGGCGCAGTGGTTTAGCACTGTGGCAGCACAGTTTTACCCTCGGCCGGGGGACCGCAGGGATCATGAGATCGTGGGTTCGATCCCAGCCCCCGACCAACAGTGAGCTGTGTGGAGTTTGCATGTTCTCCCCGTGTTGCGCGGGTTTACTCCGGGATTTCTCCGGTTTCCTTCCGCATACCAAAAACATGTAGGTTTAGGGCGCTCGCGCACGCAGCGACCAGCAGCCGGTGGCTTGTCACCAGACTGCAAACCAAGTCTACCTACGGGTACAAATAAGTAACAAAAAAAAAAAAAAAAAAAAAATGTTATTAGATCTATGCTACTGAACAGCCACTAAGACTTGGCAACGCTCCCACCCCAGATGCATCGGGTAGCCGCGTCCGCCTGCAGGGTCCATGATGAACTCCAAAGAACAGGTGAGTAAAAAGGAAAAAAAAATAAATCTGCAAACTCAAAGTGGCTGGGTCTCCACTGGCTGCTGTCTTCTGTCATAAATGCCCTTTGGGGCAGAGATATGAGACCCATGCACCAACTGTGAGTTTGGGCAGTTTATTGAAAAAGGCAACAAACAAAGTTCAACAGAGCGTTCAAAACTCAAAATACAAACGAAGGAGAAAAACTTACAGAGATTGTGCTCCAGAGCGAGGCAGGGCTCTGGTGGAGCCATTACGATCCAAGATGGCGCCCACAGCGGTCGACATGGTGCTTCGCTGCGCTCTTTGTTTGTTTTTGTTTGTCAATTGTGTGTCTGCTTGCACTTATACCCGTGAAGAACTTTTAAATATCAGGACTTTCACCCCCACGGACCTCCTCCCAGTTTTTCTAGCCCCTGCCGCCGATCTGGTTTATTGTTTGGCTCGGAAAGTGAGACGGCGGAAGAGAGGAAGACGAGCGGGCGCTCTCGTGCGACTTCGCAGGAGAGGCTCGCGAACGGCGCTGCCTGGCATATTTCTGTCCAATACCAACTCTCTCTCTAACAAGGTGGATGAACTGAGACTGCTGATGCGTTTTAAGGACCTCGCCTCCTCAGCTGTCCTCTGCTTTACTGAGACCTGGCTCCGGGAAAATATACCGGACAGCGCGCTGCGCCTCGACGGCTTCCAGCTCTTCCGTGCTGATCGTGACACAGAGCTTTCCGGCAAGACCACAGGAGGCGGAGTCTGCTTCTACATCAACTGCATCTGGTGCTCTGATGTAACGGTAATTTCCAAACACTGTTCTCCTGCCTTGGAATTTCTTGTTATCAATTGCAAGCCCTTCTATTCCCCGCGGGAGTTTGCTTCTTTTATACTGATCGCTGTGTACGCCCCTCCCGACGCGGACACGCGCGAAGCTCAGCGCGTGCTCGCGGATCACATTCAACACACAGAGCGGAGTTTTCCAGACTCGCTGATTATTGTGGCTGGCGACTTTAATCAGTGCAATCTGAGCCACGATCTCCCCCGCTACAAACAGTTTATTAAATGCCCCACCAGAGGATTAAACACACTGGATCACTGTTACACCACAGTGAAAGACGCATATCGCGCTGTCCCTCGAGCTGCGCTGGGATTATCTGATCACGTGATGGTTCACCTCATTCCCACATACAGACAGAGATTGAAGCTCACTAAACCTGTTGTGAGCACTACGAAGATACGGACCAGTGAAGCTGAGGAGAAGCTGGAAACGTGCATGGAAATATCTGACTGGGGCATGCTTAAAGGAGCCACGCATGATCTGGATGAGTACACGGACACTGTGAACTCATATATCCACTTTTGTGAAGAGAACATTCTTCCATCACGCACCAGGGTGAGTTACTCTAATGACAAACCCTGGTTCACAGCTAAGCTCAGACAGATCAGGAAGGAGAAGGAAGCAGCGCTGAAAAGTGGAGACAGGGACTGCTACAGGGAGGTTAAATACCGGTTTAACAGAGAGCTGAAGAGGGCTAAATCTGTGTACTCAGAGAGACTCCAGCAGCAGTTCACTGCTAATGATTCGGCTTCCGTGTGGAGAGGACTGAGGCAGATCACCAACTATCGGCCTCAGGCTCCTAAAGGTCAGGATGACAAAGCCCTTTGTCAGAGACTGTCCCAACACTATGCCCGTTTTGACACCTCGTCATCTGTGTCCAACTCCCCCCCTCCCTCCAGCTCCACAGCCTCCACATTCCCTACTTCATTTAAGGCACCCCCCCCTCCTCCCCCCCTCCCCTTATCATCAGTGAGCAGGATGTGCTCAAACAGTTCTCCAGACTGAACCCGCGCAAGGCCCCCGGCCCAGACGGCGTGTCTCCCTCCACCCTGAGACTCTGTGCGAAACAGCTGGCTCCTGTATTCACAGACATTTTTAACACCTCCCTTAAGTTATGCCACGTGCCATCCTGCCTCAAATCCTCCACCATCATCCCTGTCCCCAAGAAGCCACGGATCACTGGACTTAATGACTACAGACCTGTAGCGCTCACCTCTGTAGTCATGAAGTCCTTTGAGCGCCTGGTCCTGTCCCACCTCAAGTCCATCACCACCCCTCTCCTGGACCCGCTGCAGTTTGCCTACCGAGCCAACAGGTCTGTAGACGATGCAGTCAACCTGGCCCTCCACTCCATCCTGCAGCACCTGGACTCCCCGGGAACCTACGCCAGGATCCTGTTTGTGGACTTCAGCTCCGCATTCAACACCATCCGCCCCGCTCTGCTCCAGGACAAGCTGTCCCTGCTCAACGTGCCTGACTCCCTCTGCAGGTGGATCATCGACTTCCTGACGGACCGGAGGCAGCATGTGCGGCTGGGAAAGACTGTCTCAGACTATACTAGCATCAGCACCGGATCACCCCAGGGCTGTGTACTTTCCCCCCTACTCTTCTCCCTTTACACCAACTCCTGCACCTCCAGCCACCAGTCTGTCAAGTTGATCAAGTTTGCGGACGACACCACCCTCATCGGGCTCATCTCCAACGGCGACGAGTCCGCCTACAGGAGAGAGGTGGCCCAGCTGGCGTCCTGGTGCAGCAATAACAACCTGCAGCTGAACGCTCTGAAGACAGTGGAGATGATTGTAGACTTCAGGAAAGTCACTACTCCTCTGCCCCCCCTCACCCTCTCAGGCTCTCCCATCACCACTGCTGATTCCTTCCGCTTCCTAGGCACTACCATCACCAGGGACCTCAAATGGGAGCTGACCATCAGCTCACTCATCAAAAAAGCCCAGCAGAGGATGTTCTTCCTGCGGCAGCTGAGGAAGCTCAAGCTACCCACCAAGATGTTAGTGCAGTTCTACACAGCCATCATCAAGCCCATCCTCACCACCTCCATAACCGTGTGGTACGCAGGAGCCACTGCCAGGGACAGACTAAGGCTGCAGCGCGTCGTGCGCACTGCTGAGAAGGTGATCGGCTGCAAGCTCCCATCTCTCCAGGATCTGTACATCTCCAGGACCCGGAGGCGTGCTGGCCGGATCATAGCCGATCCCTCACACCCTGGTCACGTACTGTTTGCCCCCCCTCCCCTCTGGTAGAAGACTTCGGTCCATCCAGACTAAAACCTCCCGTCACATGAACAGCTTCTTCCCCTCTGCCATTAGACTGCTGAACACTAAGTGACTCTCGTGCACCATGTACAGCAGCTCAACCAGACTCATGTCAATCATCACTGTTTTCTTCCTGCATTACCGACTGCACTATATAGTTCTCCACAGTATATGCTGCTGGCTAATATATATTTTAACTGTTGACCAGTATCACTTAATCTTATCCTACACTTTATTACATGTATAGTTTATTTCTCTTATCTTATCATGTTTAATGTTGCAGCATTGTACCGAGACAAATTCCTAGTTTGTGTACTACATGAACAATGGCAATAAACCTGATTCTGATTCTGATTCTGATTCTGATTCTGAGACAAGATGAAGATAACTATCAAGACAGCGGCAAATAAGAAAAGGAAATGCAGTTCTTAAATAGGGACGGAATGGATAACACAAATGATGACAGGTGTGGGTTCACATGAGCAGGCAAAAGGGAACAATGAATGGTGATTGGGGTCAGCTGAAAGAGATGAGGGGGGAGTGGCTGGGCTTGACAGCTGACAGGGCGACGCCCGCGCAGAGCACGAAACCGTAAATGCCGCCTTACAGCTGTCAGCTCAGAGAAGGACACCGCAGTATAAATGTAAAGAATAAACATAATCAAATGCAGACTAATAAATAATTACAAAGTGAAATGAAACAAAACTGAAGCCTAAACAGAAAAATAGAAAGCAGTACAAAAACTCAAAGGCCAAAATACAACAAATATAAATAAATACAAAGAAAAGGCCACAAGACTGAATCTAGCAGAACTACCAGAGCTCAGCTCGTGACAGAGCCCCCCTCTCAAGGGGTGCATCCCAGACACCCCAGGGTAGCGCCAAAAGAAAAAGAAAAAGCCTGCCCCCCTTCCCCCCAGCAGGGCACAACAATAACCCACCCAGGGTGGGTGGTGGGGGGAACAGGCTAGGAGGTAAAGAAACAAAACCCCACTCAGGACCCACACCAGTCAAACCCTCAACCTCCTTAAGCCCCCTGGACCGAGGAGCTGAACAGTTCAGGCGGGCGACCAGAGTCCCAGGCCCGCCAGCTAGTATGACGGTATGAGTCGGGTGGCCTCCCAGAGAACATGGGCCAACCAACTCTGCAGCACAGTCTGTCAAGTGGCCTGCCAGAGTTCTTCAGCCACCCGAACAGAAGAGGTGGCCCAGGAGGAGGCCGCCCGACGGGAAGGGCAAACAATGAGCAGGAGAGGGGAGTCGAGGGAACCACAACAACGTCAGGCAGCGGAGGAGGAACCACGACGGCGTCTGGCAGCGGAGGAGGAACCACGATGGTGTCTGGCAGTGGAGGAGGAACCACAACGGCATCTGGTAGAGAAGAGGGAACCACGGCACCCTCAGTGATCCCGGGCTGGAGCAGAATTGCACCCTCAGTGGCTCCGGGCTGGAGCGGAGCTGCACCCTCTGTGGCTCCGGGCTGGAGCAATGCTGCACCCGTGGTGGCTCCAGGCTGGAGCAACACTGGACCCACAGTGGTCCCGGGCTGGGACATAGCTGCACCCTCGGTGGTTCCGGACTGGACCAAAGCTGCACCCCTGGTGGGTCCAGACCAGACCAAGGCTGCACCCTCAGTGGTCCCAGACTGGACCAAGACTGCACCCACGGTGGCCCCTGGGCTGTGGCGTAACACCCATGGCGGGCCCATACTGGAGCGCAGCACCCAAGTTGGATTTAGGCTGGGATGCAACACCCATGATGGTCCCCGAATGGGACACAGCACCCACGGAGACCCAGACTGAAGAGTAGCTGCACCCACGGAGGTCCTGGGCTGGGACACAGCACCCACGATGACCTTAACCAGAGGTGGAGCAGCACCCACGGAGGACCCGGACAGGGCCGAAGCTGCACCCACAGAGGTCCCGGGCTGGGACAGAGCACCCGCAATGACCTCAGCAGGAGGAGCTAGACCTACGGTGATCTCAGACGGCAAGCCTGGACCTACAGAGACATCTGGCAGATCAGGAAATACCTTGGTGACCCTGGGAGAAAGCTCAGACAAAACAGACGGAGAGACAGGGGCAGGGTCACCGGCAGTGTCAGAGCCTGGTGAGGTGAGCTCAGGTGCACCTGACGACTGCACCCGACTCTCCTCACCAAGAGCCAGGCAAGATTTCTCCTAAACAGAAACCAGAAAAATGAAAGAGAGCACTTGCCTGAGCTTGAGCTCCACCGCCATCCAGGACTCCGTTGATCCAAACAATGGTGTCTCAGGCCCAGCTCTCTGGAGATCCAGCTCCAACTTTGCTGCGGCAGTCCCTGCAGCAGGCATGGTGGTCGGTGCAGTCCTAGTGCCCCTCAGAGATGTGGCCCACGCAGGTGGCTCGCCCTACATGGTGACAGGAGGTCAGCTCCCTGCTGGCGCTGCTTCCTGCTCAGCTGAAGCCTGGGGATCCTCCATAGTCGGTGCAGGTGCCAGCTCGGGTTCAGCACTCCCCTTCCGTACGTAGTGTGGCTGCGGGGCTGGAATCAGGTTCTCCAGCACCGCAGGCTCCTCCATTGTCCAGTGGCTCAGTTCTGGGGCCCGCGGCCATTCAGTGATGACAGGAGGAGACACGGAGAGGGCAGGTGAGAAACTAGTAGCTGCAGCAGGTGGTGAGAGCTCAGTGGACTGCATACCCTGAGCCTACCCTGCATACCCTGAGCCTCAGCAATCAGACAATCAGACAAGGCATATCATCATAAAATGAAGGGGAATGAAATGACACTTTCCTGTGTTCCTGGGTTGTGATGTTTTCTGCTGCAGCTGGCAGCTCTCCGTGACTACAGTGGATTTTGGCCCCTCAGAGGATCGTGGAGGGGCAGCCCCAGTGAGCAAGGAGGTGGGTGAAGCCAGGGAAAAAATAGGTGACCTCTCGGCAGCAGATGAGAGCGACAAGGAGAAGCAGAAAACAGCAGCTGCACAGAGGGGAGGAGCTGACAATTCAGCTGGAGACGAAGAGCACAAAGTGCGTACTGCTGAGGAAGGCTTCTGCCTCGGCGAAGGGGAATTTGCTGCCCGGGAGGGGGGAGTATTCCTCCAACGGTCCGGGGGTGGATGACGACGCCATGAACATGTTCTAAAAGCTCTGTCTCTGTCTGTTTTCAGCCTGACATTATTAATTAAATTATTTTGCTATGTGTGCGAGATTATTTAAGTATGCATTTAAAAGTAACGTAAAAGTTACTTTTACAAGTAACTAGTTACTTTAATCATGCAGTTGTTGGTAAAATAACTCAATTACTTTTGAAACAAAGTAACTAGTAACTGTACTTAGTTACTGTTTTTTAGTAACTTGCCCAACACTGGTCAGGGACCGACTTAACCTTTTACCGTCCATTCCACTGTAACCCCATGGTGATGCTAGTGCTTGATGCTAACTTCCGGGAACTATTTTGCACTCCATGACCATTGATGTAAATAAAAGGGGGGGCAGTTGGAGTGAACTGAGTTGACGTGAATTTGTCTATTTTTAGTGTTTTATCCACATCCATAGGCAATTCAAAAAGTGAACATTTGCCAGTAGAAAAGAGGGAACAGTGTTGTGGTTGGCTGTGGCCAGTGATGCCAACTCCTCAGTAAGGAAAGTAGCTATTGGCTGTCCTAAAAGTCACTAGAAGTCACTAAATGACATCCTCACCTAATTTGCATATTTGGTCATTTGCATGTAATTGTAATGGATGCTGTAGGAGAGAAAAATAATGTCATGGGAGAGACAAAAAGTGAGTAAAAAACACCCTAAATATGTTTAGAACTACAAATTAACTTTCTTCTGTTGATTCTTGGTTTGTTTGTTTTAATTTTGCCATTTAAATAGGCCATCACTTCTCAAAATAACTTCATGACTTTAATGCTTTGTCTAGACCCAGGTTGAGACAGTACAGGCAGTCTGCCCGTGTATCGTCTCCCATAAATGATTTCCTGTAAAACAGGGCGGGATTGGGGGGGGGGGGGCACGCACAATTCATTTGCAGTCTAGATACTAGTGGTGTGGGTCTCCTCTCTGACTGCCGTTACCTGCTGCACGACAAGCACGTGCAGAGGGGGGAGCTTTAGAGGCTTGAGCCCTGTTATGTCCACAAACCTGGTACACATGGAGATGGACGAGGAGGTTGCACTGGAACACAGCTTTAATATAATGATGGTTGCACTACAGGGAGCACACTGTAGGCAGAGTTGTCCTGGGAAAAGAGAAAGCCCGAATGGCGGACACCCCTTATTATAGGGTGGTGTGATGACACAACTGGAAGGCAACGTCATCACACCGCACGTCACAATAAATCCCCCATCACATTCTCCCCCTTTACAAAATAAGAAAACACATCCAATTAGAGCCCAACCAAATTTGGAAACACAGAACCCCAAGCAAACACACTAAATTAAACGCAAACATAAAATCATAAAGAACACTAAAACACTAAAACAACTAAAACTAGGACCTGTGGGTAGCCTGCCGCATGGCAAAGGAGGTTATTCTGCCACTTGTACTGGAACAGCCATGCTCCTAACTAAACAGTTTTAAGTCTCTTATTTACAGCCCCCCACGGTAATGGTGGGTCAGGCAGGGGGGCCCTGAGGTAGCCCCGCAGCATACGTGCCGCTGGAGATGGCAGGCCCCTGGGGCAATGACCGATCTTCGAGACACAGGAGCCCTTTGGCCTTTGATGCCCAGGTTGTGGACAAGGAGCGTTCGCGTCCTCACCTTGTCTAGCTTCCTGAGGTCCAAGGCTGTGATGTAGGTCTCGAAGGCCTCCAACCAGCAAGGCCAGGGTACCGGTGGTTCACCGGGAAGCTCCAGGAAAGGCCGCAGTAGTGTAACGCACACCTCCATGGTTTAATCCTCAGTCGCCAAATGTTATGTCCACAAATCTGGTACACAAGGAGACGGATGAAGAGGTTGCACTGGAACACAGCTTTAATATAATGACGGTTGCACTACAGGGAACACACCATAGGCGGAGTCGTCCTGGGCAAAGCGGAAGCCCGAATGGCGGACGCTCCTTATTATAGGGCGGTGTGATGATGCAACCGGAAGGCGGCGTCATCACACCGCACTTAACAATAAATCCCCCATCACATTCCCCTCCCCTTTGCCAAAATGTCTGAAGTGCCCTTTTGATTGGCCATTTAAATTTTCAACATTCAGTACAATTAGACACAGAGTTGGTGCCATGGCGAGTCATTCTGGGTTTGTGCCTCCATAATAAGTTACTATGTTCCCCAAAGCCCCAGACTAAGCCTTTTGCATCAAACTTCGTTTTATTAATTGATAATGCATATTTATAAAAAGTCAGATTTCTGAGTGGAAGTAAATGCAACATTACATGCTGGTGGTTACCCCTCCCTTCCCCTGACAGCGGGTAGATAACTTTTATAATTTATTTGTGTTGATGTTTAATCGTAATTTTGCATCATTCTTTCTTTATGTAAATGTAAGAGACTAGAGCTAAGTTTGTTATTATTCCTGTTTAGACTGAAAAAGTTCAGACTGCTCTGACTTTTTTTAGACTGGAGCTCCAGCCACCAGGAAAAAGGGAAATTTATAATTTCATTCTAACAGGTGGGCATAAAACCTGTTATGTCTGATATGGAGCCAAGGACGAGGCCAGGTGTCGAACCGAACACAAGTTTATTAAAGAGGCAGCACAACACACCACACATACAACCGTCAGGCAGAGAGGCTGGCAAAGAGACTGCCACTCCTGCCTGCTGCCCTTTTATAGGTGTGTGCGGTGGTGAGGCCGGAAGCCAGAGCCACCACACTGTGCCTCACAAATAAAAGCACAGAATATGAATATCATAAATAGCTATACAACATTCTTCCCCCATTCACAAAAGTCCAAAACACACATACACAATTCAGACCCATCCCAATTTAGGACCCAAATCACGCACTAAAATGGCACAGATACTGTATCATATGTGGCATAACACACTCACACCAGAACAACTAAAACTAGGGGGAACGGGTGGACTGCCGTCCCAGCCCACACGGCAAAGCGGATTATTCTGCCGCTTGTACTAAAAGAGAGTCCATTTATAGCCAAAATTACTGCTGTGCCTCCTAAACTAAAACAAAATTCACAAAATAATCCCCAGAAATATATACAAACAACCAATTACTCTGAACACATGCATAATAAATAACCTATACACACACATAACAATCAACTTTTATACACATGACTGGGGAAAACAACCCCATGGGCCCCCCTGGACCGTCCTTTCCTCAGTCCGCCCCTTGAGCCGGCCTGCCTCCCAGGCCGCAGCTGGTTGCCTCGGCCACGGTGCGCCACCTCTTCCTCACCTTAGGATGCTCTGCTCGTCCAGGCCCACATCCCACAGTCTCCTCCCGGGCACGCCGCAGCTCGTTCAGGTGCCTCCATGTGTCGTCTGACAGCTGGAGATAAGCATCCCTCCATCTGGCCACAACGCACAGCCATCCCTGGTGCTCCTCCACCTGCTGTTTGGCCCGTACCCACTGTGATCTCACCACCTCCCGAGCCCGAATCCAGTCCGTGACTCCCAGAGGAGTTTTGCTCGGCTTGCAGGGTCTCTGCATGGCACACGGTCTCACCGTGCCTAACGGTCTGGCCCCGACCTTTTGTGGGCCCACTGAGGCCCACTGAGTACCCTCGTCCAGGGCGACTTGGTCTCTGGCATAATGGTTCCAGCGTCTCGCTCTTGCCGCACAGTCCCTGGCCTTGGAACGGTACTTCACAGACCCCCAGCCCATACGCATGGGCCTCCCCAGGGCAGACCTCAACTTGACAGCGTTGGCATCTCTGACGTCATCCTCAATGCTCCCATCGCTGTCCGGGTCCACTACTTGTGTGGTAATGGGAAACTCTAGCTGTCAACGTGATGAACGCCCACTCAGCAGGTCGCGAACCATCTCCTCCTCCAACAGTCCAAACCGACACACACTAACCAATAGTTTCAAGTTGGTTACGAACAACTGAGTATGCTCACCCACCTGTTGGCGGCGCCGTCGAAACTTGGTCCTCCAAACAATGACGTTGTCCAGGGCGTGAAAATTGCGCTCCATCTGCTTGACCACGTCCTCGAAGCTGTCCGAGCTGCCAAGCGTGCTCAGTATCCGCTGGCTTCCAGTTCCCAAATTGTACACCAACAGCGTGCTTACCCTTAGCCTGTCCATCCTTCCCAGGTTCAGCGCCACCATGTAAGCCTGGAAGGCAGCGCACCGTCTCAGCCAGGGGACAGGTGGCTCACCCGGGAGCTTCAGAAATGGCTGAATTTGAAACCCACACGCTTCCGTGCCTTTTATCCTCGTTGCCAAATGTTATGTCTGATATGGAGCCAAGGACGAGGCCAGGTGTCGAACCGAACACACGTTTATTAAAGAGTCAGCACAACACACCACACATACAACCGTCAGGCAGAGAGGCTGGCAAAGAGACCACCACTCCTGCCTGCTGCCCTTTTATAGGCACGTGTGGTGGTGAGGCCGGAAGCCAGAGCCACCACACTGTGCCTCACAAATAAAAGCACAGAATATTAATATCATAAATAACTACACAACAAAGCCCACCTGTTCAATAAAGGTTTAGAGATCAGTATTTAAATGGATATACTGTATGTTCTTTTAAGGTGGGTAAGTTAAGGACATGACTGGACAGGTTGGTCTGTCTGCTGCTTAGGTTGACAACTGTCATGATTAGTTTAATTGACAGCTCACGTGCAGAATGCAACAGCAAAGGAACACTCGAGACACCAAACCCACGTTTGTAAATTTATTGAATTTCAAGAAGAGCGGAGCACAGCTACAGAGAACATCACTCGCCGGAGGAAGTGGCCTGTGGGAAGAGAGACGAGAGCTGTTAGGGGAGGAATGGAGACTGGGATATGGGACAAACAAATTACCACTTACGTGGGCCGAACAGGTGATCCGACAGGGACCCCAGCGGGGAGAGACGAACCAACTTTATTATTCAACTTTATTTATATAGCGCCATTTCACAACAACAGTCATCTCATAGCACTATCAACTGTAGGGGGAACCCCCACAGTTGCAGAAAGACCCCAGCAATCAGGCAATCCCCTGTGAGCAAGCACTTGGCGACGGTGGAGAGGAAAAACTCCCTTTTAACAGGAAGAAACCTCCAGCAGAACCAGGCTCAGGGAGGGGCAGTCATCTGCTGCGACTGGCTGGGGGGTGAGGGGATAGAGAAAAAGAAAAGAACAGACATGTAGAGAGCAAACAGCACGATGGGGACTCAATCTATGGGAGAGAACAAACAAATGTTAATGACCAGCAAAAAAAAATATTTCATAGAGAGTGAGGAAAGGAGTGAGGCCCAGTGCATTACTGGAGGTCCCCCGGCTGACTAAACCTATTAGCAGCATAACTAAGGGAGGGTTCAGAAACACATGATCCCTCCCTAATTGTAGGCTATATCAAAAAGGTAGGTTTTAGCCCTATTCTCTCTCAACCAGCAGGATGACGCTGGTTGTGAAGTGAAGAGGGATCGGGTCGGTGGTGCCTGACCGGGTGGAGATTGGTTACAGCTGAGTGTGGATGATGGGGCAGGTGAGCGCACGCAGTCCCCGAAGACGCACCCGCACTGGTGGCAGCAACCTGAGGAGAGAGAAGAGGAGAGGAGAAAAGGTGCGTGCGAAAACTCCGAGAACTTTAAACAATTCTTGCTTCATTGGTTGAGGCAGTGTACCCAAACGAGCCAGCGCTGAGGCACTGAAGAGAAAGTCTTCATAAGCGCTTGAATGCCTGAGGAGGAGAAAACGGGAAGGAGGGGCGCGCGCTCTCCAGGACATGACAGACAACGTCTAATTTAAGACTTTCTCTAGCAATTTTTGTTTTTTCCTCAAAAATAAAAAATAGATAAATAAAAATGTACATGTTTAATCTTTTCCCCCAACTTTCTTCCTAATTATAACTTTACTTTTTTACATATTTGTTGTTTTTTTTGCTGACAAATTTAAAACTTTTTTTTTTTTTACTTTCTTCTAGTTTTCTTTCTATGTTTTCTTCTGTGATATTCAAATTTGGTTCATAATTTTTGCTTTTGCTCTCTCCTGTGCTTCATTTTGCCTATAGTAGATAAATATGAAATAATTTGATCATCATAAAAATTAAACTCATTACAAAGCTGGGGAAACCAAACTTTTTGGTCATGACTGTACAGTAATGTTGGGATGTTGGAATTGTTACATTATAATTTTGAAAATCTTAAAAAAAAAAAAAAAAATCTTGCTCCATGTTCCCCTCTTTTCAAATTTGAGCTCCTGCCCCTCAAATGGTCTCTGCACGGCCCTGCTGCACGAGGCTACTGTGAGCTACCGTCGTACCTTCGGCCGGTCTTCAAGCATAATTAAAAAGCGATCGGCGACTTCCGGTTATGGCTGCCACGTAGGACGGACGTGTCTCGCTCTGCTCTGCTCCTGGAGAAAAAAAATCGGCAAATAACTCTCTCATTTGGGACAGAACGTATCCCAGCATTTGGGCGAGGATATGTCGGCGAAGCCTAAGGCTGGAAAACCAGGAAAAGGAAAAAGCGAGCCGCCGAAACAGTCCAAATTAACGGACTTTCAGGTCTGTGACGCAGCAAACAAGGCTCCATATATGGCGGAGGAGGCTGGCGGCGGTGCGATTTCTGCGGGGAATGGCGCAGATGCGCTGATGGCTGCCATGAGTTCAATGAGAGCGGACTTTTCCTCTAGATTTGATGGGATTATGACAGCGCTGGAAGGAATAAGAAAGGAATTGGGTGACTGTGTAGAACGAACGGCGCAGATGGAGCTCCGTCTCGCTAGTGCTGAAGATGACGTCACCCGTCTTCAATTAAAGGTGCGCACTTTGGAAAAAAAAATAAATCTCTGGAAGATAATATTTTGGATTTGGAATCTCGGTCGAGACAGAATAATTTGAGGCTGGTGGGTCTTCCAGAGGAATCAGAAGGTCGGGACGTATGTTCCTTTCTGGAAAAGTGGATTCCGGAGGTGCTGGGCAGCGAGGAGTTGCAATCAGCAGTGGTTCTGGAAAAAGCACATCGTATTGGCCCACGGAGAGATAAGGGACCGCCGAGGACCTTAATTATGAAGTTTCTTAGCAACAGAGACAGGATGAAGATCTTCAACGCTGCACGTGCTAAAGGAGAGATTAAACACCAGGACCAGCAGGTGCGGTTCTACCCAGATTTGGCCACAGGAATCCAGCAATTGAGGAAGCAGTTTGATCCCGTACGTAAGGAGCTGCGCAACCTTGGGATTCGTCATGGTGTAATCTATCCTGCGAGACTGCTGACCACGTATGAGGGCAGAACCCACATCTTCAAGACCCCAGAGGAGGCGCAGGAGTTCATCAAGAAGATCAAAGAAGAAGAAGAGACTGGTGGGAGCTAAGCATGAACAAAATATAAGGTAGAATAATTAAGCATTTGCACAGGCATCTGACTGACTTGAAGTAAATAGTAAGTTTACAAAATATAGATTGTATTATATATTAAAAAAACAAAACAAAAACAAAACAAAAAAAAAACAAAAAAAACTATGATGTACAAAGTTGTTAAAAATTTTGGAGTTAAGTTGGAAAACTACAGAGGAGAGTTAATGTTACGTCATTAAAAGCAGTAGAGTTAGGGTGATTGGGAGGATGAAGAAGGAGTGGCTTAGGCTGTTCCCCGTGGGTGTGGAACGGTCGATGGCTATATCGGGAGACAGAATTTTTCTTTTGATTTTGGGGGGTTTGCCACAAGTGTGGGAAGGGGAAATTTGTTTGTGTGTAGTTTGTAGGATGAATGTTCAACCACTCATGTTTTTGCTTCTCTGTATGAGCATGTTTACACTGCAAGGTAATCCCAAACTCTCTATTGATCATGGACCAAAGTGTTAACCTTAATTTAACTTCATGGAATTGCAGAGGTCTACAAAATTTAAAAAAACTTAAACAAGTTATGAATAAAATAAAGGACATGGGTTCAAGAATTGTGTTTTTACAAGAAACTCATCTGATAGAGGAGGATGTTAAAAGAATTAGGAGTAGATGGCAGGGAAGTGTATTCACCTCTTCATTTTCATCCCGAGCCAGGGGAGTTATGACTCTCATACATAAATCAGTTCCTTTTCAAGTGAAAAATGTAATTGGAGACAAATTTGGAAGATATGTAATCATTCAAGGTTCTTTGCTATTAGAAAATATAAATCTTGTGAACTTATATGGTCCCAATATAGATGATCAGAAGTTCTTTGCTAATTTATTTCTCATCTTATCATCACTTACAGGGCAACATATAATAGCAGGGGATTTTAATTGTACATTGAATCCAGGTGTGGATAGATCAACAGGACTGGATTGTACGCACATTGGATGTAGGATGACTATTAATCATTTTATGAAAGAATTGAGATTGTTAGATATATGGAGAGAAATGAAACCACAAGTTAAAGCCTATTCTTGTTATTCCAGTACCTACAAGACATTCTCACGTATTGATTATTTTTTGATTTCCACAGAATTAAGGTCCAAGATTCAAAACTGCTTTTATGATAACATCGTGATCTCTGATCATGCACCCTGTTGTCTAATATATGTAGATAAAAAATTGACAAAGGAATCAGGTAGATGGCAATTTCAGCATAAATGGCTTCAGGATGAGGAATTTGTCAAGTATATAGAAAAACAGATAGACGAGTTCTTTGACATCAATACTACACAAACATCAGCATGTGTAAAGTGGGAGGCTTTCAAAGCTTTTATTAGGGGACATATTATTAGTTATACAGGATCAAAATCTAAGAAGACTCGAGAGGAGAGAGCTAAATTGGAACATAAAATAAAAAATCTTCAGGAAAAAGTGTATGCAGGAAGTGACCCAAGGTTGGAGAATGAATTACTGATTTTGAGAGCTGAATACGACAAAAAATCAGCGAATAGAGCTGCCTCGAGTCTTCTAAGATTGAAACAATCTTTTTATGAACAAGGTGAAAAATCAGGAAAATTATTAGCATGGCAGATTAAACAATTGGAAATTAAAACACCAATTACCAGTATTATAAGTAATGGACAGGTAGTTATAGATCCTTTAGAAATTAATAGAGCCTTTAGAGATTACTATGAAAAATTATATGATACCAAAAATGAACCTGATTTAACAAAACTAAATGGGTTTTTGAACGAACTATCTATACCGTGTATTCCAAATGAAAACAGGGAGATATTGGAGTCTAAAATTAGTCAAGAAGAAGTTGGGCTAGCCATTGATAATATGAAATCAGGAAAAAGTGCAGGACCAGATGGTCTTCCAGTTGACCTTTATAAAAAATTTAAGAATAAATTAATAAAACCTTTTTTGGAAATGGTTTTAGAAGCATTTCAAAATAATAATTTACCATCATACATAAATAATGCCTTAATTATACTGCTGCCAAAACCAGGTAAGCCCTCTAATAAATGTGAAAATATGAGACCAATAAGCCTATTAAACGCCGACCTTAAGATAATCTGTAAAATTTTAGCAAGACGAATACAAGAAATTTTACCAAATATTATTAATCGAGATCAGAATGGCTTTATAAAGGGTAGACAAGGCTTCCATAATGTAAGAAGACTATTTAATATTATTTATTTTAATAAAGAAGCACCGGATACAGCTCTCCTATCATTGGACGCCGAAAAGGCCTTTGATAGAGTTGAATGGCCCTTTCTTTTTGAAGTCCTACAAAGGTTTGGACTTGGAAATAATTTCATAAAATGGGTTCAAATAATATACAATAATGCTACAGCAGAAATCCTAACAAATAACAATATTTCAAAACCAATAAAAATCAATAGAGGATGTCGACAAGGCTGTCCACTCTCACCTTTACTGTTTACTATGGCAATTGAACCTTTAGCGATAGCGATACGTTTACATTCACAAATATATGGAATTAAAGTTGGACCAACAGAACATAAAATCTCCCTGTACGCCGATGATATAATTTTGTTTATGTCGAATCTAAAAAAATCAATTCCAACCTTGTTGAATTTAATAAAGAATTTTGGGGAAATATCAGGATATAAAATAAATAAAACTAAATCTTCAATATTAATGCTAAATGAGACCCAGAGAAATTACCCAGCCCCTGAGGTAAATCAATTCAATGTTGTAAATCAGTTTAAATATTTAGGAATCCAAATTATGCCTAAGCTAGAATCAGTCGCCAGTGTCAACTATGAAGCCTTAATGTCAGATATCAATGAGTTAACTCAGAGATGGATGTCACTACCAATGTCGATGATCGGGAGAATCAATATACTTAAAAGTAATATTTTACCTAAAATACTTTATTTATTTCAATACATTCCCTTATCACCACCTTTAGATCTATTCTCAAGAATAAAAAAAAAGTTAGTGGAATTTATATGGAACAACAGGAGGGCTAGATTACGTTTGTCTTTATTATATTTACCATTTGATCGTGGAGGTCTGAAATGTCCAAATTTTATGTTGTATTATTGGTCGGCACAACTGAGGTCTATGACATATTATTTTTCATCAAATGATCTCCCTCACTGGACTGAAATGGAATCATACAATTTACCTTTACCTCTTCCCATATTCATATACTCAGATTCGGCAAAAAAATTACAAAAACAAGTTAAAAATCCATTTGTAAAGCATATGATCAAAATATGGTGTGAAGCTAAAAACTATTTAAAAGAACCACAGTTATTGTCACAATTTAGTCCAATATGGGGTAATCAATATTTTAAACCAGGGAGAGCGGACGCTGTATTTAAAGTATGGAATTTAAAAGGGATACAAAAGATTCAGGATTTATATTTGCCATGTGCAGACAACATAATGTCTTTTGAAGAGCTGAGGATCAAATTTAATCTCAATAGAACACATTTTTTTAAATATCTTCAACTTAGAAACTTTATTCGATCAAATCAAAATAAAGCTCTCACTCGACCTATTTATTCATCCTTGGAAAAAATGATGATGAAAGATAGTAAAAGAAAGGGTATTATTTCAGAGTTTTATAACTCACTGACACTATCTTCAAGTGAAAATTCACTGAAAAGATTAAACTACTGGAAAGAAGATCTGCAAATTGAAATTTCAGAGGAACAATGGGAATTGGCTTGTACAGAAGCTCAAACCAAATCAATAAATGCACGCCTTAAATTGATACATTTCAAATGGTTAATGCGGATGTATGTTACACCGGAGGAGTTAAATAGATATAACAAAAATATACCAGATACATGCACAAAATGCATGGAAAGTAAAGGAACCCTATTTCATTGTTTATGGGAATGTAGATTAATAAGAATGTTTTGGGAAGAGGTGAGGGTAACAATTGAAAAAATAATCTCAAAACAAATCATATTGAATCCTAAACTGTTTTTGTTGGGTCTGTACCCAGAAAAGCATAATTTTAATAAAAGTGAAAGAACATTCATAGACCTCAGTTTGCTTAATGCCAAAAAATGTATTGCACTATTATGGAAAAAGACTCATAGACCAGATGTGACTCAGTGGTTAAGACAGATGTTAACAAACCTTCCATTAGAAAGAATAACATATATACTAAAATCAAAGGAAATTGTGTTTGAGAATATATGGAGACCTTTTATTGATTATGTAAAAAAATTAAACATAACTCTTGAAGAAGAAGGTGAATGATGTGTGTGGACCTTGTAAATTCCAAACTGGTGAACATAATATGTATACTTATGTATTGGATTGTCTAGACTAAACAGAGGAGCATTGTTGAAGACTTGATTTTGTTGGTGGTTGTTGGTGTTTTTAGTGCATTTTTTTTTTTTTGTAGTACTTTAGTGTTAGTGTTTGATTGTTTGTATCATGTTTGTTAAAAAAAAAAAAAAGGTTCAATAAAGATATTGTGGAAAAAAAAAAAGCGATCGGCTCCACGCGCCTGCTCCTCATTTGCATATTATGGATCTGAACGGGGATTTTAGGAGGAGGAGGTGCGGGCAGCTCCGCGCGACGGCTCGGGTTTCTTGGCGTCACGCTACCAGAGTGCATGCGGGGCGTGCTACATGGACAGTGAATGGGAAGCGTGAAAATGCACGCCTAGGTGGACACGTACCTTAAGAGCAGTAGTGCTTTCACGTCAGTCTCCAAAATGCCAGAAAAGTCACTAGATTTGTTGCTAGTCACTTTTAACAAAAAAAGTCACAGAGAGGATTTGAAAAGTCGCCAGATTTAGTGAGAAAGTCGCCAAGTTGGCAACAATGGCTTGTGGCTAGCCTCACGCTAACTTCTGGTTAGCTGATGATAAGATGACTTAAGATTCATTCCCTGTGGTCATTCGTTTAAATTTATCATTAAATGTAATCTACCATCCAAATGTCCACGTAGTGTGAGAGCGATACTTCAGCAAAGTGATCTGAACACTCAAAATTAAATACAATAAGAAGTTTACGTGCGGGCTATTGTGTGCAGCGCCAAAGATTATTCGGGTGGGCACTAAGGCCGAATCTCATTCTCCACCCTTGCAGACTCATTGACTTTAGGCGCGTTCACGTTAAGTGACTGAGGGTTTAGAGCTGTCCCAATCTGAAATCAGGAATTGGCTCACTGCTCACTCGCTGACTTTTTGAGCACTTAAATGACCCCTTGATGCTATGCTGACTTAAGGTAAGGGAATTACCCACAATTCAGAGCACCATGCCTAGGTTTCTCAAGGGAAAGCTCCTGATTCGTCACCTGTTCATCACTGACCACCCCTTCACCCCTCCTCCACCCCACCAAAAAACAAAAACTGCCTTGACCAAAATAAAAATACATGAAATAAAGACTTTGAGTTTATGCTGAATTACACACATTTAAGTAGTTTAAATAATTTAGGGTGGTGTTTTGGGGGGGGGGGGTGAATTGTGCAGTCTTTTTTTGAAAAGATGATTTACTGTAGTTGATGACAAGAGCACATTTATTTCACTTCATTCCTGAAAAAAAGTTATGTTTAAAACCAGAAGCCTGAGACCCACAATAATTGGTCCCATGTTTTAATTTCACTGAAATTAAAAGGATAGTTGAAATAAATAGGTTGAAAAGTTTTTTTTAATTAAAACTAACACTAAAAATGAAAAAAAAAACCACAGTTTAAACTTTTTAAACTTTTTATTTCAATATGAAAATATTCCCAAATGTGGACAAGAAAAATGAAACAGAATGCAACAATTTAAAACAAAATTGGAATTTTATTTTTAAAAATTACACGGAGTGAAAAACAAAAAAGTTGTAGACACACTGGATGCACACACTTTCAGGATCATTTTTTTTCTTTTATCCTTTTTAATACACCACTGTTTGTTTCTGTTTTAGTTTTGTCTTTAATTAGTTTTTTTTTTAAATTTTATCCTATTTTTGTGATGATTTATATAAACACATTATTTTTGTTGTCTTTCTTTGGGTGGTGCGGTGGAGCAGTGGTTAGCACTGTGGCAGCACAGCAACTCACCCTTGGCCATGGGATCCCGGATTTGATCCCAGCCCCCGACCAACAGTGATCTGTGTGGAGTTTGCATGTTCTCCCCGCGTCTACATGGATTTACTCCAGGAGTTCTCCAGTTTCCTCCCACAGGCCAAAAACATGCAGGTTAGGTTAATTGGAGACTCTGAAGTGGCCCTAGGTGTGAATGTGTGTGTGTGTGAATGGTGACGGGATAGCGCCGTACCGTGGCTGCTTTATCCATCCAGGTGGATGCCCTCAATTTCCCCTCCGGGGATCAATAAAGTATACAAAATCAAAAATAAAATTAAAAAAAAATTCAACAAAGTTCATTTAAAAAAAAAAAACTTTTATTGTTGCCAAGGTCTAGTGAAGTGTGCCTCATTTCTACCATTTTGAGCCACTTCATTCCCTTGCTGACTCTCACACTCAAGCACTACTGATGACTGCAGCCTAAGTCTACAAGGGCTCAGGGCTTGAGGGTTTAGGGAAGAGACCATTAACTCAGGTGGTCTTTACCGTTTGGATCAGCCTTTGATTTATAATCCTTCAGAGACTGAGTCTGTCTCCCGTTGCCCTAAATATTGTAACCCAGGACAAATACAACACAACCTGAAAAACACTCACACTTCTTCAGCTCCTCCTCATCCACCCCCTTCAACTTTGCCCCTGTCTCCTCCCTTAGAGAACCTTTTTCTGCTCCCTCTAAAGTTAATCAGGGACAAGAGTTGCAAATTAGCTAATAGCTATACACTCTTTGTGCAACACATCAGATTTTTTTTGTCTATGTTTATTGCACTGTCCCTGTCAAGTAAACAAATAAAATAAAATAAATAAAAGTAAAAAAAAAATAGAATGCATAAACTTCCCAGATTGATTAAACAAAATGCTGGTAAAATTCTAATCCAGCCTCAAGTCCCTAAAATTAATAAAATTAATAATTTGGCCTCTGTTCCCCCCCCCCCAAAGTTTAAAAATTAAATGTGGCTTATTAAACATTAGGTCTCTATCTTCTAAGTCTCTTCCGGTCCATGATCTATTAATCGATCACCAGATCGATCTACTATCCCTCACAGAGACCTGGCTCGGGCTTGGTAATTATGTTGGTTTGAATGAATCAACTCCCTCTGGGTATTTAAACTGTCATAACCCCAGAGGTTCTGGTCGTGGTGGTGGAGTAGCGGCAATTTTCCATTCTAAATTACTAGTTAATGTTGAGCAGAAATTATGTTTTAATTCCTTTGAAGGTTGAAGGTTGAAGGTTTGGTCCTCAGTGTGGGGCCTGTTGGCAATCTTGGCTTGAACCCAGTTCTCTTTGCCATAGTTTATCGTCCTCCCACGGCCTATTCAGAGTTTCTATCGGAATTTGCTGAATTTTTAGCTGATTTAGTGCTGAAAATCTATAGAATAATTATTGTAGGGGACTTTAATATACATGTTGATGTTGAGAGTGACTGTCTTAATAAGGCTTTCAATTCAATTTTAGACTCAATGGGGTTTTCCCAAAAAGTAAAAAATTCTACCCATTATTTCCTCCATACATTGGACCTTGTTTTGACTTATGGTATAGATATCGAAAATCTGGTAGTGTCTCCTCATAATCCTGTACTGTCTGACCATTGTCTGTTAATTTTTGATTTCATTATCTCTGATCACTTATTTCCTAAAGAAAAATACTACTACAGCAGATGTCTTTCTGGTGACATTGTTGCTAAATTTTTGCAGATTGTCTCCTCTATGCCATGGGTCAACACAACAGAAACACCAGAAATAAGTGATGGAGAGTCTGCTCCATTCGTGATTGATAGCATGGTTGATGGTGTTACTGCCTCTCTGCATCGGACTCTAGATTTGGTAGCCCCTTTAAAAAAGAAAAAGTCTAACCAGAGATTTCTTAGCCCTTGGTTTAACTCAGAAACTCGTGGCTTGAAACAGAAAACTCGTCAATTGGAAAGGAAATGGCGTTCAACTAATTCAGATGAATTCTACTTGGCTTGGAGAAATCATCTCTTAATCTATAAAAAATCTCTTAGAAAAGCTAGATCAAGCTATTATTCTGCATTAATAGAAGCAAACAAGAATAACCCCCGGTTTCTCTTCAACACTATAGCTAGGCTTACAAAGAGCCATGACTCGGTCAATCCTCGCATCCCGCCTGAGCTTTATAGTCAGGACTTTCTGAACTATTTCAATCTTAAAATTGTATCTATTAGAGATGAAATCAGTCAGATTCTTCCTACCGTTAACTCTAGTACATTAACTACTGCAACTCCCTCAATTGATGTCTGCTTAGATAAGTTTACTCCAATCGACCTCTTAGAGTTGGATAAACTAATTTCCTCTTCTAAGCCTTCATCTTGCCTTCTGGACCCTGTTCCTTTATCTTTATCTTTATCTTTATTTCGGATAGATTAAAAGTACAGATTAAAAAGAAACAGAATAATATAACAAAGGGGTAAAGAAAATCCAACAAGGTCAAATTAGACAATAACTCCTCTGATTATACAGTTCAACATAAGTTATCCAAAATGGGTGATGGCTGAAGCCGCAGCTTATATTGCCCACCCATATTCCATCCAAGAATTCAAAAGAAAAACAAAACAAGAGTGATTACAATTCAGAACAAAGCTAAGGCAAAATGTGACAAAAAACTAAGCAACAACACAACACAGACTGGATATGACAATCCTTATGTGATTTTACATGTCATCTTGTATATATGTTTGTAGTATTTCTTCCTTTAGTTTTTGTTTGAATTGTCCAAGCATTGTACATGATTTTAATTCAGGTCCAAAATTGTTCCATAATCTGACTCCTTGCACTGAAACACAGTGTTGCTTGGTGGTAGTTCTCACTGAAGGTATTAGAAATATACACGTTCCTCTGAAATGATATTGTTTCTCCCTTATTTGGAACAACTTTTGGATATTTGCGGGCAGTGATAGATTCTTCACTTTAAACATTATTACTGCAGTTTTAAAGTCAACCAGATCTTTCAACTTGAGAGCTTTTAATTTAAGAAAAAGTGAGTTTGTTGGTTCCCTGTAAGCAGCTTTGTTTATTATTCTAATAGCTCTCTTCTGAAGCATAAAGACTGGATATATGTTTGTTTTATATGTATTTCCCCATACTTCAGTACAATATGTCATGTATGGGAGTATTAATGAATGATACAAGGTATATAGTGTGGGTTGATTCAGCAAATATTTCACTCTGTGTAGTATTGCAATTGATTTGGATATTTTACCTTTAATATAATTAATAAACTGGCCCGAGAAATACCCACTACGGTACCTACAGGTGATACAATATGCAATAACACTGCTGTAAAAGACTCCATCTTCATAAAGAACACAGACGAAAGAGAGGTCATTGAAATTGTTAAATCGTTCAAAAGTAAAACATCTATTGACTGTGATGGTATTGACATGCTACTAGTCAAAACTGTTATCGAATGCATAGTAAAACCACTGACGTATATCTGTAACCTGTCTCTCCAATCAGGTATATTTCCCAATGCAATGAAAATAGCTAAAGTAATTCCGATATACAAGACGGGCGACAGAGGGGAACTCTCAAACTATAGACCAATTTCACTATTACCGCAATTTTCCAAGATACTTGAAAAAATATTCTATGAGAGAATTGACAACTTCATACTGAAGAATGATTTACTGTGTGAGCAGCAATATGGGTTCAGACACAAGAGGACAACTGCACATGCCCTAATGGAATTTACAGAAAAAATATCAACAGCCATTGAAAATAAAGAGTATTCAGTTGGAGTATTCCTAGATCTTAAAAAAGCATTTGATACAGTAGATCATAATTTATTATTAAAGAAACTACAAAATTGTGGTATTAGAGGGGTAGCACAGTCCTGGTTAAGTAGTTACTTAAAGAATAGATATCAGTATGTATGTGTTAGCAACAAAAACTCAGAGTTACTGAAGGTCACCTGTGGAGTCCCACAGGGTTCAGTATTGGGACCATTATTATTCAATATGTATATAAACGATATATGTAAAGTTTCAGAAAAAATGGACTTAATATTGTTTGCCGATGACACTAATCTGCTATGCAGTGGAAACAATTTGGAACAACTTCTGGATACACTCGGAAAGGAATTAGGAAAGCTTAAACTGTGGTTTGATTCAAACAAATTAACGCTCAATTAAAGTAAGACAAAATTTATAGTCTTTAACAACCATCACAACAACCCAGTACCCAAACTCAGTGTAAATGGTGTAGAGATTGAAAGGGTATCTGAAACTAAATTCCTTGGAGTAATAATTGATAACAAACTGTGTTGGAAGTCACATATTAATTATATTAAAGGTAAAGTATCCAAATCAATTGCAATATTACACAGAGTGAAATATTTGCTGAATCAACCCACACTATACACCTTGTATCATTCATTAATACTCCCATGCATGACATATTGTAATGAAGTATGGGGAAATACATATAAAACAAACATATATCCACTCTTTATGCTTCAAAAGAGAGCTATTAGAATAATAAACAAAGCTGCTTACAGGGAACCAACAAACCCACTTTTTCTTAAACAAAAAACTCTCAAGTTGAAAGATCTGGTTGACTTTAAAACCGCAATAATAATGTTCAAAGTGAAGAATTTATCACTGCCCGCAAATATCCAAAAGTTGTTCCAAATAAGGGAGAAACGATATCACTTCAGAGGAACATGTATATTTCAAAAGCCTACAGTGAGAACAACCACCAAGCAACACTGTATTTCAGTGCAAGGAGTCAGACTATGGAACGATTTTGGACCTGAATTAAAATCATGTACAACGCTTGGACAATTTAAACAAAAACTAAAGGAAGAAATACTCCAAACATATTTACAAGACGACATGTAAACTCACATAAGGATTGACATATCCAGCCTGTGTTGTGTTGTAGCTTAGTTGTTTTTTTTTTGTTTTTTTTTCTCTGTGACATCTTGTCTTAGATTTGTTTTTGAATAGTAACCGCTTAACTTAGCCTAGCTTAGTTTCTTTTTTCTCTCTCAGTCATATTTTGTCTTAGCTTCGTTTTAAATTGTAATCGCTCTTGTATTGTTTTCTCTTTTTCTCTTTTGAATTCTTGGATGGAATATGGGTGGGCAATATAAGCTGCGGCTTCAGCAATCACCCATTTCGGATAACTCACGTGGAATTGTATAGTAGAAGGAGTCTTTGTCTAATTTGACCTTGTTGTTATATTATACAGTTTCTTTCAACCTGTACTGTACTGTACTATCCGAAATAAATAAATTCATTCATAATATGTGACTTCCAACACAGTTTATTATCAATTATTACTCCAAGAAATTTAGTTTCGGATACCATTTCAATCTCTACACCATTTACACTGAGTTTAGATACTAAGTTGTTGTGATGGTTGTTAAAAGCTATAAATTTTGTCTTACTTAAATTGAGCGTTAATTTGTTTGTATCAAACAGTTTAAGCTTTCCTAATTCCTTTCCGAGTGTATCCAAAAGTTGCTCCAAATTGCTTCCACTGCATAATAAATTAGTGTCATTGGCAAACAATATTAAATCCATTTTTTCTGAAACTTTACATACAGTTTATCATTTATATACATATTGAATAACAATGGCCCCAAAACTGAACCCTGTGGGACTTCACAAGTAACCTTCAGTAACTGTGAGTTTTTGTTATCAACGCATACATACTGATATCTATTCTTTAAGTAACTACATAACCAGGACTGTGCTACCCCACTAATACCACAATTTTGTAGTTTCTTTAATAATAAATTATGATCTACTTTATCATATGCTTTTTTAAGATCCAGGAATACCCCAACTGAATACTCTTTATTTTCAACGGCAGTTGATATTTTTTCTATAAATTCCATTAGAGCAAATGCAGTTGTCCTCTTGTGTCTGAACCCATATTGCTGCTCACACAATAAATTATTCTTCAGTATGAAGTTGTCAGTTCTCTCATAGAATATTTTTTCAAGTATCTTGGAAAATTGCGGCAATAGTGAAATTGGTCTATAGTTTGAGAATTCCCCTCTGTCACCCGTCTTGTATATCGGAATTATTTTAGCTATTTTCATTGCATTGGGAAATATACCTGTTAGCAGAGACAGGTTACAGATATACGTCAGTGGTTTCACTAAGCATTCAATAATAGTTTTGACTAAGAGCATGTCAATACCATCACAGTCCGTAGATGTTTTACTTTTAAACGATTTAACAATTTCAATGACCTCTCTCTCATCTGTGTTCTTTATGAAAATGGAGTCTTTTATAGCAGTGTTTTTGCTTATTGTATCACCTGTAGGTGCCGTAATGGGTATTTCTCGAGCCAAATTAGGACCAATGTTAACAAAATGTTATTAAATTCATCTGCAGGTGAAGCTGCATTCACACTCTGAGTCGTTTTATTATTTTTTGAAAAATCGGTTGGGTAGCTTGTATTTCTGTTTTTATTTCCGAGAATATTGTTAAGTATTGACCATGTATTTTTAATATTGTCTCTGTTTTTCTCCAGTTCTTTACTGTAATAGTCTCTTTTACTACATCTTATTATACAGTATATGTTAACTTATTTTTGTATGTTTTATACCGCTGCTCTGCTTCTTTTGTCCTTTTTTTTAAGGAAAGCTTTATATAATAAATTTTCTTTTTACACGCCTTTTGTAATCCTTTGGTTAACCATGGCTTATCGGCAAATTTATGTTTAAGCTTTTTCATTACTAATGGACAATTTTTTTTCATAAAGAGTGGTTACAATGTTTATAAATGTGTCATAGGCTTCATTTACATCTGATACATAGACTTTTGTCCAGTCTTGCTTCAGCAAGTCCTCTTTAAAAGAACTGATTGCATTTTGTGATTTGTATCTGAACGATTTTAAAATTTTTTCTGTATTGGCCCCCGTGTGGCCATGGATAAGTGCAAAGGTTGGCAAATGGTCACTTATATCATTTATCAATAATCCACTTTCTATTTTCTTATCAATAATATTAACAAACAGGTTGTCAATAAGTGTAGCAGTGTGAACTGTGATTCTACTGGGATGTGTTATTGTGGGATATAGACTCATGCTGTACATAGAATTCATGAACTCTGTAATTACATTTTGTTGATATGGATTTAGTAAATCAATATTGAAATCTCCACAAATTACTACCATTTTCTTGCTAGTAATATTATTGTACAGCTCGACTAATTTATCTCTGAATGTCTCAATGCAAGTTCCCAGCGTTCTATATATACAACTTATAATTAGATTTTGTGTTTTATCTTGGTCAGTCTCAACAGTAACACATTCCAAAATCCCTGGTAGTGCAAAGGGCATTCCATTTACAAGCTTACACCTATACAGGTCATCAATATACAGTGCAACACCACCACCCTTTTTTTGAGATCTGTTAATATGAAACATCTGATATCCCTCTATTGCCATCAGAGGAGCCTGCTCTTCATTAAGCCAAGTTTCAGAGACTGCGATAGCTGTAAATTTTCTGTCTAGCTGTTTTAAATAGTCCTGAATCTGTGGAAAGTTTTTGTTAAGACTTCTGCTGTTGAAGTGTATTATTGATAGTCTACCATCTAGTTGCACTTGACTTTTGAATTACTTTTCAGTGTAATATTCACAATGATTATGAATATTATTGAAAAAGTGGTTATCAGGATCAGTATCATTCTCCATCTCTTGTAGTTTATGTTCAGCATAATGGCATATTTTCAGAGTTTGAATTTCCTCACTCTGTGTCAAATGACTTCCTCCAACTGGGGATAATTGATGTCTGCTCAAGTCAGTCATAAGTTTTTTTGTTTGTTTTGTTTAGTTTTTTTTTTCAAGTACATTGACATGGTATGTCAAAAGAACTATTCTTGCTGTGTGTGTGGATATGGATTATCATAGTCTCCTAATTTTCTTAATCAGTGTTCATCTGTATTCATTTAAGTCAGTAACATCTCTGATTATTATACTCTTTGCTTCCTCAGGTGTTCCATTTAGTTTGATCCAAACTCTGCAATTTCTTGTCCATGTTGCCTGTATCTTATTTTGTCTTTTCAGCATCCGTGCTTGCCGTGTTATTTCTGCATTAGTTTTTGTTAGATGTTCATTTAGGTAAACTTCTGTTCCCCGTAGCCTTCTGGCCTGCCTCAGTATGTCATTCTTTACCCTTCTGTTCACAAAGCGCATCACAATTGATTTCTTTGTTTTATTATCCTTTCTGGGTAAAGCATGACAGGCTGAAATTGCATTTGCTTCTACCTTTATGTTTCTACTATCAAGGAACTGAAGCACCTGGTTTTCCAGGGAGACTGATTCACTCAGGGGAGCCTCTTCACCTCTCATTCCTGCTGTAGCATGAGCATATGATTGATATTTAATGTCTAGTCCACTTATAATTAGATCATCCATACGAGAATATTGATCAAGATCCTCGATGCGTTGCTCCAAGTCCGCAATTTTTTTGTCTTCTTCCTTAATTGTCAATTTTAATTCTCAGACTTCTTCCATTAGCCCTAATATTTTAGCCTGTTGACTAGCCACTTTGGTCAGTTCTTCTGACAAGAAGTTCAGAGATTTTTTGATCTCTTCCATTTCCTCCTTCTTTGGTGGCATTTTTACTGACCTGTTGATAGTAAAACAATCTCTGCTGGTGTCGCCGGTATCCGATCCGACCGACCTCGAATCCAGCTGGGCCTCAGCTAGGCCCCTCCGCTGCTAGTCCCGCTGCAATTGGGCTCCTGTCCAGCCGGGGTACCGGCCGCTCCTCCACCGAGTCCCGCCGCCCACCGCCGCTGTAGTTGAGCTCCGATCCTGCTCCTGTCCAGCTGAGGTCCCTGTAGTTCCTCCGCTGAGCCCCGCCACCTACCGCCATCTTCCTCAGTAGATCCTCCGCTGAGCCCCGCTGCTGTAACTGGGCTCCGACTCCGGCTCTTGTCCGGCTGGGGCCCCGGTGGTCTTCCACTGGTCCCCGTCTCCCACCACCACTGCACCCGAACTCCGATCCGGCTCCCGTCCAACTGTTGCCAGGTTATTTAAACCAACCCGTCCAGGTTATTTAAAATTATTTTCCCAATTATTGGTAGCCGTATTCTTCTTATCATTAATTCTTCTTTAACTCTGGGTTATGTTCCATTGGCTTTTAAAACTGCTGTAATTAAACCCTTACTTAAAAAACCGACGCTCGATCCTGGAGTTTTGGCCAATTAGCGACCAATCTTTAATTTGCCTTTCATTTCAAAAATCTTGGAAAGAGTTGTTGCTGTGCAATTACTGTATCTGACCATTTGCAGGGAGTTGATTTGTTTGAGGTGTTTCAGTCTGGGTTCAGAGCTCATCACAGCACTGAAACTGCCTTAGTGAAGGTCTCTAATGACCTCCTGACTGCATCTGATAATGGACTTGTCTCTGTTCTTGTTCTTTTAGATCTCAGTGCAGCCTTTGACACTATCGATCATGCCATTCTACTTGATAGATTGGAACACTTTGTTGGACTTAGTGGAACTCCGTTGCAGTGGTTTAGATCTTATTTGTCTGATAGATTTCAGTTTGTCCATGTCAATGATGGATTTTCTTCCAGCTCTAAGCTCAGTCACGGAGTTCCATAGGGATCTGTGTTGGGCCCTACTCTTTTTAGTCTGTATATGCTCCCGTTGGGCTATATCATCAGAAAGCACTGTATACATTTTCTTTTGTAATTTGAATTTTATTGGGTTTTCAATTTAGAAAATAAAACAGAAACAAACAAACAAAAAAAAAAAACAACAACAAAAAAAAACAAGTTTACCCAGTGAGAGGATAAAACATTCCATTTCCACCCTAATACTCTTAAGATGATTAGCTTAATCTACTACACCTATAAAGGTAAGATAGGATCCCCACTTATTATAGAAGCTGTCCATCCTGTCCAGAAGTTTATATGAAAGGCGTTCTAGTGCAGCAAGCTTGCCCAACTCCCTGAGCCATTGAGCTACGGGTGGGGCAGAGGAAGATTTCCAGTAAAAAGTGATCAACTTTCGGCCCAGCATCAAAGCAGTCTGAATCCACTCGGCATCAGAGATTGGGTCCTGAATCATTGATGGATCCCCAAGGACAAAAAGTCTCTGAGTAAATGGCACTTCTTGCTTAACAATTGTCATAATATGTCTATGGATCTGCAACCAAAAGTCCTGTATTACCGAACAACTCCAAATCATGTGGATTAATGTCCCCTCCCCTTGTAGACATCTCCAGCAGCTTGAAGAATGAACGAGATTCGCTCTAAACATTTTACGAGGTGTCCAGTAAAATTGATTCAAAATTTTAAATTGAACAAGTCTGGTTTTCAATTCCCTAGACACTTTCTTCCCATTCTTTAAAATATTTGCCCATTCAACATCAGTAAATTGTGAATTCAGATCTTTTTCCCATACGTGTTTAAGGAATGTAGAATCTTTATTTGAGCTCTTAAGGAGCATTAAATAGAAATTTGAGGCCTTAGATCTTTTGCCACAGGAACTCAAAGCCTGGATGAGCCAATCTACATCAGGAGGAGGGGTAGTTGTAGATCCAAAGACTTGACACAGCAGATGTCGAAGTTGTAAATATTTCCAAAACTGATTCTGTGGTAGTCCATACTGTGCCCGTAGAACAGGGGTGTCCAACCATGTGCCATGGAGAGCCAAGACCCTGCAGGTTTTCTCTTCTACCCAGTCTCTTCAGCAGGTGTTTTCACTTATCAGCAATCAGTGGGAAGAAGTTCACTGAAATCTGCTGTTGAAGACACTGGTTGGAGGTAAAACCTGCAGGGTCTTGGCTCTCCATGGCACATGGTTGGACACCCCTGCCGTAGAACATCAAATGATTTGAGAGCTCCCCCTTCATATAGATCTTTTAACATCAAGATGTCCTTTTTCACCCAGATTTTCCACATAAATGGGGATTTTCCAATATGGAGACTTGGGTTAAGCCAAATAGAAGCCATAGAATGAAGATGAGAGCTAAACTCTAGTATAAAAGCAACTCTCTTCCAAATGTATTGTAAAAAGGATATAATAGGATGCGACTGAAATTCAGAAGAAAGTTTAATTGTGATTAGATGTACTAGGGGAAGAGGGCTGCTCAAGTAACTCTCCAAATAAAACCAAGGGGGAGCTCTCTCGGGGGAGAGCCCAATGAATCAAATGTCTAAGACTAAAAGCGTAATGATATAAAACCAAATTTGGAACCCCCAAACCTCCTGAATCTATAGACTTCTGCAATCTTTTCAACTTTAATCTAGGGCGCTTACCATTCCATAAAAACTTATTGCACAACCTATCAAATTGTCGAAAATAACCAACTGGGATCCTAAGAGGAAGAGATTGCAGAAGGTAATTAAATCGGGGTGCACAAATCATCTTAATAACATTGACCTTGCCCCAGAGAGACAAAAAAAGAGGTGACCACCTTTCTATGTCTATTTTAAATTTTTCAAGCAAGGGCTCAAAATTAATCTGAATCAGATCTGATAAAGTGTGAGGAAACAGGATGCCAAGATATTTAATTCCTAATTTTGGCCAAGAGAAGCCTATATTTTGACCAAATGTAAACAGTGTTTTAGGGCAATAAGATGTTAGAGGGAGAATTTCTGATTTTATTCAGTTAACTCTATAACCAGACAAACGTGAAAATTGGTTAATAATTTTAAGGAGAGCTGGAATTGATTTTTGAGGTTGTGTAATCAGTACCAATGCATCATCAGCATACAACATTATCTTATGGGTATTGCCATGGACCTGGATACCTGGAAAATTGCCGTCTTTGCGGATAGCAACAGCTAATGGTTCTAATGCCAAAGCAAAAAGCAAGGGACTTAAAGGGGAGCCCTGGCGTGTACCCCTATAAAGTCTAAAAGACTGTGATGTAACTCGATTTGATATCACTGAAGCTCTAGGTTCATTATATAGTAATTTAATCCAAGAAAGAAACTTTGAACCAAAACCAAAAGTCTCTAGAGTTGCAAAGAGATACTGCCACTCAACCCTGTCAAATGCTTTTTCAGCATCCAGGGAGAGGGCTGCCACTGGAGAGAGGTGTGCAAGTGAGGGATCATTTTGAACTAACCATATGATATCAATAAATCGCCTAATATTGTCTGCCGCACCCCTGGAACGAATAAAACCCACCTGATCAGGATTTATAAGAGATATCATTACTTTATCTAATCTTAATGCCAAAATTTTGGAGAGAATTTTACAGTCACAGTTTATAAGACTAATTGGTCTATAATTCTTACATTCTAACGGATCTTTATTGCTTTTTAAAATAAGCGAAATGAAAGCCTCTGTTAAAGAAGGGGGCAAACGGCCTTGTTCAAAAGATTCCGCAAACATTTCTAAAAGTAAAGGAGAAAGCTCATTACAGGCCTTGTAAAATTCTGCAGTGAATCCGTCAGGGCCCGGTGCCTTTCCAGTCGGGAAGCTCTTAATCACTTTCACAATTTCCTCTTTAGTAATTGGGGCGTCAAGTAAGTCTATTTGTTCCTTCGTTAGGGAGGGCAAAGATAGGGATGATAAAAATGCATAGATCTCTTGAGATCCAGCCTCCATTTCAGAAGAATAAAGCGAGGTGTAAAATTCTCTGAAAGCACCATTAATTTCATTTAAGTCTGACACCAGAGTACCATCCTGTGTCCTAATAGCAGATATAGTACACTGAGCTTCTTTCATTTTAATATATCTAGCCAGCATTTTGCCAGCTTTATCCCCCTCCTCAAATTGTTTGTGCCTAAGACGAAATAGGGAAAATTCAACTTTTTGTATTAGAACTGAATTCAGCTCATACTTAAGCTTCAGAAGGGGTGACAAATTTACTAAATTTGTGTCTTGTTTGAATGAAGTCTCTAATATAGCTATTCTCCTCTCCAAATCAATCTGTTTAGCAATGTTAGTTTTCTTTTTAAAAGATGCATATTGAATAATATGTCCCCTAATAAATGCCTTAAAGGCCTCCCAAGCAACCCTGGCAGAGGGAGCAGAATCCCAGTTTGTCTCAAGATATAAGGAGATCTCTGCTTTCAAAGAGGACACAAAATCTGGATTAAAAAGAAAGCTTGAATTAAGCCTCCATCTAGAATTTTTTTTCAACTGACAAGGCGGGGTCATATGTAAAAAAAACAGGGGCATGATCTGATAGTATTATGGTACCAATGAAGCTCGAATTTACAGAAGAAACAGAAAATTTTGACATTAAAAAATAATCAATCCTGGAAAACATATTATGAACAGTGGAATAAAAAGTGTAATCCCTTGTGGACGGATTAAAAAGCCGCCAAACATCTACCAAACCAATTGCATTGCACATGTCTTTCAATATAGAGCCAGATTTAGATGAACGCTGTGAGGGGGTGCTCCGATCTAAAATGTTGTCCATGACCTGATTAAAATCCCCGCCTACTAAAATGGGATAATTACCCATTTCGCTTAATTCGTGTTCCAATTGTGCAAAAAATGCACAATCAACTATATTTGGTGCATAAACATTAGCGAGTATCATCCTATGGCCCTGAATTTCTATAAGAATTATAAGGAGTCGTCCATCATCATCACTAACCTCTTTTAGACACTTGAACTGCAAATGTTTATGAATGAGGATTGCCACCCCCCTGCTCTGGCTATTACCGCAAGACGCAAACCCATGGCCCACCCAGTCCCCACCCAGTCATTTAATAAACGCCAAAATTTTTTCCTCTTAATTGGGTGGTTAAGGCCTTTAACATTCCAAGTAATAAGGTTAAGAAAGCTCTGACAATTAGCCGACATCATAAACGGTACATATTACCATCCAAAATATCCAGCAATTCTCCGCCAAAAACCCCCTCACTGGGCAAAAGACAAACACAATAAAAATTAAAAATACAAAAAAAAAAAAAAAAACGAAAACCACATAATCAGCTCTAAGCTCAGTCACGGAGTTCCATAGGGATCTGTGTTGGGCCCTACTCTTTTTAGTCTGTATATGCTCCCGTTGGGCTATATCATCAGAAAGCACTGTATACATTTTCACTGTTACGCAGATGACACACAACTATACCTGTCAATGAAGCCCGATGATTGTGATCAGTTGGCCAAGTTAGATGCCTGTCTTAAGGACATCAAAGCTTGGAAGACTTGTAATTTTTTACTATTGAACTCTGATAAAACTGAAGTCATTGTTGTTGGCCCAAAACATCTTAGAAATTCCTTTTCAGATTATGCCCTTAATTTAGATGTGGCCACTCTCACTCTGAACAGTTGTGTGAGGAACCTTGGAGTGATTTTTGATCAGGATTTATCCTTTAATTCACATATTAAAACTGTTTCTAGGACTGCCTTTTATCACCTGCGCAATATTGCCAAGATCAGGAGCATCTTGTCTCTGGGTGATGCTGAAAAACTGATTCACGTCTTTGTCAGTTCTCAGTTAGATTATTGTAATTCGCTATTATCTGGTTGTCCTAAAGTATCTTTAAAAAATCTTCAGTTGATTCAAAATGCTGCTGCTAGAGTTTTAACTGGTTCTAGAAAAAGAGATCATATTTCCCCGGTTCTGTCCTCCCTCCATTGGCTTCCCATAGAATTCAGAATCAAGTTTAAAATCCTTCTTCTTACTTTCAATGCTCTTAACAATCTGGCCCCCCAATATATAAAAGATCTGATATTACCTTACCATCCTAATAGAGCATTACGCTCCCAAAATGCTGGCTTACTTGTGGTGCCCAGAATCTCCAAAAGTACGGTAGGAGGCAGAGCCTTCTGCTACCAAGCCCCTTCTCTCTGGAACCAGTTACCACTGTGGGTCCGGGAGTCAGACTCGGTCTCTGTTTTTAAGAACAGGGTAAAATCCTTCCTTTTTAATTTAGCTTTCGTTTAAGGAGGGTTTTTGTGTCTTTTAACCCCACTCTTGTTCTATTGTTATGTGATCCAAACTGCTGGTTGACCTCCAATATTGTACTTAGTGTAGAAGAGCTTGAAATAACGAAGCGATGTGATTTTATAAATCAAAGTTTAATTTCAGCTTCACTCCTCTAACAAGTCTCATCTCGGTGCAGAAGCAGAATAAAAAGTCGAACGCAGTCAGACCTTCATACTTATACCCACACTCAACAAAAGACATTGCATATCAAAGCTGACATCCCGCATTAACATAATCCCCCCTCCATTGTCCTCCGTCTCCTCCACCTGACCCTGGGTGGTCAGGGAGATCGATCCGGTCTCCACCGCTGCGACTCTGTCTGCTCTTTGATCCTCGCTGGCGGTTGAGACCTCTTGTCCTGTTCATAGGCGTTAGGTCATTCCACATATGTAATCACTAAACATTCTAATATGTCTATACATATGTAGGTATGGAATATATGATTAATATAAGCCACATTAGCATCTTACTGCTATGTTCTTTATGTCTGTCCTTTCCATCCTCCCTATCCCCTCATCCCCAGCCAGTCGCAGCAGACGACTGCCCCTCCCTGAGCCTGGTTCTGCTGGAGGTTTCTTCCTTCCAAATGGGAGTTTTTCCTCTCCACTGCCGCTTAGTGCTTGCTCATAGGGGATCGTCTGATTGCTGGGTCTTTCTGTGATTGTGTAGTTTTTTTCTGCACTGTGGCGCCACGAGACGGCTTTTGTTGTGATGTGGCGCATTATAAATAAAGCTGAATTGAAAGAAACTGAGATTCGGCCCAAGTCTGAGCCTCAAGTTCTGCTATAACAGGAAGTGGCATGGGGGCGTTAATTTGTGTTAATTTTGACCAAAAAAAAAATGGGTGAAGAGCAGAGAAAGAGATGCAGGCAAAATTGCTCTGGCTTGGACTGTACAGGAGATCCCTACAGAGGAGCAGCCTGTTCTTTGTGGTAGGTGTCAAGTAGATCATTAGGCACTTTAGGATAATTTGAACTTCAAATATCAACAAATCATTTTTTTTGTTGAAGATTTATATACTCATGTTTACTATGTGTCCTTTATAGAACATAACAATGTAACTGAAATGTCAAAATAACAAATATGTAAGTTATAGCAAGAAATGATATTGATGTAAATTGTATTATGCCACTGTGCAACAAAAGTCTGTGATCTTAGCAAAGCCACTTACTGTTTGTCTCCTATCATTTACTTAATAGTAAGGGGCCCAAATTATTTTTCATAGTCATGATGATCCATTCACAAACACCTACTTCTTATAACCTCATTCACAGATAATTTCATCAAAGGTGGTTCTTCTGAGGTTTCTGTGGTAAAAAGGTGTTGGGTATGTGAAGGAGGGTTTTTGGTGTGAGTGTGACGACATGACAAATGAAACCCTCTACGGCGGGCAGTTAGTCTTACAGCTGTGACTCAGTATAACATAAGTCGGAGCAGACTGTGCTTAAAGGCCATCAGAACTACTTCCTTTGCCTATCGGCAGCTCTGTTTGCTGATTTCAGTCCTCAGCTTTGATGTGATTTGCTGAGATGACTTTCCCTCTTGGTGAGGTGAGGAATGTCCCTCTGACTGTAGTGCAGGGTCCACTCATGGGGAGAGATTCGTTCACTTTGTGACCACACTGCAATTCAGTTGTTTTGGTACATTTGCTCTCCGTATAGAAGGTTTCTATTTGTTTGTGCTGGATATTGAGTCAGAGGTGAAAAATAGATAAAAATGAGCATTTTTGGATTCAAAAGGTTTTGTTTGAGGTTGCCTTTGAAATGGATGTACAGACGTGGACAAAATTGTTGGTACCCCTGTGTTAATGAAAGAAAAACCCACAATGGTCACATAAATAACTTGAATCTGACAAAAGTGGTAATAAATAAAAATTCTATGAAAATTAACCAATGAAAATCAGACAATGCTTTTGAATTGTGGTTCAACAGAATTATTTTAAAAAACAAACTCATGAAACAGGCCTGGACAAAATTGATGGTACCCCTAGAAAAGATTGAAAATAATGTGACCATAGGGACATGTTCAACCAAGATGTGTTCTCTAATTAACATCACAGGTGTCTACAAACTTGTAATCAATCAGTCGGCCTATTTAAAGTGTGACAAGTAGTCACTGTGCTGTTTGTTGACATGGTGTTTACCACACTAAACATGGACCAGACGAAGCAAAGGAGAGAGTTGTCTCAGGAGATCAGAAAGAAAATTATAGACAAGCATGGCTATAAAGGCTATAAGGTAAAGGCTATAAGACCATCTCCAAGCAGCTTGATGTTCCTGTGACTACAGTTGCACATATTATTCAGAAATTTAAGATCCACGGGACTGTAGCCAACCTCCCTGGACGTGGCCGCAGGAGGAGACGGATAATGCGAATGGTAACAAAAGAGCCCAGAACAACCTCTAAACACATTCATGGTGAACTCCAAGGTCAAGGTACATCAGTGGCTATGTTTACATGGACACAAGTAACCGGATTAAAAGTCTGATCGGAATAAAAATGCTTCATGTAAACACGGCAATTTGAATATTCTAACCTGATCACGCTCATTCGGATCAAAATTTCATTCCGATTGAGAGGGGTGGGATATGCCGATTGTTAATCGGAATGGTGTGCATGAAAACACTTATTCCGAACATAGGGCAGAAAATATGTTTACTGCGCATGTCTGTACACCAGCCACACGTCGACGTGACGTATTTCCGCCTTAGCAGCAGCTAGCAGAAAACATAGCGGGAGTAAAACAAAACTGGTCTGTATCGTCCTGCTGTCTCCCTCTGTTCGTCATATGCAGAAGTATGTACTTGTAGCTTCATTACGGAGACCAGCAGAAGCAAAAGTACAGTCTGAATAGCACAATACAGGTCAATTTCGACACGAAATGGGGCTTGCTAACACCGGAAGTTGCTTCTTCTTTTACTATTTTCGGAATGTTGAAATGTCGATGTGCGCATGTCAAAATGATTTATTCCGTTCAAACGTGTGACACATGGAAACGCACATCCTAAATCAGATCAGCTTTTTCAGGATCCATATAAACAGTAAAATTCTGATCTGAATTGTAATCAGATTGAAGAAATTTTGCCCATGTAACTGTGGTCAGTGTCAGATTGCACCATCCGTCATTGTTTGAGCCAAAGTGGACTTCATGGGAGACGACCAAGGAGGACACCACTGTTGAAAACAAATCATAAAAAAGCCAGACTGGAATTTGTCAAACTGCATGTTGACAAGCCACAAAGCTTCTGGGAGAAAGTCCTATGGACAGACGAGACAAAACTGGAACTTTTTTGCAAGGCACATGAGCTGTATGTTCACAGACGCAAAAATGAAGCATACCAAGAAAAGAACACTGTCCCTACTGTGAAACATGGAGGAGGTTCTGTTATGTTCTGGGGCTGCTTTGCTGCATCTGGCACAGGGTGTCTTGAATCTGTGCAGGGTACAATGAAATCTCAAGACTATCAAGGTATTCTAGGGAGAAATGTGCTGCCCAGTGTCAGGCAGCTTGGTCTCAGTCGCAGGTCATGGGTTTTGCAACAGGATAATGACCCAAAACACACAGCTACAAAAACCCAAGAATGGCTAAGAGCGAAATATTGGACTATTCTAAAGTGACCTTCTATGAGCCCTGATCTAAATCCTATTGAACATCTGTGGAAGGAGCTGAAACATGCCGTCTGAAGAAGGCACCCTTCAAACCTGAGACAATGGAGCAGTTTGCTCATGAGGAGTGGGCCAAAATACCTGCTGAGAGGTGCAGAAGTCTTGACAGTTACAGAAATCGTTTGATTGCAGTGATTGCTTCAAAAGGTTGTGCAACAAAATATTAATTTAAGGGTACCATCATTTTTGTCCAGGCCTGTTTCATGAGTTTGTTTTTTAAAATAATTCTGTTGAACCACAATTCAAAAGCATTGTCTGATTTTCAATGGTTAATTTTCATAGAATTTTTATTTATTACCACTTTTGTCAGATTCAAGTTATTTCTGTGACTATTGTGGGTTTTTCTTTCATTAACAGAGGGGTACCAACAATTTTGTCCACGGCTGTAAGTATAGCCTTAAAACTGAGTGCCTGTACAGTTTTAAAAATGTGTTTATCCCAAATTAAGGTTTTTATTATCCATGAAAATGACTATTCATTTTTAAATGTACCCCTGGGAGAAGGAGGGGGTCATAAAAATATAGACAGTTGTCATGATTGTTATTAGTAATCAGCTCACATGCGCGATGCAGCAATAAGAAGGAACAATCAAACAACAACACACGTTTGAGATTTTTATTAAATGTCAATATCACTGCACAGCTACAGAAACAGTCACTCGCCAGAGGAAAGAGCCTGTGGAAAGAAGACGAGAGCTATGAATAGAGGAATGGAGTAAGGGGAAATGGGCTGGCCAAATTACCACTTACGTGAGCTCCGAGGGAGAACCGGCAGGGCCCCAACAGGGAATAGACGAACCAGCAGGGCGAGGGGAGTGGAGCTAGTGGTGCCTGACCGGGTGGAAGTTGAATGCCGTTGATGAGTAATGATGTGGCAGGAGAGTGCGCGCAGTCCCAGAGACACACCCACACGATGGCAGCAGCCTTAGGAGAAGAGAAAACACACAGGTTAACAACTTCTTCACCGGTGTGAATCATATACTTGCTTGTCTTTGTAAGGCAGTGTACCCAGACGAGCCAGTGTTGAATCACTGAAGGATGCTTCCTTATAAACGCTGGCTGATGAGAGGGCGGAGGTGTGTCCTCTCACTCAGGTGCGTTGATGACCTGAGGAGAGATGAACGGGAAGGAGGGGGCGTGCTTTCGCTGCCCATGACAAACAATTGCTATATTTTCTTGCACTGTACCAATCCTTATATTAATGGGGTCATTGATTGCACTTTTCCACATATTAACAGCTCACACATGCCTTAATGAAATGTTTGTGACATATTTTGTTCAAATTTTGTTCAGTTAAATTATTGCAGCAATTTTTTATTTTTTTTTTTTAATTTTTGCAGCCTTTCTGAGAACTCCTGGTTTCAGGGCATGTCTCTTTAAATCTGTCAGAGGCCATTCAACTCCGCCCTCCTCCTTACATCACTGTTGCTAATCTAGCACTTTAGCTAAGACTAGCTCGGGTGACAAGCATGAGCCAGCTAACCTTAAATTGTCTCAAAGAATGAATTTAATAATGCGTCATTGGCGGGCAGAGGTGTGTGGTTTCAGTGGTTGATAGGATGTGACCCGGCCCTGGAGTACAATAAACACAGAAGCATTCATGAATGATCTTGCTTCAGCTAGCCGCCTAGGTGGTGCCATACCTGCCAACTACTCCAGTTTTGCCGTAATGGTTACGGTTTTCAAGACCCCATTCCGGGTTACGGCTTTATTAATCAAAATTACGGTTTTTCACTAAAAATTCAGTCAAAAATTTTAAATCGTAAAAAAAAAAACCACGAAAGCAATTCCAAACACGAGATCGCTAGGAATCGTATCTAAATTTACCTGAAGCGTTTGCTAAGCTAACGCTATAGCTAATGCCATAGCTAGTCATAGCACCTAACACCGATACAAAGAAGCGACTCCGTCCCCCGTGATTGGGGCTCGCCGGAGGAACCAACCGAGGCAACAGTTGGACGGGAGCTGGATCGGAGTTCAAGTACAGCAGTGGTAGGGGACGGGGACCAGTGGAGGAGCAGCCGGGACCCCAGCTGGATAAGGGCCGGAATCGGAGCCCAGCTACACGGTGGGGCTCGGTGGAGGAGCTACTGAGGAAGACGCGGTAGATGGCGGGGCTCAGCGGAGGATCTACCGGGACCCCAGCTGGACAGGAGCAGGATCGGAGCTCAGCTACAGCGGTGGTGGCGACGGGACTCGGTGGAGGAGCTGCCGGTACCCCGGCTGGACAGGAGCTCAATTGCAGCGGGACTAGCAGCAGAGGGGGCTAGCTGAGGTGACACCAGCAGAGATTGTTTTACTATCCACAGGTCAGTAAAAATGCCACCAAAGAAGGAGGAAATGGAAGAGATCAAAAAATCTCTGGACTAAGTTCAGAGATTTTATCTTCTTGGAACATAAGTCAATATTGTACAGTAATAAGTGGCATTCAGCTGTTTGTTTCATGTCATTTAAGCACAGTTCTGGTACTTAAAAATCATAAAAACCCAGGAGCTTCGGGGGGCCCCCCTTGCCCCCCCACCGGGGCTCTGCCCCAGACCCTGCTGGGGGACTACGTCCCCCAGACCCCATGCTAAATTTTAAGATAATTTCCTCAACCCCAAATCACATCCCTGGGTAAAGAATGACATACTGAGGCAGGCCAGAAAGTTACGGGGAACAGAAGTTTACCTAAATGAACATCTAACAAAAATTAATGCTGAAATAGCACGGCAAGCACGGATGCTGAAAAGACAAAATAAGATACAGGCAACATGGACAAGAAATTGTAGAGTTTGGATCAAATAAATAAATATAGATGAACACTGATTAAGAAAATTAAGAGACTACGATAATCCATATTCACACACATGACAAGTCTTTTCGTGAGGAATACTCCAAAGCATTTCCAGGAATTATCGCGGACTGTGAGCGCATATTCAGCCATGTGAACAAGAACAAAACTGAGTTCAGCTCCAGTCTGTCAACTAAATTTCTGGGAAACCTCATGACCAGGAAAATGATGATGACATCTTCGGGTAACAAGTGCCACAGTGTGTTCCATTCAAAAGACCAAGTGAAGAAAGCTAAGAGGTGCACCATGGAAAACAACAATGCTTGAGAGTTACCATAGAGTTTGTCCTTGATCTTTTCCATCAGCATATCTGCATTGACAATTTAAGGAAAATAGAAACATGATTGTTGAAGAAATATGAGGTTGTTAGCCACATTTTAACTTGATTTAATGCTAATATTTGTTTACCGTAGGGGGGCTTTGCCCCCCTAAACCCCCCACCAGGACTTTGTCCTGGACCTACAGGGGCCTGTGGTCCCTGGACCCCGGCTAGCTACTAAGATAAGATAAGATAAGATAAGCCTTTATTAGTCCCACAACGGGGAAATTCCAGGATTGCAACAGCACAGGGATAGCAACACTCAGAGCAACAATCAGAAGGCAAGAAAAAAACAAGCAAGCAAGAGCAGCTAATATACATATGTACATATTACTATAAAATATATATATACACACACACACACACACAGACCCACAGTGCAGAGCATTGTAGCTGGATGGAATAAATATATGAATATATGAACACACAGTGCAGAGCATTGTAGCTAGATGGAATAAATATGTAAATATATAAACACCCACAGTACGGAGCATTGCAGCTAGGTGGAATAAATATGCAAGTATATAAACACACACAGTGCGGAGCAATGTAGCTAGATGGAATAATATGTAGATATATAAAAACACAGTGCGGAGCATTGTAGCTAGATGGAATAAATATATAGATATATAAATATAAACACACCCAGTGCTGAGCATTGTAGCTAGATGGAATAAATATGTAAATATATAAACACACACAGTGCAGAGCATTGTTGCTAGATGGGATGAAACAGCATAACCGTCTACTTAGTTATCCTACATGGTATGATTATGTGCCCATACATATTCTCACCCTCCATAGCGACCGGTATGTTCCTAGTTGTATGCCGGAGAGGACCATTGTGTAAGTCTATTGCATCTTTTGCATTCAAAAAACTATTAGTTTGTTACGTCTTTTTGCTATCTCTGCGAGCAGCCCTGCTTAGGTTGTACAGTCTGACAGCCGTTGGTAGGAAGGACCTACGAAACCTCTCGGTTGTGCACCTGGGATGATGTAGTCTGCTGCTAAATGAGCTCCTCAGTGCATCCAGTATGTCCTGCATAGGGTGGAACTCGGACTCCAGCAGAGATGACAGTTTAGCCACCGTCCTTCTCTCTCCTATCTCCTCCATCGGATCAAGGCGCTGCCCCAGGACAGAGCTAGCTTTCTTAATCAGTTTGTTCAGTCTCTTCCTATCGGCTGCAGTAATGCCACTGCCCCAGCAGACCACTCCAAAAGTGATGGCTGATGCCACCACCGTGTCATAGAATGACTTCAGCAGCGCCCCTTGTACACCAAAAGACCTGAGTCTCCTCAGCAGGAACAGCCTGCGCTGTCCCTTCTTGTAGAGTGCGTCAGTATTGTGTGACCAGTCTAGTTTATTGTTCAGATGAACACCCAAGTACTTATAGGATGTCACCATCTCGATGTCTGTTCCCTGTATATTTACTGGTGCTGTGAGGGGCTGCCCATGCCTGCGGCAGTCCACCACCAGCTCCTTAGTTTTCCTCGCATTGATCTGGAGGCAGTTCCGATGGCACCAGTCCACGAAGTCCTGGATAAGCCCTCTGTACTCAGCTTCATCTCCATTGGAGATGAGGCCAACGATCGCAGAGTCATCAGAGAACTTCTGTAGATGGCAGTGTGTTGTGTTGTGTGAGAAGTCCGCAGTATAAAGAGTGAACAGGAAGGGAGCCAGCACCGTTCCCTGGGGGGCCCCCGTGCTACTGATGATCGTGTCGGACACACAGTCCCGGGTTCTCACAAACTGAGGCCGGTTCGTGAGGTAGTCCAGGATCCATGATGACAGGTGCTGGTCCACCCCTGCGCGCAGCAGCTTGTTCTTCAGGATCATCGGTTGGATGGTGTTGAAAGCACTGGAGAAGTCAAAGAACATGATCCTCACCATATTCCCGGGCTTCTCCAGGTGGGACAGAGAACGGTGAAGGAGGAAGATCACCGCATCCTCCACCCCAATGCCATGCTGGTAGGCGAACTGGAGTGGATCCATCGCTGGTTCCACCAGGGGGCGGAGGTGAGCAAGGAGCAGTCTCTCCAGGGTCTTCATCAAGTGGGACGTCAAGGCCACCGGTCTGTAGCTGTTCAGGTCTTTGGGGTGGGAAGTTTTTGGTACAGGTACCACACAAGATGTTTTCCACAGCTGTGGTACCCTCCCCAGTTTCAGGCTCATGTTGAACATATACGTCACAATCCCACACAGCTGGTCTGCACAGGACTTGAGGAGCTTTGCGCTGATGCCGTCCGGTCCCGGCGCCTTCCTCGCTTTGATCTTCCTCAGCTCCGTCCTCACCTGGGTCTTGGTCAGGGTCAGGATGGGGGGCTGTGTGTTGGGAGTGGGGGGTGTTGGTGGAGTGGGGAGTGGGCAGCAGGACTTGATTTCTTTAGAGGCAGCAGTGGTTGTTGTGCAGACAGGGGGGAGGGCGGTTGGTCAAATTTATTGAAAAACAGATTCAGGTTGTTCGCCCACTCCCTGCCCCCTGTGGCCTGGGGGGAGGTATTCTGGAGCCCCGAGATGGTTTTGAGGTTTCTCCAGACCCCGCTGATGTCGCTCTGTTGCAGCTTGTCCTCCATCTTCTTCCTGAAGCTATCCTTGCCTTCTCTGATCTTTCTCCTCAGCTCCCTCTGTACGGACTTCAGCATCTCCCTGTTCCCCGACCTGAAGATCCTCTTCTTCTCTCTCAGAAGTGTTTTTATCTCAGGGTTGATCCAGGGTTTGTTGTTTGAGTGACGCCGTATGGTCTTGGTGGGAACGGATTTGTCCACACAGAAGCTGAGGTAGCCCGTGAAGGTGTGAATGAGGCCATCGGTGTCCTCACCATGTGGATCGCAGAGCTGCTTCCAGGCGGTGGCTTCAAAACAGTCCTTTAGAGTGTCCATTGTCTCCTCAGACCATAACTCCACAGTGTGCATGGCCGGAGGTTGTCTGTGCACTAGGGGTTTGTACACCGGCCGGAGATGAACCAAGTTGTGATCCGATCTCCCGAGTGGGGGGAGTTGTGATGAGGTGTACGCCTCCTTAGTGTTTGCGTAGAATAAATCCAGTGTTTTATTGTCTCTAGTGTGGCATGTGACATACTGGGTGAACGTGGGTAGAATGGGAGATAGTGAAACATGGTTGAAATCGCCTGAGATGAGGAGAAGAGCATCTGGGTGTTCTGTCTGCAGCCTGCTGGTTACTGAATGGATGACGTCACGTGCTGTCCCAGCGTTCGCCGTCGGATTTGCATAAACAACAATGCAGATCACGTGTGAGTGTTCTCTCGGGAGATATGTAGGCCTCATGCTAACAGCTAGCAACTCAATGTCTTTGCTGCAGTGTCGTTGTTTAACAGTGATATGTCCCGGTCTGCACCAGTTTTTGTTAACATACATTATCACTCCACCGCCCCTTGCTTTGCCACTGTCTGGTGTTCGGTCAGCTCGTATCATGTGAAAACCCTCCAGCTCAATGTTAGCATCTGCTGCTAGTTCAGTTAGCCACGTCTCAGTAAACAAAAGGAGAGAGCACTCCCGGTATGTGCTATCATAACGGGAGATAGCCGCTAGCTCATCTAACTTTCCCAGTATCGACCGTACATTTCCCATGACAACAGATGGAAGGGAGGGTCTGTACCTTATATTTTTTGTCCTCCACCTTACTCCAGCCCGGCAGCCGCGGCGTTTTCGCCTCAGTTCTCTCGGTATGTCGAGTTTTTCCAATGGGACCGGGTGGCGGTTGAATGCTAGCAGCTCTTCCCTGCTGTATCGTATCCTGCTATAAACAGTGGCTCCGTCCACCGGCTCAGGAGACATTTGGGACGATCTGTGTGTCTGTGATATAAGTGGGGTGAAAAAAAAAAGATGGATCAAAAGAGAGAGGAAGGGAAAAAGACTCGGAATCGAGCCGCTGTTGCAAAAGGCAGCCTACTCGTGTGGCGCCGAGAGAGAAAAAAAAAAGTTTCTAGGCTTTTCAGGTTTTAAAAGTTGGCAGGTATGGGGTGCTAACAATGTAGCATCATGGTGAAAAATAACAAAAATAAGTCATAATGATGTGAGACATATTATTGACTGTGGATTGGTGAAACAGGGATTTCTAACAGGGTGACTGAAATCCAAAGAAAATAACAATATAAAGGCAAGCTTCCTAGGACCACCGCTAACTCTTAAGCTAGCGCCTGCGGCTCCCCTCCCATCTACATGACAGACAGCTAAGCTGGCCAAAAATAGAACAGCAGGCAGGCATCAAGGCTGGTGACCTTTACCTTTAAGTGACGTTTCCATTTCTTGAGATACCCAGAAGAGCCAAAATGGCTTCTTGGAGAGAAAAACAAGATGAAGGCTGAATGTTTTTTTAAAGAGAAGTGATAGTGTTTTGATGACATGACAAATAGATGCATTTCAGAAGTCAGAAATCAATGACCCTTTGAATTTATTGAATTTGCAACTACTGCTGTGCTTTTTAGTATAAACCAACAGCTGTCATTCAGTTGTACAGGAAGGGGACCAGATTCTTGGATGCACATTAGCACTTTACTTAAATAAATTAATTCAATATCTAATGGTACTGTCAGTATCGGGAAGTATTCATTTGATTTGAGCTGGAATGGTATCAAAATATACAACTGTTTCGGTTTCAGTAAATACTTGGACAAAACAGTTTTTTTATATGGTCATGTACTTTTTACAATTTTGTGATTGTAAGTTGTTTGATCAAGCAAAGACCTTAAAAATCTAAAATTTAATATCCCCATACCTTATCACTTTGTTTGAACAGTTCATATGCCTTTATTCTCATGGGATAACAGTGTTTAATCTACAAAACCTCCTTGGTGTAATCTAAGAAACTGTCATGTTTCAGGAAGTGTTCATCAGGGAGTTCATGCTAATTTCATGGAAGCAATGAACGTTTTTAATTGGCATATAGGCCCTCATGGTGGTAAAATCAGCAGTTTTAAGGCCCTGTTTCATCCTGTTCTTTTAGCATGATCTTTGTTATGTTAAGTAGTTTTATGCAGCACTAACATGGAGCCAGGAAAAAAATGACAAAAAGTGAAGCGTTTGAATGTTTCAGACTCCCGAAATTCCAACTGTATCCTGGTGACTTCAGTATGGTTTGTGGGTGGTTGTAAAGTAAACTGATGACACCAGAGTTTCACAGCTAAATAATATTTGGAGGGACCAACAACAGAAAAGTAAAACTGTAGCAGCTGTGGAAACTGTTTAAAATCCAAGTGTGCAAGAAGAGAAAAAAAAAAAAATCCCAAAGGTTTATCTTGTAATTTAGCTTTGTATCAGGTGCTCTTTTGCTTGAGTTTTTATTTGTGTTCACATTTTCCTCGTGTCCTCTGTGATTTCCTCTGTTTTGACTGTCTGTTTGGTTAGCTCTGATTACCACTTTTTTGATTTAAGCTTTTCTTTTATGGCTGCTTTGGTTGTCTTTTTCCAGCCTTTATAATTTCATTCCCTGCCTTGCTTTAACTTTGTTAAATTATATACAGTATACATGTTTGTTGAAGTTCCAGTTTAGAAAGCTTGGGATCAGTCCGCCAAGGTCTCCACCTTTGACCGCCACCTAATCCACATAGCACCGGACCCCCATGATCCCTCCTGCAGGTGGTGAACCCACTGGAGGGCGGACCCATGTAACTCCTTCGGGCTGAGCCCGGCCGGGTCCCATGGGTGGAAACCCGGCCACCAGACGCTAGCCTTCGAGCCCCTCCCCCAGGCCTGGCTCCAGGGTGGGGCCCCGGTAACCCCATACCGGGCGGGGTACACTGAATCCTTGATATACAATTTATCATGAGAGTCTGTTGGATCGTTCTTAGTCTGGCCCTTCACCCAGGACCAGTTTGTCTTGGGACACCCTATCAGAGGCAAATTGCCCCCGGACAACATAGCTCCTGGGATCACTGGGGCACGCAAACCCCCCCACCACGATAAGGTGACGATCCATGAGGAGTGACGATCCATGAGGAGAACTTCAACCACATTCCGAGGGAGTCTGGAGACATGGAGTCTGAATGGGCCATGTTCTCCACCTCTGTTGTTGAACCGGCGGCCCAGAGCTGCTGCCGCAAGGTGGTCGGTGCATCTCGTGGTGGCAACCCCCGAACCAAGTGGTGGACACCAGTGGTGAGGGGGGCCATTAAGCTGAAGAAGGAGTCCTATCAAGCTTGGTTGGCTTGTGGGACTCCCGAAGCAGCTGAGGTGTACCGGCAGGCCAAGCGGAGTGCAGCTCGGGTGGTTGCTGAAGCAAAAACCCGGGTATGGGAGGAGTTCGGTGAGGCCATGGAACAAGACTTTCGGTCGGCTTCAAAGAGATTCTGGCAAACTGTTCAACGGCTCAGGAGGGGAAAGCAGCTCCCCGTCCACACTGTGTATGGTGCGGATGGGACACTGTTGACTTCAACTGGGGATATCGTCGGGCGGTGGAAGGAATACTTCGAGGATCTCCTCAATCCCACTGATACGCCTTCCACAGAGGAAGCAGGGTTTGGGGACGAGGGGGATGACTCGCCTATCACAGGGGCTGAGGTCGCCAAGGTGGTTAAAAATCTCCTTGGTGGCCGGGCCCCGGGGGTGGACGAGATTCACCCCGAGTACCTCGAGGCCCTGGATGTTGTTGAGTTGTCATGGTTGACACGCCTCTGCAACATTGCGTAGAGGTCGGGGACAGTGCCTTTGGTATGGCAAACCGGAGTGGTGGTTCCTCTCTTCAAAAAAGGGGACCGGAGGGTGTGCTCCAACTTTAGAGGGATCACACTCCTCAGCCTCCCTGGGAAGGTCTATGCCAAGGTACTGGAGAGGAGAGTCAGGCCGTTGGTCGAACTTCGGATTCAGGAGGAGCAATGTGGTTTTCGTCCTGGCCGTGGCACATTGGACCAGCTCTTTACCCTCTCGAGAATTCTTGAGGGTTCGTGGGAGTTTGCCCAACCAGTTTACATGTGTTTTGTGGACTTGGAGAAGGCATTTGACCGCGTCCCTCGTGGATTTTTGTGGGGGGTACTTCGGGAGTATGGGGAATCGGGCTTGTTGTTACGAGCTATTCGGTCTCTGTACGACCGTTGTGAGAGTTTAGTTCGTATTGCCAACACTCGGTCGGAGTCATTCCCAGTGAGAGTTGGACTCCGCCAGGGCTGCCCTTTGTCACCGATCCTGTTCATAATTTTTATGGACAGGATTTCTAGGCGCAGCCAGGGAATGGAGGGTGTCATGCTTGGTGACCACAGGATCTCATCTCTGTTGTTTGCAGATGATGATGTCCTGTTCGCTTCATCCAGCAATGACCTACAGCTCTTGCTGGGATGGTTTGCCGCTGAGTGTGAAGCGGCTGGGATGAGAATCAGCACCTCCAAGTCCGAGTCCATGGTCCTCAGCCGGAAAAAGGTGGATTGTCCTCTCCGGGTTGGGGACAGGCTCCTGCCCCAAGTGGAGGAGTTTAAGTATCTTGGGGTCTTGTTCACGAGTGAGGGGAAAATGGAGCGAGAGATCGACAGACGGATTGGAGCAGCATCTGCAGTGATGCGGACGTTGTACCGGTCTGTTGTGGTGAAGAGGGAGCTTAGTTCTAAGGCAAAGCTGTCGATTTACCAGTCAATCTACGTTCCTACTCTCACCTATGGTCACGAGCTTTGGGTAATGACCGAAAGAACGAGATCGCGGATACAAGCGGCTGAAATGAGCTTTCTCCGTAGGATTGCTGGACTCACCCTCAGAGATAGGGTGAGGAGCTCAGTCATCCGGGAGAGGCTCAGAGTAGAACCGCTGCTCCTCCACATTGAAAGGAGTCAGTTGAGGTGGTATGGGCATCTGATTAGGATGCCTCCTGGATGCCTCCCACTTGAGGTGTTTCAGGCACGTCCCACTGGGAGGAGACCCCGGGGCAGACCCAGGACTCGGTGGAGAGACTATGTCTCCCAGCTGGTCTGGGAACGCCTTGGTATCCCCTCTGAAGAGCTGGAGCAGGTGGCTGGGGAGAGGGAAGTCTGGGCTTCTCTGCTTGAACTGCTGCCTCCGCGACCCGGCCCTCCGGAAAAGCGGTAGAAGATGGATGGATGGATACATGTTTGTTTTTTTAGCAGTCAATCCTAATACTAGTAGTTTGTTCTACCTGAGATTTCTGTGCTCCTCGTGCTTTTCTTTTTTCTTTTCTTTGATTGAAGGTTCTTTGACATTTTTGTTTGTAAATTTCAAAAAAATCATAAAATCTTCCTAAGCATTGCGTTTTGCTTTCTGTCTCCTTCAAATATGTCATCATTTTGACCGACTCGACTGAAAGAAATTTTGATATTTTGGCTGATTTGAGAAAATCTGTTAAAATCAAGTGAATTTTTTATTAACTTTTTTGAATTTTCCAAACTAGCTTCAATCCCCTGCCTCACATGGACTCTGTGATTTGTAGCACTAACCACATGTCTTATTTTTTGAGTTGTAGTGTTTGTTGAGTATTCCCATTCGTTCTGTACTATTTTTAATTGTGAGCTTTTACACCAAACCAAATTTCATCCAACTACCAATAAAGAATTGAATTGAGTTAAAATACCAGGACATTTGTTTTTGCTGTAAACACTGTGAAATAAACTTGCAAAATAAACAAATAAAAAAGCCAGATTAATCAGCTATGAAATAAGATTAACACATGGTTTTGGGCTCATGGTTGTACAAGTTTGAGTGTGTTGTAGCAGAAGCATTGATGTGCAGTTAATAATCCTAGTTTTGACTCTAGGGAGCTTGTTAGCTGTGAGATTTTCTCTTTTTTTATGGAGGAACAGACACTGCCACCCTGGTGCTTAGTTATACAGTGCTTAATTGCTTCCATACATTGGCAGGTCTCCACGGCACAGTATTTGCTGCTCACTCATGATAAAAATCTCTGTCAAGGTCTCTTTACAGCTTCTCTCAGCTCTTGCTGCAGCCACTGTGAATTTCAGGCCAAAACTATGGATTAATTTACGACAATCACTGGCTGTCGTGAAAATCAAAATGACCACAAATAACCATGCTGAACCGTGTGCTATCTCACCCAACTCCTGATGTATGTGTTGCATTTTTTTCCCACACATTGCAATTTTAAGATAAGCCTTTATTAGTCCCACAGTGGGGAAATTCCAGGATTGCAGCAGCAAAGGGATAGCAGCATTCAGAGCAATAGTAAATAAGATAATAAGATAAGAACTGGTTAGCCAAAGCAGTAAGTAAATATACATATGTACACAGTGCAGAAGCATTGCAACTAGAGGATATCAACAGCATTATAGTTAGTTAAATTACTGGCAATATATAAACATAAATATAGACCCAGACAGTATATTTCACATTTGAATGAATAGTGTTGTTGCCACGCTTAATAATAATTGCAGTTGTATAAGTTGTCTATTGGAGGGGACGATCTTTATTGTGCAGAGTTGTGACATTTAATATGGCCTCTGAGCAGCACAGGTTAGATTATAAAGTCGGACAGCTGTAGGTAGGAAGAACCTGCGGAACCTCTCCCTCGAGCACCTAGGATGACACAGCCTATAGCTAAATGAGCTCCTCAGTGTGTTCAGCATGTCCTGCACGGGGTGGGACTCGGACTAAAGCTTAGCCACCATTCTCCTCTCTCCTATCTCCTCCACTGGGTCAAGGCATCGTCCCCGAACAGAGCTAGCTTTTTTGATCAGCCTGTTAAGTCTCTTCCTGTCGGTTGCCGTAATGCCGCTGACCCAGCAGACCACTCCAAATGTAATGACTGATGCCACCACAGAATTGTACAAGGTCTTCAGGAGCACCCCCTGCACTCCAAAAGACCTGAGTCTCCTCAGGAAGAACAGCCTGCACTGCCCCTGCTTGTAGAGTATGTTGGCGTTGTGTGTCCAATCCAGTTTATTGTTCATGTGAACACCCAGGTATTTATAAGATGTCACCATCTCAATGTCTGTTCCCTGGATGTTTACCAGTGCTGTGGGGGGTTGTCCACACCTGTGGCAGTCCACCACCAGTTCCTTGGTTTTCCTCGCATTGATCTGGAGGCAGTTCCGCAGGCACCAGTCCACAAAGTCCTGGATAAGTCCTCTGTACTGTGAGGCCAACGATCGCAGAGTTATCAGAGAATTTCTGTAGATGGCAGTGTGGTGTGTTGTGTGAAAAGTCTGTTATGTAGATGGTAAACAGAAGGGAGCTAGAACTGTTCCCTGGAGGGCCCCATACTGCAGATGATGGTGTCAGACACAGTCCTGGGTTCTCACAAACTGTGGTCAGTCTGTGAGGTAGTCCAGGATCCATGATGACAGGTGCTGGTCCACCCCTGCACACAGCAGCTTGTCCCTCAGGATCACTGGTTGGATGGTGTTGAAATCACTGGAGAAATCAAAGACCATGATCCTCACAGTGCTCCCAGGCTTCTCCAGGTGGGACAGGGAACGATGTAGGAGGAAGATCACTGTATCCTCCACCCCGATGCTATGCTGGTAGGCAAACTGAAGTGGGTCCATCGCTGGTCCAACCAGGGGGCGGAGGTGGGCAATGAACAGCCTCTCCAGGGTCTTCATTAGGTGTGATGTGAGGGCAGCTGGTCTGTAGCTGTTCAGGTCCTTGGGGTGCGGAGTCTTCGGCACGGGTACCACACAGGGTGTTTTCCACAACTGTGGTACCCTCCCTAGCTTCAGGCTCAGACTGAAGATGTGCTCCATGATCCTGCATTTTAATTTCTGCACTTTAATTTGTTCTAGAGTAGTTTAGATTTTTTTTTTCTCTGAGGGAAAAAAGTGATTTAAATATACAATCACCAACCACTTAATAGGTATGCCTTTTACTACCTACACCCATGCTGTTACTGGATTGGACCCAGATGGACTAGATGTTGCCTTCAGAACTGCCTCATTTCTTCATGCCATAGGTTCAGCAAGGTGCTGCAAACATTTCTCAGAAATATTGGTCCATCTTGATATGCTAGTATCATACAGTTGCAGATTTGTTGGCTGCACATACATGATGCTCCATGGATGCATCAGTTCTTTCATGTTTACACCAAATTCTTATCTTCTGAATGGTGCAGCAAAAACTGAGAATCGGACCAGGGAACATTTTTCCAGTCTTCTATTGTTCAATTTTGGTGAGCTTGTGTGAATTGTAGCCTCAGTTTCCTGTTCTTAGTTGATGGGAGTGGCACCAGTTGAGGTCTTCTGCTGTTGTAGCCCATCTGCTTCAAGGGTCAGTGTTTTGTCCCTTTAGAGATGCTCTTATGTATGCCTCGGTTGTAATGAGTGGGTTATTGGTGTGTTTCTGTCAGCTCAAGACAGTCTGACCACTCTCCTCTGACCTCTGGCATCAACCAGGCATTTGGGCTTAGATACTGTAACTGCTGCTTAATGGATATTTTCTCTTTTCAGACCATTCTCTGTAAACCTAAGAGATGGTTTTATGAAAATCCTAGTAGATCAGTAGTTTCTGAGATACTCACACCAGCCCATCTGGCACCAACAACGATGCTTTGTTCAAAGTCACTTAAATGAGCTTTCTTCCCCTTTCTAATGCTTTGTTTGGCTTCGGCAGCTCATCTTGACTATGTCTACATCTCTAAATGCATTGAGTTGCTGCTTACATTAACACGCAGTTGAACTGGTGCACTTATCAAAGTAGCCGGTGAATGTACAATACAGTGTTTTTTATGTATCTTTGTATTTATTTTATCTTGCTATATTTAATCTTAATCACCCTTTATTGTCATTCAACTGTACAACCAATCATGTACAGTAGAACGAGATTGTGTTTTACCTATCTACTGTGTTAATCACACACACCCCAAGTGCAGAATCAGAGGGCCGCTGCCATGCAAGGCGCCGCCACAAATTTCCCTCCTCCATTCCATTATTGCTGAGCACCAAGCTGGATGGCAGGAAGTTCCACTTTTATATGGTCTTCGGCATGACCCGGCCGGGATTTGAACCCCTGCCTCCCGGGTGCGGGGCGGATGCTCTACCAACTGAGCCACCACTCCGGTGGTGGCTCATATCTAGCTTAATTTTATTTATATTGATTAACTTCTAGGTTTTTTTTTATGTCACGGCACTGTGCCTATTGCATATCTAATTCAATTCAATTCAACTTTATTTATATAGCGCCATTTCACAACAACAGTCATCTCATAGCACTATCAACTGTAGGGGGGACCCCCACAGTTGCAGAAAGACCCCAGCAATCAGGCGATCCCCTGTGAGCAAGCACTTGGCGACGGTGGAGAGGAAAAACTCCCTTTTAACAGGAAGAAACCTCCAGCAGAACCAGGCTCAGGGAGGGGCAGTCATCTGCTGCGACTGGCTGGGGAGTGAGGGGATAGAGAAGAAGAAAAGAACAGACATGTAGAGAGCAAACAGCACGATGGGGACTCAATCTATGGGAGAGAACAAACAAATGTTAATGACCAGCAAAAAAAAAAAATATTTCATAGAGAGTGAGGAAAGGAGTGAGGCCCAGTGCATTACTGGAGGTCCCCCGGCTGACTAAACCTATTAGCAGCATAACTAAGGGAGGGTTCAGAAACACATGATCCCTCCCTAATTGTAGGCTAGATCAAAAAGGTAGGTTTTAGCCCTATTCTTAAAAACAGAGATCGAGTCTGACTCCCGAATCCAGATTGGCAGCTGATTCCACAGGAGAGGAGCTTGATAACTGAAGGCTCTGCCTCCCATTGTACTTTTGGAGATTCTAGGTGTTACAAGTAATCCTGCATTTTGAGAGCGTAGTGCTCTGTTAGGATAATACGGTAGTATCAGATCTTTTAAATAAAAAGGAGCCTGATTGTTTAGAGCTTTGTAAGTGAGAAGGATTTTAAACTTAATTCTAAACTCTATGGGAAGCCAATGAAGGGAGGCCAGAACCGGAGAGATATGATCTCTCTTTCTAGTACCTGTTAAAACTCTTGCTGCAGCATTTTGGATCAGCTGAAGACTTTTTAAAGATGTTTTAGGACAGCCTGATAATAAAGAATTACAATAATCTAATCTCGAGCTAACAAAAGCGTGGATCAGCTTCTCAGCATCACTCTGAGACAAGATGCTCCTAATCTTGGCAATATTACGCAAATGATAGAAGGCAGTCTTAGAAACAAATTTAATATGTGAATTGAAGGACAAATCCTGATCAAAAATAACTCCAAGGTTCCTCACAGAGCTATTAAGAGAAAGAGTAACTGCGTCCAAACTAAAAGTTTGATTTGGAAAGGAATTTCTAAGGTTTTTTGGACCAACAAGAATGACTTCAGTCTTATCTGAATTTAATAGCAGGAAATTACAAGTCATCCAAGCTTTGATTTCCTTAAGACAGGCTTCTAACTTGGCAGCACGGTGGCGCAGTGGTTAGCACAGTGGCAGCACAGCAAGAAGGTCATGGGATCGATTCCACCCTTGACCATCGTGGGTTCGATCCCACCCCCAGATCATCGGTGACCCTTCTGTGTGGAGTTTGCATGTTCTCCCCGTGTCTGCGTGGGTTTACTCCGGGCACTCCGGTTTCCTCCCACATGCCAAAAACATGCAAGTTAGGTTAATTGGCATCAAAACTGGGGATTCTAAATTGTCCTTAGGTATGGATGCGAGAGTGAATGGTTGTCTGTCTCTCTGTGTTGGCCCTGCGATGGACTGGCGATCTGTCCAGGGTGTACCCTGCCTCTCGCCCAAAGATGCTGGGATAGGCTCCAGCCCCCCCCCCCCCCCGCGACCCGAAAGGATTAAGCGGTAGAAGATGGATGGATGGAGGCTTCTAACTTGGCTAATTGATTAGTATCATCTGGCTTCATTGACAGGTATAATTGTGTGTCATCTGCATAACAATGAAAATGTATACAGTGCTTTCTAATAATGTTGCCTAACGGAAGCATATATAAACTAAAAAGAGTAGGGCCTAGCACAGATCCCTGTGGAACTCCGTGACTAAGCTTTGAGCTGAAAGAAAACTCATCATTTACATGAACAAACTGGAACCTATCAGATAAATAAGATCTAAACCACTGCAACGAAGTTCCATTAAGTCCAACATAGTGTTCTAATCTATCAAGTAGAATATTATGATCAATTCAAAAGCTGCACTAAGCTCTAAAAGGACAAGTACAGAAACTAGTCCATTATCAGATGCAATGAGGAGGTCGTTAGTGACCTTCGCTAAGGCTGTTTCAGTACTATGATGGATTCTAAACCCAGATTGAAACTCTTCAAGTAAACCATTTCCCTGCAGGTGGTCAAATAATTGCGTAGCAACAACTCTTTCTAAGATTTTTGAAATGAAAGGGAGATTAGAGATTGGTCTATAGTTAGCTAAAGCTCCTGGATCTAGCGTTGGCAGATCCGGATGGTAGATCTATCTGTCTATCCATGATTTGCATGAATCATTTTTCATCTTGGCAATGACTCAAAAGTTCACCAAACTCACATAAAATGATCTTCGGATAGGTCTACGACCAGGTTGCCACATCTGTTTGCCTGAAATAAGCTACTCCATCATGGATGATCTGGCATTTGCTGTACAGTTGTAATCAAAATTATTCAACCCCCACTGCAAATTTGGTTTATTGGCAAAATGAACAAACTAGCAGCTGTTTGCAAACAGCTATTCTGCAAACATGATGTACAGCCAAACACCAGCGTCTGGCAGCATTCCTGAGGAATCTTAAACCATTCTTCATGGGCAAAGACCTCCAGTTCACTAATATTCTTGGGTTTGCGTACAGCAACCACCTTGTTCAAATTCCAAAGAATTTCAATGGGGTTCAGATCAGGTGACAGTGATGGCCACTCTACATTGTGTTCCAAATTATTATGCAAATCATATTTGTCTCTGATTTTCCTAAATACTCGATGCAAATGACATTCGGTATAATTTTCAAGTCATCAACCGTTTGAGCATAATTCAAATTTTATTGAACAAACCTGCCAATGATAACTATTTTTTTGCAAAAATAAAAAAGCTCAAAATGCACTGTTCCAAATTATTATGTATAACAGAGTTTCAAAACATTTTATTGGTTGTAAAGAACTGAAAATGGTCATTTGTTGAATTTGCAGCATTAGGAGGTCATATTTACTGAAATTAAAAGCTATTTCAATCAAAAACATCTTAACAGGCCAAGTTACATATTAACATAGGACCCCTTCTTTGACATAACCTTCACAATTCTTGAATCCATTGAACTTGTGAGTTTTTGGAGAGTTTCTGCTTGAAATTCTGGTGAATTTCTTGGCAAGATTTCAGAATAGCCTCCCACAGCTGCTGTTTTGATGTGAACTGCCTCCCACCCTCATAGATCTTTTGCTTGAGGATGCTCCAGAGGTTCTCAATAGGGTTGAGGTCAGGGGAGGATGGGGGCTACACCATGAGTTTCTCTCCTTTTATGCCCATAGCAGCCAATGACACAGAGGTGTTCTTTGCAGCATGAGATAGTGCATTGTGATGCATGAAGACAATTTTACTACAGAAGGCATGGTTCTTCTTTTTGTACCATGAAAGAAAGTGGTCAGTCAGAAACTCTATATACTTTGCCAAGGTCATTTTCACACCTTCAGGGACCCTAAAGGGGTCAACCAGCTCTCTCCCCATGATTCTGGCCCAAAATATGACTCCGCTACCTCCTTGCTGACGTTGCAACCTTGTTGGGACATGGTGGCCATTCACCAACCATCTACTACTCCATCCATCTGGACCATCCAGGGTTGCACGGCACTCATCAGTAAACAAAACTCGTTGAAAATCAGTCTTCATGTATTTCTGGGCCCACTGCAATTGTTTCTGCTTGTGAGCATTGGTTAGGGGTGGCCAAATAGTAGGTTTATGCACAACTGCAAGCCTCTGGAGGATCCTGCACCTTGAGGTTCATGGGACTCCAGAGGCACCAGCAGCTTCAAATACCTGTTTGCTGCTTTGTAATGGCATTTTAGCAGCTGCTCTCTTAATCCGATGAATTTGTTTGGCAGAAACCTTCCTCATTATGCCTTTATCTGCACAAACCCGTCTGTGGTCTGAATCAGCCACAGATCTCTTCATAATACGATGATCACGCTTAAGTTTTTGTGAAATAGCTAATGTTTTCTTGTCCAGAGCATTGCAGTATTTGACGTTTTTCGGCAGCAGAGAGATCCTTTTACTTTCCCATATTGCTTGAAACCTGTGGCATGCTTAATAATGTGAAACATGCTTAAGTAGTCCCCCCCAGAAATGTCGAGCAAGCAAGACAATGCCACCAGCCCCTACAAAGCACAAATGCCCCGAAGCCGGCAAGCCCCAAGACAGCCATGCAAGCACCCCAGGAGGGATGGCTGAGGGAGGCTGGGCCACGAAGTGCCCCCGCACCGACACTGGCACTGGCACCCCCCCTCCCCCAGCAGGGCCAGCGCCACCCCTCGGGCCCCAGGCACCAGAAGGCCACCCCCCACCTCCGCTTCCCTGGGCTGGAGCCACACATTTCATTTGTTAGACTGAGTGTTTGAGCGCTACTCAGGGACAAATCTGATTGGCGAAATTGGCAGTGGTTAATGAGGATTGGCCAAAATTACGGGAAAGTTGCGGTGATTGGACAAAGTTGCAAGGTCATGCAATAGATGAGCTGATTGGCTGATTTTGCATGAATTAACGCAATCGCAACATTGCGAAATTGTGGAGGAACTGCCTTGGTGGACTTTGAGGTATGCTTGGGATCATCGTCCTTTGGAAGGTCCAGCGACGGCCAAGTTTCAGCTAGCTCACAGACGGCATGACATTTCCTCCCAGGATTTCCTGATACTTGATTGAATCCATCTTGCCCTCCACGTGCTGCAGGTTTCCAGTGCCAGAGGAAGCAAAGCAGTCCCAGAGCATCACTGAGCCACCACCTTGCTTCACTGTAGACATGGTGTTCTTTTCAGTGTATGCTTCATTCTTCCTCCTCCAGACATACCCCCCTGATCCATAGGCCAGAAAAGCCGGCTCCAGTTTGCTCAAAACTGTATAAATAAGCCAAAGAGGCTTTAGGATTCTGTTCTGTGCAGTGATGAAATGGATAATATTATTATTATTATTATTACTAGTACATACCCGTCCATGCCTGTAGAAACCAAGTATAAGCAAGTATTTCTGCATGCCCATTGCTGAAGGGTCTCCTCCTGTCGCAGACAGCTGTGTTGTTCACAGTCATACCTGCGGTATACTGCTGGAACCTGAGGTGTTTCATGTTCACGGCATCTTTTCTGACGTGCAGCAGTTCTCCTCATTCTATTGCTCTCCATCTGGTGGGTCTTCTTCTTCTTCGTTCAGACCACTGGTTGAGGCATAGGTGCGTCGTAATTCCAGTTCATCATCAGATCATCATAGGGCATCATGCAGACATCATAGGGCCGTTGTATGATATGCTATGTCTATATGACGTCATATAGACATATCTTTTAGGGTCATTGTAGGACATCATGCATCATAGGACATCATGCAGACATCATAGGCCATCCTATGATGTGCTCTGTCTATGTCTATGTGCCTTCATATAGACATAATATCTTTATATGCAGCAGTTCTCCTCATTCTATTGCTCCCCATCTGGTGGGTCTTCTTTTTCGTTCAGACCACTGGTTGAGGGATAGGTGCGTCATAATTCTAGTTCATGGGCAGGATCATGAAAATAGATCTGAGCAAAAAGAGGCTTTCGACCCTGTTCAGGAAGGCCCGTGTATGCCCATAGAAACTAAGAAACCGGAGCACCCAGAAAAAATCTGCACTTTTCTTGGCATTTTACACATTTGTAGACTGGCATTCTTCAAGGTTACACATTTTTACTGTGTCAGCACCTCTTTAAAAACGACACTGCTGAGAAAGCAAAGCTTTTGCTTAGTTTCTTCATCTTGAGCAACAATAACATCATAAAGACACATTAGTCTAGGCATCGTGAGTGATGGTCTATATGACATCATAAAGACATTTGTGTATGTGCCGTCATATAGACATCATATCTTTATGACGGCATCACAAGTCCTATGATGCCTGAGTTCATAGGACGTCCTATGATGATCAGGCAGAGATCATAGGCTATCCTATGATGTCCTATGAACGTGACAGACAGACACACAAGAGATTTCTTGCTTTAATAACAGAGTGATTAATTTCGATTGCAACTTTATATATTTCAGCACCTTGTGCCTGATCTATTCACTCACTCGACAGATTTCACCCTATAGAGCTTGGCAACTGATGTCATGTTGCTAAAACATATTGGGCGCTGTCACCATTTTGCGTGGCATGGAGCAAAACTAAAACAGAGCAGTTGTTTGAAGGTGTTTGGTGTTTTTGCACAGGGTAAATATGCTTAAAATAAGCCTCAAAGACAAGGAATCCAGAAACAATCTTCTGCTGGACACTAAGAAGTGCTCTTTTGAAAAAAAATCAGCATGCCCTGGATCCATATGAAATTGAAAAAAAGAGTGGTGGAAAAGCGACCCGGCTACCTTACCAAGTCTCACGTTTCCAGACATTTTTACCTGGTGTGTGGAGTTAGCACTTACACAGCTGAACAGTTTGTGTTAACCATACATGTGACAAATAAAGCTGAATTGAACTGAACTGAGGTGACTGAAATTATTAAGACCTGTCTTTGTTTTTGACAGACTCTTCAGTGTTGTCTTGGAGTTTTTGACCAAAGATGAGAAGGGAGAAGGCGAAGGAGTGAGTAACCACCCTTCGATGCATGGGCATGGGGGGAAACCAGGTGGATTTGACGTTAAAGCCCTACGAGCCTTCCGTGTGCTGCGACCCCTGCGGCTGGTCTCAGGAGTACCCAGTAAGTACTGACAACTTTTGTGCGCTACAGGCAAACCATGTGACCACAGTGCATGAGATATACCACATGTTCTCTATATGTTGTACAAGGATCGTTGTGTGAGTAGAGTATAATGTGGTGTGAAGATTTTCTCACAGTGAGTCCAGATGGTTCATGTACTGTCCCTGAGGATGTTTTTCTAAACACGTCTATATCTACTTAGTATCCCTGAGTCAAGTGCTCCGGGTCTAATAGGAATAAACAAACTCGAAGTAAGTACTGTATGTCTGACATGTTTATCAGATAGCTATTTGGAGATGCACAGAACTTGTTAATAAACTCAAAAAAGAGATGTTTTACCACATGCTTTGTATATTCATCTACATAATAGAAGCCACTGTTAAGTATCTGTCCTCATCAGCTGTTACAAAATAGGTAGATACTGACATAACGTTCGGCTCAGGAGACGCACACACACAGGCTCAGAGTAGTTCAAACTGTTTATTAACAACAGGGATGTTTGGGTGCGTGTCTGCGGAATGTTAATGTGTTGGTGGTGGCGTCTGCTTCGGACCCAGAGGCAGGAGACCGTTCAGCCGGCAACCCTATGGGAGAAATCAGACACAGGGTGATGAGCACACACCAACACGGGAGGAGAATAGGCGAGGGAGAGAAGCTTACTTGTTTGGGCAGATGACTGGCGCTTCAAGGATGGAAGCCCGGGAGACAGCCACCTGCAGGGCTCGGTGCAGCAGCGAGGAGAGACGAGGGACGGGATTGTCCGCCGCCGAGGAATCCACCTGTGCACAGGGGAGCAGACTGGAGAGATGAGGTAAGTGAACTTCTTACCGGAGATGAGGATGCTGAAGAGAATGTGGTAGAAGTCCATACGAAGGAAATGAAGTCTACGGCTTCAGGCCGACGCTCAGGGCGAGGCGGCTTTTATCCTTCGCCGCTGACGAGTAGCAGGTGCGTGAGCAGGTGGCGCCGCTGATGAATGGCGCGGCGTGACAGTACTCCCCCCTCTAGCAGCGCCTCCTGGCGATGGCTTATCCGGGTGCGCTCGGTGGAAGTCCGCGATGAGCGATGGGTCCAACACAAACGACGGGGGCACCCACTGTCGATGCTCGGGCCCATAGCCCTCCCAGTCCACCAAGTATTGCAACCCACGACCCCGGCGCCGGGAGTCCAGGATGGAGGAGGCGGACCAGGCCGGATGGCCACCAATCATCCGGGGCGCGGGTTGCGCTGCAGGAGGAGGGCAAAGGGGGTCAGTAACCGCCAGTTTCACCTTCGACACGTGGAAAGTAGGATGAATGCGGAGGGAGGGGGGAATAGCCACGCGCACAGCCACCGGGTTGATGATCCGGGTGATGGGGTAGGGACCCATGAAGCGCTGTGCCAGCTTTCTCCTCTCGCCTTTTAGAGTGACGTCCTGGGTGGAAATGTAAACAAGCTGCCCAACTCTGTACGCCGGGGCAGGTCTCCTACGCCGGTCCGCCACAGTCCTGTTGCGCTCCGCTGTGCGCAATAGCGCATGGCGCGCGGCAGCCCAGGTGGAGCGGAACTGCCTGAGATGGGCCCTAACTGACGGGACAGTTACCTCACTCTCCTGCTCCGGAAACAGCGGGGGGTCGTAACCCAGGGACGCTTTGAAGGGGGACATCCCTGTAGCAGAAGAGCGAGCGGTGTTGTGGGCATATTCAACCCAGGCAAGATGGTTGCTCCAGGACGCGGGTTTGGATCTGGACACACAGCGGAGCGCAGCCTCCAGCTCCTGGTTGGTCCTCTCACACTGCCCGTTGGATTGGGGGTGATGGCCAGAGGAGAGGCTCACCTTGGCTCCGATGGCGTTGCAGAAAGACCTCCAAACCTCAGATGAAAACTGGGGGCCCCGGTCCGAGACCACGTCCACCGGAATCCCATGCAGCCTGACCACGTGTTGGACGAGGAGGTCCGCCGTCTCCAGGGCAGTAGGGAGGCCTCGCAGGGGGACGAAGTGCACGGCCTTGGAGAAGCGGTCCACGATGGTCAGGATGGTGTCATAGGAGTTGGAGATGGGGAGTCCGGTGACGAAATCCAGAGCGATGTGCGACCAGGGCCTGCCAGGGACGGGCAGGGGCTGGAGCAGACCCGCTGGAGGGGCATTTCCCGACTTGCAGGTGGCACAGATTGGGCAAGCCCGGGCGTAGCGGGCTGCATCCCTCCGCAGGCCTGGCCACCAAAAGGACCGTTGGAGGAGATCTATCATCCGGGAGGTGCCAGGGTGACAGGTGAGCTTGGAGGTGTGGAGCCAGTGGATGACCTCTCCTCGGACCGCGGATGGCACGAACAGCCTCCCCTCCGGTCCGCCGCCAGGGTCAGGTTCCACCTCCTGTGCCTTCCGGATCTTGCTCTCAATGTCCCACGAGATGGCTCCCACGACGCACGACCTGGGCAGGATGGAGTGGGGCGCCTCCTCCGACTCCACGGGGGCGAACTGCCTGGAGAGGGCGTCAGGCAGGACGTTCTTAGAGCCAGGCCTGAAGGTGATGGAAAATTGGAACCTGGCGAAGAACAGGGACCAGCGCGCCTGGCGGGCGTTCAGGCGCTTGGCAGACCGTAAGTATTCCAGGTTCTTGTGGTCCGTGAGGACCACAAACGGCAGGCTTGCCCCCTCCAACCAGTGGCGCCACTCCTGCAGGGCGAGCTTGATGGCCAAGAGCTCTCTGTCCCCCACATCGTAGTTTCTCTCCGCCGGGGACAAGCGCCGGGAGAAGAAGGCGCACGGTCGCTTGGCGCCATCGTCCGGTGACCGCTGGGACAGCACTGCTCCCACTCCCGTGTCCGAGGCGTCTACCTCTACAATGCACTGCAGCGCGGGGTCGACCTGGCGAAGGACCCGGGAGGAGGAGAATTCCGCCTTCAGCGCCTCAAAGGCGGCAGCGACCTCTTCGGTCCACCGGAACGGGACCTTCGGGGACGTGAGGCGGGTCAGTGGTCCCACGATGGCACTGAAGTTGGGGACAAAGCGGCGGTAGAAATTGGCGAAGCCAACAAATTGCTGCACCTGTTTCCGAGATGCAGGTGTGGGCCATTCCACCACCGCCTTTACCTTCTCTGGGTCGGGGAGCACCTTATCGTGGGCGATGATGAACCCCAGGAAGGATGTACTCCTGGCGTAAAATTCACACTTTTCCGCCTTAACGTACAGACGATTCTCCAGCAGCCTTTGGAGGACCCGCCTCACGTGGACCTGGTGCTCATCCCTGGACTTGGAGAAGATGAGAATATCGTCCAGGTAGACGAACACGAAAAGGCCAATGAAGTCCCGGAGGACGTCATTAATGAGGCGCTGGAAGACTGCAGGAGCGTTGGTCAACCCGAACGGCATCACCAGATATTCAAAGTGGCCGTTCGGGGTACGGAAGGCCGTTTTCCACTCATCTCCCTCCCGGATCCGGACGAGGTGGTAAGCGCTGCGTAGGTCCAGCTTGGTGAACCAGGTCGCCCCCTGGAGGGAGTGGAAAGCAGTGTCCATGAGAGGCAGGGTGTAACGGTCCCTCTCCGTGATATTGTTGAGGGCCCGGTAGTCGATACAAGGGCGGAGGGACCCATCCTTTTTCCCCACGAAGAAGAACCCTGCCCCCACGGGTGACGATGATGGGCGGATAATCCCAGCACTTAATGACTCCTTCAGGTAGGCGTTCATCGTCTCCTTCTCCGGCGCAGACAGGCTGTAAAGGCGACCAGAAGGTAAGGGAGCCCCCTGGCGGAGGTTGATGGCGCAGTCATAGGGCCGATGAGGGGGAAGAGACATAGCTTTCGCTTTGCTGAACACTATACCCAGGTCGTGAAATTCTGGGGGCACCAGAGACAGGTCCGGGGGTGCAGCGTCCGTAGCAGGGGGAGGAGCGGACGGAGAGCAGGCAGCGGACTGAAGGCAGGTGCCCATACAGAACGTACTCCATGCCGAGATCCCAGCTGATCTCCAATCCAGGACCGGATTGTGAAGGCGGAGCCAGGGATACCCCAGGATGACGGGCGACACAGAGTTGGGAAGGACGTAAAAGGTCATTTCCTCCCGGTGGTTTCCCGAGATGATGACCGGTAGGGGAACAGTTTGATGTGTCACTCTCCCGAGGGTGGCACGGGAGAGGTGGATCAAGGAGATGGGAGTGTTGAGTGCCTGGCAGCGGATGCCCAATCGGGTTGCCAGGCTTTGTGAAATGAAGCTGCCTTCTGCGCCCGAATCCACCAGTGCGTGGGTGAGGTGCCCAGTAGAGTTATGGCAGAAACGGATGGGCAGCTTCAATTGAGTAAGTGATCCTAACCGATTGACATCCGCGAGGCTTCCAACAGTGACTCGCGGACCCCACCGACTGGCTTTCCGTGGACAACGCTCCACGGTGTGTTGGTCGCCTCCGCAATACATGCAGAGGCCCAACTCACGGCGGCGTTGTTTCTCCACAGGGGAAAGTTTAGTCCAGGCCGTCACCACCGGCTCCGACTCCTCGGGGCGCGATGCTGGCGGCGCCGCCAGGGGGCGAGCTTGGAACAGGTGCGGCGAGGCTCCACGAGGGCGAGAAGAAGAAGACCTCCGCCCCGAGGAGCGCTCGCGCAGCCTGTTATCCAAACTTATCGCTAAGGATGTCAGCTCCGCTAGCGTCCCAGGGATATCCCGACCAGCCAGTTCATCCCTCAGATCACTATTGAGGCTGCGGAGGAACAGGCCACAGAGGGAGCGTTCCTCCCAGCCCAATTCCTCCGCCGCTACCCGGAAGTCGACCGAGTGGTCCGCTGCCGACCGGCTTCCCTGCTGGAGAGCGAGAAGCCGATCGACCTGGACCGTTTCGGTTTGTGAGTGGTCAAAGACCTCCAGAAAGCGCCTCACGAATTGGTCATAGGTGAGGGTGGCATAACTGGGCCTCGCCATTACGGCGTAGGTCCAAGTTAACGCACGCCCCTCCAGAAGATTCCCTATGTAACCAATTCGGCTGTGATCCGAGGGAAAATCTCCGGGCACACGGTGGAACACGGACTCACACTGCATAATAAACCCCCGCGCTCCGCCGAGCTTACCGCTAAAGCGGGCGGGGGTCGGAATCGGCGTGAGCCGAACCGGTGCCACTGGAGCCGGCTGGACGGCCGCTGGAACAGCAGGAGCCGCGCCACCCTGGTGAGTCGGGAGGAACGGCTGTTGGGGGTCCAAGCGGTTCAATCGGTTAGTCAGTTCTAATAATTGATGAAGAACCACCTGTTGCTGATAAACAATCTGATCCACCCGAGCCTCGAGGATGGTAAACCGGTGTGCGAGCCCGCCGTCTGCCGAGCCGCTCTGCTGAAGCCGTACTGACATAACGTTCGGCTCAGGAGACGCACACACACAGGCTCAGAGTAGTTCAAACTGTTTATTAACAACAGGGATGTTTGGGTGCGTGTCTGCGGAATGTTAATGTGTTGGTGGTGGCGTCTGCTTCGGACCCAGAGGCAGGAGACCGTTCAGCCGGCAACCCTATGGGAGAAATCAGACACAGGGTGATGAGCACACACCAACACGGGAGGAGAATAGGCGAGGGAGAGAAGCTTACTTGTTTGGGCAGATGACTGGCGCTTCAAGGATGGAAGCCCGGGAGACAGCCACCTGCAGGGCTCGGTGCAGCAGCGAGGAGAGACGAGGGACGGGATTGTCCGCCGCCGAGGAATCCACCTGTGCACAGGGGAGCAGACTGGAGAGATGAGGTAAGTGAACTTCTTACCGGAGATGAGGATGCTGAAGAGAATGTGGTAGAAGTCCATACGAAGGAAATGAAGTCTACGGCTTCAGGCCGACGCTCAGGGCGAGGCGGCTTTTATCCTTCGCCGCTGACGAGTAGCAGGTGCGTGAGCAGGTGGCGCCGCTGATGAATGGCGCGGCGTGACAGATACTTGTGAGTTTGGTTTGTTGATGTTTTGTTCACCTTGTGTCTAAATCTTAAAGGTCCTATAGGTCCTATGGTGTTTTTGTGGGGTTAAACCTTATAAAATCCCACATTCATTTGCATGTATACCCTTAACATATTAGAATGCTCACTTAACAAAGAAATATACAGCACATTTATTCAGTTAAACTCTTAAAGAAACAAGTGGATTGCACTTCCTGAGTAATGTCACAAATCAACACGACCCACCTTCACGGCTCACAGTTATCAAAACGCACATTGGCTATCTCCTTAACTGTGAATGACCCACTCATAAAACCTTTGCCCAGTCAGATTAGAGGCTGATAAATATTAGGCAGGGTGAAAACTGACTGTTTCAGACAGTTTTCTTAAATATTTTAAAACAAATCAAAAATGATTTTTTGTTTTTAAAACTACATTGACATATTGTTAAGGATATCAAAATTTATCCCTCAAAAACAGGCACGTGCACAAATAGAACCATGCTAGTGCTCAAGCACCACCTCGTTTGCCCTCTGCCCTCTGAAGTGCCCTTCTGGAGAGTTTTTTTTTTTTTTTTTTTTAAAGGTATCATAGATTTTAATTTCCCCCCACGGACATACTAGTTGCTGATCAAATGTGTTTGCCTCAGTGGTTTTTGTTGTTGTGAAAGTACATGTAGTAGGTTAGTTTTTTTTAACAAGGGAATGGTGGTTGTGGGGGATATTAATAAATTTAGTATATGGAATAAATGTAAGTTCAGTACAAATTTGCAAGAATAAAGGTGCAAAAATATGATAAAAGATGCTAATTTACATTTTAAAAAGTCACAAATTTACTCTGAGCAAATCTCAAATTTTACATTTCCATGAGAAAAAAAACAACTTCCAAAAGCCGAAAACCCCAAAATTTCCAAGAAAAAAGTCATAAATTTACAACAATAAAGTTACATATTTACAAGAAAAAAATTTGTCAAGCTCCTGCCCCAAGTGGAGGAGTTTAAGTATCTTGGGGTCTTATTCACGAGTGAGGGGAGAATGAAGCGAGAGGTTGACAGACGGCTCGGAGCAGCATCTGCAGTGATGTGGACGTTGTACCGGTCTATTGTGGTGAAGAGGGAGCTAAGCTCTGAGGCACAGCTGTCGATTTACCAGTCAATCTATGTTCCTACCTTCACCTATGGTCACGAGCTTTGGGTAATGACCAAAAGAACGAGATCGCGAATACAAGCGGCTGAAATGAGCTTTCTTCGCAGGATCGCTGGACTCACCCTCAGAGATAGGGTGAGGAGCTCAGTCATCCGGGAGAGGCTCAAAGTAGAACCGCTGCTCCTCCACATTGAAAGGAGCCAGTTGAGGTGGTATGGGCATCTGATCAGGATGCCTCCTGGACGCCTCCCACTTGAGGTGTTTCAGGCACGTCCCACTGGGAGGAGACCCTGGGGCAGACCCAGGACTCACTGGAGAGACTGTGTCTCCCAGCTGGTCTGGGAATGCCTTGGTATCCCCTCTGAAGAGCAGGTGGCTGGGGAGAGGGAAGTCTGGGCTTCTCTGCTTGAACTGCTGCCTCTGCTACCCAGACCTCAGGAAAAGCGGTAGAAGATGGATGGATGAAAGGAAAATTTGCCAATTTTCCAGAACATATTAGAACAAGTTTTTTGACTTTTTTGTCTAATAAATGTTCAGTTTTTTCACCAAATAGTGCGAGATTTCTTCTAAACTGTATCCTTTTTCTGTCACGTTTGCCCCTTTGGTGCAGGGAGAATGTACCCAGGTGCTGAACTGCAAACTTATGAGGTTTATTAACAAGAACAACAAACATGAAGTTCAACACGATACTCAAAATGACAAAGTAACAATGAAGGAAAAACTTACAAGGGATGGATGCCAGAGCAGAAACAGGGCTCTGACGTGCATTAAGGGAGGTTTGAATTCAGCCTGATGAGTCGTGGCAGCAGCAATGAAAATGTGCAAGTTTCCCTTAAATAGAGATAAAATCCCATTACACAACAAGTGGCAGGTGTGGGTTCACCTGAGTGAGCAAAAGGAAATAATGAGTGGTAATGAGATCAGCTGGGAGAAGTGAGGGAGGAGCGGCTGGACTGACAACTTGACAGGCAACGCCCCCTGCAGAGCATAAACCCGGAAACGTCGCCTGACAGCTGTCAACCCAGAGAAACAAACCATAGAACAGATACAAAGAACAAACATAATCAATACAGACTGATAATTCATTACAAATAAACAAGAGACAGAATGGGAGTCTAAACAGAAAAATAAAAGGCAATAATGAAACTCAAAGGCAAAAAAATACAATAAGTATACATAAATACAGAGAAGAAGCCACGAGGCCGGGTCTGGCAGAAGATCCAGAACTCAGCTCGTGACATTTTCTTGGAAAGTTTGAAGTTTTTTGATAAATCTGCAACATTTCCTGGTACATTTATTATTTTTTTAATAAATTTAGTACTTTTTCCTTTAAATTTGCCATGTTCTGTGATAAAATTATCTTTTTTTAACTGATAAATTTGCAACTTTTTTTCTATAAAATTTGCATTTTTTTTCTCGGATTTTAATGAAAATTTTCTTGTACATTTGCTACTATTGTCTCATTGATATACTAAGTTCTCCTGTATGATCTGTCCTTACAGTCTTTATGGAATGGGTTAGCAGAGGGGATGATTTTGGCTCATTTTACTGACGGGGAATGACCTTTTTGGGTTTTCATTTATTTTATTTTTTTGTAACTTTGTTTTTTATTCATTTCTCATCATACATATTACATTCAGAACACAGTCTCTATATATTTAAAAAAGGAACTAAACATACAGTCAAAAAAAAAGTGGGGGGGGGCACAAATGTAGGAACATCAAGTTTTTAGTTTCCATCTCTAAATTCTTCTGTTTTTTTCAGTGTCTTTGGTTATTCTTTCAATTTCTGTCTCGTTGTTGTGCTTTGTAGTGTGTCTATTAGACATACTATATTCTCAACAATACCTGTCCATTGCTCTTGGTCAGGGAGAACTTCTGATCGCCATTTTCTTGTGAGTGTTTTTTTACATGCAATCAGCATGATTTTAACTAGATATCTGTCCTCAGCCCGTAGTACATTGTCCCTTTTAAGATCACATAAATACATCAAGTTGCAGTTCATTGGTATATTATATCCTAATATCCTCTGTATTGTCACATGAATAGATTTCCAGAATGATGAGATTTTGCAGCATTTCCAAAACATATGCGAGTAGTCTGCATTTTGAGCCCCACATCCCCTCCAGCATATAGATTGGGTATTTGTATATTTTCTTTGGATCTGTGGTGTAATGAAATAGTGAATCAGGTTTTTCCATTCAAATTCCCTCCATGTCCTTGAACTTGTTGATGTGTGTTGTGTTTTCCATATTTCTTGCCAGTTTTCTTCTGTTATGTTTAAATTTAGCTCTTTCTCCCATTTCTCCTTTATATAGTTACTTGAATGTTTGTTTGCCATAAGTTTCTGATATAGCTTTGAAATAATTCTTATTTTATTTCCTGCATACGAGTTTCAAATAAATTGTATAATCTCACACATCTGTGTGGAGGTTATGCCTAATCCTTCTCATATAATAATCTCTCATCTGCAGATATCTGAAGAATTCAGATTTTTCTAGTTTAAATTTTTTTCTCATGTTTACAAAACTCTCGAAATCTTTTTTTTCCCATAATGCCCCATGCTGTGATTCCCTTGTTCACCAGATTTTTGTATCCCCTATCTTGCTTTGCTGGTTCAAACTGACTGTCAAATGTTACCTATTTCAATGGTTTTACATTTATTTTAATGGAGGTTTAATATTGTATTTATCGAAAGAAAAGCCCTTTTCAGATTTTTGAAAACATGTTAATTTTGCCCAGTTTTTGTCATTGACCCTGTTTACATGATCATGAGTAAACCGATTATAATCGGCTTTCTGGAGTTACCTGATTATTCAAACTGTCATGCAAACAGAGTAATCTGATTACCTTTATCAGTTAAAGGCCATTATCAGTTTATGAGAAAACGGATTAACACACTTAGTTTATTTGCCCAGTAAACCGTTTACTCAGTGCATGTAAACGCCATAAGCCATTTATTACTTTTATCGGTTTACTCCAGTAATCATTTTACTCGTGACCATGTAAACAGGGCCAGTGACTTTTTGGCATGTAAATAAGTAATGATGAAGACCATGGTCTCTGTGTGAGTTAATAATTCTCTACAAATCTATGTAGTATTAAATCTCTCTGTGTGTATAGGTCTTAAAATAAAATAGATATACCAAGTAAGTACAGTAAAATTTGCAGTACTGTATGTAACTTTACTTTTTTTCAGTAGACTTTTTTTGGGGGGGTTGAGCACCTGCACCTTGAAATGTCTGTGCACGTCACTGCTCAGAAATGTGCAGTGTTTGATCTTTTTTAATGACTTGAAAAGCTTTTGTCCTCACAGGACAATGTAGTTTTTATTTTATTGTATTTTATTTTTGCTTCCTTTGCTGAATTTATTTTACTTTTCAACCATCCAGCTCAGCCCTTTTTACCAGTTTTTGATGTTATCAGGACTGTTTAGAAAACACGTTATAAAAAATAGATAAATAAATCTCTACGTATTGGTCTCATAATTATTGTGCATCCCCATTTTAATGATCATAAGCTTTGCCCTCTTTCCTAACTGTATTTAAACAGTTTAATAGTACATTTAAAGCAGGGGTTTTTTCACATCTGGTCAGAAGTATTAATATATTTTTAGGAACAAGACACAACTGGTTAATTCTTAGGTGCTTTCACACCTAAACTTTTAGACTTTTCAATTTGTTACGGACAAAAATTCAGTTGTGAAACCTCCCCCAGACCGCGGTCTGGACTAAAGAGCCAAGATTTGGTCCAAACTTGGTCTGGTTTATTTTTAAAAAAAAATGTAATTCAGTTCAACTTTATTTACATAGTGCCATTTCACAACAACAGCAGTTTTTTAGTGTGAAACTTTTCAGAAAGGTTCAGGCTGAGCCATCTGGGGAAAGGAAGAGACCCAGTTTTTATTTGAGATGGTGTGATAAATAGTCAACTGGAAAAAATATATAATGGAAGAAATTTACCAGATTTTTGGAGAGGATGGGAGAAAGAGAGTATATGAAAGATTATGAGATCAATACCATCTGAAGATCACTGTGGCTAATAAGAAGGACAAATGCTCTATTTAATGATAACCTGGATAACATTCAAGCATTTGCACAACTAGTTCACATCTTCGCTAGATTTAGCTTAAAGTGTGGTTACTGATGGGCCCAGAGCAAATTAAAAAAAAAAAAAATTACCTTAGAGGATGAGTCGGATGTTTATTAACTACTACAGTCTGTCCTAACTGCACAAACATCATCATGACAAGAGATCGTAGGTGCATCACATATGAAATTGTTTGGTTTGCCTGGATAATATGATCATGTATGCAAATATATGGTTGTTTTTTAAAAAATTATCCATGTTCTGTACCTCCACCTCTTAAGACTTTTGCATACCTAACTTCTGAACAAAATACCAGAGTAACAAGGACTTCCTCTAGGTGGCGATGTTGCATCCCCTTATGTAAAACTGCTTTTGAACAATCAGCCTTTTCATACAAAGCTAACGGAATGGAACAAGCTCCCCACTGCATTGAAGACCAGAACAAATTACAGAGACTTTTCCACAGAGACTAAAAAATGGATTCTAAGTAGTCAAGCCTGCCAGCATTGACTCTCTCCCTTAAATGGGATTTGAAATTGTATTCTTAAATTGTTTTTATGTGTGCCGTTTCTCTAATCTTTTTACCTTTTAAACTTACTCCCTGCTTGTTTCAGGGACAACACTTTCTGAAGTCCGACCTGAATTGCTTTCTATATGTGCTGTTTTTCATTTGATATCCACCTGCCTGCCTCAGGGACTATAGATGGAAATTAGTTAGAATGCTATAATCTGGTACAGAGCATCTTTACCCTGTGTTTAAGGGTTTTTTTCCTGTACATGGTCCCTGACAAATAAAGCAATAAACTAAACTAAACATAAGAAACAGTTTGAACCCAAGCCTAACCAGAAGTGTACAATATAATGAAAACCTGGACCTTGATACTGTATGGACTTTCAGATGTGAAAATGCCATACACCAAGTTAGCGGTGGGCTTCATATAATGTGCAAATGTTTGTCTTTGCTCAGGTTTACAGGTGGTGCTGAACTCCATCATTAAAGCCATGGTCCCTCTCCTGCACATCGCCCTTCTGGTCCTGTTTGTCATCATCATCTATGCCATCATCGGCCTGGAGCTTTTCATCGGCAAAATGCATGCAACCTGCTATCTGGCTGGCACAGGTGAGCTCACGTAACTTGCTTCCCTTCTAAAATCTAATCATTAATCAGCATTTTTTTCCCACTGGTTGTGGGCGTAAAAGCTACAGATTGCTGGCCCCTGGGCGTACAGTAGCTATGCTTTTATGATGCTGTGATTTTCCTTGGTAAGACCACCCTGTTTAAAACTCTATTTCTGCAGATGCGATAGCAGAAGAGGAACCCGCTCCATGTGCGATCTCAGGACATGGGCGCCAGTGCCCCCTCAACGGCTCAGAGTGCAGGGAAGGCTGGCACGGTCCAAATGGCGGCATCACCAACTTTGACAACTTCCTGTTTGCCATGCTGACAGTGTTTCAGTGTATCACCATGGAGGGCTGGACAGACGTGCTGTACTGGGTGAGACCTTCGCTGTGCCATTCCAGATCATTAACCTGTGACTGTTGCCTGCCCTCAGCTGTACCGTCTTCTCAGATCAGACACACAGTTCTAATGTGACTGACATTCTGAGGATGAAGCTGCTGATGATTTCCTCAGGCCGCTTTGTCACTCTGAAATGATTGATTGCTTAAGCAATTCAATACATTGAACAGCTTCTCCAACAAAATGCTTTACTGGCAACAGTATTCCCACATTAGCTCTGTGAATTTTAAGACACTTGTGCTCTGTTTCTCTTTTGTGAGAACTCGTTTCACTCTTTTCTTTCCCTTCACTCTTGTTTTCTCCTCCTACCCTTTCCCTGTGGTGACTGTGTGTTCCTCCAGATGAACGATGCTATGGGCTTTGAGCTTCCATGGGTGTACTTTGTCAGTCTTGTGATCTTCGGCTCCTTTTTCGTCCTTAACCTGGTTTTGGGTGTGTTGAGTGGGTAAGCAGCATCTCCTCTTTGCAGAGACCTTCTGCTTGGATATCAGGCTGGAGGTTCTCTGTTCTTCCTTTTATTTGTGTCTTGACATGCAACTTTTGGCTCCTGCAGGTTAATGATGCCATAGGATGGGAAACACCCTGGATTTATTTTGTCAGCTTGATTATACTGGGCTCCTTCTTTGTGTTAAACCTTGTGTTGGGTGTGCTCAGTGGGTAAGAAGCAACTTTGTGTGGTGGTTTGGGTTTGCGGTGTACAAGTGTGTGTAACGGGGATTTGCTGCGCAGGGGCCATGGCGACCATATACAGTTTGACCTCAAAAGTGTGAACTCCTCTTTGTCCACCCCGAATAACCAGTGATGAGTCCATACTAAGAAAACTGGGGCCATGTCAGCCGAAACAATAGAATGATGTGAGGCAAATTATTGACTTTGGATTAATGAATGAGCTGGGAACACTGATGTCTAATGAGACGACTAGAATTTATTGAGAATAGCTGAGCTAACTTGGAAACTTCCATCCCTCTTCTCTGCTGAAGAGAGGGTGTGCCACACTAGCCAGGGGGCAGGTCTGTATCAGGTCTGTAGAGTTACTGTATGATGTGACAACTCCAAGGAAACAGCAGCGCCAAAGGTAGTGTTTCAAGCAGCTCTGTAGTCCTAGATTCAGAGCAGCTAGACTTTGGGCTATTTGACTTTGCAGACCATTTAATGTCACAAAAATATTGCAGAATGCACTGAAATAAAGGAGAAACCCCAAAAAGCATAATAGGGAACTTTAATCTTACTCTAACAGTAGCTGGAGGAATGTGTATGTACAGCTCTGTGAAAAAGTATTTGCCCTTTTCCTGATTTCTTATATTTTTGCGTATTTGTCACACTTGAATGTTTCAGATCATCAAGCAAATTTTGAAAGGATAACCCTAGCAAATACAAAATGCAGTTTTTAAATGATGATTTCAACTATTAAAGATGCACTCCAGCGGCTCTAAAACCACCACAAAAACAAATGTGTATTGCCCAAAATGATATATTGTGACTTTTTATACACAAAAAAACTTTCATTGCCTTAGAATTGCTTGGAAAGAGCTTTTACATCTTCCACCTACGTAAGTATGCATTGATCTATGAATATTCTAATTAGCTCCACCCCACATGGAGGCTGGAGGGCTCTCCGCCGGTCTCTGGTTGCCCACTTGCCAAGGGTCTTCCCGGCTGGGCAACGACTCTCTGCTTCACCGAGAATGATCCTTCCACCCCAGCCGCTGCGCCATGCACCCCGAGGGGAGAGACCTCTGCAGCCATCTCTTCCGGCATGCAGGGTAAAATGCAGGCTGCGAACCCGTGTCCTCTCTCCGGTATTTCAGCAGGGACACTCTGGTTTTTCCAAATAAAATTAATCATTGCTGTCATATTTTCATGTCTGTGGGTAAGACATGTAATTTAAAAGAAGAGGATTCCTTGCTCATACAACCAAAAACTGAACATGTATAATCTGACAGCTTTCCCAAATAGGAAAAGCTCCTGCTGCTCCGCCTCTCCTCCCTCTTCCCCCGAGGGAGTGAACTCAGGTCTGTAGCCATGCCCAGTACTTAGCCTGATTGGTTAATGTTATAACCGATCAGGCTAAGCAGGAATGCTTACGTTTCTAGAAACACTCTGTCCAAACTCTTTTTTTTTTTTGGCCGGGGGTGGGGGGGGTGGGGGGTGGGGTTGACTGGAAATTCTCAGCAGAAAAACACAGACTTGAGACTTGGGACTGAATTTGCTCTTGACATGTCTAGTAAATCACAAAAAACATGTTACAGACATGCTAACAACAACAACAACAACAAAATAGATTTTTGGCAAAGTGTCACTTTAAGGGGAAAAAAAGCTATCCAAACCTACCTGGTCCTATATGAAAAGTAATCCCCCCCCCCATTACATCATGAATTAACTGTCATTAACCACATTTTTTTTTTTAAATTAGTTCAAATTCACTAGTCATACCCAGGTTTGATTACTGCCAGACCTGTTGAATCAAGAAATCCTTTAAATAGAATATGTCTGACATAGTGAAGAAGACTAAAAGATCTCAAAAAGCAACACATCATGCTGCGATCTAAAGAAATTCAAGAGCAGGTGAGAAGCAAAATCCCAGAACAACATCTAAAGAACTGCAGGCCTCACTTTGCCTCAGTTTCGACACTGGTCCACGATTCAACAATAAGAAAGAGACTGGGCAAAAGTGGCATCCATGGGAGAGTTCCAAGTGAAAACCAACAAGAGCACAATGGCTTGTCTCACATTTGTCACAGACCATCTTGATGGCCTCCAAGACTTTTGGGAAAACATTCTGTGGACTGACTATACAAAAGTTGAACTTTTTGAAAGGCATGCGTCCCGGTACATCTGTCGTAAAACTTTTTTTTAAACTAACACAACATTTCATAAAAAGAACATCATACCAACAGTCAAACATGGTGGTGGTAGTGTGATGGTCTGGGGCTGCTTTGCTGCTTCGGGACCTGGACAACTTACTGTAATTGATGGAACCACAAATTCTGCTCTCTACCAGAAATTCCTGAAGGAGAACATCTGGCCATCAGTTCATGAACCTCCAATGTGATTGAATTAAAACAAATCTGCAAAGAAGAGTGGGCCAAAATTCCTCAACAGCGATGTACTGTAAAAGACTCATTTCGACTTATTGCAAATGCTTGATTGCAGCTGTTGCTGCAAAGGTTGGCTCAGCCAGTTATTAGGTTTAGGGGGTAATTACTTTTTCACATAGGTTTGGATAGCTTTTTTCCCTTAATAAAGGAAATGATCATTTAAAAACTGCACTTTGTTTTTACTTGAGTTATCTTTGTTTAATATTAAAATTTGTTTGATCTGAAACATTAAAGTGTGACAAATATACAAAAATATAAGAAATCAGGAAGGGGGCAAATACTTTTTCACAGCATTGTACATGCCACATGTGGTTGATGGACAGCAACGATAACAGATGTGCATATTGTAACTCTCTGGCACAAACCTATTTCCAAATTTAGTCATTTTTACTTTTTTTTTCGTAAACCCTTTCTACTGGTCACCCTTTACGTCTTGGGATGTTTTTTCTTTACTAATATCAGACCAGTTCTAGGCATTAGAAACCCCATGTGAATAAATCCTGTAGCTATAAATTAAAGGAAAAAATACAGAATTTGTCTGATTTCCTGAAGAATGTCTGATTTGACTATGCGAGGTTTGCGCTGCACAGTGATGACATGGTAGTACCAATTAAAACAGTACACATATACTGCTCTGAAAAACAATGTCTAGAGCACCTTAAACCATGAGCACAGTACATGGTGTTTCATGGATAAAAAAAAAGCATCAAGCAAGTGCATAAAAATTAGCCATTAATAACATTAAGTATTTAATATATCTTCGTTTTTGTGCGGCTCACAGTCTAATCATCGCCATAAGTCCCTCTTGCTGTGTTCTGTTTTAGTGCCCTCTGTTTTTGAGCTGTAATGTTGCAACTGTGCTCACGTTTTATGACACCGTTAAACACTATAGGAGTTTAAAATGCATGAAAATCACTCCCCCAGTCATTCTCCTCTGACCTCTGTCGATGTCAAACTGTTTCATCTTTTCTACCGCAACTTGCAAAGTGAGCATTTCCACCCCCAACCCACCCAACCTCCAGTGAGAGAAATTAATCTCATTCCTCGCCCTTCACTCCCTCTGCTCTTCTAAGCTCCCTCAACCCCCAGTTTTCTTTCCCTGCTCTGTGGCATTTTTTTTGGGGGGGGGGGGGCGGGGGTGGTTGCAGTAGAATTAACTCTGGATGGTTGACCAGCCAGGAAATCCTTATTTCTACCAAACAAACAAGTTTGACATAATGATCAAGTCAAGCACTTTTGCATTTCATGTAGGCTAATTTATGTAGGTAGGTATAAATAATGTCTAAACATAGTGGGCATTTTTATTTTACTTTGTTGAACTTTTAGAAAACCATAGCGTTGGTTAAATGTAATATTTCATGACTGGGTTTCATACAGTTGCAATTCGTATTTTCTGCAAATGAGCTTTTTCTCTGGACACCGTGTGCATTCGCCTCCTGTTGTGTGAGTCCGTACGTTCTATAGTTTCTACACTTATTGTCTTCCAGAATCCATAAATCAGGATGCAGCACAAATGTTGCATGCCTCTTGAAACCATCTGCCTACCTTTTCTGTAAGATTAAGATGCTCTCCTGACGGATGCTACTGTACTGCCGGGCTCTAAATATAGCAGCACAAAGTTGTCTGTCTCAGCGGTGTACATCTCCCTCCAGTGGCTAGAACTCAGAAAAAAAAAATAATACCACAAAAAAACATTTAAAAAAATTAAAGGCAGGGTTTGAAGTATGTTGTGATATTTAGAATAGTTGATGAGTGTAAACACATTCTATCCTATGGTTAAAAATTGCATGCTTGTGTGAAAAGAATGTGTTTCTTGTTTGCTCTTTCTGTGTGTGTGTTTTTGCTAATACATGTGTCCGTTTTGTATTTGTATGTGTTTGTGTTTTGTTTTTTTTCCACATGTACTTCTTTAATATTCAGAGAGTTCTCAAAGGAAAGAGAAAAGGCCAAAGCTCGGGGAGACTTCCAGAAGCTGCGAGAGAAGCAGCAGCTGGAGGAGGACCTGAAGGGCTACCTGGACTGGATCACCCAGGCTGAAGACATCGACCCCGACAACGAGGATGAGGCTGATGAGGAGAGCAAGCGCAACCGTAAGCATGATTTCCACTTGTCTTTTCAGGTGGTTAAGATTAAGGCTGTGCTGTAGGGGTGGGAATCAGCAGAGACGCCACGATGCGATACTATCATGATCTTGCGATATGCTGAGTATTGCGATATCGTATACTGGCTAGATCTTTGCTGTGCTGACCTAACCAGACAGTGAACACTTAGCACCATCTAATGGTGAGAAAAGTCAGCTTCTTTTTATTACTTTGATACCCCAAAAACTGAATTTGTATTTGCAACATTTAATAATACTTTTATTAAGTATCGTAATATAGGTTTCGCTGTATCGATACAGTATCATTTGTGATACTACACTGTCTATTCTTTGCCCCACCCCTACTGTGCTGCACTTATGACAGCTCTTAATTCCAAATGATTGCAATAATTTAATTGTAAATGACTAAATCTAATTTTTTGAGATGCTCTAGTGTTGCATTTTTTCCACCTTATTCAAACCCAAATCATGTCCTTAAAGTAAAACTCACTTTCCTTTGGTGATCGTTGAAAGATTGTTTTGGACAATCTCTCAACTGTGGTAACTGTGGACATCAGTGGAAGATTACTGAGAGATCTTGGCAATCTCTGAGAGATCATTGAAAGATTGTTGAGAGATCTGGCCAGTTTTTTCATCTTTCAGTGATCCCTCAACAATCTCCACCTCTGTGTAAAGATGGTAGAAGAGCACTAGAAACCTCTTTGGTCACCCAACAATTCCTCAGTCACCTCTCCTGGTTTCCCAGTGACCTCTCAAGGATCTTTCAAAGATGATTGCCATGTAAGTCATGCAATGATCTCCCAGACATTTATACATGAATGTTTAGGTTTTTTTTTTTCAGTTTTAGGAGATCGTGTCAATTTTTGATCTCCCAATCTTCCAGTGATCTCTCTGTGTAAAGAGGCCCTTAGAAAGGTCACGCACAAGCAGTGCAGGCAAGTGGGGGTGTAACAACCTGCCCATGTAACTATATGCCCCGACTTTCCTTGTAGTATGTTTAGGCTTCTTCACTCAAAAAATTCAGATTTTATTCTCCAGATTTAGTGGGAGTTCTGCAAAAGAAATAAACATGAAAAATACAATTAAAACCTAAACTGCATTCAGTATGAATATGCTTTCATTAAAGGTGTCTAAACACAGAAGGGCAGCTGTTCTTCATATTTTTAAGTGCTCTATTTTTTACGTTGTCCCAGATTACTGGTCAATTATCTTCAGACACATTGAGCTCAGTCACTGGGGCTAATAATGAGGGAGACGGGTAGATAATAGAATTTATAACGTTTCATTTTAGTCACGATTTTTCCTGCAGAAATGGTCCAAGAAAGAATTCCAGCAGTACAAATATTAACTGTCTGGTGGAATTTTCACGCTGTAGATGGTGCAGCTTTCTGAGCTATACATGGACATAATGCACACACATGAACGCATAGATTTGTCCATGGAAGCTTTTAATTTACACATATGAAAGTGTTTGCAGCTGAACGCACAGCCTGGTTTTATTTCTGATGGAAGTGGAGCACACTGTAAGTACCACTAGAGTTTTTTCTAAGAAGGAAAAAAAAGAACATATTTCTCGAGCAGTGGGAAAAACTTCTAATCCAAATCCTCTTTATATAAGCAGTGCACATGATACAGAACAGCAAACCTGCAGCTGCTTCACCTCAGAGTATGAGCACATGATCTGTTTTTTTTTTTTTTTTGCTCTCTGTCTGCTTGTCATGATTTAATTTTTTTCATCCGTCATCTGTATACCTGTTGCCTCTCCCACTTGTCTTCTCCTCGAGTCTTCAGTAGAGAAATTACTCCATTTATATCCCTAAAGTTTGGAAATCCTGTTTAAAGACTGTGCCTCCTCTGCCTTTTCTTATGTCAACATTCATCTTGGCTCTCAGTGTGTCGACAAAACACGAGCCCCTACTAACATGTTTACGTGTAAATGCTTTAATTTGCGCTGTAGCATGTCAGTAGCGGGCCCCTCCGCCTGTAGATGCTTCCTCTGACTAACAGCTCTCCGTGTTGTTCTTCTGTCCTCCTCAGTGTCTGCAGCCTGTGTGGCCCCTGCTGCTCTTGTCATTGTTGGATATTGATATTTTGAATACTGTTGTTGTCCTGTGGTGCTTGTCTGCTCTGACCCATTTTTGATAGCAGCCCATTCTTGCCCCCCCCCATGTTCCTCTGCTGTGCCGTTGTGTCTGAATGCATTGGCTTGCATGCATTACACATGAAGGGGTGACTCTGGCTGACCTCACCGAGAAGAAGAAAGGAAGGTTTGGGTGGTTCAGCCAGTCGTCCGACACTCATGGTAAATCCTGTGGTCTCCCTCCAGTGTTCTCAGGCTTTTGTCTGTGTGTGTGTGTGTGTGTGTGTGTGTGTGTGTGTGTGTGTGTGTGTGTGTGTGTGTGTGTGTGTGTGTGTGTGTGTGTGAGAGAGAGAGAGAGAGAGAGAGAGAGAGAGAGAGAGAGAGAGAGAGAGAGAGAGAGAGAGAGAGAGAGAGAGAGAGTTTGTGGCCCCATTTATACCTGGCATTTTTTTGCACTTAGATAGCACTTGACCATATATAGTTGTGCTCCTAATTTTACATACCCTGGCAGAATTTATGATTTTTTTTGGCCATTTTTCAGAGAATATGAATGATAATACAAAAACTTTTCTTTCACCCATAGTTAGTGGTTGGGTGAAGCCATTTATTATCAAACAGTTGTGTTTACTCTTTTTAAATCATAATGACACAATAAATGTATTTTTATATGCTTATGATATTGTTGTTAAAGGCTGTAATTGGCTGCACTTTTTATGCATATTGACAGGTCCCACAGGTCTTAATTAAATGCCTTGTTTAATTATTGCAACATCATTTTGAATCATCTTTTGCAGCCTTCCTTAAAACAGCTCATTTCAGTTCACGTCCCTTTAAGGGTGCTTTCACACCTACAGGCTTTATTTCATTTCAGTCGAATTTGAGTTATTTTTCTTCGTTAGTGTGGTTCGTTTTGTCTGGTGAGAACACGGTAATCACACTCAGGTGCGCACCAAAACAACCATGCCAAGACCTCCTGAAAGAGGTGGCCTCGATTTGAATCAACTGGCGAACTCTGGTGTGGTCCTGCAGGTGAGAAAGGGACCGCACTAAAACAGGACCAGTGGCAAATGATAAAACATTTTATGCCACTGTACATACCTGATGGATCTTCGAAAATATCTGTGGCTGAGCATGTCACGGTTCTGGAGGATTAATGAACATTAACATGTTATTTTCCTTCTGTAGTCGCGCTTCATTTTCAGACTGTCCGATTTGCCAAAAGTGGTATATGCACGTAATGTAATAAACGATAACCAGAGCAATGAAATCCCCCCCATAGATTATGCTATGATTTGTATTATTTTCTCCCCAGAAATGCTTAAAAGCACAGTAGTCATCCTGCTTCCTGTATTTACCTTTCCTGTTCTCACGGTAAAAAAAAGTCTGACCAATAAGAACAGAGAACGTTCTGATGCAAGTCTTACATGAGGGAATTTGGTCTGCTGGAATTTTTGCCTGTGTGAAAGGGAACCAAACCAAGGAGGAAATGATACAAAGTAACAAACTTATCAACTAATTTGGACCAAAGTAAACAAATTTAAGTGTGAAAGCACCCTAAATGTTAACAAGCCCCAGTTCACCCCACCCTCCCCCTTTCATCACTTAGGAAGTTGCTGATGTTTGCCGGATGGCTGTTCAGGTAGCTAACAGCTTGAGCTGACCAACATGAATTTGTTTCAAAGAATGAAGGAAATAAAGCATCTCTGGTGGAGAGGGATGTGTGGTTTCAGTGGTTGATAGGATATGATCAGTGCGCTGAGTATAACAACCACAGAAACAACCATGAATGAGTGAATAGGAGACTGCTAACAACAGCTACCCTCCTTTGATCCTGGTCAGAGTATAATAAACTACAGTTAAATAAGCTAAAATAACATTAAAGAACAGCATATATGTTCCAGTGGGGGTGGATAGAATTTATATAAAATAGCGATCAAAACCTGCCACAATTATTTATTTATTTCAAACATGTGAACAAACAGAGAAAATAACATGATAAAATGGAAATTAAAAAAAGAAACATTGCAGACAAAGATCATCAACATTTTTCTAGCTAGTCAGATCTGCAATGTGTGTTTGAAAAGAAGCAGGATGAAGTTTGAAAGAACTTTTCCTGGAAGATGGCGGAGAGGCATAACGCTTAAACAGAGAACTCTCCCAAGTCGGGTTAAAAGTCTCTGTTAAATGGCCAGCTCAACATAAATAAGTCAATAAACCAAGGGGTGAAAACATGAAGAAGCCGGGCACACAGAAAAAGGCAGGGCAAAACTAAGGAATTCCTCTTCAACAACACTGGAGAAATCGCTGAGAACGAGGCTAACGAAAACAAGAAGACCTCAACAGAGAATATGGATGACACCAACCTCGATATTATGACCACTGGCTTCGCCAGTATCAGTAAGGATATAAAAGACCTCAAGTGAGAACTCCAACAGGATTTAATGACTCTTAAGGAAAAACTGAAAAAAGAGGTGAAGGAGGAAATTATGGGTCTGCAAAAAGAAATAGACTGCAAGCTAGCAGAAAACACGGAGGAGCTGTGCACTCAATAGGTGTTTATGGCAGAAACCCAAGCTCGAATATCAGAGGTGGAAGACTGGAAGACCGAGGCAAGCGAGCTGCTACAGACCCTGACTGCACAGACACAGAGGATGCAGGAAAAAATAACCAACCTGGAGAGCAGGTCCAGGCGGAGCAATATACGCAACTTCGGGATACCGGAGGGCACCAAAGGCAACTCTATGGCAAAATTCGTAGAACAGTTCTTCAAAAAAGAACTTGAGTTGCCCGATGAAACAGACCTACAGATCCAACGTGCACACAGAGTCTTGGCACAGAAACCGAACTCAAACTCTGCACTCAGGTCAGTTGTGGTAAACTTCTTAAAATATGACATAAAGGAAAGAATCCTGACACAAGCGTGGCAAAAAAAGATACGAGTTGGCGACAAGCAGATATTCTTTGACCATGACTAGCCAACAGAAATTGTGCAGCAGCAAAAGAAATATGCCAACATTAAAAAAATGCCGAAAGAGAAAAAAATTAGATTTCAAACACCACTAACAAAGATGCGAATACATTGGGATGATGGCATGAAAACCTACAACATGGCCAGGGAGGCAGCGCGGGACATGAAGGAGCAAGGCTTTATGGTGAGCGTACCCGAGGAAGCGGCTGAAGCAGGGGCGGCACAGAGCGCACAGGGACAACCAGAGTGGAGGCGAGTGAGTGGCAGAGGACAGGAGATGGACGTAGTGCATAAAGCCCAAGAAAAACTGCAAGGTTTTCAATGGAAAGCTTAGAATATATGAAAGATTAAGAAGGGCATAGAATAAATGAAGGCCAAGAAGACAAGGTAAAAGAGAAGTAAATAAACGACTGGGAGAGGTTAAAGTGGTTTTTGTTGGACATTTCTTGACTAATGTTTATTACTTGGATAGTAACTACAGGTCTAGGGAGGGCCCCTCACCTGGTGAGGACATTCCCTCCACCCTCCAACAGGGACCAATGGGCAGAAGAAAGACCCAAAGTTCGGAGGTCAAGGTTCTTTAATGAGTTTTTGTTCATATACGTACTGTATATGTTGGTTTTGTTGTTAAAATGTTTAGGAGCACAAGTGGAAAAACTTGAATATGGTTAACAATCTTAAGATAATGACGTTAAACGTGAATGGTCTGAACTCACCTGTTAAAAGGGAAAGAATAATAAGAAAATTCAAGAAGGAAAAAGCCGAAATTATATTTATGCAAGAGACACATCTGAACAAGACAGAACATGAGAAATTAAAGAGATTTGGCTATAAGAACTCCTACTACAGTTCATTCAAAGGAGGAACTAAAAGGGGGGGGGGGGGTTATGATATTAATTTCAAATAAAATACAATTTGACTGTGAACAAGAAATCCAGGATAAAGGAGGCAGATACGCAATAGTAAAGGGAAGAATAGATGGTATGCAGATCACATCAGTAAAGATCTGTGCTCCACCAGAAAGTGACAAGGGCTTTTTTCAACATCTGTTTGATATAATAGCAACACAGTGAAGGAGGCCTAATTTGTAGAGGAGACTTAAATGCAGTTATGGATCATTAAGTTGATACAACAAGTGTTAAGAAGACAAAAAAAAAAAAACATATAACAAGGTTCATAAGAACCTCACTGGCAGAAATGGGTATGGTAGACATATGGAGGGACCTGCACCCACTTGAAAAAGATTATACACATTATTCAGTAGTCCATAAAGTACAATCTAGAATAGATTACTTCCTTATGAATGAAGGTGACAGACACAGGGTGAGAAAATGTCAGATTGGAGGGGCAGAAATATCAGATCATAATCCTGTATACATGGAAATATATTTAAGTAATACAGAACGACAAACAACATGGAAACTTAATGTGGGATTATTAAATGATGAGAAAATAAAAGAATAAAGCTAAACATAAATAGGTTTATTGAGGAGAATGATAATGGAGAAGTGGACCCAACAATACAATGGGATGCACTAAAAGCGGTGTTAAGGGGTAAATTAATTGTTGAATCAGGAAAAGCAAAAAAGTCTAAACTAGGATCATATAAACGAAGGTGTGAAAGGTTGAGGGAATTAGAATGTAAACATCAAAATACAAATAATCCAAAACTATATCAAGAAATTAATAAAGAAATAATAAAGATAAAAGATACTGATGGATGAAATTGAAAAGAAAAATAGATTTTTAAAACAAAATTACTATGAAACGGGCCAAAGTCCACAAAATTGTTGGCAAAAAGGTTAAGAAAACAACAACAGTGAATAATGTATACAAAATTAGGGACCCCATCACAAATAAAACAACAGTTATCCCAGAAAACATTGAAGAAATATTAGATAAATTTTATCAAGAACTATACTCGCAACCTGAAGAGACAAATGTCAGGGATATAAAAAAAATTCTATACACATTGGACTTGCTGTCAGTAGGAAATCAACAAAATGAAAAGCTAACAGCAGAAATAACACAAGAGATTAAAGATGCGATTAAGTCATTAAAAAACGGTAAATCACCAGGCAGTGATGGATATCTGTCTGAGTTTTATTAATTGTTTATAGAAGAACTCACACCACAGCTCCTAAACTCATTTAATTGGACATTACACAACAAAATACCTCCATCATGGAATGAAGCCATTATTTCAATTATTTTAAAACCAGGAAAAGACAGGGAACAATGTGGAAATTATAGGCCAATCTCTTTATTAAATGTGGATTATAAAATATATACACCAATTATCTGTAAATGACTAAAGACATTCTTGACAGAATTGATAGAGGATGATCAAACTGTTTTTATAAAGGGATGCCAAACTCATGATAATATCAGGAGAACAATACACATAATTAATCAAATACTTAAAGAAAATAAAAGCACAGTAATAATGAGTTTAGACGCAGAAAAAGTGTTCAATAGGGTTAATTGGATGTTTCTATGTACCATATTGGAACGCTTTGAATTTAATGAAAAATCAGTTCAATGCATAAAGACACTGTATCAAAAACCTGTGGCAGGAATCAAGATAAAGACGGTTATGCTGTTTATTCCAAGTGTGGAGCTACAATGCTCTACACTTTGTATATATATTTATATATTTATGGGTATGTATGTATATCCACTGTTCTTATTTATATCTGCCATATCTTCTTAATTATTGCTCTGAGTGTTGCTATCCCTGTGCTGTTGCAATCCTGGAATTTCCCCATTGTGGGACTAATAAAGGCTTATCTTATCTTAAATGGTAGCTTAACGGAAAAGGTAAATATACAAAGATCAACTAGACAGGGATGCTGCCTGTCGCCCACCTTGTTTGCTCTGTTCATAGAGCCACTGGCTCAAGCAGTGTGTCAAAATAAAAAATTAGAAGGTGTAACAATAAAGAGAGCAGAACACAAGATTGGGCTGTTTGCAGACAATATTATAGTTTATCTTGAACAACCAGATAAATCAATAATGGAAATGATGGATTTGATAGAATTTTTTGGAAGATTATCAGGATACAAGATAAATATATCAAAAACACAAATACTGACATTCCACTATAACCCTTTAAACCAGATAACCGATAAGATCAAACTAAACTGGAAACAAAAAGAAATAAAATACCTTGGAGTGAACATAACCAAAGATTTAAGTAAAATCTACAAAGCAAACTATGACAGGTCAGAGCAAGCAATAAAAAAAAAGATATCAATAGGTGGTCAATCTTAAACATTGATCTGAATTCAAAAATTGAGACAGTCAAAATTAGCATACAACCTAGGCTGCTTTACCTCTTCCAAGCTTTACCAATAGAGATTCCTGGTACTCAGTTCTTAAAGTGGGACAGGATGATATCAAGATTTGTTTGGGGAGGCAAAAAGCCAAGGGTGAAATATAAAACTCTCCAGCTACCAAAAGAGAAAGGTGGCATGGGTCTACTGAGTCTAAAAGAATATTACTACTCAGCACAAATAAGATATACCATATGTCGGTGTGACAGAGGATTTGAGGCAGAATGGAAAGAAATGGAAAGGGAAACAGGGACTCCCAGTGCAAAGCATAATGGGAGATAAAGATGCGTATAAACAAATTAAACAAATAGACCCAATCACTAAATTTACTTTGGAGCTGTGGTATAAAATAGTACAAAAGTATAATATAAAAGATGGCCTAAATTTATTGAAATGGGCAGCATTTGACACTCAATTTGAACCAGCAAAGCAAGATAGAGGATACAAAAATCTGGCGAACAAGGGAATCACAGCATGGGGCATTATGGGAAAAAAGATTTGGAGAGTTTCATAAACATGAGAAGAAAATTTAAACTAGAAAACTCTGAATTCTTCAGATATCTGCAGATGAGAGATTATTATGTGAGAAGGATTAGGCATAACCCCCACACAGATGTGGGTGAGATTATACAATTTATTTTAAGCTCGTATGCAGGAAATAAAACCAGAATTATTTCAAAATTATGTCAGAAACTTTTGGCAAACAAACATTCAAGTAATTATATAAAGGATAAATGGGAGAAAGAGCTAAATTTAAACATAACAGAAGAAAACTGGCAAGAAATATGGAAAACACAACACACATCTCATCATGGGCATTGGGTGGAGCAGTGGTTAGCACTGTGGCAGCACAGCAACTCACCCTTGGCCATGGGATCCCAGGTTCGATTCCAACCCATGACCAACAGTGATCTGTGTGGAGTTTGCATGTTCTCTAGTAGGTAAAATCCTCGGTTGACTGTCTGCTTCAATTCTGATGGACTGTCATGACCTATTTTCAGACCTTACCAATCTTCAAGGTCGAATGCAAGGTCAAGGTCATTGGATATTGAAGAGGTGCCCCAGAGCCCATTCTGCCTTGTGTTAACATGTGCTGGTTCTATCTGTCATAATAAAGTCACTATAAGCCTAAACTGATTTTGGCCTTTTATGACCCTGTGACCTTGACCTTTGCCCTTTTGACCCCCAAAAGCATAGCCAAGTGTGGTACTCCTGTGGTCAGCCTATGTGTCAGGTTTGATCACCTTAGCATCATTTCCTCTTGAGTTAGAGCACAGTTACGCAGGAGGACAGACAGACTCAGGCGACGGCTCTACCCATGTGACTGTCGGTGTGGGTGATGAATAACTTTCAGAGCTACTTTGGCATCTAAAACTTAGGTTTTGAATTTTCTTTTCCTTCACTTTAAAGTAAGTCATCTGAAACTTCCAGTGTTAAACTTAATTAAAAATATAAGCAGCTTTCAATAGAAACTTGTGATCTATAATTGTACTAAGAACGGTATTCTCTGCAAGAAATAAGAGGTTAAAGGGTTTTTTTATAACTTTTTCTTGACAGTATATTTATGTATGTATTCATTTATTTATCGTATTTATTTATTTTGTTCAAGTGTTCAATATTGATTAATATTTCCTGGTAATATTGTAATTTTTTCCATATCCTACAGAGGCCAAATTTTTTGCATACCACAGCGAGCGTCAATACTTTACTGTTTCTTGTGTTCAGTGGTCCGAATGCGTCACCGACCACTTTCTGACAGTGTTTCCCCTAGGTTTACAACCTTGGGGTGGGGGAGCAGCGTGAAGGTCGACAACGACAAACTCTTAAAGGAATCATGGTGTTGTGGCGCTATATAGAAAAATAAATATAGAAAAATTACAGAATACCTGATTATTGAAAATGAATGGACATCCAATATTGCCGACTGTTTTGGAACCCTTCTTTATTTGTTTGCCAAATCACTTATTTGTGTGATCTTTTACGACTTATATTCATAATAGTGTATCTTGCGCTTTGGGGAATGGATCCGAGCATTTTTAGCATTTTCCCTCATGAGGACCAGGCCAAATGTCCTCACGAGGAAAAATGTCCTCACAAAAATGGTGGTCTGTCAAGGGGTGCAATGCACTCCGGTGCCAAGTATAAATGTGGCCTATTTGTGTGCGTGTGTGTGTGTGTGTGTGTGTGTGTGTGTGTGTGTGTGTGTGCATTTTATGCTTACTGTAATTTGATCTACAACAGGAAAAAATAAAATGTAACATCTCATTTTTGTTATCTCTAGTCAGTAAAATGTTATATTATTGATAGATATTAGCTGTAGAAACTGAGTGAATTCACGTGAAGCTTAATATGTATCTGCATTTTGTGTTTTGCTGTGCGTGTTTTACCAGTTGTGTTCAAACATCAAAGATGGGTTTTTTTATACAGTATATATATATATATATATATATGTTTTTTGCTAAATGTGGATAGCTTGTCCGATATGGTACAGAAATACAGCTGTGTTTGGTGGCAGCGATGCCATGTTTCCTCCCCTTTTCAAAAGCACGGGCTCAGTATGAATATGGGAAACAGGGCTAAACCCAGATCACCACTCCAGCAGTCAGCACTGTTTTCAGCGCCAAGAGCTGTCCAACCACTTAGGAATCAAAGCCAGCACATCTACACAAGCTAAGCGGGAGCACACACTGCGCTCCCTCGCACAAGTTAAAGCAGTGAGACATTTCGCAGTGCAGTTAATCATCATCTGTCTGCGCGGGCAGCCTCTCCACAGCACCGGCAGTGCTTTGAGTGTGGCGCTTCAGACGCAGTTTTAAGAGCTCTGTCGTCCCCTCTCAGCTTCCTTCTTCCTGCTGCTCCTCATTGTCTGCATCAGTCAGCTCTCTGAGAGCAGCTGTCCACTCGCCTGTCCCATGTCAGCTCCCTTTCAGCGCTTGGTAAATGATACTGTGGATGATGACAGTGATGCACACACACGCAGCATTTAGCTCCTTGCCTTGTAAGAGGTTGGGTATGCACTACACTTTACAGTAGTCCTTAGATTATCTGATTTATTTGAATGTTTTGATAAATACCAAATGTTTTGGGTTTTTTTTTTTTTTTTGTTTTATACATTCTTCCCCTGGAAATATTGCCTTGTGCTTATCTGAAGAATCTCCTGCCAGTGCAGAGACCGTACATTATAGTCCTACTGTATGCTCATAAATGTCTTTTGTTTGCGGCTGCAGCGAGTGTTCCAGCCAGCGAGACGGAATCCGTGAACACCGAGAACCAGAACGGGGAGGATGAAAAGACGCCGTGCTGTGGATCTCTGTGGTGAGACTGTGCTGTATTGTGACCACTGTTATAACATCAGATGACAGTACATCAGACTAGTGTCACTTCTGTTGTGACTGCTGCATCAGAGTCAGTTTTAAATGTATTACTCTTCTACTTCATAGGCTTTAGACGTAGTTCAGATTTATTCTGTCCTTGTTCCCTATACAGTTAAATATGTGTGGACAGAGCCATGATAAACCTCCTTAAGCATGTCATGTTTTCTTCCTACTCCATAATAAGTGTGTTTACATGAGCACCAGTATCCTGGTTGGGGACCTTATCCTGTCATATTCTGGTTATGGCATTTACATGGCACAAGAGATACCTGGCTATTCACGTCCCTGTTTACATTCTCACACAAGTATTTTGGCTAATAAAAATGTTTTATTGTATTTGTTATATTTACAACACTAGCCGCAAAACTAGCTAAAAAAATTGACAACTTTGGGGAGGTAGCAGGTTTAGCTCTACTAAATATTAACAATGAGCCTGGTTACATGGCCACAATAATCTGATAACTGCAAATAATCAGATAAAGGTAATAATCAGGTTTTTCATGTTTAGATGCACAGAATAAATAGATTATTGGGCGGTGAAGTACTTGTATTTATGTGATTTCTCATAACCTAATGTCCTTTATTTGGTTATTTACTATCCATTTTTTACATTGAAAAAAAAAAAAACTCACGGCACACCACCAACCAAAAATGTTACAAAATGACATGTTGTACCCTATTAGCCAGCATATGTAATGACAGTTTCGTCTTGTAACTTGTACTCACTCTGTGTGAAACACGGCACGATTACATACAAAGTCAATGGAAAGATGCAAACACACATGAGTTGGATTTTGCTTGATGCTTGGATGCGATAGCCGGTCAGCGCTGAGTGAGTATCAACAATGGAGAATAAATTTGTTTGAAAATGAGACAATCACACACCGGAGACAGATGAACCGGAGCTCCACAGCTGAGACAGTGTCTGTAGTTTGTATCTACCCATGACATCCTCCTAGGCTGCTACCAGTCTGCTAACACGGGCTGGCAGCTCATCAAACTGGATGCTGGTCTGCTTATTTGGTGCTGGAAATAACATCAGGATGTGGTTTCTGGAGGAGGCAGTGGTACTTTCCCAGCTGTGTGCCCCTCCGGATGGTGATGTCAGCTCAATCATGGTGCTGCTTTTTTGGGGGGGTTTTCTGTGGCACTTGCTGGGTGGCTGCAGAAGTTGTGAAGGTGGCCCCACCTGTGCGCAGGGTGAATTTTTTTTTTCCCTTGTCCTGTCAGGCAGCTAGGTGAGCAGAACAGAAATCTGGTACCCTTGTTGTGCCAAACAGATTTACTTTGCCAAAAGAAGGTGCCCCCCCCCACGTTGCCAAGAGGCACTACCCTCTCAATCCAGCACCTCCCGACCAGCACACACACCCATTCCCACACATTCACACCCTCATGTTCTCATATGCACCCACCCACACGTACTCACTTACTCTCGCTCACCCTCTTCCCCACACAATCCCACACTCACACTCCCGGACCCACTCACTCTCTCCCACCCCTGTACCCGCTCAATCTCGCTCCCACTCGCCTTCAGAGTCACTCACTCACGTTCACCCATACACGCATTCTCACTCGCGCTTCAACCTACTCACATCCATTTGTGCTCTCCCTCACACACTCCCCCACACTCATTCACCCTTATTACTTAGGGCAACCACGATGCAGATGCAGCGAGAATGAACGCGCACCAGTGCCCGGCAGCGGCCGGGGAGTGAATTTTTGTGTGTTCTGTCTCAAGTGAGCGGAGTGACACCAGTTTTTTTCTTCGCATTTGGTGTGAAAGCACCTTGAATCTTGAATCTTAAATTTAATCTTAAATGTTTATTCATTGCTGCCTTCCATCGTGTCACCGCCACCTCTCGCAGGTATCACTTGGCAAGTTCATAACCTGACACTGAGTGAGAACTTCCATTAAAAAAATGTGAAGAAGATTATCATCATTATTGCATTCATACTGTCACCCACTGACATGGGACAAACACAAGTGCACAATGGCAAATTATTTGCAACAGCTAAATAATTTTTTTGGACCAATTAAATGGAATCAGACAATTTCTCATGACACACCGGACGATCTCTCACAGCACACTGGCCTGCCAAGGCACAGAAGTTGAAAATCTCTGATTAAAAGCTCCAGAAATGCAATTGTAATTCATTTATTAGTGTGCATATAAATACAGCCATTGACTTTTGAGTTTGGCCTGCAAATTACTATTGGCAATGGGAGGCAATGGTGACCGAATATGCAGATCGCGTCCCTAGCTTTGATAGCTGCCATGACGCTGTCATTCCTACAAAGGACCAAAGAGTGGTGGATGAGGATATGAAGTCATGACTGGTGACATGAGTCGAGACACAGGAAGCAGACACAGACTCAGAAATAAACTCAGTTGTCTTTATTGTGCAGTGTATGTGTGAATGTGTGCGTGAATGCAACAGCCGGGGCGAGCAGAGCCCCATACAGACTGGCAACCCTATGGACGAGCAGAGACAAGGGGGGTTAGTGACAATATTCTGGAGAGGAGGTACAGTTATATTCCAGTCTTACTGTAGGCGAGTTGGTGAGTTGCACAGGTGAGGTCCTGAAGGCTCCGGCCAGAGAGACAGTGTCTTCGGCCCCGGTTGCAGAGGGAGTGAGAGGTGTACTTGATGCAGGGTTGGGTGCGCTCGGTCCACCACCACAGATTTCCACCTGTGCACAGGGGAGCAGAGCGTAGAGTGGTAAAGAGGATGAAGTTGGCTTACTTGGCATTGGGGAGCTGGAACTCCCAGGAGAACGACGAAGTAAAGGAAGGATCTCAGGAGCTGGAACTCCAGACGAAGCAGTGTAGAGGTCTTAGCCAGCCCAGGGAGTTAGACAACTCTGTGCAGGCCAGAGGGCAGCACGGCTTAAGTAGGCAGGCTGATTGAGAAGAGCAGTTGTGCATGCAGCTGTGGAGGAATTAGGCAACAGGCAGGCTGCATTGTGACAGCACAGCTCCTACACCAGAGTCTGAGGCGTCTACTTCCACCAAGCTCTATAGGGCAGGTTCCACTTGCGCCAGAATCGGAGGAGAGGAGAATAATGATTTTAGTGGCAAAAAGGCAGCCTCAGCCTCCTCTGTCCACCGGAAGAGCACCTTGGAGGAGGTGAGGCGAGTGAGAGGAAGGGCAGTGAGGCAGTAATTCTTTATGAAGCGGCGGTAGAAGTTGGCGAATCCCAGAAACTGCTGTAATTGTTTCCGGGAGGAAGGAGTCGGCCACTCTACCACCGCTTTTACCTTGGCTGGACTTGACTTCATTGTGCGAGATGGCAAAGCCCAGAAATGACGTAGATGGAGTGTGGAACTCGCACTTCTCTGCCTTCACGAACAGCTTGCTCTCCAGCAGCCGCTGCAACACTCGCCTGATGTGCACCCGATGTTCATCGAGGGACTGAGAAAAAATCAGAATATCATCAAGGTATACAAAGACGAACGAGCCCAGAAAGTCCCTTAACACATCGTTAATGAGCCGCTGGAACACAGTGGGAGCATTGGTCAGCCCAAACGGCATGACGATGTACTTCAAAATGGCCACTGGGGGTCCGGAACCCCGTCTTCCATTCATCTCCCTCTCAGATTCGTACCAGGTGGTAGGCATTGCGGAGGTCTAGCTTAGTGAAACAGGAGGCCCACCAGAGGGAGTCAAACGCCGTGCTGATGAGCGGAAGTGTGTATTTGTCCTTGATGGTGATGTTGTTGAGTTTCTGGAAGTCGATGCACGGTCTCAGCAAGCCGTCCTTTTTGCCCACGAAGAAAAATCCCGCCCCCACCGCTGAGGACGATGGACGAATTATGCCCAAACTCAGGGACTCCTTGATGTAGGACCCCATGGCCTCCCGCTCCGGGACTCACAGGCTGCACAGCTTACTAGATGGTAACGGAGCCCCGGGCCGGAGGTTAATGGCAATCATACGTATGTGCCATGGGGGGGGGAGATAAGGCTTTGGACTTACTAAAGACGGCCCCCAGGTCGTGATATTCCAGGGGAACCCTGGACAGGTCAGGCGGGGGGGTGTCAGGGACACCGAGAGGCACGGAGGGCGAACATGCAGCGGACTGGAGACAAGCACTAAGACAAAACGAACTCCATGAGATGAGGTTCCCAGAGTGCCAGTCAATGGAGGGGTTGTGCAACCGGAGCCAGGGATATCCCAAAATGACTGGGGAGGTAGAGACCGGAAGCACAAACAACCTGAGCTGTTCACGGTGATTTCCAGAGACTATGACAGAGACCGGGGCAGTTTGTTTTGACACCAAAGCCAGTGGAGCCTTAGACAGAGCGATGAGCTTAAGTGGTGTCTTTAATTGGTGGCAAGTGAGCCCCAGTCGGGTTGCCAGCTCTTCAGAGATGAAGCTCTGCTCGGCCCCTGACTCAATAAGTGCATGTGTGGAAATTTCCATATGATTATGAACAAAACGAATGGGTAACAGGAACTTAGTGAGGTGATTGCTCTGGAGTGAGTCCGTGAGTCCCCCTACTGCAATACACGGACTCCCTCTTTTGGCCGGATGGGGCAAGTAGCTAACTCATGTTTCTCACTGCCACAATATAGACATAAACCCTACTCCCGGCGGCGCTGTTTCTCCGCCAGCGGCAACTTGGACTGACCCACTACCATTGGCTCAGGGGAGTCTAATGTATCAGAGGGAGGAAGGGCCAGCAGGGAGAGCTGCAGGGAGCGACGAAACTGGGTGCCTGAGTGACCGGAAGTTTTCCGCTCATTGGCCCGCTCCCTTAACTGATTATCCAAGCTAATGGCCAGGGAAATGAGCTCAGTTAACTTACTGGGTTTTTCTAGACGGGCTAGCTCATCCCTTAGGCTAGGGCTAAGGCTACGGACGAAGATGCTGCAAAGGGAGGCATCCTCCCACCCCACCTCCGTGGCTACCACCCGGAAGTCAACGGCATAATCGGCTACCAATTTGTTCCCTTGTCTTAAGTTGAGTAGCCGGGCGGTGAGCACACTGTCTCGGTCCGAGTGATCAAACATCTCGTTAAACTCACTCACAAATTGCTCATACGTTAAATTAGCATAGTCAGCCCTAGCCATAACCGCGTAAGCCCAGGCTAATGCCCGCCCCTCCAAAAGATTGACTACATAGCCTATGCAGCTGTGATTGGTGGGAAAATCCCCTGGAACCCACTGGAACACTATCCCACATTGCAACAGGAATCCCCTAGCTTCCCCTAGCTTCAGAATCAGAATCAGAATCAGAATCAGAATCAGGTTTATTGCCATTGTTCATGTAGTACACAAACTAGGAATTTGTCTCGGTACAATGCTGCAACATTAAACATGATAAGATAAGAGAAATAAACTATACATGTAATAAAGTGTAGGATAAGATTAAGTGATACATCGCTTCAGCTTACCGCTGAAGCGAGTGGGCGTGGGAACTGGAGTCAGTCGGGATGGTGGAGACGGAGAAGGACTGGAGCTAGCTGGAGCAGCCGTGCTATCCAAAGTCGGGGGAAAGGGCTGAGGACCTGACAGGCAATCCAGGCAGGAGTTTATCTGGACCTGCTGCGTGAGTATGACCTGTTGCTGGTGTGATAATTGGTCTACTCGAGCCTCTAAGATGTTAACTTTGTGTGCTAGCGCACTGTCTGCTGGGTCGTTTTGACGGAGTCGTACTGACATGATCCGAGACCCAGAAAGCAGACACAGACTCAGAAATAAACTCAATTATCTTTAATGTGCAGTGTATGTGTGAATGTATGCGTGTGTGCGTGAATGCAACAGCCAGGGCGAGCAGAGCACCATACAGACTGGCAACCCTATGGAGGAGCAGAGACAAGGGGGGTTAGTGACAATACTCTGGAGAGGAGGTAGTTATATTCCAGTATTATATTATATATATATATATATATATATATATATATATATATATATATATATATATATATATATATATATATATATATTTTCTCAGGCTCTGGCCAGAGAGACAGTGTCTTCGGGCCCAGTTGCAGAGGGAATGAGAGGTGTACTTGGTTGGGTGCGCTCGGTCCGCCGCCAGGAGGAGGAGGTCCGCCGCCACGGATTTCCACCCATGCACAGGGGAGCAGAGCGTCGAGTGGTAACGAGGATGAAGTTGGCTTTCTTGGCGTTGGGGAGCTGGAACTCCCAGGAGAATGATGAAGTAAAGGAAGGATCTCAGGAACTGGAACTCCAGACGAAGCAGTGTAGAGGTCTTAGCCAGCCCAGGGAGTTAGACAACTCTGTGCAGGCCAGAGGGCAGCACGGCTTAAGTAGGCAGGCTGATTGAGGAGAGCAGGTGTGCGCGCAGCTGTGGAGGAATTAGGCAACAGGCAGGCAGAGCGAATCACCACAACTGGTGGCACAGAGTCAACATGATGGTCTGGCCACAGTTACATGGGCAAAATTTCTTCAATCTGATTACAATTCAGATCAGAATTTTACTGTTTACATGGATCCTGAAAAAGCTGATCTGATTAGGACGTGCGTTTCCATGTGTCACACGTTTGAATGGAATAAATCATTTTGACATGCGCACGTCGACATTTCGACATTCCAAAAATAGTAGAAGAAGAAGCAACTTCCGGTGTTAGCAAGCCCCGCTTCGTGTCGAAATTGACCTGTATTGTGTTATTCAGACTGTACTTTTGCTTCTGCTGGTCTCCGTAATGAAGCTACAAGTACATACTTCTGCATATGACGAACAGAGGGAGACAGCAGGACGATACAGACCAGTTTTGTTTTACTCCCGCTATGTTTTCCGCTAGCTGCTGCTAAGGCAGAAGTACTTCATGTCGACGTGCGGCTGGTGTACAGACATGCGCAGTAAACATATTTTCTGCCCTATGTTCGGAATAAGTGTTTTCATGCGCACATTCCGATTAACAATCGGCATAACCCCTCTCAATCGGAATGAAATTTTGATCCGAATGAGCGTGATCGGGTTAGAATATTCAGATTGCCATGTTTACATGAAGCATTTTTATTCCGATCAGGCTTTTAATCCGGTTACTTGTGTCCATGTAAACATATTGATTGTGAGTGAAGAGAAAGCTTGCGTGTAAATAGAGCATTCTTCTACTACTTGCCCGGCAGTTGCCTCCATGTTTATATTTCTCCTGTGTAGGTAGGACCAGGATAAGGTGTAGATATGTATTAATATCCTGGTTATTGCCTGAATAATACCATATTCAAATTTCTCATTTACGGGATAAAGATGTACCCAATTTCTAAAGTAGGGATATATGCATACGTCATAAACCTGATCATAACTGGGATACTGATGCTTGTGTAGACCTACTTCAGTGCTGCCGATTTCTTGTTCTTTTTAGGATGTCATCAATCACCTGCTCACCGCCCATTCCTACAAATGAATGAATTCTGCTTCAATCTGATTTTGTTTATTTCTGTTTTTTCCAGTCAAAAAATTTCAAAATCAAAGTTCAGGTCAGTATTTTTTTAATCAAAATATCTCTTTCAGTTTTGTATAGAGCTGGTAGTATAAGGTTTTTGCCTCTTTTGGGTTATAGACTCTTTCTGAGCTTGGCTTTTTTTGTAATATTTTTAACGAGAATGATAAATCATGAGCTTTTATCAAGTCAGCATGTACTATAAGGTATTTTTAGAAAATAGTCTTACGCAGTGTTTTTCAGTTCATTTACTGTACAGTATGAGTTGCAAAAATGCATCAACGCAGTCCCCCGGTGGGCACTCTCCTCTGCTCCACTGCACTCTTATTATTAATGGACACTCACTGTAGATATCTTTCTTAAAACACTAGAATAATATATTTATTCTTTTGTTTGGACAGTGTAATTTATTTGACTTCATTATGTGCTCTTTTAAATCAATTTATTTTCAAAGTTTATCTTAGTAAAACAGTTGTGTCTTGTTGCAGTCGGCGCTGGCGCCGCTGGAACAGATTCTGCCGCAGAAAATGCCGGTTGGCGGTCAAGTCCGTGCCTTTCTATTGGCTGGTTATTATCCTGGTATTCCTCAACACCCTAACCATATCATCAGAGCATTATAACCAACCCCTGTGGCTGACACAAGTTCAAGGTATAGAAATGAAACAAAGAAATTAACATTTTTACTGATGACTTTTGTTAACATTTTTAATAGTAATTTACAGATTGTGAAATTTTAGTCCAAGTCTGACAAACCAATTTTTAAAACGATACAGTGCATCCAGAAAGTATTCACAGCATTTCCCTTTTACCTCATTTTATGTTACAGCCTTATTCCAAAATGGATTAAAGTCATTTTTTTCCTCATAATTCTACACACAATACCCCATAATGGCAATGTGAAAAAAAGTTTTGTTGAGATTTTTGCAAATTTATTAAAAATAAAAAACTAAGAAATCACATGTACATAAGTATTCACAGCCTTTGCCATGAAGCTCAAAATTGAGCTCAGGTGCATCCTGCTTCCACTGATCATCCTTGAGATGTTTCTACAGCTTGACTGGAGTCCACCTGTGGTAAACTCAGTTGATTGGGCATGATTTGGAAAGGCACACACCTGTCTGTATAAGGCCTCACAGTTGACAGTGCATGTCAGAGCACAAACCAAGCATGAAGTCAAAGGAATTGTCTGTAGACCTCCAAGACAGGATTGTCTTGAGGCACAAATCTGAGGAAGGGTACAGAAAAATTTATTAATTAATTAATTTATATAAGTGCAGGTTAGTTAGTTAGTTAGTTAGAAAAGCGGTAGAAGATGGATGGATGGATGTTATCAATTATATTATTTAAGTTCCCTGTTTTCCAGCACCAGCGTTTACCCTTGATTGTCTTCCTTATTTTAAGCTGCTCATATATGTTTTCCCTGTGGTCCCCTACCTTAGCCTTGGTTGATCATTGTGTTTATTTTTCATTATCATGTCTCTAATCATGTTCTGTAGTTTTTGTTCCTGTGTGTATGTTAGCATCATTCTCTAGCTCCCTGGTGTCCATTATTTGCACAGCCCTGCCCCTCCTCTCTCCCTCACCTGTAGCTGATCCCCTGTTATCTGTTGACCTCTGATTAGTGTCACCTGTTTTGTGTTGAGTAATCACTTGTTTCCTTTATTAGCCATCCTCTTCTGTTGCCTGGTGCTGAAACATTGTGAGTTGTAGTGCAGATCATGCATGGGTTGTACCTCTGGCACACGTCTTTGTTTTCTGTTTAGTTTAAACCAAGTTATGTGTTTGACAGCTCAGTCTTCTGTCTTCTTCTGTCTTCATCATCCTGTGTTGTGGAGTAAACCCTCATTTGCTTTATACCGTGCTCACCTTAAGGAGCCATTTACTGTCTGCTGGAGGAAGTCCATGACACTTCCTATAGCTGGCCAGCCATCTAAACTGAGCAATCGGGGGAGAAGGGCCTTAGTCAGGGAGGTGACCAAGAACCTGATGGTCACTCTGTCAGAGCTCCAGCGTTCATCTTTGGAGAGAGGAGACCCTTCCAGAAGGACAACCATCTCTGCAGCAATCCACCAATCAGGCCTGTATGGTAGAGTGGCCAGACGGAAGCCACTCCTCAGTAAAAGGCACATGGCAGCCCACCTGGAGTTTGCCAGAAAGCACCTGAAGGACTCTCAGACCATGAGAAACAAAATTCTCTGGTCTAATGAGACAAAGATTGAACTCTTTGGCATGAATGCCAGGCGTCATGTTTGGAGGAAACCAGGCACCACTCATCATCAGGGCAATACCATCCCTACAGTGAAGCATGGTGGTGGCAGCATCATGCTGTGGGGATGTTTTTCAGCGGCAGGAACTGGGAGACTAGTCAGGATAGAGGGAAAGATGACTGCAGCAATGTACAGAGACATCCTGGATGAAAACCTGCTCCAGAGCGCTCTTGACCTCAGACTGGGGCGACGGTGCATCTTTCTGCAGGACAGTGACCCTAAGCATACAGCCAAGATATCGGAGTGATTTCAGGACAACTCTGTAAATGTCCTTGAGTGGCCCAGCCAGAGCCCAGACATGAATCCAATTGAACATCTCTGGAGAGATCTGAAAATGGCTGTGCACCGATGCTTCCCATCCAACCTGATGGAGCTTGAGAGGTGCTGCAAAGAAGAATGGGCCAAACTGCCCAAAGACAGGTGTGCCAAGCTTGTGGCATTATATTCAAAAAGACTTGAGGCTATAATTGCTGCCAAAGGTGCATCAACAAAGTATTGACAAAAGGCTGTGAATACATATGAGTACATGTGATTTCTTAGTTTTTTATTTTTAATAAATTTGCAAAAATCTCAAAAAAACTTTTTTCACATTGTTATTATGGGGTGTTGTGTGTAGAATTTTGAGGGAAAAAATGAATTTAATTCATTTTAGAATAAGGCTGTAACATAACAAAATGTGGCAAAAGTGAAGCGCTGTGAATACTTTCCAGATGCACTGCATGTTGGCTGATAGCCAATACTGACTGTTACCTCTGCCAAGAAGGCCTGTTTGTTTGTTAATTAAGATTATGCAAAAACTACTGAACAGGTTCTGATGAAATTTTCACCAGGCCCCCGGGCTACGGATGAACCCATTAGATTTTGGAGGTCATCCATGAGTGCATACCTCCACCAAGGCCCTATCTCATGCAATGTTAAATAAAGTGAGAAGGTGATCCCAATCTGCATCCTGATCTGGATCACCTCCAAAATGTAATGAGTTCATCCGTAGCTCAAGGGCCACCTCTGATGAAAATTTTATCAAATCCATCCAGCAGTTTTTGCGTAATCCTGCTAAAAGACAGACAGTGAGCTTTTTCTGAATTTGCACCGGTAGTCTACTGTTGTGTCTTTCAGGGCACAAAAAATTCTACAAAACTGGGTCACAATGGATAAATATCAGCCTCTGTCATCAAATCTTGTTCATTGATAGGCGGTGATAGGCCCGGTACAGATTGGCCAAAACATAAGTATGTCCCTAATTTTTAGTGTATTTTTTATTAACTGCAGTGTACCAAACATGCTTGCTCTTATTTTCTAGGGCTGCACCCAGTATTCAATTGTTGAGATATTCAGTTATGACACTGGTAGTCTGCTTTCAAATTTGACTTTTAGGTAATCCTTTTTTCAGCAAAAATCACTCCAAATTTGGTGAAAAAACTCACAAATTAACAAGAAAAAATAGCAACTTGACAATAAAGTCACAAATTTACATCAGTAAATTAGCAGATCTGTGAGAAAAAAGATTCACTTGAATTTACTTGAAGAAAGTTAAAAATTTAGGAGAAAAAACATTTACAAGAAAAGCTGTAAATTTTAGGGGAAAAAACCCTTTTGAAATTACAAGGAAATGCATAATCAAAGAAAAGTAAATTTGCAAGAAAAAAGAGCTGGAATTTCCATGAAAAGTTGCAAATCTTTGAGGGGAAAAAATTGCAAAATGAAGTTGTAGACTTACCTGAAAAAGTTCTAAACAAAACTAACTTGCTAACAAACTGACTTGCTCGAAATGCTTTTTTTTTTTTCCCCTGTTATTAAGATATTATTCTTATATTCATCCATCCATCTTCTTCCGCTTAATCCTTTTCGGGTCGCGGGGGGGCTGGAGCCTATCCCAGCATCTCTGGGTGAGAGGCAGGGTACACCCTGGACAGATCACCAGTCCATCGCAGGGCCAACACAGAGAGACAGACAACCATTCACTCTCACAGTCAGACCTAAGGACAATTTAGAATCCCCAGTTGATGCCAATTAACCTAACTTGAATGTTTTTGGCACGTGGGAGGAAACCGGAGAAATCCCGGAGTAAACCCACGCAGACACGGGGAGAACATGCAAACTCCACACAGATCACTGTTGGTCGGGGGCTGGGATCGAACCCAGGATCCCCCGGCCAAAGGTGAATTGCTGTGCTGCCGCAGTGCTAACCACTCCTCCACCGCGCTGCCCATTCTTATATTATCAGGATTAAATGCATGTTAAAGTAGAACAGTTGATATATTGGATACACACACACATACACACTTCAAAAATCTAAATTATAGCCTGTGAACAATATGAATACTGTATGTTGTGTCCAGCTGTGTAGCCCTGACATGAGTGATGTTTATCTACCGCATATAAGAGCCTTTTAAATGTAATGACAGCCACAACATCATTTTTCACTAAATTTGTATTATAATTCTCAAACCCAGTGGTTCCCAACATTTTTCCATATAGCTTTTCTTGCTTATGTCAAAGCCTTAAGCACATATTCACTCTAAGCATTATAGCTCACTGTTTATTTATTTTGTGTGTTTTTAAATATATTTTCTTCATTTTTTTTAAGATGTAGCCAACAAAGTCCTGCTGGCCCTGTTCACCTGTGAGATGTTGGTGAAGATGTACAGTCTGGGGCTGCAGGCTTATTTTGTTTCACTGTTTAACCGCTTCGACTGCTTCGTCGTGTGCGGAGGAATCACAGAAACCATTCTGGTGGAGCTGGAAATCATGTCCCCCCTCGGTATCTCCGTGTTCCGCTGCGTCCGCCTGCTGAGGATCTTCAAAGTCACACGGTTAGACTGCTGCCTCGCTGTGTGTTTGCATTCGTATTTGCACCATAGAATGTGCTTTGTTCAATTGCTGTCCGTCCTCTCTCTGTCAACCCGTCTGTGTAGACACTGGCAGTCTTTGAGTAACTTGGTGGCGTCTCTGCTCAACTCCATGAAGTCCATCGCCTCCCTGCTGCTCCTGCTCTTCCTCTTTATCATCATCTTCTCCCTGCTGGGCATGCAGGTGTTTGGAGGAAAGTTTAACTTCGATGAAACCCAGACTAAAAGGAGCACTTTTGACAACTTTCCTCAAGCCCTCCTCACTGTGTTTCAGGTATTGATGGTTTTTAATTACATTCCAAATGAATGACAAAAAAAGGAGAAATGGAAGAAGGCTGATAAATGAGACAGGTTGGGATGTTTTCCATAATGTCATATTATTGTGTTATCTATAGATTATGTGTTATACATGAAAATTAATAATCAGTCAAATTATTCTATGTTTAATTGGGTCAACACTACAATACCTGTACAGAAGTGGACAAAGAACAGTTAGTATGCGTATGAGATCACAGGCTGACAACTATCCACTCTGTTATACTGTGAATTAATATCCATTATCCACTGATGCTGCCTTTTTTTTTCCATCTTTCCATTTTTTAAATTTTATGTCTATAGTAGATTTTTATGATGGAAGATGAGCATTTCTAGTTTGATAACAGATAACTATGAAATATGGTCAAACACAGTCAAGTCCAACACTCTGACATTTTTGCATTAATTACAAATCTTAACCTCAATGTTTTAAATTTCACTTTGTTAAACATACAGATTCCCTGTTTGACTTCCAGTAGTAACCCAGTAGTCAAGGTTAGGTCCATGGTAATATCAGTTGGTTGATTTATCTCATCCTCATCCATCCTTCACTATCACCATTTGTTGGGGTAATAAAAGTTTCTACCTGCTGTTAAATTATTGGTTGTCATTAGGGCTGGGCAATTTGAGCTTAAATCAGCATCACGCTTAACGATTATGTCGATTTTTTTCCCCCCCTTGTTCTTACTGACAACACTCGTAATTAAACAATAACACACAAGAGTGTGGTATCATATCACTGCAGCATGGTAGTAAATGAGCGTAATATAATAAGGAACAAGCCTATTGTTATTTCATACACAAAATAAACATTGTCCAATATTTACAGCACATAACCTTTTGAGGGTTTGTGGGTCACCTCACGTGTGCGGTGGCTAATTAGCTTGTTAGCTGCATTGGAGCAGTCCTTTGCACACCCATGATTGTGTTTCCACCACATAGTGATTATAAGTCTCTTATCGGGTTCTTAAATACAGCTTTAGCTTGTCCATTCCCTCAGTAAAACAGATGAGATGACGTGGATAGCCGTCAGACGCTGACAGTGACTTAGCTTCTGCTCCTTTTAGTGTGAGTATCTACGCACTTCAATCGCTTTTTCTTGGAATCTTCAGATGAAATAGTCAATTATCACATACTATGTAGATGAAGACCACGGTTGTTTTTGGTACAAGCCATCTTTAATTGTTCCACCCATGTTCTGCTGCATCTGAATTGTGAGGACTGCGCTGCTTCCAGAGTTCCGTGCCCCCGCCTGTAACTCTACAAGCACGTCTTAAAGGGGCAGTACATGAAAAGCTCTCACAGGCACACAACAGGGACAGCGGGAAAAACAACAAGAACAAGATTATGGTTTTTTTTTTTATTTCAGTTAATCGTCCATCCCTAGTTGTCATGTTTGGTGTTCTTCCATTTGAGGTCCCTTATAAAATGAATACTATGATCTCTGCAGATCCTGACTGGAGAAGACTGGAATGCTGTTATGTATGATGGGATTATGGCGTATGGAGGCCCTTCCTCTTATGGGATGATTGTGTGCTTTTACTTCATCATCCTCTTCATCTGTGGAAACTGTATCCTTGCTCATGTGGATACACCTTCAGCTGCTGTGGATAAAACATAATTTTGGCATGCTGAGACGTTTTGGTGTATATTTTCTTAACTTAGTCTGTAATCTGCAGCTCAGGAGTAACATGTAACTCTTTTACTCATGTTAATAATATCTAGTGGCATGTGGCTTTGACAAAAAATTATATATATATATATATATATATATATATATATATATATATATATATATATATATATATATATATATATATACACTCACCGGCCACTTTATTAGGTACACCATGCTAGTAACGGGTTGGACCCCCTTTTGCCTTCAGAGCTGCCTCAATTCTTCGTGGCATACATTCAACAAGGTGCTGGAAGCATTCCTCAGAGAGTTTGGTCCATATTGACATGATGGCATCACACAGTTGGCGCAGATTTGTCGGCTGCACATCCATGATGCGAATCTCCCGTTCCACCACATCCCAAAGATGCTCTATTGGATTGAGATCTGGTGACTGTGGAGGCCATTTGAGTACAGTGAACTCATTGTCATGTTCAAGAAACCAGTCTGAGATGATTCCAGCTTTATGACATGGCGCATTATCCTGCTGAAAGTAGCCATCAGAAGTTGGGTACATTGTGGTCATAAAGGGATGGACATGGTCAGCAACAATACTCAGGTAGGCTGTAGCGTTGCAACGATGCTCAATTGGTACCAAGGGGCCCAAAGAGTGCCAAGAAAATATTCCCCACACCATTACACCACCACCACCAGCCTGAACCATTGATACAAGGCAGGATGGATCCATGCTTTCATGTTGTTGACGCCAAATTCTGACCCTACCCTCCGAATGTCGCAGCAGAAATCGAGACTCATCAGACCAGGCAACGTTTTTCCAATCTTCTATTGTCCAATTTCGATGAGCTTGTGCAAATTGTAGCCTCAGTTTCCTGTTCTTAGCTGAAAGGAGTGGCACCCGGCGTGGTCTTCTGCTGCTGTAGCCCATCTGCCTCAAAGTTCGACGTACTGTGCGTTCAGAGATGCTCTTCTGCCTACCTTGGTTGTAACGGGTGGTTATTTGAGTCACTGTTGCCTTTCTATCAGCTCGAACCAGTCTGGCCATTCTCCTCTGACCTCTGGCATCAACAAGGCATTTCCGCCCACAGAACTGCCGCTCACTGGATATTTTTTCTTTTTCGGACCATTCTCTGTAAACCCTAGAGATGGTTGTGCGTGAAAATCCCAGTAGATCAGCAGTTTCTGAAATACTCAGACCAGCCCTTCTGGCACCAACAACCATGCCACGTTCAAAGTCACTCAAATCACCTTTCTTCCCCATACTGATGCTCGGTTTGAACTGCAGGAGATTGTCTTGACCATGTCTACATGCCTAAATGCACTGAGTTGCCGCCATGTGATTGGCTGATTACAAATTAAGTGTTAACGAGCAGTTGGACAGGTGTACCTAATAAAGTGGCCGGTGAGTGTATATATATATAAACTTAGGTGACACTCTGTGCAAGTCGTCGAGTGAGGGAGCGGTGTCCACAGGAGTCCATGTTGATCGGAGCAGGAGTAAAGTCAGCATTAACAGGCTGTAAACGGCAGTAAATGTACATGGTAGGCTGCTTTTAAACAACAGTAAATGCTAAAAGATTCAAGATTCAAAGATTTTATTGTCAATACTACTATACGTGCAGGACATACAGGAGAATTGAAATGGCGTTTCTCTCTCTCTTCATTGGTGTGCATAATATAAAAACAAAAGGAATAAGGCTGGAAAAAACAAAACAAAACAGAACAATAACAACAGCAGTCTATATACAGTAATGCAACCCATGGTGCCAATGGCAACAAAAAAGACCCAGAACTCCATAGAGATAAACGATTAACGATGATAAACCCAGCAATACTATATACAGACAACTAGAGATGAATACCCGTAGTTGCAGTTCAGTGCGGTAGTGTAGGTGCAGATAGTAACAAATAGGACTGCACGTGATCAGTATTGCAGTGACAGACAGACAGCAGCAGATATGGCATTTGTGCTAATGGTTGCGGTTAATGTGCAGAGACAGCAGCAAAAGTACAACAAAACAGCAGTATTACTGTTGGTGTGCTAGTCTTTCTGTGCCAACAGCTGAGGTAGTTATTGTGCAGGTGATTGTGTTACCGTCTGGGGAGGGGGGTGAACAGAATTCAGGGTCCTGAAGGCCTGATGAACGAAGCTGTTGAGCAGTCTTGTGGAGCGAGCTTGGAGGCTTTGGTACCTTTTCCCCGAGGGCAGGGGGCTGAAGAAGGAGTGTAAGGGGTGTGAGGTGCCGAAAAACTCTTCAGTTGTGATGGCCAGCTGAAGCCTCAATGAAGCTCTGAGGCTTTCAAAACTTGGAGGCTTCATTCTAATTAAGAACAGTGACATCTGGTGGCCATCATGCATGTTCGTACATAGTATTAGTATTTTATTGCTGTTTTACATAATTTTCCCTTTGTTTTGACCTACTGTTATTATGATGGGTTGTACTATAATTTATAAATGCCACATTTCCCAGCTTCAGTTTCTTTTTTTTTTACTTCATCTTTCCATAATGTTTGAGTCCAAAACTTAGAACACAATATTATAAAATTATTGATCCAACAATAGAAAAGGATTTCATGGGATTCCATGGACTGTTCTGCAGGGTTACTGATTAAGATGGGAATGACTGAAGTTAGTGAGTACAAATTGGCCACTAAACATCTCAGCAGATGTCTAAAATGTTCACTGATGCAGCAAGTTTCTATATGACAACCTTGCTATTGCTCTTTCTGGATCATCATGCTTAATGCATGCCAGATGCATTGTGTCACCGGTGTATGTCTGTATGTATGGAGATGAAACTTGCTTGCTGTTGCTATTGTAGTCCCGCCACCCTTAAACACTGCATGCCATATTCAACGGGCGTCAGTTCTAGAATATATATACATGATCATATCTTTAAACAAAAACTTATCATCTAAAACCTGACTTCTTAGCCTGGCTTTTGACTGAGCGTATTTTTTAGATATGTCCAACTAGTTTTGCTAATTATTATCTTACGTACGAGGGGAGGCTGAAAAGTTCATAGTGGTCAAATTTAACTAAATGTGGTTTATGTATCAACATAGTCTCCCCTTCAGTCCACACACTTCTTCCATTGGTTTTGCAGCACTTGGATCGCTGTGGTTAAAAGATAAACCACATTTGGTCAAATTTGATGACAGTGAACTTTTCAGCCTAGGAACTTTTCAGCCCCCTCTCGTATTTTATACTGTAAAACTACATGCCCCTATATACATGCCATGTTTTATGTCTTTGTAATCCTGTTTTTTATTCCATTTTTTGTTTTGTTTTTTCATTTCTGTCTTTTTAACTTATTTCATTTTTAATGTAGTTTCATTAGGTGTTTCTATTCTAATACTGAGGCGGCATGCAAAAATAAGCAGTGATGCTGTGGTTTTAAGCAGGTTTTATTAATCATACCGCCGTCACGGGAACTCGGCTCCAGCCATAGCGTGAGCAGGCTGAAGCCGAATTCCTCAGGCTCTCAGTGAAGAGGGGACACAAAATCTGTGTCCTGCAGCAGGGTTGAAGTCAGATTGAGAGAGAGAGATTGCGTTACAGAGTTGCACCTTAAATACTTGATCATAACAATACATCAAAGAGACGTACCCCACAGTTTAGAATGATCAAAGGGACAACAGAACAGGCAGGAGGTATTTGCATTTGTAAGACATACATCACAATGGGCAGATTAGCTAGACCTCGCTCCAAGTGTCAGACAAAGAGGCTAACCAGCACATCTACATATTGATCTGAGTCTCTAGGTCACAGTAAGGGCAAAATGCATGAACACTTTAACTTCAAGGCTGTAAACTCAGCGTGCAGCGGAACAAACCCCAGGAGTGCGAGCTGACTGTCTCTGTGTTCTGTTTGTGTGTTGTGGGGGGTTTAATCAAACCGCTACACTGCTCCCCCCCAAGAGGGAAACGGTAGGGGACCGTGACCTCGATGTTGCAGTCTGGGCAGCGAGCAGGGAAAAGCTCTGTGCAGGAGGGGGGGGGGGGGTAGTCGCACCAAAAGTGTTTGCTGCTCCGCGATGTGAATACCATGCATGAAAGGCAACGATTAACATCACATAGGTGAGACAGAAGAAACTCGTCTACCTGTAGACATTAATACACCAAAGCACATCTACATATGTAAGATGCTCAGAAAAAGCACAGTAAGGACAAGCCATATGCACACTATACCGAATGGCGCATTACATCACAATACATGCATGTTTGCATCACAAATACATGAATGGCACATTGCATCTCAGTAGTGTAGCAGGAAAACAGAGAAAAGAGGGCTGAGTGTCCTTAGTCTGTTGTGGGGTTAAAACGAACCGCCACACACGCTCCCCTCCAAGAGGGAAACGGTAGGGGGCCGCGACCTCGATGATCCATCTGTGTGAGCGAGCTGTGGGAGAAGCTCGCTGCAGGCGGAGGGGGAGGGAGGGGAGGGGTAGTAAGTGCCGGCAGGAGCTGTGAAATCGTCCTGAGCCGCGCAAAAATTGCTTGTGGGTCCGCAATGTCGAAGGGCTGGTCCCGTTGAACGTGCAGCGGTCCACAAGAAGAAAAATTAGTCTCTGACTCCTCTCGTGGCCATGAAGAAAAGCAGGAGCGGCTGTAAGAGAAAAAGTAAACAAAGCATAGGGACTGTTGGCTTTGGGTGCTGAAGCAACCCCAAAGCTCCTGGAACAGCTGACGGCTGAAATCCCGTTGTGCCGTGGCTAAGACCATTAAAAAATCCAGTGGCGAGCTGCGTGCTTGCTTCAGGTGAACGAGCAACCCTGAAGGTTCTGTGGGCAGCGGCGGAGGCCGATGGCGGTCTGTGGCGTGGCTGAGACTGTTAACAAATCCTTCCAGTATGCTGCATGCGTGCCTCAGGTGAGCGAGCAGCCCTGAAAGGCAGCGGCGAAGGAGGAAGGCAGTCTGTGGAGCCATTACTTGTCCCATGCGTGATGCGCCGTCCTTGTAACTCCCCGATGCGTGCGCGGGGGTTCAGTGCGTGGGTGGGCCGCTGGAGTGGTGAGTCAGGGTGCAGAAACTTGGCGGAGATCAGCGCAGACGGCGCCAATAAAATCCAGGTTGAGCTGTTGCTGTAGATTTGGCCATGGTGCGTTGGAGCGTTGAGAGGAAATAGACGATCTTTAGTCCCTCAGGCCCGTGCAGAGGCGTTGGAGCGGTGGGAGGGAATAGACGATCTTTGTGCCCCGGGCTCGTGCAGCTGCGTTGGAGCGGTGAGAGGGAGGAGACGATCGTTGTCGCTCGTGCGGCCATGGTGCGTTCAGTTCCACGCGCTGCGCTCCCCGTCGGCCCTGGAGGTTGCCGTCGTGGAGAGAGGACGAGGTGCGTGCGCTCTCAGTGAGAGCGGCCGGTCCAGCGTGGTTGTGCAGATCTCAGGCGACGGAGCATTCATGCCCGGGTGTTGCGTTCGCTGGCCGCTCGTTTTTTTCAGCGTTGGTTCGCCAGCGTGGCCATCCAAAACAGAAGGCTGCGTTGCACAAAACGTGTGCGTCTTCAAGGGGCCACCAACGCAGCTGTGTGGCTGTCCAGCTCGGAAGGTTGCTTTCGCACAAAACGTGTGCGTGTTCGAGGGGTCACCAGTGAGGCAGCATGCAAAAATAAGCAGTGATGCTGTGGTTTTAAGCAGGTTTTATTAATCATACCGCCGTCACGGGAACTCGGCTCCAGCCATAGCGTGAGCAGGCTGAAGCCGAATTCCTCAGGCTCTCAGTGAAGAGGGGACACAAAATCTGTGTCCTGCAGCAGGGTTGAAGTCAGATTGAGAGAGAGAGATTGCGTTACAGAGTTGCACCTTAAATACTTGATCATAACAATACATCAAAGAGACGTACCCCACAGTTTAGAATGATCAAAGGGACAACAGAACAGGCAGGAGGTATTTGCATTTGTAAGACATACATCACAATGGGCAGATTAGCTAGACCTCGCTCCAAGTGTCAGACAAAGAGGCTAACCAGCACATCTACATATTGATCTGAGTCTCTAGGTCACAGTAAGGGCAAAATGCATGAACACTTTAACTTCAAGGCTGTAAACTCAGCGTGCAGCGGAACAAACCCCAGGAGTGCGAGCTGACTGTCTCTGTGTTCTGTTTGTGTGTTGTGGGGGGTTTAATCAAACCGCTACAATACTACCTTATCAGTCATATTTGCGAAGCTCTTTGAACTGCACTATGCTACATGAAAAACGCCGTAGGAGTAAAGTTTGATTGATTAATATGAGGGAAAAGTTGGCAAATGTATCTGGAAAAAGGTGCAAATGTATTGTAACGTCGGGGCCATTTTAAGGGAGCCAGGGATTTCCCAGCATGCTTTGCCAGTTTGAAACGTTACTGTGTGTGTGTTAAATGTGTTACTTCTGAGTTATACTGCTGTGTCATTATAACTGCATTATAATGGCCCAGCAGTGTTTAGCAGGATTAGGGCAAGATGTACCATGTGTGTGTAACCGTGATGTAAACAGAGGTCTGTGGGAATGACCTCCACTGCTCTGGGTACTAAGTTGCAGGTTGGGGGTCGGGGTGTGTGTAAAATAAATCAGGTTGATCACAGCCATCTGCTCCATTGTCTTTTTGTGTGAACCCCTGCAAACGTCACACTGGTGTCAGAAGTGGGATCTCCTGTCCAAAGCAGTAATGGGGCGCTGACAACGGGACAATGTCGAGAACCAGAGGGGAGTAGTGTAGCGAACTCAATATGAGCACCCTACTTGGCTTGCCAAGTGGGTTGACCCTATTGGCGACACAGGTAGAGTGCGGGACTCCGGAGCGGGAGGCGTGAGTTCGAATCTCCCGGTGGGACGTCGCCATGTCGAGCAGCACGTTACACTGGTGTCAGAAGTGGGATATGGAGCGAGATGAGGATCCAGGTGGAGGTACAGCGGCCGGAGCGATTCATCGCTCAGCCGGGAACGGAGTATAGAGCAGAGACGCTGGCCCCTGGAGAGCTTCGCTGCGATGGACGGAGCAGAGCAAACCAGCCCCGTTTCCCGCCCTTTTCAGGGCAGGACGAGCTGGCGATTCCAGAGCAATTAGGAGCGGCAATCTACCGGGAGATGACCGTCCCATCCATCCAGCAGCGGGCCAAGATTCCCCGCTACAACGGCGAGAACCTGTTGGATGACCGCCTGGCCCAGGTCGAGTTGGCTGCCGCGCTGATCATCAGAGGAAACCACTGTGCTGAGAGCGAGTGGAGGAGGAGCTACGGCAGATCACAGCAGCGCGTGCACGAAGGAAACAGCCGTGGCGACGCGAGGAAGGACGGCTTCCGCTGCACAGAGCTAGGGTACATGGCATGGTACTGCCCCGCACACAGCGCACGACAAACTGGCCCCTCGCCGACGCTAAATTAGAGCGAGGTGGCATGGACGGGAAAAAAAGCCGCCTCCTGCAGATGCTTCCCCCGGCAGATGACGTCACAGAGGCGCAGGAGCGACGCAGCGGAGCGAGCAGGACGAAGATGCGGCCACTTTCCAGGCGCGGCAAAGGCTGGACGCATGGATGCGGGCCAGCGGCCGCCTGGGAGAACTGGCAGCGGTGGGAGTCGGCCGGAGCGGGCCTGGGACTCCCGCTGCCAGGGAAGGGACTGTGCGTGGTCCTACAGAGGCTGTCAGATGTGTCCATCCGCCCGCTGATGGCCAAACCGGAACCCTACCCCAACCAGATGCTCTGACCGAGACTCAGATGGCCCGTGCATGCCGCCCTGGCACCGGGCTGACTCGCGTTGGATTTCTGAAAGTGGACTTTGAATTTTCTGGGGACAGAAACCAGTCCAGGGGGGGGGCAGTGTAACGTCGGGGCCATTTTAAGGGAGCCAGGGATTTCCCAGCATGCTTTGCCAGTTTGAAACGTTACTGTGTGTGTGTTAAATGTGTTACTTCTGAGTTATACTGCTGTGTCATTATAACTGCATTATAATGGCCCAGCAGTGTTTAGCAGGATTAGGGCAAGATGTACCATGTGTGTGTAACCGTGATGTAAACAGAGGTCTGTGGGAATGACCTCCACTGCTCTGGGTACTAAGTTGCAGGTTGGGGGTCGGGGTGTGTGTAAAATAAATCAGGTTGATCACAGCCATCTGCTCCATTGTCTTTTTGTGTGAACCCCTGCAAACGTCACAGTATGAAAAAGCTAACAGGTTTCCTAAAAGAAGTTATTAAATAATATTAAAACAGAAGTTTATAGAGTAAAAATACTAATTTGCAAGACAAAGTTGCAAATCTGTAAGATATTATTTATGCTGACAGGCTCAAGGCTCAGATTTTTATGTGGCCCCATACAGATTAAATTTTTGGTTAACAATGCTCAGAATTGCCTTTTTGATTGTATTTGTTGCCTCTGTCTGATAGACTGAGTTCACTGTGCACACATAAGAGAAATGTTGTTTCCTAAACACTTTTGTCAGACATCCTCCTGAACGTCTTCTTGGCTATCGCCGTGGACAACTTGGCTGATGCTGAGTCTCTCAACACAGATGAAGGAGACAAAAAAGGGTGAGCTGATAAAATTTTAAATATTAGCTTATGAAATTCCTCCAACCTCACAGCTAAATAAAAATATCTCATTATAGGGATAAAAAGGATGATGAGAAAGATGACAAGGTATGACTGAATTAATTTGAAACACTGATCTGTACAGTTTCAGCTGTTACTCATTTTATTCTTTCATTTAAGGATGAGGATGAGGACATTGACGACACTGCAGGGGAGGAAGAGGACCCGGAGGTTCCATCAGGGCCTCGGCCGGCCATCGCCGATCTGGTTAAGAAGGAAAAGATCACCCCGATCCCAGAGGGAAGTGCCTTCTTCATTTTCAGCAACACAAACCCGTAAGACACATTTACACCACAAAGCATGCACATCCACATGCACATGCACACAGGAACTGACATTAGCACTGGCCCACCAGTCAGATACCAGTAGAATTCAGCTGTGGCCTGTAGTTTACTCCCTTTTACAAGCCACTGTTGAAGGTGGCAGGCTCCAATTACTAGTTTTGACAAAAGACAACTGGAGTAATGAACCAATTGCATTTATAAGAGAAAAAGGATATTTTACCAAAAAAGACAAAAATTTACAATAACCTAATCTGCAAACATAAGAGAACCCCCCCACACACACACACAAATTTGTAAAAATAAAGTTGTGTATTTACCACAAGCATGCCACAAATTTGCAAAACGAAAAAGGTTGTAAATTTTTGAGAAATGTAGTGAATTTACAGTTATGTTGCAACTAAAAATGACAAACTTAGAAGGAAGGTTTAAAATTTATTTTTAAAAATTTGGAAGACAGAAGTCACAAATCCTGCAAGAACAAAGTTGCACATTACCATGAGCAAGTCAGCAAATGGCTGATGGTGCTGAGTCAGGTTGACTTACTATTAGAACTGGGATGCCACAGGGGGCTATCCTTGGGCCATTGCTGTTCACATTAATAACCTAATCATACTAAACAAGTTCTTAATGTCCATTTTTTGCTGATTATTCTATTTTATATGAATCAGGTTCTACCCCAGGTGAAGGTTTCACTCGCCTTTAGTGCATTCAATACCATCCAATATTCACTTCTCAATCATAAACTTGCTTTAAATGCTGATAAAATTTATGGTAGTTAAGCATGTGTTTTCTGATTTTTCTTCTGAGGTAGTGATCCAAACTCGATGAAACTTCACAATCACAACAGTATTCTACAGTTAGTTAGTTAATTCCCTTCCACAGCATGTGGGACACAGAGTCTCATGATAAATACTAGAACAAGGATTCAGTGTACCCCACCCGGTATGGGGTTACCGGGGCCCCACTCTGGAGCCAGGCCTGGGGGAGGGGCTCGATGGCTAGCATCTGGTGGCCAGGTTTCTACCCATGGGACCCGGCAGGGCTCAGCCCAAAGGAGTTACATGGGTCCGCCCTCCAGTGGGCTCACCACCTGCAGGAGGGACCATGGGGGTCCGGTGCGATGTGGATCAGGTGGCAGTCAAAGGCAGACACCTTGGCGGTCTGATCCCAAGCTTCCTAAACTGGCTTTTGAGACGTGGAATGTCAGAGGAGCGTGAGCTGGTGCATGAGGTTGAGAGATACCGGCTAGATATAGTCGGCCTCGCCTCAACACACAGCTCTAGTTCCGGAACCAGTCTCCTGGAGAGGAGCTGGAGCTTGGCCTACTCTGGAGTTGCCCCAGGTGAGAGGCGATGAGCAGGGGTGGGTATTCTTGTATCCCCCCACCTTGCTGCCTCTATATTGGAGTTTTCCCCGGTGGACGAAAGGGTTGTTTCAATGTGCCTTCGGGATGGGAAACAGGTCCTGACCATCATTTGTGCTTATGCACCAAATGATGGTTCAGAGTACCCACCCTTTTTGGAGTCTCTGACTGGGGTGCTGGAGAGTGCTCCTCTTGGAGACTCCATTGTCCTACTGGGGAACTTCAATGCCCATGTGGGCAACGACAGTGAAACCTGTAAGGGGGTGATTGGGAGGAACGGCCTGCCCGATCTGAACCCGAGTGGTGTTCAGTTATTGGACTTATGTGCTAACCACAGTTTGTCCATAACGAACACCATGTTCAAGCATAAGGGTGTCCATATGTGCACTTGGCACCAGGACACCCTAGGTCGCAGGTCGAAGATCGATTTTGTTATCGTGTCATCAGACCTGCGACTGTATGTCTTGGACACTTGGGTAAAGAGAGGTGCAGAGCTGTCAACTGATCACCACCTGGTGGTGAGTTGGATCCGATGGCAGGGAAGGATGCCATTCAGACCTGGTAGACCCAAACGTATAGTGAGGGTGTGCTGAGAACATCTGGCTGAGGTCCCTGTCCGGAAGGTCTTCAACTCCCACCTCCGGAAGAACTTCAGCCACATTCTGAGGGAGTCTGGAGACATGGAGTCTGAATGGGCCATGTTCTCCACTGCCATTGTTGAAGCGGCGGCCCAGAGCTGCGGCCACAAGGTTGTTGGGGCATCTCGTGGTGGCAACCCCCAAACCAAGTGGTGGACACCAGTGGTGAGGGGGGCCATTAAGCTGAAGAAGGAGTCTTATCAAGCTTGGTTGGCTTGTGGGACTCCTGAAGCAGCTGAGGTGTACCAGCAGGCCAAGCGGAGTGCAGCTCGGGTGGTTGCTGAAGCAAAAACTCGGGTATGGGAGGAGTTTGGTGAGGCCATGGAGCAAGACTTTCAGTTGGCCTCGAAGAGATTCTGGCAAACTGTCCGGTGGCTCAGGAGCGGGAAGCAGCTCCCTGTCCACACTGTGTATGGTGCGGATGGGGCGCTGTTGACTTCGACTGGGGATATCGTTGGGTGGTGGATGGAATACTTCTGAGGATCTCCTCAATCCCACTGATACGCCTTCCACAGAGGAAGCAGGGCTTGTGGACGAGGGGGACGACTCGCCTATCACAGGGGCTGAGGTCGCCAAGATGGTTAAAAATCTCTCTGGTGGCCGGGCCCTGGGGGTGGACAAGATTCGCCCTGAGTACCTCAAGGCCCTGGATGTTGTAGGGCTGTCATGGTTGACACACCTCTGCAACATTGCATGGAGGTCGGGGGCAGTGCCTTTGGCATGGCAAACCGGGGTGGTGGTTCCTTTCTTCAAAAAAGGGGACCGGAGGGTGTGCTCCAACTTCAGAGGGATCACACTCCTCAGACTCCCTGGAAAGGTCTATGCCAAGGTACTGGAGAGGAGAGTCCAGCCGTTGGTCGAACATCGGACCAGCTCTTTACCCTCTCGAGAATCCTCGAGGGTTTGTGGGAATTTGCCCGACCAGTTTACATGTGTTTTGTTGACTTGGAGAAGGTATTCGACCGCGTCCCTTGTGGTTGTTTGTGAGGGGTGCTTTGGGAGTATGGGGTATCGGGCTTGTTGTTACGAACTATTCGGTCTTTGTACAACTGTTGTGAGAGTTTGGTTCGTATTGCCAACACTCAATCGGACTCATTCTCATTGAGAGTTGGACTCCGTCAGGGCTGCCCTTTGTCACTGATCCTGTTCATAATTTTTATGGACAGAATTTCTAGGCGCAGCCAGGCAACGGAAGATGTCATGGGTGGTGACCACAGGATCTCATCTCTGTTGTTTGCAGATGATATTGTCCTGCTAGCTTCATCCAGCAATGACTTACAGTTCTTGCTGGGATGGTTTGCCGCTGAGTGTGAAGTGGCTGGGATGAGAATCAGTACCTCCAAGTCCAAGCCCATGGTCCTCAGCCGGAAAAAGGTGGATTGTACTCCCCAGGTTGGGGACAGGCTCCTGCCCCAAGTGGAGGAGTTTAAGTATCTTGTGGTCTTATTCACGAGTGAGGGGAGAATTGAGCAAGAGATTGACAGACGGATCGGAGCAGCGTCTGCAGTGATGCAGACGTTGTACCGGTCTGTTGTGGTGAAGAGGGAGCTAAGCTCTAAGGGAAAGCTGTTGATTTACCAGTCAATCTACTTTCCTACCCTCACCTATGGTCACGAGCTTTGGGTAATGACCGAAAGAATGAGATCGCGGATACAAGTGGCTGAAATGAGCTTTCTCTGGAGGATTGCTGGACTCACCCTCAGAGATAGGGTGAGGAGCTTAGTCATCCAGGAGAGGCTCAGAGTAGAACCGCTGCTCCTCCACATTGAAAGGAGCCAGTTGAGGTGGTATGGGCATCTGATCAGGATGCCTCCTGGACACCTCCCACTTGAGGTGTTTTGGGCACGTCCCACTGGGAGGAGACCCCGGGGCAGACCCAGGACTCGGTGGAGAGACTGTGTCTCCCAGCTGGTCTGGGAACGCCTTGGTATCCTCTCTGAAGAGCTGGAGCAGGTGGCTGGGGAGAGGGAAATCTGGGCTTCTCTGCTTGAACTGCTGTCTCCATGACCCGGACCTCCGGAAAAGCGGTAGAAGATGGATGGATGGATGAAGCATGTGGGACACCATATGGTGTGTAGGGGCGGCGCCTGTCTCTGTTTCTCTGACCCTAGGCCACACAGCTACTGTAAGTAGTGAAAGCTACAGTGGGGGGTCAGTCCTCTGGTAGCTCTGTGCGTAACTTGCCTTTCCCCGTTGTATTATCCTGAGCACCAAGCTAGAAGGCGGAAAGTACCATTTTTATATGGTGTTTGGTATGACCCAGTGAGGATTTGAACCCCGGCCTCCCAGGTGTGGGGCGGCTGCTCTACCAACTAGGTCACCACTCTGGTGGTATTCTACAGCAAAACACTAACTTTCATCCAGTTCTGTTCATGTGCCAAAAACCATGTTTATCAAATGTCTGTCAGCTTTTGTGTGTTGTCAGTGGAACATTTTGTTAGTGTGTGACCCAAAGCAGCTGTGTGCTGTAGTAATTAAGGTGTTCATTTGGTTTGCTGGTGAGTCATGGTCAAATCTTCCCAATAAAGTGGCATGCTCAGCAAATCTTAAGTTTTAAATGCTGTTGCTTAACAGTACAACACCTTATAGTCTACAGCTGCTTGGAACCTTATCATTGCAGCTTGTGGCTATATTTTGTTTATGTATTTAGTTCTTTTGACAAAATGTACTTAAATGGCTAGTTTAAGGGCTGAGTGTCTATTAACTTTGAAAAAGTAGCTACAGTGGCTTGTGAGCACAAACATCAAGCCCTGCACACATAAAGTTCACTGCAGAAATCTCACTGATGTCCATGTTGTGTTTCTCTCCAGGGTCCGTGTGTTCTGCCATAGACTCATCAATCACCATATCTTCACCAACCTCATCCTGGTCTTCATCATGCTCAGCTCCATCTCGCTCGCTGCCGAGGATCCAATCCGAAACGCCTCAGCTCGCAATACTGTAAGTTTCACAGACCTTTCACAGAGATTTATTCATCACTTTAAACAGGCTGAGTTTTGAAGATAATGGGGCAAAATAAAGCTGTTAACAATCAGACTTTGTATATAAAAGGTGGACATAGCTGCAGTAACAGCACGTATTCATTTGTGCACTGTTCTGAAACAAGTTTCTGCACACACATTTTGCAGCAAATTGTTCATCAGTGGATAGGCATACCACAACACTCACATTTATCATACTACAGTTAAAATTTAAAGACTTCTTTTAAATATGGTTTAAAATGTAATTCACAACATCAGTGGATTAGGAAAGTGGTGGTGACTGATATGAAAACGTGAAGAAATGTGCTTGTTTATACTGTAATAACTTGTTCTTTCTAGGAACGACTGCATATTTTGTCAGTATGTTTAATTTAATATTTTATTTCATGGAGCTGTTTTGGAACAGCAAATATTTAATTGATTAATGTCCACTGTTTGTATGATTTGGGTTGTATTTTAGGGCATTTTATTTTTTCCAGACTAACAGATTTAAGATTAAAAAAAAAATTCAAATTGGTGATAGTACAGTTGCAAATTAACCAGAAAAATATGCTGAAAATATCCAAGTAAAAAATCTCAAATCTCTAAGGAAAAAAAGTCAGACTTGTAGGAAAAATGTCTCAAATTGAAGAGAAATCCTACAAATTTATAAGTAAAAAAGTTTTAAATTAATTGAAATAGCATACAAATTTATATAAAAAACAAATTTACAAGAAAAACAATAAATTTAAGAAAAAAATTTACAGGAGTAAACCCTCACACAAGGTGTTAATGTCTACTCATGCATCGTTTTCAGTAGCTCTTCTCTCAGCTCTTTTGGTGACTAGTCTTACTTATACTTGAGTAATTAGTAACATCAGGTAATGCTGCTTTTACTTGAGTAAAATTTCGGGCTACCCCACTCACTTCTGCACAGGGGTCACCTTCTGACGGAAGTTTTAAGACTTTCTCCTCACTTTTCAGGAATGAAAGCTTACTAATATACAGTTTAATATGTCGAGATGATAAAACTCCACAGTCTTCATTTAGCATGTTTTAGCTCAGTTATGCTAACATTATTAACAGTTTTGTGATGCATCAATTTATGTATTGTTTTCTTCCTTTGGAGGCTGTATTCATGATGTTTCAGTTGAGAAAAAATATGTAAGATGTAAAGATGTAATTGAACAACTGCTGATCTTTACGAGTGAGATTTAAAACAAAAAATAACTAAAACAACAATTGCATGCATTTTATGTGTTAATGCTATTATTGATATAACAATATTAAATGTATGTCATCCGAATAACAACATCTGGTTACATTTTACTTTTACTTTTGTGCTTATCATGTTCAGAACAGTCGCAAATAAAAACACTGTAAGTTTGATTATTCCAAAGATTATTTGTTCCAATCCAAACACTTACTCATTGTAATTGTCGAGTATTTTTAAAACGTGAAGTGTTGCGTTTTTAAATGCATTCTCCATAATAAGGGATTTTCTTTGAAAGTAATATCTGTGTAATTGGGTGTATATTTTCTTTATATCAAAAAATAATTCCAGTAAAATCAGTCATTTTAATTTCAGGTCTTTGTACAGTGATTGTAAAACTGCTTCTCCTGTGATATGTGCACACATTTTTATTGACCTGTACAGTCCTGTAAGTAAACCTTAAAGGGGTCAGTGACTGAAAAAAGGTGTTTTTGTAAGTTTTAACCTTCCGAAATACCTCTTGGTCATTTGATTATCAAACAAATATCAAAACACTCACTTCTCTTACAGTATTTTCCTGTATGTCAAGAAATGGGAAACGTCACTAAAAGGTCACTAGCACTGATACCTGCTCACTGCTCTATAGAGAGCCTAAGTCATATGGGACCTTAAATCAGAATAATTTTCCAAGTAATAGCTCAAGTAAGTTCATTTTGTCTTCTTTTGATTATTTACCTTTTGTTCTGTGTACAGTGGTGTGTGTTTGCCTCCTTTGTGATTTCTCATTTTTTTGTATGTCACACTTAAATGTTTCAGATCATCAAACAAATTTTAATATTAGACAAAGCTAACACAAGTAAACACAAAATGTAGTTTTTAAATGAAGGTGTTTATGATTAAGGGTAAAAAAATTTCAAACCTACATGGCCCTGTGTGAAAAAGGGATTGCCCCCTAAACCTAATAACTGGTTGGGCCACCCTTAGCAGCAACAACTGCAATCAAGCCTTTGCGATAACTGGCAATGAGTCTTTTACAGCGCTGTGGAGGAATTTTGGCCCACTTATCTTTGCAGAATTGTTGTAATTCAGCCACACTGGAGGGTTTTCGAGCATGAACCGCCTTTTTAAGGTCATGCCACAGCATCTCAATTGGATTCAGGTCAGGACTTTGACTAGGCTACTCCAAAGTCTTCATTTGGTTTTTCTTAAGCCATTCAGAGGTGGACTTGTTGGTATGTTTTGGATCATTGTCCTGCTGCAGAATCCAAGTGCGCTTCAGCTTGAGGTCACGAACAGATGGCCAGACATTCTCCTTCAGGATTTTTTGGTAGACAACAGAATTTATGGTTCCATTTACCACAGCAAGTCTTCCAGGTCCTGAAGCAGCAAAACAGCTCCAGACCATCACACTACCACCACCATATTTTATTGTTGGTATGATGTTCCTTTTCTGAAATGCTGTGTTACTTTTACGCCGGATGTAACGGGACACACACCTTCCACAAAGTTCAACTTTTGTCTCGTCAGTCCACAGAGTATTTTTCCCAAAGTCTTGGGGATCATCAAGATGTTTTCTGGCAAAACTGAGATGAGCCTTTGTGTTCTTTTTGCTCAGCAGTGGTTTTTGTCTTGGAACTCTGCCAAGCAGGCCATTTTTGCCCAGTCTCTTTCTTATGGTGGAGTCATGAACACTGACCTTAACTGAGGCAAGTGAGGCCTGCAGTGTCACAGTCTGGGACACGAGTGGGGCCGTGCCCAGTCCCTCATTGGAAGTCAGTCTGTTTATGTTTGTTTATTTCCTTATTCATTGTTATTTGTTGTATTTGGTCACCATTTGGTTAGAGGTTTATATTCTTAGCTGCATCCTTATTGTCCTGTTTGTTTGTGTCATTTTGTATCTTAGTCTTGTCTTATTTTGTGTTCCGGTCTGTACTTTTATTTTGACAGTGCTGTGCAGCTTCCGGCTGTCAAACTTTGCTTTCGGTTTTTGTTGTTTGTGTTCTGTGTGTATTTTGGTTCAACCATTCCATTAATAAATGTGCCAAACCTCAGCATGCGCTTGGTGTCCTTCCTCAGCCCTTTAAAAGGCAGACTCATGACAGAAGGACACGACCAACAGTGGACACCAGCTGCTGTAGGTTTTTCATAATCATTTTTTCTTTCTCCCCCTTGTCTTCTTACCAGTACGCGCGCTTTCGTTATGTCACCAATGTGCTAGGGCCCCGCTAACCAAAGGAAATCTAGAGCAAGTGGCTCCACTGTTTATAAACTGTGGGCGGTGAACTTTTCCCAGGAGTTCGTGGACGCAACATTCACCTCCTGTTTGCTGGAGGAGGTTTGCCGGAACATGGAGGCGGCTGTAACCATCGTGGAGGCACACCCTGGGATAGGGAGCTACCCCAGGTATGCAGGGTTACTATATACCATCTCAGCCTTCCAAATGGACCCCCACAGCCTGATAGGAGACCTGACATCACGGGTGTCCAGAGCGAAGCAGACGAGAAGACATTCCTGGACCCTAGTGCTTCACTGGCCTCGCCGGGAGGCCTTTTTGCCTCCTCGTCATTAACCATCTGTTCCAGAGCCGGCGGTGGAAGGTTCCCGGGAGCAGACTCGCCCAGCCTCTCGCCACCATCTAGCTGCTGTGTGCCAGAGGGACTCCTCCACCACAGCTGTGAACTCTGCCATCGTCACCAGGTCTGCAGGGCCAGCTCTACCTGCCACAACGTTGCTGCCCCCGCCCACTGCACAGATCAGGAAAAAATCTCCTGTGACACCAACAGCAGCGACCATCACAGGCCGGGAATTAAGGCAAGTAATTTCTCATTCTTTAACACCTAATGATGAATGTAATTCATCATTGGCAGAGGGTCTTCTCTCCCCCTCTGCTGCTGCTGCATGTACAACTTCTTCATTTCTGAGTATCCGCCAGTCCTGGGTGGCAGCTACCGGATGACAGAAGAACCTGCAGCCCTGGAGATTTCAGCTTCAGCTCTGCAGCCGCACCCTGGACAGGAGGAGAGTGCCACCTGTACCCCGGATCCTGAGCCGACAGATGAGTTTCCCCTGGATCCGGTGGCATGGGGGTCAGCATCGTCTGTTACCACAGGTCCTTCATCATCGCCTGGGGTCTCCGTGGTTCCCGCTTCTCTGCTGGAGGTCTCCGAGGTTCCAGCCCCTCCATCTCCTGAAGTGACTGTGTCTGGGGTGGACGCCCAGGCAGAGAGAGTCGAGATGCCCCAGCCTGGATCGCTGGAGTCCTGGATGGCGGTGGAGCTCGAGCTCAGGCGAGTTCTCTCTTTTGTGTTCACTTTATCTGTCCTTGAGAGATCTTGCCTGGCTCTTGGTAGGGAGGACCAGGTGCAGCCGTCCGTGGCACCTGAGGCCTCCTCGCTGGGCTCCACTGCTGCTGGTGGCTCTGACCCGGTGTCTGTGTTTTGTGTGGCAGAGCCTTCTCCCAAGGTCGCTGTGGGTCCCTCCTCCCCGCCTGAGTTCTCCGGGAGTGCCTTGCCTCCGCCAGAGGTCTTTGTGGGTGCTGCATCCCAGTCCGGGGCTACCACAGGTGCTGCCCCTCTTGCTGCCCCTCTGTGTGAGGCCATTGTGAGTGCTGCGGACCAGTCCAGGACCTCCGTGGTGCGACACCTAGGTCCATAGCCTCCGTGGTGCCCTGCTGGTCGATTGCCTCCTTGGCCTGGTTCTCTCGTGGTTCAGCCTGTGCTCTGTGGGTGCTATGCTCCAATCAAGGGTCGCCGTTCGTGCTGCTCCCCCTCCGTCCGGGGCCTCCTTGGGTGCTGTGTCCCCTCTGGCCGAGGTCTCTGTGGTTGCCACTCCCCTTTCGGCCGAGGTCTTCGAGAGTGCTGCGACCCTGTCTGGGGCCTCCAAGGGTGCCGCACCTCAGCCCGAGGCCTCCACTGGTGCTGCGCCTCAGCCCAAGGCTTTCGGGATTCCTCCACCTCCCTCCACACCTGAGCTCGCCATGGTTTCCTTGCCTCCGTCTGAGTCTGTCAAGAAGCGTTTGGTTGGGCTGCTGCCCTCGGGGGGGGGGGGGGTGGAGCTGTGTGCCGCGGCTCGCTGGCTCAGGGATGCAGGGAGACTACCTGAGGGACTACTCCTCCTGCTGTGGTGGCTGTGGAGTGCGGGGAGGCCACCTGATTTACTCCACCTGAAGCTTGGTGGTTTTGGGATGCTGGGAGACTGCCCGAGGGACTATTCCTCCTGCTGTGGTGGCTGTGGAGTGCGGGGAGGCCACCCAATTTACTCCACCTGAAGCTTCAACGGTTTTGGGATGCTGGGAGACCTCCTGAGCTGCCGTAGCTAGCCACTGTATCTGTGTCAGCATGTGGGTCATTTTTTTGTTTTGTCTTGGTCCCTCCGTGCCTGCCCCCCCCCCCCCACGGGGTCGGTTGTTTTTCTTGTTGGGAGGGTCTTCTTTCTGGAGGGGTTCTTTCTCTTTGGATGTTACCCAGGGGTTTCTGGGTTCCACCCCTTGAGGAGGGGGCTCTGTCACAATCTGGGGCATGGGTGGGGCCGTGCCCAGTCCCTTGTTGGAAGTCAGTCTGTTTCTGTTTGTTTATTTCCTTATTTATTATTTGTTGTATTTGGTCACCATTTGGTTAGGGGTTTATATTCTTAGCCTCATCCTTATTGTCCTGTTTGTTTATTGTGTCATTTTGTATCTTAGTCTTGTTTTATTTTGTGTTCCAGTCTGTACTTTTATTTTGACAGTGCTGTGCAGCTTCCGGCTGTCAAACTTTGCTTTCGGGGTTACACAGCTTTTTTTTACCTTTAATAATAAACACCTTCATTTAAAAACTGCATTTTGTGTTTACTTGTTATCTTTGTCTCATATTTAAATTTGTTTGATGATCTGAAACATTTAAGTGTGAAGGTCGCCGATGTGGAGAGAGGACGAGGTGCGTGCGCGCTCGTGTGAATGCGGAGGAGCGGTGAGAGGGAGTAGACGTTCTGTGTCCCTCGGCCGGTCTCAGCGTGGATGTCCCGATCTCAGGCGAGGGTCGCACCATGACGCTTGCTGCAGCCTTCAGGTCGTGGATGATCTCTGAGGGAGTTCGCCTGGTGTCAGGTCTGCGTCGCGGTCTCCCATGTGGCAGAACGGAGGGCAGTCCATTTGCGTCAGGCAGCTGCGTTCGCTTGTCATCGGAGATACCGTCGGGGCTGCATTTGTTCGTCATCGGAGTGTTCTTTTCTCGGGGTCACCAGTGTGGCGGATGCAATAAGGCATGGAATAAGTGCAGGAGGCACGGCGAACTGGAGTTTAAAAGGGTGTTTTATTCATCCACCATCACAGGACTCACTCCAGCGCTGTGAAAGCGCACTGGAGCGAGCCCTCAGCAAACAGGCAATGCGTTTGATCAAAACAGCAGTAGTAAGAGAGTGAGCAAGCGACATTCAGTTCACTTATATACCCAGCTAGACAATGCATGCATGGCACATTAGCATCACAGTACAGCAGGAATGCATGGGACATTTACATGAGAGTCACGCATATCAATAGCAGGATTACTGGCAGGAAGGAGAGGCTGCCTATTGATATCAGTACATACATCTCACTGTTATGCTAATTGCTCCAGCTGAGCGCTCTGCTTGTCTGTAGGCTGTGGGGTCACCCACACAATAACGATTACAGAGAACAGCAAAGGACAGCAAGGGATAAAAAAACAGAATTACTGGCTCCCACCTAGATACACACAGAACAAAATAAGGCAATCTGCAAGACATAAACACAAATACCCACAGATACCCAAATAACCATTACAAGAACACACACACACAGGATAGCAGGGGAAAAAAAAAAACAGAACAACTACTGGATCAAACCCCCACCAAAAAAAGTGACCTCTACCCCCCCCCAACAGTTCATGCCGAACGGCGGAGACCCAGCGCCCCAGGAACAGTTCGGGCGGTCTCCCCGCGTCCAACAGCCGACGGGTGGTCATGGGAGGCGGAACATGACCGAGCGGCTTGTCAAAGTCCCAGGCCCGGAAAGTCCCCTCCACCGGAGGCCGAACCAGGTCGCCCAGAAGAACACATAACATGTCGGGTGCCCGACCCGAAGCGCCGAACCAGCAAAGCAGTTCCTCAGGCGGCCGGCCCGCGTCCCTCAGCCACCAGTACCGGGGGAAAACAGCCCGCAGCGGCCTCCCTGGCGAAGACAAAACATGGGAGAGCTGGGGCGAGCGTAGCAGGACCCCCACGGCCCCCAGCGATAAAGAGCAGGGGCGATGACTCTGACGAGGACCTAGGAAGCAAGGATGAGCCCGTACTCCGTCCAACGGCGAAGGTTCTGCAGCTCCTCCACCGTCCGCGGACCACACCGGCGCTGCACCTCTGCCGGACCCCGATTGGGTCCCAGCTGCACCCAAGTCGGACCCCAATTGGGCCACAGCGGCTCCCGCGCTGGACCCCGATTGGGCCTCTGGTGCACCCACGTCGGACCCCGATTGGGCCAAAGCAGCTCCCGCGATGGACCCTGATTGGGCCTCGGGCACACACACGTCGGACCCCGATTGGGCCAAAGCAGCTCCCGCGATGGACCCCGATTGGGTCTCGGGCGCACCCACGTCAGACCCCGATTGGGCCACAGCAGCCTCCACAACGGACCCTGACTGGGTCGGTGCAACTCCGCTGACGACCTCCGCCCCTGAACCCGGAACCTCCAATTCAGCGACTCCGACTGGCTCCATGCCGGCGACACTGCAAAGAAGCTCACAAGGAACAGAAAAACCGGGATCAATATCACCGGCAGCAACAGAACCCAGCGAGACGAGCTCGGGCACAGCAGGCGGCTGCCCCTCACTCGCCTCCCCGAGAGGCAGACACAAATGCTCCAAAACAGGAGACAGAGACACTAGAGGGAGCACTTGCCTGCACTCGGGTTCTGTTGCCGCCCAGGACTCCGACGATCCAGGTTCAGGGCGGCGACTTTCGTCAGCAGGCTCCAACTCAGCTGCGTCGGGCTCCGCAGCTGGCAAGATGACGTCTGCAGCCTGAGGTTCCTCCCGCGCTGATGTCCACGCCGATGACCCATATGGCGTGGGGGCAGGGGACACTCGACCCACCGGCTTGGACCGCTCCGGCGAGGAGACCCGGGAACGCTTCATCATCGGCTCAGGCTCCGGGGCGCAGTCCGCTTTTCTCCTCCTTCCACAACGTGGCTGCAGGGCCGGATCCAGGTTTTCCAGCAGTGCAGGGCCCCTCCTCATCCGACGACGTAGGCCTGGTGTCGCGGACCGCTCAACAGGGGGGGACACAGAGGCAGCAGGTTTAGTTATTATAACTACAGCAGGTGGAGGGAGCTCGGGGGGGCTGCGAACCCCGAACTCCGCCCCCAGGAGTCAGACAAGGCAGGTTACAATTATGGTGTAATAAATTAACTTGCACTTGCCTTTCTCCTGGAGGAAAGATGGTGCTTGCTGTAGGGGACGCTGTTCCTCCCTCTCCCCGCTGGATGGCGACAGAGGGCCCCCTGGAAGGACGAGGTGGAGCCGCTCTCAGAGGCTCGCTGACAGGCTTCGCCGGCAGCGGATCCAGCCGGGGATTCTGCCGAGGTTCTCCTTGGCCGTGGTGCCAACGTCGTCGACAACCTCCAGATGGCGCGACCTCCTGGACCGGGTCAGGGACAGGAACGGGATCCCAACACGGGGAGCGAGGATGCCTCCTCCTCTGCTTCTTGCTTTCCTCCTCCTCCAGCCTACGGAGTATCTCGCGCTGTGTGGCAAGTTCATCTCTCCTCGTCATCACCTCCGAGTGATCGTCGTAGTGGAGAGGAAGGTTGTTGAGAAGAACCTCAGCGCAGTCCAGGTGCCAACGCATATAACTGGAGTTGACATCAAGGGTAGCGGCGAGGAGTGTCCCGTCAACGTACTCCAGCGCGCTTGCTAACTCTTTGCCCAGGCGCCGACCGCGGCCCCTGGATGACGGCATTCTCCCATTGACTGACACCCAAACAGGGAAGAGCAATAGTCCAATTTAGCAAAAACTCACGGTGAAAGGCGTCTCGGTGTGGCATCTCCGTTTAGACGTCTGGCGGGAGTATACTGTCATGCGGTGACCCTCGCGGATCACCATAAGACGGCAAGAGTCACCGGTGAGTTTTGCGATGATAGTGATTTATTAACAAAGACATGTCACTAACACAAACTGTGAGTCACAGTGGCAAAAGTACATGAAACACAGAGCATGGGATCGTAGGGCTTACCCCAGCCACTACCGATCTAAAACATGACATGGATACAAATGAACACACTAACCTTAGCCTGACTGTAGACACCATACAAGGAATGTTGGACGATTGTCTAACGATACTCCCGTGACTAAACTACCGTCAGCGCCCGCCTAATAAAGCCGGACGCTAACGAGCAGTAATGACAAACAGCTGACCGGCCTTGACAGCCGGAAACCCCACCGAGCGCCTTCACAATAAGAGCCCGGTGAAGTCAGAATATAACCCACAGCTGTCAAAGCCGGCAGCGAGTATACATAGCCTGAGCGCGGGCAAGACCGGCGCTTGGATCGTGACAGTGATGGCCTACTTAAATGGCAAAATTAAAACAAACAAATCAAGAATCAACAGAAGAAAGTTAATTTGTAGTTCTAAACATAATTAGGGTATTTTTACTCACTTTTTGTCTCTCCCACAACATTATTCTTCTCTCCAACAGCATCCATTACAATTACATGCAAATGACTTCTAGCAACATTTAGGACATCCAATAGCTACTTTCCTTACTGAGGAGTTGGCAACATTGGGGAGGAGGTGACAGACGGTCCACCTGGCATTTGCTTAACTGTTTATGCGGCCACTTTTGATCGCTATTTTCTACAAATTCTATTCACCCCACTGGAATCCTTGTTCATCTAACAACACTTGGCCTATATGTCATTCATAGACATTATTTTAGCTTAATTTCTTGTAGTATTATCTCTAACCAGGACCAAAGGCAGTTAGCTGAAGCTAGCACTTTAGCCACTCATTCACAAATGTTTCTGTGCTTATTGTACTCCAGGGACCAGTCATATCCTATTGACCACTGAAACCCCACATTTCATTCAGTCTTTAAGACAAATTTACATTAGTTGGCTCAGACTAGAACCAATCTAGGAGCTAGCCAGCTAAGATTAGCAAAAGTGACCTCGGCAGGAGGGTGGAGTTAAATGTGGCTCAGGACATTTAAAGAGACATTCATTGAAACCAACCATTCTCAGAAAGGCTGCAAAAGATGATTCAAAATGATGCTGCAATAATTAAAAAATGTAAGAAAATTTGACCAAAATATATGACAAATGCTTCATTAAGACCTGTGTGAGCTGTTAAAATGTGGAAAAGGTGCAGTTAATGATCCCTTTAAAGCACCAGTTTAACCTGTTGAACTCTGTTCAACTTCCCTAAAAACGCCTAAAAATAACATGCCCAAAGTAAATCAAAAGCTGTTCTTCAACCCTTTGCAGCATCTTCATGGGGTTAGTCTCATTTAAAAGAAAACACTCTGAATTTTTTGGCAAAACAGTCATAATCTCTCTAAGTGCTCCTGCCACTGAGTAACAAGAAAGTTCGCCTGGGTGGTTTTTTAGATACAAATGCTTGCAAATAACATACAGCTGTCAGATACTGGCTGGAAAACACAACAGAAATGTAGAACCAAGTGTTTTCAAGCTCAGGTCAAAATTTTGTAAAAATACCACAAAAAATGAATATATTACACAGCTTTTTTCTCAGGTTGTAACAAGGCTGTGTCTGTACTGGAAGACCGGAAATACAGCTTTTTTTTTCAGTGTGCACTGAGACGCACTAAGATGCAGAGGCGTGACCGCCCGCGGAATTCACAGAGTTCAACAGGTTAATATCCATTGACTGACATACTGTGATTTTGAATGTATTATAGTCACTATCAGGACTTGACATTAACACAGGCCGTCCAGCCAAATGCCAGTGGAATACAGCAGTGGTCTGTAGCTCAGATATGATCACTAGCAGCATCGGTAGATGGGATATTCTATTATATGGTCTCCGAAAGAACAACCAAAAATGTTTGTATTTTCAAGAAAAAAGAAGTACATTTGTGATAAAGTCACCAGTTTATTAGAACAAAAGTCCCAAATTTGCCAAGAGGGAAAAAACTCAACTTTGCAAAAAATGATTCCACATTTATAAGTGAAGTTGCAAATTAAAGTTTTCAATTGAAAATTAAAAAAAGAAAAGAAAAAAGATGCAACACTGAAGAAAAAATTAGGAGAAAAGTAGCAATTTGAAACTGCAAATACAGTATACAAGAAAAAGTTGCAAATTTCAGGGAAAAAAATATTTATTTATTAGTAATGCTCACAGGCCAGTTTATCCAGACCACAATGTGATTAAGAACTGTTGTACCTTTTTATAATGTCAAATATATTTTTTAGCTCCATTTTTTTACTTGGTAGGCATTGCTTTCATTGTTGATTTGCTTCTAACACTGGAAAACTACTAATCATAGTGAGCACAAAAGTTAATGCCAAACCCCGGTCACTGTAGCTGTGATTTTAGAGACATTTTTGTGGGTTGTTAAAGGGGTCATTGGCTGCACTTTTTACACATTTTAGCAGATCACTCATGTCTTAATGAAGTGCCTGTGACATATTTTGTTCACATTTTCTTCAATTTTTTTAATTATTGAAGCAAATTTGTTTTTTATTTTTCTTGGCTTTCTTCAAACGCTCTGATTCAAAGCCTGTCACTTTAAGAAACAGACTTCAGCTGTTCAGCTCTACCCTCCCTCTTACATCAGTTAGCCATTAGCTTAGTATCTTCTAGCCGGCTCCTTCCAGCTTGGGCAATGTCTCGCTCCGTGGTACTCCGCTCCTCTCCCACAGCCAGCCGGGGATGCCCCGTTACAAAGTGGTTCTCAGCGGCTCTGCTGGCTCTCAGCATCCAGAATAGCAAAATTACAAGAAAAAAAGGCTCTCAAATTTACACAAAAAGCTGCAAATTTATGAAAAAGGGTACAAATTTACATCAAAATAATCTTTACAGCAAAAACCATTACATTTGAATGTAATGATAAATGTTGTAAAATAGCCTACTGCCTTGCAATGCGCTCAATTTATAACATCACATTATTTTGAATGCTAGTTTTTTTATGGAAAATAAAATTTGACCCAAAGGACGTCCAAGCTGGGGCTCAAACTCACAGACTTACATCAGAGTCCAGTGTGCTACTCATGTCACTAATTCTGTGCTACTTATTGAGATGTGCTCCCCTGCGTTTTTGTGCACGCACCTGCGTCTTCGGGCCGATGCGACGCGAGACATATTGTGGACCACAAACCGGTCAACCAGGCGGTAACAGGGATGGTTATTAGGGTGACTAAGATCTGAAGAAAATAACAATATAAGCCGCGCTCGGTTTGAGCGTTCCGTTTCCAGTGTTAGCTTGGGAGCTAATAGCTCAGGGGCTAATAGGCTACCTTGAGCACCACTTCCATATACATGACAGACAGCTAGGTGGGCCAATAATAGAGCAGTGGGCTGGCCTCAAGGATGGCGGTGGGTTGTTTTTTTCTAAATGTGACGTTAACAGTTTTCACAAAAAAGTCAAAAACGTTTCTGGAAGAGAAAAAAGAGAAAGTTGAAAGTTGTGTTTTTTAAGAGAATGGACTGTTTTGAAAATTTGGGGATAATCAGGTGACCAGTTGACTCATTTCAGACAGTTAAAATCTACAAACACACCATTTTTCAGTCAGTGACCCCTTTAAGGTGCATTCACACCAAACGTGAAGCGACTTTTTCACACGGTGCAAATATTTGTTTACTCAATGTAAACATGCAAACACATGTGAGGGAGGTGGTCTCAATAGCTAATCAGGCTTGACATTCTGCCATCACTGGAGTAAAAGTATCGACACTGGAGAATAAACTAGTTTGAAAATGAGACTGCTATTCACCTGCAGACAGACGGACCGGAGCTCTGCAGCTGAAACAAAGTGTCAGGAGTTTATCCATCCATGTACTCCTTCTGTGGATGTGCTAACAATGCTAGCAGGCTAGCCCTGTTAACCCTCATCCAGGTGCAGTTTCTGGAGGAGGCAGTGACATTTTCCCAGCTGTGAGCCCTGCCAGATAACGCTGTCAACCTATACATGATGGCAATTTTGAAAATTCCACAGCAGGTAAAAAGTATCTGCAGAAGTTAAGAAGACAACCCTGCCCCTCTGCATCTCACTCAGACGTGAATTCACATCTATTTGCATCTTTGCATCGAATGCGAGCCATGTGAAAAATTCATAATTTTGCACTTGATCTGAATGCACCTTTAGAATTTAATTGTGTGTTTTTATCTTTTGTTTATTTTTTCAGGAAAAGGCTTTCGTTCTTTTCTCCTTTCAGTCTCCTTACTTGTGATGTGTGAATCTGCACAATGAACTGTGTGTGTTAAATATCTGCGTTGCTTTTTGCAGATACTTGGTTACTTTGACTATGCTTTCACGGCTATCTTTACTGTTGAGATCGTGTTGAAGGTAAATTCCCTGTGTCCCCTGTCTGTGCTGTAACTAACCACACCCAGTAACACTCCAAACGTCTCATTGCCTTCCAGGTCCTAGGCTATGCAGATTTTGTCTTCACTAGTATGTTTACATTTGAGATCATATTAAAGGTAACCCCTTCAATAACAGCGAGAGCCTTGCTGCATTCTCTCCTTGTGTGTCACCTGCCACTCAGTACAAACCTGGCTTGTTTGTTTCCTTTCTCTCATTTACTTTTTTCTTCATGGCACCTCTTTTAAAATTCAAAAAAAATAATTAATATTGGAGTTGTTAGTCGCTACTTTCCGCACGCTAACACAAACACAAGATTTGCTCAAATTACACAAAGTAAAGAACTATATATTTTTTTTGTTTAGGGGAAGGAAACATGACATTAACATTGCATTATACTCACATGGGTGTCACTTCATCGGGGCAGTCATTGCTGAAATTATTTTGATGATGCTGTGGGAAATGATGCAACCCTCTGTGCGATGCAGCAAAATTTACCGGGCTTGTTCAGACATTAACGCTTTGGCTGAAGTTGAGTGTGAGTTCACCTTCTTGTTGCTGCTGTTTGAAAAAGCCAACTCCAGTCAACGCTAACTCCATGCCGCTCGTACTGACTGCTCTTCAGATTAATCATAAAAGAGGGAGCAAAACCAACCATGTTCCCACTGAGCATGGTTCAGTCTGCTTTCCCTGACTGAGTGCACAGAAATGTGGAGTTGTCTTTGCAGGTTTTTGGAGAAAACAATTACAAAACTAAAAAAAAACCCAGCTTGATTCTAAATTGCTCTTCGTTAGCATTCACCTATCTTCTTTTTTCTGTAGGTCTCCACATTTACATGCACTCACAAAACAAATCCTTTACTTTTATCATTTGAAGACAAGTTATTTTAGCTGATTTTCTTCTCTGCCTGCTGAATTCTGACATTTTTAAATGAGAGCTGCTTTCCACTAATGCTGGACTATTAAAGAACATAATGGAATGTGCTTTAAGATGACGGTCCACATGAATGTGACAGTAAGGCCATTTCAACTTTCCAATCTCTATAACTAGAGCTTTTGCAGGTAATAAATTTCCCTGATATAGTGGCAACAAAATGCATGTTTTATTGCCTTGTCCCATAGCAGATTGTGAAATGAATGACTTACTACTACATTCATGTAGGTAAGGGCCGTGGGGGTGGCAGTGGTAGATTTTTAGCTTTCTGTTTCAATGCTCCGAGCTCGCCACCCCGAATCAGAGTGATCTAAAAGAGTGTGAAGATGTGTGCGAGTGTGTTTGTTAGATTTGCAAGGGAGGCCCTGTTTTTAACTGGTATTTAAATGTACTTTTTGTGATAGGATTGCAGCTGCACTGCACTTGACCATATGAAAGTAGAGTTAACTCAAGACAGACTGAAGAAGGATTGTGATCAGTAGTCGATTTGTTATTTTATAACAAGGAGGATAATAGTGGGGGGGGGGGTATTCTCAAATTTAGCATAAGGTGTTATGCACTATATCTACCTTCAAAATGTCATATATTAGAACAAGTTTGTAACTGAGTTGGCTTACTGTTAATTAGCCCTATATATTTTTTTAAAAGTTGCAGGCATTCCTCAGGGATGGATGCTGGGCCCACAGTTTTTATTAAACACTTAAAAAATATGTGCTTTCTAGGGAAGTCAAATTAGACAATGCTCTGAATTCAAAACTCTAAATCAAGATCATTTTGAGTTGAAAAAGTTGAGTAAATTTAGCTGGAAAAGAATAAAAACAAAACTGTATGTACTTTGCTATAAAAGCCATACAATCAGAGTCCAAAAAGTTTTTTTTTTTTAAACTCAACCTTAATTGAGTGTTTTTTCCTATTTTAAAACATGTCAAAAGGTAAAATCAGCCAATGGGAGTTGCTCCTTTTACACTGCAGCTGCCTTCCATTTGCTGCCTTCTCAGTAGCAGTTTGATTTGATACTAAGCTTTCCAGTGTTATAGCTGTTGCAATTTTGAGGCTCTGCTTGTGTTCAGCAAATGTATAAATGTAAATTAAATCCAAATTTGTAAGGATAAAGGTGCAAAAATATGATAAAAGATGCATATTTACAATTTAAAAGTCACGAATTTGCTATAGGCAAGTCTCAAATTTCCAAAAACAGTTACAAATTTGTGGAAAAAAATCTCACAAAAAGAAGGTAGAAACACATTTTGAAGAACAATGTTATATATTCATGGGGGGGGGGGTGCAAATTACCAACAATAATTGTGTCTTTTAAAAAGTTTTTTTTTTTTTTTTCCCCTAGGGCGGTAGTGACTCAGGACATAGAGTAGGTCGTCCAATAATTGGAAGGTTGGCGGCTTGAATCCCACTCCTCCCACCTTGCTGACATGTCCTTGAACAAGACACTTTACCCACCTTGCCTCCAGTGTGTTCATGGTTCATGACACTGATGTATGAATGTGAATAAATGTTCAGTGGTGGTCGGAGAGGCCATTGTTGCGGATTGGCAGTCGTGTTTCTGTCAGTCTGCCCCAGGGCAGCTGTGGCTACAGAAGTAGCTTACCACTACCATTGTCTGTAGAGTGAATGAATAATGGACCCATTGTAAAAGCGTCTTTGAGTGTCATGAAAAGCGCTATATAAATGCAATAATAAAATGTTACAATTTTATTATTAAAATTGTAACATTTTTCTGATACATGCATAACATTTTCTGATAAATTATCAAATTTTTCCTGGCAAATTTGTGATGATTCTAATAAATTTAGTATTTTCCCCCTATAAATCTGCCACTTTTTGTAATAAATTTTTAACCTGCTTCCCCCACACAAATTTACAACTACACTGTTAAATCGTTTTTCATTAAATTTGTAACTTTTTTCTCATGAATTTTCAACATTTTTCTTGTAACTGTGCATCTATACTCTCACTGACATCGCTGTACTGTATAAACTATTCTTACACTCTTTAGAGGATGGGCGGATGGCAGGACAACAATGGGGATGGTTTTGCGTCATTTTGATAATGGGGGGGGGGGTATCCCTGTTCAGTTCACCTACTTAATGTGATCCAATCTGCTAAAACATGGCTGACGGTTGTAAGGGGGACATTGTAACACAAGTGTAAATATGACTGTGTCTTCAAACCACATACAATGACTCCGCCTGAGCTCTTTTATTAAAATGAGAAGTTTGATGTCACTAAGGTAATAAATAAAGAGTAGCATTTCTCAACCAGCAACAATAAAGCACTTAAAAAGTCAAAGGTAAATGGAGCTTCATTTGTTAGCCTGCATCCTCAAAAAAAGGAAGCATAACTTGCCTTAGAGAGAGTTATACAAAGAAAAAGTCCATTATGGAGACAGGCCATCATGGAGAAAATCCAGTTTTGCCTCCTCCTCCCCTCCTCTCCTCACCACTGCTCTGTTTAGCATTCTTGGTCACACTTTGCCCCTCCCTGGATCGCCACCTTATCGTGGTGGAAGGGTTTGAGTGCCCGCATGATCCCAGGAGCTATGTTGTCGGGGGCAACTTGCCCCTGGTAGGGTCTCCCAAGGCAAACTGGTTCTGGGAAAAGGGCAAGACTAAGGGCAGTCAAGTGGATCTCCATGAAAACTGTTACATCAAGGACCCAGTGTACATGCGTCCGCCCTCCAGTGGGCTCACCACCTGCAGGAGGGATCATGGGGATCATGGTGCTATGTGAACCGGGTGGAAGTCTGGGCTACTCTGCCTGGTCTGATGCCCCTGCGACCCAGATCCCCGGATAAGCGATAGAAGATGGATGGATGGTCACACTTTGTTGGGCTTGTCCCATTACTTAATTCAATAAGTTATGCCACCAAAGGCATCCAGTGCACATGCTTTTTATGACTTTTAAAATGTAATTTATTGTAATTTTGTTTTAAAAATTTGAGTCACTTACCAGAAGGACCATGATCAGATAGCAGTCATATCTCTATATGGACACTGGAGATGCAATCCAATCACTAAAAACACATTTTAATACCAGGTGTAAATGGGCCATAGTGACTGCTGAGAATAAAGCTGCTCCTGTTTAACACATTTGCACAGTCTGATGGTCTTCTTATGAGGTGTGAAAGAATGCTTTTAGTGCAATAAGGTGAATTTTACTTTTCCATTTGCTCCGTTAACTTCTTTTGTCCCATCCTCAGATGACAACATATGGAGCGTTTCTCCATAAAGGAGCTTTCTGCAGAAACTACTTCAACCTTCTGGACCTGCTGGTAGTGGGAGTGTCCCTTGTCTCCTTTGGCATTCAGTAAGTGCAGAAAAACTCAAAATAATAGTCTTTGTAGAATAATAGTTTCTGCAGAACTGTTGGCAGTGGAGGTCTTTCAGGAACTACTGTAAGTGCTCTTAAGACCTTTTTCTGTGCTGCATTCCCATCGAGATGATGAACTGTAGGATAACGCTGTTATGGAAGGATGGTGACACACTGGAGTTCAGCTAATGAACTTAACAAGACGGAGGATGATATCACAGCATTTGCAGCTTTTTTTTTGTAAATTTACATTTTTTCCCTTGTAAATTTAAATTTTCTTTTTTTCTTGTAGCTTTAGAACCTTTCCTTTTAAATTTGTGAGATTTCTTTCAATTCTCTAGTGTGTCAGAGCTGTTTATAACTAAACCCATTGTATCTTTCCAGTGTTGGTCTCAGTGAAGCTATCAAAAAGATCTTTTGAATTTGGACAATTAGCAGGACTGGCAGATTTATCAGTTCAATTTAGTTCAATTAAAAAAATGTATTTATCTCTTTAAGGCAATTCCAAGGCACACAAAGCACAGAACATGTCATCAATCAGCAAATATAAACACAAAGGGAAAATTATGTCAGTGCAGAAATGTGAATATTCACAGAAATTTGAGAAAAAGATGTATCAAAAACAGCACATTAAAATGTTCTAAAATGGTTCATTGACCACTGAAAAAACCCTTATGTTTCTTTATTTATTACCAGTGTTTTTAGACTATTATTATAAATAATTATTTCCACCCATCAGGTCCTCTGCCATCTCTGTCGTGAAGATCCTCAGGGTCCTTAGAGTGCTCCGACCCCTGAGGGCCATCAATAGGGCCAAAGGCCTGAAAGTGGGTACACCCCGTCCGCATTAATGTTTTTATGTAGTAATCTGAACCTCCTCAGGTGATAATTGCTTTGATCTCTCTGTTTTACAGCACGTTGTTCAGTGTGTATTTGTGGCCATAAGAACTATCGGTAACATCATGATCGTCACCACTCTGCTTCAGTTCATGTTCGCTTGTATCGGGGTGCAGCTATTTAAAGTCAGCAGAATTCAGTTTAGTTTAAAAAACAGTTTGAAATGTTTCATGTCACTCAAAGGGGTTTGTTGTCATCTACAGGGAAAATTTTATCGCTGCACAGATGAGGCAAAGTCCAGTCCAGAGGAGTGCAAGTTAGTTTCTCCTCAGCTTTTTGGTTGCATGTATCCTCCTCGTTACTCATAATGAAACATATTTTTTCTCTCCCAGAGGCACCTACATCCTGTATAAAGACGGAGATGTAAACCAGCCATTTGTCCATAAACGACACTGGCACAACAGTGACTTCAACTTTGACAACGTCCTCATGGCTATGATGGCGCTGTTCACCGTGTCCACATTTGAAGGCTGGCCCGCGTAAGACTCGACTATTTTAACTCCAACAACAGCATACAGATCAGTGATTTGTAGACAGAGACTCACTGGTGATTCCGAATGTTTGCGCATCTCTTCAGGTTACTCTACAAGGCCATTGACTCCAACAGGGAGAACCTCGGCCCCATCTACAACTACCGTGTGGAGATTTCCATCTTCTTCATCATCTACATCATCATCATCGCTTTCTTTATGATGAACATCTTTGTGGGTTTTGTGATCGTCACATTTCAGGAGCAGGGAGAGAAAGAGTACAAAAACTGTGAACTTGACAAGAACCAGGTCAGAATGAACAGATGTACATAAAAATAGATAAATAAAATTGGTTTTAAATGTATTCTACAGAAATGTTGGTACAATAGTGTCTTTTTTACTTTTAAGTAAACCTGAAATCTGGATTTGTGTAATATTACTAAATTATGGTTTGTAACAAGGAAAAAAATTATTAAGATTTAGCTGCTAAAATCTTAGTTCTTATTTACCACCATTAAAGGCACCATATAGCACATGGGTACTAAAACTTTTGCATGCATAAACAATCTACCTGCAATTACACAACATACGGGGGGTGGGGGGTGCTGAAAAGTTCATAGTGGTCAGATTTGAGTAAATGTGGTTTATTTTTCAACTGCAGGGATCTAAGCACTGCAACACCAATGGAAGCAGTGTGTGGACCAAAGGGGAGACAATGTTGAAAAATAAACCACATTTGATCAAATTTGACCACTATAAATTTTTCAGCCTATGAACTTTTCAACCCCCCCCCCCACCATATTTGAGATTTAAAGGAGTCATTGACTGTACTTTTTCAACATTTTGACCGCTCCCATTGGTCTTAATGAAATGTTTGTCACATATTTCAATCAGATTTTCTTTATTTTATTATTGCAGCATCATTGTGAATCATTTTTTGCAGCCTTTCTCAGAATGGCTTGTTTCAGTGCATGTCTGTTTTAAATGCTCAAGAGGCGCAGTTAACGCTGCCCTCCTTTTTACGTCATTACTGATAATCTTAGCTGGCTAGCTCCTAGCACAAACACTGAGCCTAAATTTGTCTTAACCTTTTGAGTGTGTCTGTCGCCGAATTGCGACATAACCCCTAGTGGTCAAGAGTGGTAAATATTTTTTGTCAATAAAATAGTTCCGATTTCCAAGGCTATAACTTGAAAGTGGTAAGAGATAATGGCTTACTGTCAATTAGAAAGATGTAAAATATGAGCCAAAGTTACAGATAGGAATAAATTTACACATCTAATTTGTATAATGTAGCAGCACCTCTTTAAATTCCATAACTCAGTCAAAGCTGGACTTTGTACATATTTACACAAAGAATGGTTCAGTCTTTTGACACCGTTTTTTGTACAGAGGTACCTCATCATCTTCAAAGTATATGAACAAGAACTCAGTACATAAAAAAACAAACAAAAAACCCCCAGAAATTCCTCACTTACTTTTGACAAAGGGGGGCTGGCTGGCTGGTGTGGTCGCTGCATTTTCACCCATCATGGTTGTTATTTTGCAGCCTTTCTCAGAATGGCTTGTTTCAGTGCATGTCAGTTTTAAATGCTCAAGAGGCACAGTTAACGCTGCCCTCCTTTTTACGTCATTACTGATAATCTTAGCTGGCTAGCTCCTAGCACGAACACTGAGCCTAAATTTGTCTTAACCTTTTGAGTGTGTCTGTCGCCGAATTGTGACATAACCCCTAGTGGTCAAGAGTGGTAAATATTTTTTGTCAATAAAATAGTTCCGATTTCCAAGGCTATAACTTGAAAGTGGTAAGAGATAATGGCTTACTGTCAATTAGAAAGATGTAAAATATGAGCCAAAGTTTCAGATAGGAATAAATTTACACATCTAATTTGTATAATGTAGCAGCACCTCTTTAAATTCCATAACTCAGTCAAAACTGGACTTTGTACATATTTACACAAAGAATGGTTCAGTCTTTTGACACCGTTTTTTGTACAGAGTTACCTCATCATCTTTAAAGTATATGAACAAGAACTCAGTACGTAAAAAAACAAACAAAAAAAAACAGCCGGAAATTCCTCACTTACTTTTGACAAAGGGGGGCTGGCTGGCTGGCTGGCTGGTGTGGTCGCCTTGTTCTCACCCATCATGGTTGCTATTTTGTGTTCTGTCGGTCATTTAAAGTCTCTATCTACAAAGTCTCATGATTATCCCACATAAATTTCGCTTGTATCCAGTGGCTATTTTCTGTGTACAAAGCCGACAAAGTGACGGTGACCGATCGCGGCCATATTAGCTTTCTGGGCTAAAATGCTAAAAACAGGAAAAGGAAGTGAGGAGTTCTTCTTCTTTGGTGTATTACATGTCATCCATTGAGTCCTCTAACGGATGTCTGCCACCTTCTGAAACTGGCAAATCAGTACAAATCCCCAATGCAGCCGATCATGTCAGAGTGAGACGATAGGCGCAGTGCCGCGCACTGCCACTAGGGGCACGCAAATTCACACACTCAGAGGGTTAAAGAATGAATGAAATAATGCATCACTGGTGGACAGGGGTATGTGGTTTCAGTGGCCACTGGGATAAGACCAGTCCCTGGAGTACAGTAAGCACAGAAATGTTTGTAACTGAGTGGCTATCTGCCTTTGGTCCTGGTTCAAGGTAATACTACAAGAAATTAAGCTAAAATAACATCTAAGAATGACATGTAGGCCAAGTGTTGTTAAATGAACAAGGATTCCAGTGGGCGTGAATAAAATTTATAAAAAAAAATAGCAATTAAAACCAGCTGCATAAACACTTCAGCAGATGCCAGGCAGTCACCTCCTCCCTGACAAGATGAGCTCCAAATGCAGTTACTAACAAATGACACCAACCACCAAGACAGGCTAATGCTAATGGCTCAATGTGACATCACGTTGCTAGTTTCGGCTAGTCACTTTGGTGGTGTTAACTGTTTAATATAGCATCACAGCAAAAATATAACAAAATAAGCCAGAATTGTCATGACTCCTCGGGCACTTTTACGCAGCGCACTGAGGAGTGAGGTGAAGGAATGGATTTACGTGCCAGGTTACACCACAACACATTTATTAAAGTAAAGACAGATTATTCCCAAACAGGTGAAGACGTACAAAAACACAGAAAACACTTACTGCTGGCGTTTGAGGGCCGGCATCGCCTAGCGAATGAATGAAGAGAAACGTGTTAGCTACGATTGCGCCCCAGAGCCGACATCGCTTCGCAGAGTAGCTAACACATCATGAAAATGTTGATAATAACAGCAGACTTACAACACAGTAGACAATGCAGTGGTCCAGCAATGCTTGACTGGTAACAGGCCGCTTAAGTACAAGCATTGCTGGCCAGAACAATTAGGTACACCTGGGCGAGCGTGACAAGGTAATCGGCACCAGCTGACTGTCAGGAGAGAGAGGGGGCGTGGCCGGATCGACAAGCTGTCAGAGCAAGCTGCCTGAAAGTAGGTCAAGAGGCTGCCTGGCAGCTGCTGACCAGAGCAGTGGCTGCAAGCAAAATAACTAAAAGAACATAAACACCATCAAAACACAAAGGATGACATAATACACAAGTAACCTGAGCCACCACAAGTCAGAACCGAGCCTGAAAAACCCGGCTCGGTTCATGACAGAGCCCCCACTCTAGGGATGGATACCAGACACCCACAGTAACATCACTTAGAAGAAACCCTCCCTCCCCCAGCAGGAACAACAATCCACAAGCCCAGGTGGGGGGTAGGGGGAACATACAACCCCACCCAGGGCCCATAACCGAAAAACAATCCCCCCCCCCAAGTCCAGAGGCATGGAGGCTCAGGAGGGCGCCCCGAGTCCCAGGCCCAGCCAACAATCCGGAAGACAGAGTCCGGCGGCCGCCCGGGAAACATGGGCCACCTGACCCCAAAAATCAGTCCCTCTAGCGGCCGCCCAGCTCTGAAGAACCACCAGTACCAAAAGAGTGAGGCAGGCGGCGGCCTGCCCACCGAGAGGCTTATTGGTGGGTGGCTAGACAGCAAGAGGGGAACCCCCACAGGACCTGGTGGGGAGGTGAAGGGGACCACAACTGCACCAGGCTGAGGAGTGAAGAGCTTGGCGTCCTCAGGCTGGCCAGCAGCTCCCTTGGTGGTCTCAGCTTGGGACACAGCCACACCTGCGGTGGACCCCGATTGAGCCAACGCCGCCCCCGTAGTAGCTCCTGGCTGGAGCTCTGCAGCGCCCGCGGTGGCTCCTGGCTGGAGCTCTGCAGCACCCACGGTGGCTCCCGGCTGGAGCTCTGCAGCACCCGCGGTGGCTCCAGGCTGGAGCTCTGCAGCACCCGCGGTGGCTCCAGGCTGGAGCTCTGCAGCACCCGTAGTGGACTCCAGCTGAGCCAACGCTGCACCCTCGGTGGGCCCCTACTGGACCAATGCCGCACCCTCGGTGGGCCCCGACCAAGCCAGTGCCGGACCCTTGGTGTACCCCAACTGGGCCAGTGCTGCACCCTCAGTGGACCCCGACCGGGCCAATGTTGCACCCTCTGTGGACCCCACACTGGGGCGGGGCGCCCATGACGGGTCCAAACAGGAGCGCAGCACCCACGCCGGGCTAACCTTGGGGCACAGCCCCCACGACAGACCCAAGCCAGGATGTGCTATGAGTGCTACGAGATGACTTTTGTTGTGATATGGCGCTATATAAATAAAGCTGAATTGAATTGACGTCGCATCCATGGAGAGCCAGTCTGCGGAGGGACCCACACGACGGTCTCAGGCAGGAGGGGAGCTGGACCCGCGGCATCCTCCGGTGAAGAGACCGAATCCACAGAGGCCCCTGGTGATGGTGGAACCTCCCCAGCGACCCTAGAAGAAGGCTCAGGAACAGAGGAGAGACACTGGTTAAGGTTGCCGGCAGCGGCGGAGCCCGGTGAAGGGAGTTCAGATGCAGCTGAGGGCTGCACCCAGCTCTCTTCGCCCAGAGCCAGACAAGATCTCTCTAACTCCGACATAAGGAATACAAGGGCGAAAACTTGCCTGAGCTCGAGCTCCACCGCCATCCAGGACTCCGTCGATCCTGGTGATGTCATCTCGAGCCCATCCTCCAAGAGGTCCAGCTCAGGCTCCCACTCTGCTGCGATGGCCTCCGCAGCTGGCATGATGGTGGTGGCAGTCCCGATACCCTCTGGCGAAAGCGCCAACGCAGGCCCCAGGTCCGGCGAGGAGGCTGAAAATTGGCTCCGTGCGGGATCAGGAGCAAGACACGGAGAGGATAGGAATAAGGTCAGCATTGGCAGCTGGAGGAGAGAACTCAGCGGGCTACTGGAACTGAGCCTCTCCCTCAGGAGACAGACAAGGCTCAAGATAATTAGGTGGAATAAGATGACAAAACCCTTGCCTATCATCCCAGCGTATGAAGATCACAGCTGCAGCTGGCTGGCAGTCACCCCTCTCCATGTCCATGACCATACCGGCCCCTTCCAACGGTGACAGAGAAGCTAGTTCTGACGCCGATGTCTCTTCCGGCATGACTGCAGGGGACCAGCTCCATGCTGGCTCCAGAGTAAAATCCTCCAGGGTCCCCAGCTCCTCCATCATCCGGTGACTCTGCTCACACTCGGGGATTGATGGGGGAGACATGGAAAGGACAAGAGAAGAGTTAACCTCCACAGCTGGAGGAGAGAGCCCAGCGGACTGCTGGAACTGGGCCTCTCTTCTGGGAGACAGACAATGTTTATCATTATTACATTGAACTGAATGAAAAAACACTTGCCTGTTCTCCCGGTGTTCGATGTTGACAGCTGCAGGCAGTTGGTCATCACCCCCCCCCCCTTTTCTCCCATGTCACTGGCCATTTTGGCCCCTTCAAAGGATAGTAGAGGAGCCGGCTCCGATGACATGGAGGTGGGCGTAACCAGGACAACCCTGGAGGACCTCTCGGTGGCTGAAGAGATGTTGGCAGCTGAGGATGAGGAGGGCTTCTCCCGGCGTTTTGATATAGGATGACACTGTCTGCGGGGGGCTGGAGCTGGTTGGCTTGAGCAGGAACGGGGATCGAACTCTGGCGTGGAGCAGGATCAACGGAGCCCCGGGAGCGCCCTCCCTTCAGCGCAAGCCCGGACTTCTTGGAGGACTTCCTCACCCCTGCGCCGAACTCTCGTCACAGCGCTGCCAATCGGGTTAACCTCTCAGCTCCCTCCGGATGCTCCGCGAGCTGAGGGCACCGCCAAATTGCTGCATCAGCCAGGTCCACATACCACAATATGTCCTCCGGGGTGGAATACGTGCTTGCTGAGGCAATAAGCTCGTCTATCTCCATAAGCACCCGGCAGCACTCCCACCCCATACACAGAGGATAACTGCGCGTGCCCGCTAAGTCCAACATAACTCCAGACTGGTGAGTAAACGATTATTCAGAAAAGGAAAAAGTATGTGTCGGTGTAACCCACTAAATCCTTTGCTGGCTGGACCATTCTGTCATGACTCCTCGGGTGCTTTTACGCAGAACACCAAGGAGTGAGGTGAAGGAATGGATTTACACGCCAGGTTACACCACAACATATTTATTAAAGTAAAGACAGATTATTTCCAAACAGGTAAGGACTGTCACGCGGTGGCCCTCGCGGGCCACCATAAGACACCAACAGTTGCCGGTGAGGTTTGCATGATGTTTTATTAAGAACAGAAGATAACACACAAAGTAACAGAAAGTAAAGAGCCACAGTGGGCTAAAACACACTACACTGGATACAGAAACCGCAAGGCTGAACAAGCTCACTTACGATTCAGGATTAGGACGAGGGATGATCATGGACGTGGAATCAATAAGGAATATTGACGTCTGAAACGAGGAACGCTCGCTCGACGTCAGACACAGGAACGTTTGACGAGACTGCTGCATTGGGCTGCACTCAGCGTCCGCTTAAATGCCGGGCCACTGATGAGCCGTGAATGCAGCACAGCTGGCAGGCTTTGACAGCAGGAAGCCCCTCTGAGCGCTGTCACAATAAGAGCTCGGGGAGCCAGAAGGTAAACACTGCTGTCAAAACCTGGCGGAGATGATGCATGGCCCGAGCGCGGACGAGATCAGCGCTCGGACCACGACAAAGACGTACAAAAACACAGAAAACACTTGCTGCTGGCGTTTGAGGGCCGGCATCACCCAGCGAACAAATGAAGAGAAACGTGTTAGCCACGATTGTGCCCCAGAGCCAATATCGCTTCAAGGGCGCTTGGAACCACGGCAAATGCAGAGTAGCTAACATGTCGTGAAAATGCTGATAATAACAGCAGACTTACAACACAATAGACAATGCAGTGGTCCAACAATGCTTGACTGGTAACAGGCTGCTTAAGTACAAGCATTGCTGGCTGGAACAATTAGGTACACCTGGGCGAGCATGACAAGGTAATCGGCACCAGCTGACTGTCAGGAGAGAGAGGGGGCGTGGCCGGATCGACAAGCTGTCAGAGCAAGCTGCCCGAAAGTAGGGCAAGAGGCTGCCTGGCAGCTGCCGACTAGAGCAGTGGCTGCAAGCACAGCAAAATAACTAAAAGAACATAAACACCATCAAAACACAAAGGATGACATAATACACAAGTAACCTGAGCCATCGCTAGTCAGAACTGAGCCTGAAAAACCCAGCTCGGTTCATGACAAGAATGGCACGAGATATATTATCGACTATGGATTAGTAAACCTGGTAGTAACAGGGATGTTTATTAGAGTGACTGAAATCTCAAGAAAATAATAATATAAACGCTGCTTGGTAAACTAACTCTGTAGCTTTGTGCAGAACTCCCTAGCATCCTGCTCACATTGGCCAATAACAGAGCAGTGGGAGGATACTGAGCGGTATCAAGGCTGGGCTTATCAATTTTTTTTATGACTTTCCATTGTAAACCTGGAAGAGTTAAAACTGTTTCTCAGAAAAAAAAATGATGTAAAGGCTAAGTGTGTGTTGTTGTTTTTATGAAGTGTTTTGATATTTTTTGATAATCACGTGATCAACAGACACATTCAGATGGTTAAAAAACACTTTTCAGTCAAAGACTCCTTTAAGATGAAAGCAAAACAACCAAGTTAAAACTATAAACATCAGTAATATGTTTAATTCTTATTAATTTAAATACGACATTTCTCTCTCATAGATGTTTTACTTCTCTGTAAATTTGCAATTTTTTTCCTGCAAATTTGTCTTTTTTCACCTCATAAATTTTCATCTTATTTCTCCTAAATTTGTGAGGTTGTTTTGTAGCTTTTTGTCTGACACAGGAAGCCACTGGTTTTGGGTTAATAAGCTGCTTGTAGCTCCAGTTTCACCCAAGGTATAGAGTTTGTGGTGACTGGTTTTTATGAACCGTTGTAGTTGTTGAGTGAACTGTAACCCTCACTCCATTTCTGTGAAGGACTCCAGAAATGAGACTCATAACCACACTGTTCTCTGAAATGAATGAAACTGATTGTACCACAGTTTACGTCACAAACAAAAGTGCCTCTAAATCTTTAATATTCAGATGTTCCATAAAGTATCTTTAAATTGTTAGTATGCTATCAGTAGCCCAGGATGGATTCAAATGAGCATATCTAAAATGTGATTTTAACTAAAACCTTTTTCTTTTTTAATGTTCATGTGCAGCGTCAGTGTGTGGAGTATGCTCTGAAAGCCCGTCCTCTGAGGAGGTACATCCCTAAGAACCCATACCAGTACAAGTTCTGGTATGTGGTGAACTCCACAGGGTTTGAGTACATCATGTTTGTGCTCATCATGCTCAACACACTCTGCCTGGCGGTGCAGGTAAGTGAATGAGTAATTATACATGAAACACAGCAGCCTTGTCATCAAAGTAAGGTATGGGAGGGGTTATTTTTTGTCGAAACAGCAATAAAACATACCTATGAGGAAATGATCCCTTATGGATGTGTTCAGCCCACAAAAGCAGATATCCATTGCCCACCTGCAGCACAAGTCTTTGTGAAACAATGGCACCTGCAAGTGGACAAGCAGCCACACATAAGTGCACGAGGTCCTGCACCTGTGCCAAAAACATTTCTCTTCACTTGCATGACTATCTGTGACAAATACTCAAAATTCTTCCACTGCACAACTTTTCTGCACATCATCTCAGCTAAATCAGCTTGCTAAATGAAATTTTGCTCTGTTTCTTGCTGCGTTTCTGACTCTGTATGGAATGCCAACAAGGCCATAATTCACCCCTTTTTCTCTGGCACATGCCGTTTTAACAATGGCAGACAATGTGCAAGAGCAGTTGCCATCTGGTGGAAATAAATGGCATTACAATCCATGTTTCTAATCTTTATTAATTCAGTCATTCATTCATTCATCTTCTTCCGCTTAATCCTTTTCGGGTCGCGGGGGGGCTGGAGCCTATCCCAGCATCTTTGGGCGAGAGGCAGGGTACACCCTGGACAGATCGCCAGTCCATCGCAGGGCCAACACAGAGAGACAGACAACCATTCACTCTCACATTCAGACCTAAGGACAATTTAGAATCCCCAGTTTGATGCCAATTAACCTACCTTGCATGTTTTTGGCATGTGGGAGGAAACCGGAGAAATCCCGGAGTAAACCCACGCAGACACGGGGAGAACATGCAAACTCCACACAGATCACTGTTGGTCGGGGGCTGGGATCGAACCCAGGATCCCCCGGCCAAGGGTGAGTTGCTGTGCTGCCGCAGTGCTAACCACTGCACCACCGCGCTGCCCATCTTTATTAATTTATTTTTTTAAATAAAATGTTATTTTTTCCCTCCTATCGCACAACAGTTTGTGTTGCCCAGAAACCATAAATGACTTGATATAAGAGCAGACGTTTTCAAGTAATGAAAAAAAAGGTTTAGCATTTGTAAAAAGTACCCCTGCAGTCATTTCTGTAATGACTAGTCTTACCAAAACTAATGAGAGGACGGTAAAAGAAAGAGGTAGAGCTAAATTGACCCACACACTAGTAAGATATTGTGAAACCAGTAAAGGCACTGTCACACCTTGATGATATAGGCAGCATTTGCAGACCTATCAAAATTTCTCTAAAACGATGGCGTACACCAAAATTTTCAATTTTGGGCACATGCACTGCATATCGAAAATGAATTGAACGTATACATAACGTATTCATAACTTATATAGAACGCTTTGATAACTTATAGATACAGTAACTTATGCCAGCGAATACTTAACATGTTGCCGGCATTCACATCTTATGCCCAACAATAGTCTAACTTATGCATAGCTTATTGTAGCTTATGCATAGCACGGTCACGCCAAACTGCCGTCGCCTCCTGATCCATGAATCCTAGGTGTGCGAGAGCATGAAGGCTTCATCATCTTGCTCACAGACACATAAAAAAAGTTAATGAAAAAGTCAATCTCGGTTCAACTGAGATGATGCTCCCCTCCAACCTGGCAGAGCTGTCAAATCTGTCAGGTCGGTCATGCCGACGGAGAGGATAAAACAGCTGATGTGACACGTCACAAACGTCAGATGATAGTCGAAACATGTCAAGGTATGAAACATCTCTTTACTTTGTCTGAATAGAAGAACAAAACCAGTTTGACATGGACATCTGCTCACCACAGAGTCTTGATGGTTTCCTCCTGTGAACCGATGCTGCCAATACGCCATTATACAATAGCTGTAAGTTAGAAGCATGTTCAGTAAGTAACACATAGGTTCAAAGCACGTTACTCATACTGTAGGTTAGAAATAAGGTTTGGGTTCGCTAGACATTTTCTCGACGTATTTCGACTTATGAGTAACCTACAAGTAACGTGTGAACGATCGCATAACTTACCTACAACTTATGGCCCACGTATGCAGGACGTATGATCCATATGCTGGATATGTCAAAACAATTTGAGCACGCACAAAATTTTTAGATGACCTTGCTGTACTATGAGATACGTATACCAGCGTGCTTTTTAACTTAAACAAAACTTACCTTTAACTTATCAGACGTATGCCAGCATATTCGCCAATTTTTTAAACATCAGCATACGCAGCCTAAATCGTCAAGGTGTGACGGGGGCTTAAGAAACACATCACAAAACAACACAACCACATCCTACTGCAACAAAGCCCAGTGGCTAATTGGCTGGGGATACTGGATAGAAGAGGCTTATATAGTCTGCTCACTAATGGCTAGTCTTATAGTCAAGACCTCGTCAAGAACAGACTGAGACCAGAGTCTCCCAAGACAAGACCAGAGAAGACCAAGACTACAAGAGGTTAAGACCAAGTCAAGACCAAGCCCTACTTGCACAGTGGTCTTGGTCTCTGCCTGGCTTGGTCTTGATCTCAACCCCTTAAAGTCTTGGTCTTTCTGCATTTTCTGTCAGTCTGCTTTCAGTCTGGTCTTGTACAGTATATAACACTGCTAATGGCCAGAGTTCAGGTGAATGAGTGGGGAGGCAATCAGGGGTGTAGCAAATCTGCAATAGAGAGAGAAAGAACAAAAAAGTGCCTGTCTTCCAGGAAGAGAGCCAGAAGGTCATTGGCCATCACAGTGACTGAGTCAGTTTGCAGTGAAACATGAAAACCCTTACACGGTGTCTTTTGTTTTAAACGACTGAGCAAAAATCTAGAAGCAACAGTCTTCTTCTGAGTCTTTTTTACCTGTCTTTATCCGTCTCTTTTTACAGCATTATGGCCAGTCTGCACTATTTAACTATGTAATGGACATCCTCAATATGGTCTTCACTGCTGTGTTCACTGTGGAAATGGTTCTCAAACTCATCGCTTTTAAACCCAGGGTAAGTGTCCTGCAAATACAAATACCTCCAGCAGAGATTTTTGAATTTGTTTTGAAGGGGTGGGGGTCAACCTGTCGAAAACATTCCACTTTAGCTCTCAATCTCAATGAAACACTTACATGTCAGTACCACACTGATGCCAATTAGCTCAGCTTGATATGTAAAATAGATTAACGTTAAAACTTGAAGCTTCTGTCTGTCCAAATAGAAAAAAAATCAGTTATCAGTCGATGCCACATATATGAAATATTATTAATTTATTGTATCCCTGCTGCTTGCTTAGCCTACCTTTTATAAACATCAACAATTACGTTTGAAAAGATCGACATATGTAAATGTATGAATATTAATGAGTCGGTGAATGTTTCTGTCATTTTGCTTCCTTGGTCCCACCGCCCGGCTGACAGCTCTTTGTTGCCAAGAAGGACAGAATGCTAGTAAGAGAAACAGTGTGGGGTGCCGTGTGCTGTCTTTAAAAATACAACATTTTTAATATATTCTTTATAGCTGTTTTTTGTGTGTAATTTTAGTGTTAACATGAATTTGGTGCAGCTGTAGCACTTAGGTCTAGCCTCTTTTCATTGACTATAATCATGAGCCCTTCAGATGAAGTAGCTGGCAGGTGTTCTTTGAATAAGAATCATAAGTGGATTTAAATTTCAGTGTAAGAGTAAAGCTTTTTTGTTTTTGCCAATATCACATTCAACTCGCCCACCACTCAACCACGCAACCTCACTCAGGGGTATTTTGGGGATCCCTGGAATGTGTTCGACGCCCTGGTTGTGATTGGCAGCATAGTAGACATTGTTCTCAGTGAGATTGATGTAAGTAAATTCTACTTCAGCCGCTCTCACTGCCGTTTTACCTTTTTCCTCATCTGGTCCGGCTCCAGGGGTAGGACTCTGACTTCTTTTCTAGCTTTTACTTTGATCTCTCTTAACACTTTATCTCTGTTTCTCTCTCTGTTTGTTTCCCCCAATCCCTCCATTTCATCACAATGTTTTACTCATCTTTCTCCTTCCTTCCTTTCTTATTTTCATGCTCTTTGTCTTTCATTCCCATCTCTACCCTTACATGTGACTTCATGTACTAACAGCACTATTTCGCTGATGCTTGGAACACATTTGATGCCTTAATTGTTGTTGGTAGTGTCGTCGATATCGCTATCAGTGAAGTTAATGTAAGTATGACTTTTTTCGACACCCCTAAGTTGAACTGAAGTTTTACAGAAAAGCCACATAGCAAATGATAGGACCACTGATTGATGTGAAAATTCTCTACAGTTCTCTGCAGTTTTCACTACAGAGACAGAGCACAGACCAGATAGTTGTTTATCCTCACAGGAAAAGCAATTCACAGCACTTCATCGTGTCATTAATTGATTGATTTGCATTGCATAATGGGGACTCCATGCACCTAAACGCTCCTACCAACTGACTAACAACTAAGAGTTTTTTTTTAAATAAAGAATGATATTTGGTGGTATTTTTTTTTTTTTTTTAGCTGCAGCATCAATAGAGAGAGTCAGGAAAATTAAGAAAAAGAAGAGAAAACTGAGGGCTCAGTCATACACAACTGTCAATGCCTGTAAATACCTTTGAATAGCTCTATTTATCTGCAGTGCAGGTGAGGTGCAAGTAGGATGCATTTAGTATGCAGGTGGTTAGAGGCAGTGATGTGAAACTGGAAATGTATATCATTGCAGCATGCGTAATACACAGACCCAAATGGTATGCATGTGTTGGCAGGTGGAAAAATTTTTAAACTTTTGCCCACATTTGCATACCACCAGGGTCTGCTTGTGCCACTTTTGCATTTATTCCCATTTACGTGTCACCACCTGCATCCAACCTCCATTGCAGGTGGATAGAGATATTCACAGGTATTCTTACATATAGGGCCATATTATGACGGCCTAGTCAACAATCTATTGTCTAAGGTGCAGAGTGCATTTACGGGTATGTCCAAGTCCATTTTGTTATCATGGCAGCAAAAATCAAATTTTGTGCCTGGTGAAAAGCAGCAAGAGATTGGTCTAATTATTCAGAGGTGTGTTTTGGGTAATCCAATCCAAAGCTTTCCTGCCCTTCCCTTTAATGATCATACGCACATGATCTAAGATGAACTGTGATCATGATATCTTGTTTAGAAGAAGGGTTTTGTGCTGGTCAAGGGTTGTGGGCAAAAATGTGTGAAATAGTCATGCTGCTTGGCATTAAGCACAGTCAATGTAGTGACATATTTTAGAAGGAAGAGGAGGATATGGTTGAACAAGTTAACGTAGCATGCCTCATTGCTCTCTGCCCACCATTTATTTACTCCATGCAGTGAAAAACTGTCTACTGTTTCTTCAAATGATTTAACCCTTTGAGTGTGAGAATTTGCATGCCACTAGTGGCATAGCGCGGCACTGCGCCTGTCATTTCACTCTGACATTGCCGGCTGCATTGGGGATTTGTACTGATCTGCCAGTTTCAAAAGGTGGCAAACATGCGCTGGAGGACTCAATGAATAACACGTAATACGCCAAAGAAGAAGAACTCATTTCCTTTTCCTGTATTCCCTTCTTTTATAAGATAAGATAAGATAAGGATTTATTAGTCCCACAATGGGGAAATTCCAGGATTGCAACAGCACAGGGATAGCAACACTGAGAGCAATAATTTAGAACAGTGATTTTCAACCTATGGTGAGAGATCGTTAGGTGTGCCGTGGGAAATTATCCAATTTAACTTAATTACTCGAGTGAGTGGCTGTGTTTACATGGACACAAGTAACCGGATTAAAAGCCTGATCGGAATAAAAATGCTTCATGTAAACATGGCAATCTGAATATTCTAACCCGATCACGCTCATTCGGATCAAAATTTCATTCTGATTGAGAGGGGTGGGTTATGCCGATCGTTGATCCGAATGGTGCGCATGAAAACACTTATTCCGAACACAGGGCAGAAAATATGTTTACTGCGCATGTCTGCACACCAGCCGCACGTCGACGTGACGTATTTCCGCCTTAGCAGCAGCTAGCGGAAAACATAGCGGGAGTAAAACAAAACTGGTCTGTATCGTCCTGCTGTCTCCCTCTTTTCGTCATATGCAGAAGTATGTACTTGTAGCTTCATTACGGAGACTAGCAGAAGCAAAAGTACAGTCTGAATAACACAATACAGGTCAATTTCAACACGAAGCGGGGCTCGCTAACACCGGAAGTTGCTTTTTCTTCTACTATTTTTTGAATGTCGAAATGTCGACCTGTGCATGTCAAAATGATTTATTCCGTTCAAACCTGTGACACATGAAAACGCACGTCCTAATCAGATCAGCTTTTTCAGGATCCATGTAAACAGTAAAATTTATAAATAAATAACAACATGTGCAGCTTGGCAACCTTGAGATGTTCCCACTCACTGAGAAACGGCATGATGTTAACACTGCTGCACTGTGCCAGGTGATTGGCACACATTTGAAAACTCTTGAGGAGAAGTTGTTATTTTATTTCTCTTCAGACTTCACACAAAGCCTTGTCTGGGTTATGAACCCATACAGCTCAGCATCAGTTGTTGGAAACGACATGACTTTACAGGAGCAAGAGGAACTCATTGAACTGAAACAAGATCATGGTTTAAAGCTAAACTTTGCTGATCTTCCTTTGGACAGTTTTTGGTTGACTGCTGCCAAGGAGTTCCCCATTCTGGCCAACAAAGCTATTTCAACATTGCTCCCATTTTCCATGACATATCTGTGTGAGCTGAGCTTTTCAAGCTTGACTGTGATAAAAACTAAAAACAGAGAGAGACTGAGAGCTGTTGAGGAAGAGCTCTGTGTGTGTCTTTCTTCCATTCCTGCCAGGATATCAGCTTTGTGTTCATCTAAACAGGCCCAGGGTTCACACTGAGTGAGTATAAATACATTTAGAAACTGTATTGCTAACTGTATTTTATTATTTTTACTGTGTTAGGCTATAGAGTGTCATTTTGTGTCACTCTGGTTGGTGGTGTGCCCCAGGATTTTGTCAATGTAAAAAATGTGCCGTGGCTTAAAAAAGGTTGAAAAACACTGATTTAGAAGATAAGAAAATAAGAGCAGTGAATATACATATGTACACATAAGTATACAAATATATATACACAGTGCGGAGCATTGTAGCTAGATGGAACAAACAGCATAACCATCTATTTAATTACCCCACATAGTATGAATATGTACTCATACATATTGTCACCCTCCGTAGCGACTGATCAGAATCAGAATCAGATTTATTGCCATTGTTCATGTAGTACACAAACTAGGAATTTGTCTTGGTGCAATGCTGCAACATTAAACATCCATCCATCCATCCATCCATCTTCTACCGCTTTTCCGGAGGTCCGGGTCGCGGAGGCAGCAGTTCAAGCAGAGAAGCCCAGACTTCCCTCTCCCCAGCCACCTGCTCCAGCTCTTCAGAGGGGATACCAAGGCGTTCCCAGACTAGCTGGGAGACATAGTCTCTCCACCGAGTCCTGGGTCTGCCCCGGGGTCTCCTCCCAGTGGGACGTGCCTGAAACACCTCAAGTGGGAGACGTCCAGGAGGCATCCTAATCAGATGCCCATACCACCTCAACTGACTCCTTTCAATGTGGAGGAGCAGCGGTTCTACTCTGAGCCTCTCCCGGATGACTGAGCTCCTCACCCTATCTCTGAGGGTGAGTCCAGCAATCCTACGGAGAAAGCTCATTTCAGCCGCTTGTATCCGCGATCTCGTTCTTTCGGTCATTACCCAAAGCTCGTGACCATAGGTGAGAGTAGGAACGTAGATTGACTGGTAAATCGACAGCTTTGCCTTAGAACTAAGCTCCCTCTTCACCACAACAGACCGGTACAACGTCCGCATCACTGCAGATGCTGCTCCAATCCGTCTGTCGATCTCTCGCTCCATTTTCCCCTCACTCGTGAACAAGACCCCAAGATACTTAAACTCCTCCACTTGGGGCAGGAGCCTGTCCCCAACCCGGAGAGGACAATCCACCTTTTTCCGGCTGAGGACCATGGACTCGGACTTGGAGGTGCTGATTCTCATCCCAGCCGCTTCACACTCAGCGGCAAACCGTCCCAGCAAGAGCTGTAGGTCATTGCTGGATGAAGCCAACAGGACAACATCATCTGCAAACAACAGAGATGAGATCCTGTGGTCACCAAGTATGACACCCTCCATTCCCTGGCTGCGCCTAGAAATCCTGTCCATAAAAATTATGAACAGGACCGGTGACAAAGGGCAGCCCTGGCGGAGTCCAACTCTCACTGGGAATGACTCCGACCGAGTGTTGGCAATACGAACTAAACTCTCACAACGGTCGTACAGAGACCGAATAGCTCGTAACAACAAGCCCGATACCCCATACTCCCAAAGCACCCCCCACAAAAATCCACGAGGGACGCGGTCAAATGCCTTCTCCAAGTCCACAAAACACATGTAAACTGGTTGGGCAAACTCCCACGAACCCTCAAGAATTCTCGAGAGGGTAAAGAGCTGGTCCGATGTGCCACGGCCAGGACGAAAACCACATTGCTCCTCCTGAATCCGAGGTTCGACCAACGGCCGGACTCTCCTCTCCAGTACCTTGGCATAGACCTTCCCAGGGAGGCTGAGGAGTGTGATCCCTCTAAAGTTGGAGCACACCCTCCGGTCCCCTTTTTTGAAGAGAGGAACCACCACCCCGGTTTGCCATGCCAAAGGCACTGCCCCCGACCTCCACGCAATGTTGCAGAGGCGTGTCAACCATGACAGCCCAACAACATCCAGGGCCTTGAGGTACTCGGGGCGAATCTCGTCCACCCCCGGGGCCCGGCCACCAAGGAGATTTTTAACCACCTTGGCGACCTCAGCCCCTGTGATAGGCGAGTCATCCCCCTTGTCCCCAAACCCTGCTTCCTCTGTGGAAGGCGTATCAGTGGGATTGAGGAGATCCTCGAAGTATTCCTTCCACCGCCCGACGATATCCCCAGTTGAAGTCAACAGTGTCCCATCCGCACCATACACAGTGTGGACGGGGAGCTGCTTTCCCCTCCTGAGCCGCCGAACAGTTTGCCAGAATCTCTTTGAAGCCGACCGAAAGTCTTGTTCCATGGCCTCACCGAACTCCTCCCATACCCGGGTTTTTGCTTCAGCAACCACCCGAGCTGCACTCCGCTTGGCCTGCCGGTACACCTCAGCTGCTTCGGGAGTCCCACAAGCCAACCAAGCTTGATAGGACTCCTTCTTCAGCTTAATGGCCCCCCTCACCACTGGTGTCCACCACTTGGTTCGGGGGTTGCCACCACGAGATGCACCGACCACCTTGCGGCCGCAGCTCTGGGCCGCCGCTTCAACAACAGAGGTGGAGAACATGGCCCATTCAGACTCCATGTCTCCAGACTCCCTCGGAATGTGGTTGAAGTTCTTCCGGAGGTGGGAGTTGAAGACCTCCCGGACAGGGGCCTCAGCCAGACGCTCCCAGCACACCCTCACTATACGTTTGGGTCTACCAGGTCTGAATGGCTTCCTCCCCTGCCATCGGATCCAACTCACCACCAGGTGGTGATCAGTTGACAGCTCTGCACCTCTCTTTACTCGGGTGTCCAAGACATACGGTCGCAGGTCTGATGATACGATAACAAAATCGATCATCGACCTGCGGCCTAGGGTGTCCTGGTGCCAGGTGCACATATGGACACCCTTATGCTTGAACATGGTGTTCGTTATGGACAGACTGTGGTTAGCACAGAAGTCCAATAACTGAACACCACTCGGGTTCAGATCGGGCAGGCCGTTCCTCCCAATCACCCCCCTCCAGGTTTCACTGTCGTTGCCCACGTGCGCATTGAAGTCCCCCAGTAGGACAATGGAGTCTCCAGGAGGAGCACCCTCCAGCACCCCAGTCACAGACTCCAAAAAGGGTGGGTACTCTGAAACATCATTTGGTGCATAGGCACAAATGATGGTCAGGACCCGTTTCCCAACCCGAAGGCGCAGGGAAGCAACATTAAACATGATAAAATAAAAGAAATAAACTATACATGCAATAAAGTGTAGAGTAAGAGTGAGTAATACTAGTCAGCAGTTTAAATATATTAATGAGCAGCAGATAATGTGGAGAACCATATAGTGCAGTCGGTAATGCAGGAAGAAAACAGTGATGATTGACATGAGTCTGGTTGAGCTGCTGTACATAGTGCACGAGAGTCAATAAGTCACTTAGTGTTCAGCAATCTGATGGCAGAGGGGAAGAAGCTGTTCATGTGACGGGAGGTTTTAGTCTGGATGGACCGAAGTCTTCTACCTGAGGGGAGAGGGGCAAACAGTATGTGACCAGGGTGTGAGGGATCGGCTATGATCCGGCCAGCACGCCTCCGGGTCCTGGAGATGTACAGATCCTGGAGAGATGGGAGCTTGCAGCCGATCACCTTCTCAGCAGTGCACACGACGCGCTGCAGCCTTAGTCTGTCCCTGGCAGTGGCTCCTGCGTACCACACGGTTATGGAGGTGGTGAGGATGGACTCGATGATGGCTGTGTAGAACTGCACTAACATCTTGGTGGGTAGCTTGAGCTTCCTCAGCTGCCGCAGGAAGAACATCCTCTGCTGGGCCTTTTTGATGAGGGAGCTGATGGTCAGCTCCCACTTGAGGTCCCTGGTGATGGTGGTGCCTAGGAAGCGGAAGGAATCAGCAGTGGTGATGGGAGAGCCTGTGAGGGTGAGGGGGGGCAGAGGGGTTGTAACTTTCCTGAAGTCCACAATCATCTCCACTGTCTTCAGAGCGTTCAGCTGCAGGTTGTTGTTGTTGCACCAGGATGCCAGCTGGGCCACCTCACTCCTGTAGGTGGACTCGTCGCCGTTGGAGATGAGCCCGATGAGGGTGGTGTCGTCCGCAAACTTGATCAACTTGACAGACTGGTGGCTGGAGGTGCAGGAGTTGGTGTAAAGGGAGAAGAGTAGGGGGGAAAGTACACAGCCCTGGGGTGATCCGGTGCTGATGCTAGCAGAGTCTGAGACAGTCTTTCCCAGCCGCACATGTAGGATATTATCCTACATATTACCACACTAGGATATTGTCCTAGTTGTATACTGGAGGGGACCATTTTGTGTAAGTCTGTTGTGTCTTTTGCATTCAATACTATTAAGTCTTCACGTTTTTTTTGCTATCTCTGCGAGCAGCCCTGCTTAGGTTATAAAGTCTGACAGCCGTAGGTAGGAAGGACCTGCGAAACCTCTTGGTTGCGCACCTAGGATGATGTAGCCTACTGCTAAATGAGCTCCTCAGTGCGTTCAGTATGTCCTACGTGGGGAGGGACTCGGACTCCAGCAGAGATGACAGCTTAGCCACCGTCCTTCTCTCTCCTATCTCCTCCACTGGGTCAAGGCGCTGCCCCAGAACAGAGCTAGCTTTCATGATCAGTTTGTTCAGTATCTTCCTATCAGATGCTGTGATGTCACTGCCCCAGCAGATCACTCCAAAAGTGATGGCTGTTGCCACCACCGAATCGTAGAAGGTCTTCAAAAGGTCTTTAGCGCAGAAAGCTAATATGGCCATGATCGGTCATCGTCACCGTCACTTAGATGGCTTTGTACACGGAAAATAGCCAAGGGATACAAGCAAAATTTATGTGGGATAATCATAAGGCTTTGTAGATGTGGTAGAGAGCGTAAATGACTGACAGAACACAAAATAACGACCACGATGGGTGAAAACACAGCGACCACGGCAGCGAGCGAGTCCCGTTCGCCTCTGGTAAGTAACCTATTTCTCTGGGTTTTTTTAATATTGTATTGATTTCTTGTTCATATACTTTGAAGATAAGATGATAAGGTACCTCTGTACAAAAAACGGTGTCAAAAGACTGAACCATTCTTTGTGTAAATATGTCCAAAGTCCAGTTTTGACTGAGTTATGGAATTTAAAGAGCTGCCGCAACATTATGCAAATTAGATGCGTAAATTTATTCCTATCTGAAACTTTGGATCATATTTTACATCTTTCTAATTGACAGTAAGCCATTATCTCTCACCACTTTCAAGTTATAGCCTTGGAAATCTGAACTATTTTATTGACAAAAAATATTTAACACTCTTGACCACTAGGGGTTATGTTGCAGTTTGGCAACAGACACACTCAAACGGTTGGTTAATTGTACTCAGATTAATGCATTCAACAGAAAAATAACAGCTGAGTGTTTGTGTTTTTCATTAACCAGGACAAGACATGAGAATGAGACATGATGTAGACAGAATACTTTGTCACAGTGGAGCGGTTTTGTAGTTTGAAATCTTCAAATTGACAGCATCCCATTTTTACAGGATCCACAATGGCCGCTGCAGCCATTATGGATCCTGCACTGGTCTGTCAGAACCGATCACAGAGGATGCACAGGTTCAGTGGAGAGCATCTTTGCACTTCTCCTGAATGTTATAGCCTGTAATGAAAAAACACAAACTCCCTATTCATTCATTCCCCTAAAAATAAATTAATTAATGCCTAATCTATAGGCAGTACTCCCCCTGTAAGTGTGGGATGAAAATGAAAATGTGGATGGAATTTTAAAGAAAACTATTCGGTGTCTCATCCTAATATAATTAAACTGACAGGTAATAATATTTAGATTTTTAAGTGTTACAACTCTGTCTAGTAAAACAACAGAAAATCACAGTGCATGCTGTGTTTCATTATGGGCCCCTAACAGCAGGAGTACGCCCACCATTCTAAAAGGTGCTGCTGAAATAACATTAACAATGTGCTTAGACACCTGATTTTTGGAGATCAAAAGTGCATTGACAAGAAATGCACTAAAATAGCAATGTGGTGAGATTTTGCTGGTGCCACACCTCTTTTAAATAAGTCTTTATCTTAGACCTTAGACTGCTGTAATAGGGCCCAACTGTCTGTGTCTGTGTCTGTGTGAGTGTGACTTGACATACAGAATTACATTTCTACAAGCTGTATAAACTAAAAGACTGAGCCTTTAAGTGAGACAAAAGTGAATATTTCTTTGTCTCCACCAAGTATGCTGTCATGTATTTGCCAAATCTCAGCTTTGAACTGCTATATGTAAGTTAAATTATAATGTACAGCCTGTGCTCGTGAGAAATGTGGGTCATTTTGGAAAGTTGGTAACATTAATATGATTGGAAGTGTATCTGTGAGCCTCAATAGCTAGACCACATACAGAATAGCTACAGGTGCATCTCAATAAATTAGAATGTCATCGAAAAGTTGATTTATTTCAATAATTCAATTCAAAAAGTGAAACTCATATATTATATAGATTCATTACACAGAGTGATATATTTCAAGCGTTTATTTCTTTTAATTTTGATGGTTATGGCTTGCAGCAAATGAAAACCCCAAATTCAATTTCTGAAAAAATTAGAATATTATATAAAATTAATTTTAAAAAAAGATTTTTAATAAAAATGTTGGCCGACTGAAAAGTATGTCCTTGTACACACTCAATACTTGGTCAGGGCTCCTTTTGCATAATTACTGCATGTTACTGCTGAGGTGCTATGGAAGCCCAGGTTGCTTTCATAGCAGTCTTCAGCTCGTCTGCATTATTGGGTCTGGTGTATTTCATCTTCCTCTTGACAATACACCATAGATTCTCTTTGGGATTTAGGTCAGGAGAGTTTGCTGGCTGATCAAGCACAGTGATACCATGGTCATTAAACCAGGTATTTGAACTTTTGGCAGTGTGAGCAGGTGCTATGTCCTGCTGGAAAATGAAATCAGCATCTCCATAAAGCTTGTCAGCAGAGGGAAGCATGAAGTGCTCTAAAATTTCCTGTTAGATGGCTGCACTGACATTGGACTTGATTAAACACAGTGGGAAAACACCAGCAGATGACATGGCTCCATATATCATCACTGACTGTGGAAACGTCACACTGGACCTCAAGCAACTTGGATTCTGTGACTGTTCACTTTTCCTCCAGATTCTGGGACCTTGATTTCCAAGTGACAGGACTTGGCACCTGATTTGGGCAACCATGTCATCTGCTGGTGTTAGTCCACTGTGTTTTATCAAGTCCAAAGTCAATGCAGTCGCCTACCAGGACATTTTAGAGCACTTCATGCTTCCCTCTGCTGACAAGGTTTATGGAGATGCTGATTTCATTTTCCAGCAGGACTTGGCACCTGCCCACACTGCTGCCAAAAGTACCAAAGCCAGGTTTAATGACCATGGTATCACCATATTTTACTGGCCAGCAAACTCTCCTGACCTAAACTCCATACAGAATTGATGAAGTATCGTCAACAGGGAGATGAGAGACACCAGACCCAACAATGCAGTTGAGCTGAAGGCTGCTATCAAAGCAACTTGGGCCTTCATAACACCTCAGCAGTAACACAGGCTGATCACCTTCATGCCATGCCACAGTGATGCAGTATTAATTCATGCAAAAGGAGCCCTGACCAAGTATTGAGTGTGTGCATAGAAATACTTTTAGTCAGCCAACATTTCTATTAAAAAAAATCAATTTTTCAAAAATTGATCTTATGTAATATTCTAATTTTTTGAGAAACTGATTTTCGGGTTTTCATGAGCTGCAAGTCATAACCATCAAAATTAAAAGAAATACACACTTGAAATATATCACTCTGTAATGAATCTACATAAAATATGAGTTTCATTTTATGAATTGAATTACTGAAGTAAATCAACTTTTTGATGATATTTTAATTTAATGAGATGCACCTGTAACCTCAGCTGAAGAGTCCACAGATATAAAAATGTCTGACATTGTTAGTCTTTTAGTCCTCACATGCTTGTTAAGTTAATTGGATATTTTAAATTATCTGAAGGATCAATTAATCTCATAGAATGATGGGTTAATGCAGCTACTAGTTAAAAGCTTTTTGAGTTGTCATTAAAATTAAAAACACCATAGACCGTTTCCTCAGTAGCATTTTGCAAAGATATTTTTCATTTTGTGCTTTTACAAAATGGCAAACTGTGCTCTATCTCTACAAAATAAGACTTATTTGGCTTTTTTTAAACAATTAATAGTTGCAGTGTGCAGCAATTTTTAAAATATACTGTATATCAAGCTGCTGTTGGCTTTTCTAAAGCTTCAGTTTGACATTCATATATAATCTCTTGTCATTTATGATGTCTTTATTAGCCTGTATTGTTGCAACATTGCTTATTCTGTGTGCTACTGCCATGGAGCTTTTTTTGGTCAGAATGTCATAAAAAATGTTGATGAACATGATTACATATATTGTTATTCAGTGGCTGTGGGAGTGACAGAAACAGGAAACTGTTACATCTCTTTGTGAACTCTGGCCTGTATGCAGCTCAGTGCGAGATGCTCCATGATGTGGTTGTCTAATTCTTTACTCTTGTTCATTTTGTCCCCATAGAAACTTGTAGAGGCAAGTATGACAGTGAAGAAAAATGGTGTTGTTTGTGTGTAACCTATTGTTGTTAACAACTTTATCTTTGGGACCCCTTTGCAGATGTTTCAAAAGTCACATATTGAAATGTCAGTTTGTGCAAAGTAGATTTTATTTACACTTTTGTAGTAATGTAATAACATTACTACTAATAGACTGGTTCAATACCAAAGAAAAGGCAAAAGTCATATCAGTGTTCTATAAAATGGCTCCTTACCCATCATGATAAAATGTTCAAAGACAGAATATTCATCCTTTTTAGATTTATTTATACAAAAAATTCTCAATTACTAAGATAAAGACTACTGTCGTCCATGGGTTGTTTAGTTTGCTCAGGTTAGCAGGTTAAGAAATACTTAAAAAAAAAAAAGAACCCCCATCCCAAAGTTAAACTTTTTCAATTCTGACTAATAACGATGGTAATGATGGCATTTACTTTACCACCCCCTCCTCCTCTTTGCTGAGTGCTCTCATGTCTGAGCTGCAGTGCTGTTTTTCTGGAGGAATAATTCACATTTTCAGTGTTTTCTCAGTTTTTGTGTCTGCATGAGTGTATGAACAAGCATTGTCTTTATTTGAAGCATATTATAGTGGTGTGTTTTTTAGGCTGTTTATCATTATGCATGTGTGTGTGTGTTCTGTACTTTGTGTGTTTACAGTTGTGTTTATGAGTGTGTGCGGAGGTGTTGGGGACATGTTGATTTCACAAGGGCATCCATTGTGGTTTTATGATCCAGCCTTCATGATTTTTATTTTAGATATGCATTGCATATATATGCAATGCATTTGAGTGTTAAACGCCATACTGCTCTGTTTAGTCATAACAGCAGATCTGTTATGAGGCTATTTTTTTATTAAGTTAACATTTGGGGCTAGTTGCTTGCCACTCAAGTCATGAGGTGTTTGTTTAGATTCAAACCTAACCACTGCGACCTCTCCAAATGCATGTTGGATCGTCGCCCATTCACCTCACTCCCCTAACATCCTCTCCATGTCTCACAGATGGCGCTTGGCCACCCGCTTCATTCCCCTCCGGTCAGTTTTTTTTTTTTCCCATAGAGCCTGTGAAGTTTGTCCTTTCCCGCTTGCCCTATCCCTCCATTTTATTTCCAGACAGAATGGCCCTGGAGCTCAGAGCTTGAAAGCGCTACACAACATCAAAGGAGCTATTTGTAGTCTTAAATATTCAAAAATTGTCAATAACTGTAATTAGGTTGTTCAGAAGCAACAGTTAAGAGGTTATACAGTGTTTGGAACTGTGATACTGTATAAGGAAGTCGGAAGTGGCAGAGAAGTATGTGAGGGTGGTGCAGGACATGTGTGAGGACAGCAAGACGGTGGTGAGGTGTGCTGTAGGAGTAACAGATGGATTCAAGGTAGGAGTGGAATTACATCAGGGATCGGCTCTGATCCCCTTCTTGTTTGCCATGGTGATGGTCAGGCTGACAGACGAGGCCAGGTAGGATTCTCCATGGACCATGATGTTTGCAGACAACATTGTGATCTGTAATGACAGTAAGATGCAGGCGGAAGAGAACCTGCAGAGGTGGAGGTATGCAGTGGAGGTATGCAGTGGAGAGAAGAACAATGAAATTCAGTACAAGCGAGACAGAATACATGAGTGTGAATGAAAGGGAGGCAGGTGTAATAGTGAAGATGCAAGAGGTAGAGACAGTGAAAGTGGATGAGTTTAAATACCTGGGGTCAACCATCCAAAGCAATGGACAATGCACAAAAGAGATGAAGAAGAAAGTACAGGCAGGGTGAAATCAGGAGTAATTTGTGCTGGAAGGATAGCAGCTATAGTGAAAGAGAAGGTTTATAAGAGGGTAGTAAGACCTGCTCTGTTGTTTGGTTTGAAGACAGTGGCATTCACAAAAAGAAAAAGCCAAACTGGAGGTGGCAGAGTTGGAGATGCTAAGATTATCACTGAGAGTGACTAGGAGGGACAGGATTAGGAATGAGTATATAGAGGGACAGCATAGGTTAAGCGGTTTGGAGACAAAGCCAGAGAGGCAAGGCTGAGATGGTTTGGACATGTACAGAGGAGGGATAGTGGAGATAGTGGACAAACAATGTTGACGATGGAGCTGCCAGGCAGGAAGAAAAGAGAAAGACTACAAAGAAGAGTCTTTGTCATATCCGGCTCTAGGGAGCCGGGCAATCAGAGCCAGGGACAAGCCAGTGAGTCGAGATGGTTTATTTTGGGTAAGGGATAAGGGATGAGGAGAGCACAGATACTCATGCAGAGGTACACTCACAGGTTGCACAGCGCAGAGGTAAGCAGCTCGTACCGGACGTGGGGGTAGCAAGACGTACATCCTCACAGCGGGATACAAACACAGGAATGCTGCAAGGGGAGTTGAGGCTGACACCAGACGAAGGGGCTTCAGCCTAGCAGTGCTTATGTCGCAGCCCCGAGTCATCGAGGCTGCTCCTATTTATCCTCATTGGCAGCGCCCCAGCTGATGAAGACTAATTGGCCCCAGCCGTCCATAATGCTGCCAGCTGGGGGCCAGCTGAGACGCTGCTCAATGGGAGGCAGGGATGAGGGAAAACATGGGCTCAGTGCCGAGACGGCATCTCAACCCATGGTGACAGAGCCCCTCCCTCAAGGTCGGGCTCCTGAACGACCAGGAACATCCCAGCCCCCCCCCCCCCCCCCCCCACCTAGGGTGGGAGGAAGGGAGGCGGACCGGAGGGGAAGAAGCCAAGGGAAGGACAACACCAATGGGGCAATGCAGGGTAGCGGGAAAGAAAAACCCAAATACAATACTGACAACAGAACAATTAACCCAGGTACAGATGGGGAGAAGAACTGGGTCAGCACGCCGGTTACATACTACCCAGAGAGTACCAACCATGCGTGACCCAGAGCAAGAAAAAAAAAAAAAAGAACCACCAAAAAGGTACAGGACAAAAAATGCTGAGTATGGTCAAATAAAGGGAAAACACAATACACAGCACCAATATAAGTACATACACACAGTCACCAAGAAAAGTGAGGGTGACTGGAACAAATGGACAATTACAGAGCATGGTGTTACGGAAAACAAGGCACATGACTCTATAATGAACCAACAGGGCATAAAAAAGAAATACTGAGTGCAGGCAAAGAAAAACCCACACACATGAATATATAAATACCCACAGTCACCTAAAGAAATGAAAGTGACTGGAATGAATGGGCAACTGCAGAGTATGGTCTGAAAGGGAACAAAACATAACTCTACAATGCAAAAACGAGACTAAAAACATGGTACAAAAAATAAAATGCTGGGTACGAGGGAAGGAAAACGCACAGCACTATAAATACACATCCACCAACAGGACAGACATTACACCCAAGTGACCTTAATAACGATAAAAGAAAAAGTGACACCCGAGGTGTATGGCAGGCAGAGTCCAAAAATAGCCGAGATGGCTCCGAAGATCTCCCCGCCCATTGTCCAGCTGGCGAATCAGGGGAAGAGAAATGTTCGGACGGCGAACTCTGGACCCAGATCCCAGGAATCCAGTCCAACGGCTGCCGAACCAGGCCGCCCAAAGGCAAACACAGACCAGTGGGGGGAAACCAGATCGCCGAACCGAAAGTTTTGCGGGTCGGGTCGTCGACCCGCATCACTCAACCACCAGGACCGTTGAGACGGGCGAAGGATCAGAGCGGATCCCGGTGGAAGAGGCTCAGGGGAGAGCCGATGACGAGGGCGGCAGGCCGCAGGAAAACGGCCACCTCCTCACCGGACCTGGACAATACTGGGGCAGCACCCACGTCGGACCCCGATCGGGCCTCAGGCGAACCCACGTTGGACCCCGACTGGGTCTCGGGCGAACCCACGTTGGACACTGCACCAGAACCGACCTCCAACGTTGAACCCGGACCCTCCAGCACCACGAGGAACAGCAACTCCTTGCCGGTGACCCTGGAAGAAGGCTCAGAAGAGAAAACAGAACCGGGATCAGGATCACCGGCAGCGCCAGAACCCGGCGAGACGAGCTCAGACGCAGCGGGCGGCTGCACCCGGCTCGTCTCCCCTGGAGATAGGCTGAAGTGCTCGGGGATAAAAGAGAAAAGAAAGGAGAGCACTCGCCTGATCTCGGGTTCTGACGCCGTCCAGGACTGCGAAGATCCAGGATCCGTCGTCAGGAGGTCGTTGTCAGGCTCCCATCTAGCCGCGTCGGGCCCCGCAGCCAGCACGATGGTCAGCGCAGCTTGAGATTCCTCCGGCTCAGGTAACCCCGCCGACGATCCACTCGGCGTGAAGCCAGAAGAATCTCGTCCCGCCGGACCGAACCGCTCCTCCGTGGAGACCCGGGGACGCTCAGTCGTCGGCGTAGACTCCACGCAGCAGTCAGTCCCCCTCCTCCGTCCGCAATGTAGCTGCGGAACCACAGGCCCTCTCCATATCCCACCACGTTGACCCGGAGCCGGGGACCGCTCGGCGGAGAGAGACACAGAGGATGCGGGATTAGGAATACAGGTTACAGCAGGTGGGGAGAGTTCAGGGAGCTGCGAACCCTGAACTTCTCCTCCAGGGATGTGACAGAGCAAATCATTAAGCAGGTGTGAAAAAACAATGACTTGCCTGCCCCCTGGAGGTTGAGTATCGCCTGCTGTAGTGGAATCAGCTTCTTCCTCTCCCCGCCCGGCGATAACGGAGGACCCCCCGGGAGTTCGTCTGAGGGTCGCTCGCGTTGTCTCCAGCAGAGAGCTCACCAGGCCGGGATTCCAGGCACACACAGCGGTCAAGAAGCGCGTCGAGGAGGAGGGGGAAACAGCCGGGGTGAGCCAGCCCGAATGTCCAGGAATGACAGCGGGGGAACGAGGCTCAGGGGACGAGGCTGTAGAATCTCCACACTGACGAGGCAAAGAGATGACAGCTGCGTGGGAGGAACGGTCCTGACGATGACCCAGAACTGGATCCGGACGAGGTTCGTGCAGAGGTGACTCGGCGATGTGATGACGACTACTCCCAGGGGACGAAGCGAGGGGGAAACCCAGGATTCGCCGCTCCAGATCGGAGATCGTGACGAGGAAGGCGTCGAGCACGGGAAAGCTTCGTAGCCCTGAAGTCCTCACCATCAATCTCACTGCCGCCGCCACATGCCTGAAGGTGGTGACAGGAAACACAGTAGAGCTCGCGACAGCCACTCGACCCCGGACATAACTGCTGTCAGCTGCGGCTCCTAGAAGGGAACCCCGAGTGACGTGGCGCAGGTCGGGGGAAGTCCTCTGGTTGGCGCGAACTCCCGGACTGGAATAGCGGCAGGAACGGGACTCCGAAGCGGGGAAAGACGTCGCCCACTTCGACTCCCTGCCGGGATTTCCATCCACCCCGTGGAGCTTCTCTCGCTGTGTACCTGCAGCGTCTATCCTGGCACTGTCCTCCAGATGGTACAGAGAGTGAGGGTGACAGTCCAGGAGTTCCTCAGCACGGCCCGGATGCCAGCGTCTCGCGTTGGAGGCGTCGTGCAGGGTGAAGAACGTCCCGTCGACAGCCTCCGAGATGGACCTCAGCTCGTCGCGCTGGCGCCGGAAGTGACTCCTGGGAAACGGCATGCTAGCAGCGCTGACACCCGGACAGAAAGGTACATTTCCACAGCGACTCACGGCCGCCGGCAACTCTTCTGGCTGCGACATACTGTCATATCCGGCTCTAGGGAGCCGGGCAATCAGAGCCAGGGACAAGCCAGTGAGTCGAGATGGTTTATTTTGGGTAAGGGATAAGGGATGAGGAGAGCACAGATACTCATGCAGAGGTACACTCACAGGTTGCACAGCGCAGAGGTAAGCAGCTCGTACCGGACGTGGGGGTAGCAAGACGTACATCCTCACAGCGGGATACAAACACAGGAATGCTGCAAGGGGAGTTGAGGCTGACACCAGACGAAGGGGCTTCAGCCTAGCAGTGCTTATGTCGCAGCCCCGAGTCATCGAGGCTGCTCCTATTTATCCTCATTGGCAGCGCCCCAGCTGATGAAGACTAATTGGCCCCAGCCGTCCATAATGCTGCCAGCTGGGGGCCAGCTGAGACGCTGCTCAATGGGAGGCAGGGATGAGGGAAAACATGGGCTCAGTGCCGAGACGGCATCTCAACCCATGGTGACAGTCTTGGGTGTTGTGAAGGAGGTCATGGAAGGGATTGATGTTACAGAGGAAGATGCAAGGCATAGGGGGAGATGGATGCAGATGATCTGCTGTGGTGGCCCCTAAAGGGAGCAGCTGGAAGAAGAAGTTAGGATGTTATACCAAAGATACAAAAATATTGCATTACAGAGATCTGTACTGAGTTTACAGTTATGGCCAGGGTGTAATACCATGGTTTTGCCTGCAGGGAGAACTGTGTCACAGGCCTCCATAGTATTTAGAGTGGTCCACCCAGGACCTTTTTGGAACAGTGCTCCCACCTAGCAACAACAGTTGAAATTAATAGAAAACTACAAATCGCTCCTTAAAGGAAAATTTAATCAGTGTACCTTCAAGTGAAAATATTAGAATTGTGATTATATACTTTCCTTTAAGTTGGGTAGAGGCAGCTGTGGCTTTGTGTTGAGCCATTTTAATGCACTGACAACCAGGGAACAGATCAAGCTATGGAGTGACATGAAAGGAAATCAGAGTGATTTTTTTTACACCTAAATTGTAGGCTTCAGCCCTTGAATTAAAATAACTCTGTAGGCATACAAACAGTAACTGTGAGACAAAACTAGTCTGAATTTTCCATATGTAGCCTGATGGTGGTTTAATACAGCTGAGTCCGAGGTTCTTTGATGATCTTGTGTTTGTGTCCCTGTGAGTGATTGTCTCTGTGTTTTGTTCTGCCTCCCCAAAGTGAGCTCTTAAAGCTCAGAATGGAGCTCATGTGTAGTGCAGGTGTGTAGATTCCAGTCAGGTGCATGAACACTCCCATGGCGACTGTACCTTCTCTCTTTGTCCTCATACAAACGCTCTAGTTTGATTTTTCTATCCGACTGTTTTCTCTCTATCGCTCGTTTCCTCTTCCTCCAGTTTCTTTATCTCTTCCCTTTCTTTACGTCGCTCTGCACCGGACTGTGAGAGCGCCCTGTTATGGCAGTTTGGTTGCAGGGCACTAACTGGAATGCATGGGTTGCTGCATTGCTATGAGTTCACCACCAGCTCCACATCATACCAAAAGTCTTGCGTGTGCGTGCAGTGCTTCCCCCCCCGGCAACGTGGCAATGCTGAACGCATGCTCCATCAGGGCTGTGGCCAGGATTACCTAAAGAACCTCCTCAAGCTTATTTTACATGTTTATTTTTGTTATCATGTTTGCTCATTCTGCGCCTCATACTGACAGTTTGCAAAATATTGTGGCGGGGGACTTGAATGAAACCATTTCTGTCTGGAATATCCTTTGTTTTTAGTGCTTTCTGCTGACATGACTCTTTTTCTCATCAAATTAAGTCACATTATCATGATACAGATTGAAACATCCAAAACTATGACTAATCTTTCTGTTTTATTTTGCACTTGTGTATAAATTATTACAGAAATAGTCACTTACTGTTAAATGGAATGAATGGCAAAAAATATGGATGTGTGTGAGAGTGACTGTGTATATTTTCTTTTTTAATCATGCTCAAACCTTTTTTCCCCCCACTAAAAATGGCATCTTAGTAGAGCGAGGGCCCCCTACAAGATGTACTTTAGATTTTCCAGGAATAATGCCTTGTGTTGATGTGTATTCGCCTGAATCGGCAGCCTACAGGTTGTGATACAGCAGGAGTCAAGGCTCTGTGAGGATAGCAGATGGTGCTTTCATCACACGAAATCAGTCCCCAGTGTCAGTTATTTGGCTTCTCATTAATGCCGTCCAAAGACATCAGTCTCACCATCAGATCCATTCAGTCCCATCAGTAAAAACCATCACATCGGGGGAGTGATAAAGTTGTGTGTCAGTCTTATATGTCGATTAGTATTTAAGTAATTCCATGTTGTTTGTCAGTCTGACACTATTAGCTGTGAGTCCCGCATAGAAATGTTAAGCCTGTGAACTGTCCTGTGGTACTCGTTATATAGGTAATGTTTAATGTGTGTCATTTTATAGACATAGCAGTAACTGGATGTGTGTCTTTGTCACAGTGAACCTGTAAGACAGTTTACAGAGTAGTGACTTTGTTCTGTGTACGTCCTGACTGACGTGTGACGACTACTCTCAAATGTGATGTTCATGTGTTTGGCCCAGTGTGTGTGGGACCACCGGGCTCTGTACAAGTCATTAATGCAGATCTTTGATTTTAAAGCCGACGGAGACTCCTCAGGTGGATGAAATGGGGGTAAGACGCTTCACCCCCCTTCCCCCCAAACCCCTGTCAGGGCCATGCCATGTTTGGATTTGCATTTCTTTGTTTGGTCTTCTGTTGTCTTCTACACTTTCTATTATCTACTGCTTACTTCAATTCCATTTATGTTCTCATGTTAAGGTTTCCATTCTATGTATTTTTTCTCCTTTCTTGGATTTGTTTTGGGGTTGTTTTTTTTTCAAATCTCTTAAAACATTTGCTTTTCATCTTTCTACATGTTTGGAGTTTTTTGGAAGGAGAGTGTGTCACTCAAACGTGACGCTTGTATCCTGTTAGGTGGGAGCAGTTTTAAGCTGCTCTTCACGTTTGTATCGTTGACACCGCTACATGGTCTCTGCCACCATCCTCGCGTGGGGGTAGTGACCCATGGATGAGCCCCCCCCCCCCCGGGATCAGGTCACCCAGTTCTGACCTGTGAACCTCCTGGCTGACCCGTTGGGGTTGGTCCCACTGTGACTCCGCATGCAGTGACTCTGGACTGAGGGTACCATGCTTGTGCAGACGTGTCCTGTCAAGTATGGCAAAGGTTTTTTTTTTTGTTTTGTTTTTTTCCAGCATGCTTGCCTCCTTGCTTCCTCCCCTATAGGTCAGTACAGTGATGGGGGACCTGACAGTGCTTTGGATGCAGACTAACAGAAACATATCAGCTGCAGCTGCACTGTCGGATTCATTTTAATTTTTTAGAAATGGGCTCAGTTTATCAGCTTTTGCATTCAGACAAGAAATCTGACTTATGCTTAAAGGGCCCATATTGTGCCACATTTGTGTTTTTGTAGGTTTTGACCTGACAGAATGCATCCGTGAGTATGAAGTAGTGCTGGGAAGCCATTAAATTTTTCTAAAACAAATTAATCACACACTTTTTCTAAAAATTGATTTCAGTTAAAAAAAATTAAGCTGATAAGTTAACTGTGCTAAAATAACACTGAAAAGAACAATAAAAACAAAGTATTTTAAGCAACTATTTATTGCTTTTTAATTGCAACAGCTTAGGTTTTCTTATGAATCACATAGGTATGGTAAAAATGTTACAAAGCCAGAAAGATAATTACAGAATTAAAATAGTTCCTAAGTGGAGAGCACTTCCGCATTAACAGAATTACAAATAGTAAACTGATGGTGGTTAATGTAGTATTGCTAACTGTACACAGTATCCTAGCCTAATGTTTTATTTATTAATGTTGCCTAAATTTACTAATCCAGTGGAAATATTCAAAAAACCATACTAAACTGCTCATGCCCAATTGATTCCAATGTGCTGATAATATAAAATCATAAACTTTAAGCGTCTTAGTCCTTGAGAGTAGCTCAAATCTGGTCCATTCCACTGTAACTCTGTGGTGGTGCTAGTGCTTGTTGCTAACTTCTGGGGACTATTTTGTGCTTGATGTTAAAAAAATGGTCCATAGGGCTGTCTATATATCCGGGTACTTGCATGTGAACACACAGACCTGGAAAAGCACAGAGGTAAGAAAAACCTGCAGTTTACCATTGAAACAATACGGCATATCAATATTATGACGAGCTTTCACCGCAAGATCGGATCAAATATGATCAAAAACTTTAAATTTGTGATCTCAAAAAGTGTCCCTACTGGCTACCAGCCAGTATGTGGAAGAATGATTCAACACAGTGTCCAGAAACAATATTTATTGATATTTGTAACGACGAATACTGTAAATGCACCAGCTCGGCTGTACATTGGCGGAACACTCTAATAATAGAATATAAATTGTACCTGCTGTGGAAATCTCCAAAAAGCTGTCATGTTTAGGTCTGCAAAATTTATCCATCGGTGCTCACAGGAAAAAGCCTCATACGGGAGACGCTGTTTATTTACACTCATTGGCTCTGTTAATCCCGACACTTTTTCAGCTCTACAGAGCTTCGGTCCATTTGTCAACAGGTGAGTGTCAGTCTTATTTTTAAACTCATTTAATTGCAGTGTTAATATTAATATTTCTACTGAGCCAGACGCGTTTCTATGCTAATACTGTTTTAGCTATTAACTCCCTCTGATGTAAATTTGGGTGTTTTTCGCATGCTCGCATTAACTTTAAATTTAGGCAAGTTACTTTTAATGATAAATAAGAGTCATAGTTTGGTAAACAGACATACCTGCAGCAGGAACAATCTCCATTTGTGGCCAGATGGAGATGTAGGCCATATCATCCCTCAGGCAGCCAACTCATATGAAAAGGCAGCCCACAAAATCCTTCTTTGGTAATCTCTGCTGGCCGATGTGAATCTAAAAACCATCATCATCATAAGATAGTGATGGCTACATGAGCCAGTTGCACGCCATTTCAACATTTTCTTTGTTTAAATTTAGCTAATATTGCCATAGAAATGCATTGAAATCATCATTTTTTGATACCTCAACGTGTCGTGCGCGTTCATGAGAACAGTGACATAAGCATGGACAGCCCTATTGGAGTGAATTGAGTAGAATCCACTTTGTCTATCTCTAGCACTTTATCCACACAGGCAGTCTAAAGAAGTGAACATTTGCCCACAGGAAAAAAAAAAAAGGGAACAATGGGTTTGCTGTGACTAGCCTCGTGCTAACTTCCGGTTAGCAGGCTGACTACTGAAAATTCATTTCCTGTGGTCACTTGTTTTAATGGCTAATTAAATGTAGTCAATGGCCCAAATGTCCACATGGTATGACAACAATACTCCAGCAAACTGATTTAAGCACCCAGAATTAAATAAAATGAGGAGTTTGTGCACAGGCTTAACGCGTCTCAATCTGTGTCACGCTAAAGACAGTCCAGATGGGTGCTAAGTCTGGGCTGTGAGTTCTGCTATAACAGCAAGTCCCATAGGGGCGATAATTTATGTTAAAAAAAAATTGTAATTAATCGAATTAATGCATTAACTTTCCCAGCCCTAGTATACAGATAAAATATTAAAATACTCACCTGACAAAGAAATACACACTGCCTTTATTGAGTTAAACTCTTAAAGATATCAGTGGATTGCAATTCTTGGGTAGTATGAGGTCACATTTAACAAAGCCCGCCTAAGGATGCCCAAGATATCAACGCAAATACACCCTGACTGCTTTGTTAACTGTGATTGCCCCATTCAGAGAACTTTTACCCAATTAGAGTAAGGGCTAATTAATATCAATGAGTAGTCTGTTGTGGAAGGGAGTTTTGAGGAACAATTCTTGGTCTTTAAAACTACACATACATTTGCCCATGAAGATGTAAACACCTAAAATTAATCCCTGGAAAATGCACAATATGAGACCTTTAAATTATTTTAAAAAATACAGTTTCCAGTGGCATAAAAATGCAGTGCTGCTTTCTCAGCCCATATGTAGCTGGTTTTGAAGTCTGGCTGCTGAACTCATCATCTCTTAAAGCACAGCCAGGTGCTCTGTGTTCACTATATGGACACATCGTTGCTCTGCTACCATCTGACTCCTGACTCTATTTACAGAACACAGAGGACAACGCTCGAATCTCCATCACTTTCTTTCGGTTGTTTCGAGTCATGCGCCTGGTCAAACTCCTCAGTAGAGGAGAGGGCATTCGCACCCTGCTGTGGACTTTTATCAAATCTTTCCAGGTAAGGAATAGTACAGCCCCCCTTTGGTGATTAATGGACAAATTGAGTCATTCGTAATAATTTGTTTTTCTGCCCTGTTTTTCCTAAAGGCTCTGCCATATGTTGCTCTTCTGATTGCCATGCTGTTCTTCATTTACGCTGTCATTGGCATGCAGGTTGGTTAAGGACTGAGACAGAAAATGCTTTTTTATGTTGGTCTTACACATGTTGGCAAGGTTGCCGCTGTGTTCATCTGTGCAATATTGCTATGGCAGGTGTTTGGAAAGATTGCCATGGTGGACGGCACACACATTAATCGGAACAACAACTTCCAGACATTCCCCCAGGCTGTGCTCCTTCTCTTCAGGTAGATATACACATGAAGGATCAGGAATTCACAGTTGAATTGCAGTGTTTTTGGTAATTAACGTTTGCCTTTTCTCCAGGTGTGCCACGGGTGAGGCGTGGCAGGAGATCATGTTGGCCTGTATGCCAGGGAAGTTGTGCGACCCAGAGTCTGACTACACTGCCGGGGAAGAGATGACCTGTGGGAGTGGATTTGCAATTGTTTACTTCATTACCTTCTACATGCTCTGCGCCTTCTTGGTACATAAAAAAATTAAACTGCTCAGTATGGCATAACCTTGTGTCACTAGGAGATAAACTCTCTGAGATTTAGGAACACTACCACACCTCAAAAGCTCATCTTCTGTTTGTACATCTATAAATAACCAGTGATCCTTAAAGGCCAAATGTCACGTAATTTTTTTTTCTAAATGACAACGAATTTAGATAAAATACACATAGCTTAAACCAAATATTCATACCGGAGACCATATCACCCACCTGTATTTACATAATTGCACAAAATACACCAGGTGAAGGCCCCACCTTGCTTGCTGGCTTGTGACAGCCAGTCCAGACCACGCCCATGTTTTTGACATCACCAGTTGTACCCTGGCTGCCCTGCCTATCCACATTCACACTTATCAACATTGGACAATCATGACGGAAAGTGACAGCGATTGTGAACAAATTAGTTTAGTTTTGTCTTTTTTTTTTGTCTTTTTTTTTGTCAGTGGTTCAGACAGACGGTTCCGTCCGAGACGGAATCAGATGCTTTGTCTGATGACAACAGTTCCAACGATGACCAGAGAGCAGAACCAGTGGAAAATGTCATTGAACTGGACATTAATCGCTTCCAGAATTGCGAAGCCGAAGGGGGTCTGTCGAGGGCGCCCCATAAATATTGATTTTTCGGAAGCCATTATTATTACAGTGGAGGAGAGCCGCTGCTGTCAAGAAACTGACCAGATCAATATGAAAATGGAGGCGCATAGCTGTCAAGTGAGACGTTTTCGCCGTATTTTGGTGCCAAGCGCGGCTGTGGGGGACGGCGGAGTGTTGGAGGACACTTTTCTGGGAAATGTTTTAAATGTAGTTCGTGTTGTTATTGTCAAATATTTTAAGGAAAATACGGGGAAAATACAATTTTAGCAAAAACGGGCGTATTGCCATTTCTGTACGCCCAAAAGAAAAATATACTGGAAAAAAAATTGAGTGTTTTGCGGAGCACATCCTGTGTGTGATCCCCCACAGCTGGTGCTGGCAGATGGCTCAGCCTGAGCTATTATCACTACAATGAGAAGTGTGGAGTCAATCAGTCAGATTGTCGGGGCGGGCTGATCGCTCAGCGTGAGCTATTCTCACTACAATGAGAAGTCATTAGGACAATGGTTTAACACGTTCAGCTGTGCAGCGGTTGCGGAACAGAGAGGGATCGCCTGACAAATACAGAATTCTGCTTTTTTTTTTTATTTTGCACCGGACGCTGAGTTGTGTTGTTATTGTCAAATATCCATGAATCCTTAAAATATTTGACAATAACAACACGAGTTGCATTTGGGGCATTTCCCAGAGAGGTGTCCCTTGTTGCTCCACCGTCCCTTATAGCCGCTTTTTACGGTGTTGAAGTACGGCGAAAACGTCTCACTTGACAGGTATGAAAACATTTCCCAGAGAAGTGTCCCTTATTACCCAGCTGTCCCTGATAGTCCCGTTTTAAGGTATGGGTGAAATATCCAATTTTTTCTTTCTTGTTGCTCACTTCAACCTTCCAGTCTCCATATAAACAATCAATTGAAATACCCCAAGCATCAAACTAGGGTACAATCGATTTCGTCACTTCCGCCTTCTTCCCCAGGCGATTCCAGGGGCCGTGTCAGGCCAAGCGCGGCAGTTTTAAATTAACGAATATTCCGTTGTTACTGAAGCATATGCACCAAGACCCGAACGGATCGGTTCCCTTTTATATCTAGTTTCAAGATATTTAAAGTACCCTGTTACGTGACATTTGGCCTTTAATGAAGCCTCAGCCTTTAACTAAACATACATTTTTTTTCAACATTGTCATTATCATTATGCAGTATGTATGTACAGTATAAACTGTGTGTTTAACCTCTTTGTGGTAGTGGTCCTTGCTTGTGAAGTTAGCAATAGTGCTACTTTGAATTATGAGTTTAAAGTGTTTTCTTTGAAAGTTTGTAATAACTGAAGCGGCATGAAATAAAGCAGCGTTGAGAGTTTTAAGCAGAGTTTATTAAATCATACCGCTGTCACGAGCTCCGCTCCCGGCGCTGTGCATGCGCGCCGGGAGCGAGCCCAGCGGCTCTCAGCAGAGGGACACAAAGTGCGTGTGTCCAGCAGCAGTTGAAGAGAGAGTGAATGAGAGGATGAGCATGGATTACAGTGCAGTATATATACCCAACTACAACAATACATAAAAGAGCATTCCCCAGCAGTTGGTATGATCAAAGAGATTGCAGAACAGGCATGAGACATTTGCATTTGAGAGACATACATCACAATAGGCAGATTGCTGGCCTCTGCTCCAGCTGCAAGATAAAGAGGTTACAAGGCACATCTACATATTGATCTCAGTCTGTAGGTCACAGTAAGGACAGGACGCATGAACACAATGCATGAAAGGCACATTAACATCACAGTAGAGAGCCAGAAGAAGCGGGGCTGCCTGCAGACATTAATACACACATTTCACTGTTCTGTTAATTGCTGTAGCCGAGCGCTGTGTCTGTCCAGTCTGTTGTGGGGGTTACACCAACCCGCCACATAACCACAGTTTAAACTGCATTACCTCCCGCACTATATTTTCTTGGGCATTTTTAAAATATCAACAACAATGCCTCCAAACAACTCAAACTAAGGGATTTAGACCATGAGAAGCATATAAAGACATAACGACAAGCACAACAATAGCATACAGCGGGGAAAATAAGTATTGAATACCTCAATATTTTTCTCATTGAATATATTTCTGATGAAGCCATTGACTTGAGATTTTCACCAGATATCAATAACAGCCCAAGTAATCCAAACATACAAAGAAATCAAGGTAACTGTGTTCACAAAACAAGTTATATTTAATAAAGTGGAATGACACAGGGAATAAATATTGAACACACTTGATGAAATTCATTTAACATTTAGTAGAAAAGCCTTTGGTGGTAATGACAGCTTCCAGATGCCTCCTGTATGTCATGCATGCCCCTTTCAGGGCATTAATGAGGTGCCAGATGCCAACAGAGAGTTTGTTTGTTTATTAATAAAGGAACAAAGTAAAGAGCCACATGGGGCAAAACACATACATTAAACTAGGACACAAAATAAAGTACACTAACATCAGTGCTAAAGTGCAGCGAGGGCAGAACCAGACACTAAAGAATAAGCACTTACGCCTGATGAAGTGAGGATGAATCAAACATAGAAGGAAGACTGGAGCCGGGGATAGGGACTCCAGTCCTGATACACAGATGTAGGTCACAGCGAGGAGTGAGCCTCAGCTGCTTCCTTAAATACTGATAAAAAAAAAAGAACCAAACAGGAAAGGGGGAACATAATTACCGAAATCAAGATCAGTTGTGACAGTGCCGGCTCGACTTTGACAGCTGGAAGTTCGGTCGCAGCGCTGTCGCAATAAAAGCCCTGGGAGAACAATAACCAAACCGAAATAATATGGGAGAAAAAGGGAAAATACTGAGTAACCTGAGCGCGGATGAATTTTGAATTCAGCGCTCGGATCACCACAGTACCCCCCGTTCAAAGGGCACATTCCAGGCACCCATAGTGACACCCAGAAAGCCCCCCCCCCCCAACTAGAAAGCCAACCAGACCGACCTCGGGTTGGCGTAGGGGGAAACAGGTTAAGAGGGAGAGAAACCCGAAAGGAACAAGCACAAAAGGTCGACCAGCAAAATACAGGAAAAAAAACCCACAGTGACAAATAACACAGAATAGTGTGGCTAACACTCGCCTGACAACAAGAATAATGAAACAGAAAAACAAGATAAACAAGTGAAAACAAAAATACATGTTATCTTTAACTTAGATATGCTCGAGTGCAGTGGAAGGGCGAACACAAAAATATCAACGTACACAGCAACTCGAACACAAGGCAGGAACAACAGCTCTTTCACAATACACCGTATATGAGAGACAGGGAAGGAAAAAAAAACGCCATGAAAACACAAGTATAGGGATACCGGCAGGCAGAGGAAAAAAAAAAAAAAGGGCAGTTCAGGTGACCTCCCGGCATCCCAACTCCACATCAGGAGAAAAGGAAAAAAAAAAAAAAACAGTTTGGGTAGCCTGCCCAAGTCCCAGAACCGAGGAAACAGTACCTCAGGTGGCCGACCCAGATCACCCAACCAGCGAAGCAGTCCATCAGGCGGCCAACCCAAAACGCAGAACCGGCAGGACAGTCCTTCCGGCGGCCGACCCGCATCCTTAGACCACCAGGACTGGAGGGGGGAGCTCAGAGGCGGCTTTCCTACGGAGAGGCACAGCGAGGGGAAGCCAACCCGAATAAAGGAGACCCCAGCGGTGTCCAGTGGAGGAGAATGGGGGGGAGGGGGGAAACGGGGAGCCAGTCCGGTGTCAGGCGGTAGGGGATCTGCAGCTCCCTCACCGACCTTGAACCGGGCCAGCGCAGCACCCTCAGTGGACCCGGATTGGACCAGCGCAGCACCCTCGGTGGACCTGGACCGGGCCAGCGTAGCACCCTCAGTGGACCCGGATTGGGCCAGTGCAGCACCCTCGGTGGACCCGGGTTGGGCCAGCGCAGCACCCTCTGTGGATCCGGATTGGGCCAGTGCAGCACCCACGGTGGACCCAGATTGGGCCGACGCAGCACCTGGGAGGACCTCCCGAAGCGAACCCGGAGCCTCGATGATAAAGACCGGAGCTGACTCATCTCCGGTGACCCTGGGAGAAGGCTCGGACACCGAGGGAGAGCAGGGGTCAGGATCACCGGCAGTGGCAGAGCCCGGCGAGACGAGCTCAGATGCAGTGGTCGGCTGCACACGGCCCTTCTCCCCAACAGACAGGCAAGAATGCTCCAAGACTGAAAGCAAGAAGACAAAATAGAGCACTTGCCTGATCTCGAGCTGTACCGCCGTCCAGGACTCCGACAATCCAGGCTCGACGATCTGGAGGTCCACTTCTGGTTCCCACTCGACTGCGGTGGCCTCTGCAGCCGGCATGATGGTCTCCACAGTCCGATAACCCCCTGGCGCTGAAATCCACGCCGATGGCCCACTCGACATGGTGGCAGGGGGTCGATTGCCTGCTGGAACTGACTGCTGCTCCACGGAGACCCGGGGACGCTTTATCACCGACGCAGGCTCCCAATGACAGTCAGCCCTCCTCCTCTGCCCATGACGTGGCTGCGGGACTGGAACTAGGCTCTCCAGCGCCGCAGGCTCCTCCTCCGTCCGACGATCTACTCCTGGCACCGGAGGATGCTTGGAGAGCATAATGGCTGCAGCAGGTGGTGATTGCTCAGGGGACTGTGAAAACTGAGCTCCACCCCCAGGAATCAGACAAGGTAATTCATCACACAGAGAGTTAGAATGAAAAAGCACTTGCCTGCTCTCCCGGGGGACGATGGTGACTGCTGCAGCGAGCTTGGTTCTTCCCTTTCCCCTAGGGATGGTGACGGAGTGCCCCTCGGGAAGACGAGGAGGAGCCACCCCAACAGGATCGGTGACGGGCAGAGCCAGGGCAGGACTCGCTGGGCTCACAGCAGCTGGAGGGAGCGCTGAGGAGGAGGGGGGAGCAGCCGAGGCAGTCCAGGGACGAGGAGCTGACGGAACAGCGGGGAAAGATGACCCAGAGGCTGAGGCTGCTGTCTTGACCTTCCGTTGTGGCGCGGGGAAAACAGGTGGGTGGGAGGCGGAGTTCCTATGGCAGCCCGGAACAGGATCCGGACGGGGACCTCGCAAAGGAACGGTGATGGGTGGAGCCAGAAGAGGATTCGCTGGGCTCACCGCCGCTGAAAGGCACGCCGAGGAGGAGGGAGGAGCAGTTGGGGCAGTCCGGGGACGTGGAGCTGATGGTACTGTGGAACGAGACAACCTGGAGGCTGGGGCTGCTGTCTTCACCTTTCGTTGGGGCACGGGAGAGGCAGCTGGCTGGGAAGCAGAGTCCTTCTGATGACCCGGGACCGGATCCAGACGGGAACCTTGCAGAGGACCGGCCCTCTCAGGAGACTTCCCCCTCGTCGGGATGACCGTGTCCCAGGGAGGAAATGGAGGCTTCTTGGCCGCATTCTCCATCAGTTCCCAGTTCTTCTGATGCAGCGTCAGTAACGCCAACACTGTCTCCTTTCCCTCAGGAAACGAGGTCAGGTGGTAGCGCTTTAACGCCTGTTGCGCGAGGTACAGGTACCAGTGGTACCAGTGTGTGGTGTCGGAGGGGATGGACAGACAGGCGTTGGACAGGAGGTCATCAACCTCCCTCGGCCAGTCGATGCAAAACCCACACTCGGATGACGCCATCTCTCCAAATACACTGCAACCCGGGAAAGGGAAAAAACTCAAGCCAACAAACAAACAACTGTGTCTGGCACCTCACTTGGCTGCAACCTTCTGTCATGCATGCCCCTTTCAGGGCATTAATGAGGCACCAGATACCAACAGAGAGTTTGTTTGTTTATTAACAAAGGAACAAAGTAAAGAGCCACGTGGGGCAAAACACATACATTAAACTAGGACACAAAATAAAGTACACTAACATCAGTGCTAAAGCGTTGTGAGGGCGGAACCAGACACTAAAGAATAAGCACTTATGCCTGATGAAGCGAGGATGAATCGAACATAGAAGGAAGACTGGAGCCAGGGATAGGGACTCCAGTCCTGATACACATATGTAGGTCGCAGCGAGGAGTGAGCCTCAGCTGCTTCCGTAAATACTGATAACAAAAGTAAAAGAACCAAACAGGAAAGGGGGAACGTAATTCCCAAAATCAAGATCAGCTGTGACAGCGCCGGCTCGGCTTTGACAGCTGGAAGTTCGGCCGCAGCACTATCACAATAAAAGCCCTGGGAGAACAATAACCAAACCAAAATAATCCATCCATCCATCCATCCATCCATCTTCTTCCACTTAATCCTTTTCGGGTCGAGGGGGGGATGGAGCCTATCCCAGCATCTTTGGGCAAGAGGCAGGGTACACCCTGGACAGATCGCCAGTCCATCGCAGGGCCAACACAGAGAGACACACAACCATTCACTCTCACAGTCATACCTAAGGACAAGTTAGAGTCTCCAGTTTGATGCCAATTAACCTAACTTGCATGTTTTTGGCATGTGGGAGGAGACCGGAGAAATCCTGGAGTAAACCCATGCAGACACGGGGAGAACATGCAAACTCCACACAGATCACTATTGGTCGGGGGCTGAGAATGGGAGAAAAAGGGAAAATACTGAGTAACCTGAGCGCAGATGAGTTCAGCGATCGGATCACCACGCTGTATGGAGAAACTAGGCGCAGGCATTGCTCAGGAGTGATTTTAGCCCATTCTTCCACACAAACTGTCTTCAACTCTTGAAGGTTCTGTGGGTGTCTTCTTTAAATTCTGATCTTCAGTTCGTTCCATAGATTTTCAATTGGATTCAGGTCAGTTGACTGATTGGGCCATTCTAGCAGCTTTATTTTCCTTCTCTGGAGCCATTTGAGAGTTTTCTTTGATGTGTGTTTGAGATCATTGTCTTGCTGAAATGTCCACCTTCGTTTCATCTTCAGCATCTTGGCAGATGGCAACAGGTTCTTATCAACCTGGAGAATGTCTCTGCACATTTGTCCATTCATCTTTCCTTCAATTATAAGAAGTCTGCCTGTACCATGTGCTGAAAAATACCCCCACACCCTGATGCTCCCACCTCCAAATGTCACTGTTGGTATGGTGTTTTTGGGATGATGTGCAGTGTAATTTCTCCTCCAAACATGCTGTGTGTTGTACAGCAAACTTTAAACGAGCTTCAACTTGCTTTTTCTTCAGCAATGGAGTCTTGCAAGATGAGTGGGTATAAAGTCCATGTTGGTTGAGTGCATTACTTATTGTTTTAACAGCAGTACCTGCTAACTCCAGGTCTTTCTGGAGTTCTCCACGAGTGGTCTTTGGCTCTTGGATAACTCTTCTGATAATTCTTTTGACTCCTCTGTCAGAAATCTTGTGAGGAGCTCCTGGTCATGGCCGGTTTATGGTAAAATGATGTTCTTTCCACTTCCGAATGATGGCTGCAACAGTGCTCACTGGAACATTCAGCAGTTTAGAAATGTGCCTGTAACCAATGCCATCATTATGTTTTGCAACAATAAGGTTGCGAAGATCTAGAGAAAGCTGTTTGCTTCTACCCATCATGAGTTTTTTGTGGTGTGACAATCTGATATACACAGACCTTTTTTGAAGGCTATCAATCAGGACTTAACCAGCTGAAATTAATTTGCACTGATGGGGGATGGGATGGCTTCATAATTTCTGATTGATTTCAGCTGGTTTCTTGGCTTTCTATGCTTTTTTGCATGAAGTATTGTGGTCGCCCAGTTCTTGCACCTCATGCACCATAAAAATTCACATTTTCATATTTTTGCACACTGTGAAAACAAACAAACAAACAAACAATCATTATGTGACCAGTTTCTGTATCTGTAAGATTTGTGAAAATGCCATCATAAAAGCTAAAACATTTTTTACTGTCTACACATGTAAAGTGACATTTTCTTGTATTTCCTTAGATTATTAACTTGTTTGTGGCCGTCATCATGGACAACTTTGATTATCTGACACGTGATTGGTCCATTCTTGGTCCTCATCACCTTGATGAGTTCAAGAGAATTTGGTCTGAGTATGACCCAGAAGCAAAGTAAATACATTTCTATATCTAAAAACACAACAACAACAAAAAGACAGTTAAGGATTATTTGCAAATATCTAACCACCATACTTTTCTCTCATGTAGAGGCAGAATTAAACATCTGGATGTTGTTACTCTTCTACGTCGGATCCAGCCTCCTCTTGGATTTGGCAAACTCTGTCCACACAGAGTGGCTTGCAAGGTTTCCTCATCTTTCATCTATTATAATCTCTTTTAAACATTTCAGACTGAAATACAGATATTTTTTTTTCTGACAAACTAAAGACCTTTAACTGCTTTTTTTTTTTTTTCAGAGGCTAGTAGCCATGAATATGCCTCTGAATAGTGATGGCACGGTCATGTTTAATGCCACTTTGTTTGCACTGGTACGCACAGCTCTGAAGATCAAAACCGAAGGTAAAATCAGATCACATTGCATTTTTCCAAATGATACATAGCAGACTCCACTGGTGTCTTTTAAATGTAAACATAAATTAGCATCTGTTTTAAAAGGCTGCATATTTTAGCAATGTATTTTCAGGAATATTTCTGTACTTTGTGGTGCAGGTAATCTGGAGCAGGCCAATGAAGAACTGCGAGCAGTCATCAAGAAAATATGGAAGAGAACCAGCATGAAGCTGCTGGATCAAGTTGTGCCTCCTGCTGGTGGTTAGTGGGACTGAGCGCTCACTGAAGAATGTCACACATAGGGCCAGTTCAGACGACACAAATTCAGTCAGACTATGACCTGATTTCATTGCAGCTAATCATTGTATAGTCTGAGTCAGGCATGATGAAAAGCCGTGCAGTATGACAACATCCATGAACAGTGTCATGACATAGTGCGACACCTCATAACCATGGCCCAGCAAGACTCGCATTTTAGGATTTTTATACTTTATATGTATTTTGACAGCTTCTGACAATAGTCAGCTGGCAGTGACCAGTGAGGTGACAGCTGCACACACATTTTTCCTCTCTTGGGAACCTTCTGTTTACATGCAGTGTACCTAGTAATGTTACAATGTTTGCCCCTTTCTGATTTTTCATTTTTTTGTATGTTTGTCACACTTAAATGTTTCAGATTATCAAACAAATTTAAACATTAGACAAAGATAGCACAAGTAAACACAAAATGCAGTTTTTAAATGAAGGTGTTTATTATTAGGGGTAAAAAAAAAAAATCCAATCCTACATGGCCCTGTGTGAAAAAGGGACCCCCCCACCGTTAAAACATAAATTAACTGTGGTTTATCACATCTTTGGAAAGCTGAGTTCAGTTTCTCTAGCCACACCCAGGCCTGATTACTGCCACACCTGTCCTCAATCAAGAAATCACTTAAATAGGACCTGCCTGACAAAGTGAAGTAGACCAAAAGGTCCTCAAAAGTGAGATGTCATGCTGTGATCCAGAGAAATTCAGGAACAAATGAGAAACAAAGTAATTGAGATCTGTCAGTCTGGAAAAGGTTATAAAGCCATTTCTAAAGCTTTGGGACTCCAGTGAACCACAGTGAGAGCCATTATCCACAAATGGTGAAAACATGGAACAGTAGTGAATCTTCCCGGGAGTGGCTGGCCAACCAAAATTACTCCAAGAGCGTAGCGACGACTCATCCAAGAGGTCACAAAAGACCCCACAACAATATCCAAACAACTGCAGGCCTCACTTGCCTCAATTAAGGTCAGTGTTCATGACTCCACCATAAGAAAGAGACTGGGCAAAAATGGCCTGCATGGCAGAGTTCCAAGATGAAAACCACTGCTGAGCAAAAAGAATGTAAAGGCTTGTCTCAGTTTTGCCAGAAAACATCTTGATGATCCCCAAGACTTTTGGGAAAATACTCTGTGGACTGACAAGACAAAAGTTGAACTTTTTGGAAGGTGTGCGTCCCATTACACCTGGCGTAAAAGTAATATCATTTCAGAAAAGGAACATCATACCAGCAGTAAAATATGGTGGTGGTAGTGTGATGGGCCATGTAGGTTTGGATTTTTTTCCCCTTAATAATTAACACCTTCATTTAAAAATTGCATTTTGTGTTTACTTGTGTTATCTTTGTCTAATATTTAAATTTATTTGATGATCTGAAACATTTAAGTGTGACAAATATACCATAAAAAAGAGAAATCAGGAAGGGGGCAAACACTTTTTCACACCACTGTAGCTAGCTAGCTAAAAACATATTGGTTTATCTTTTTTGACATCTTATTTGAAGTTTTCAAGTTCCCGAGAATGATATATATCTTGATATACTTCATTTTCTGGCAATTCCATAGTTTAGATATAATAACCACATAGAAAGGCCCATCTCATTAACATTTTAAATTATATACTGAAAAAAATCAATTGTACAAATTCGTCTGTTATTAATTTTCTTATTTTATTTAAAGACGTAATAATATCCAATTAATATTCCTCTATTTTTTTGCCCCTCTCCCATCCTAATGTCTGGTTGGAAAATATTAAATATCATAACAAGGTTTACTGACTGGACACCAACATTTATTCAAATGTTTCACATGTTTTTAACTAGTACATTAAATCCTATGTGGCCGCCTATGATTTATTGTTAGTAAAATACAATTAAGGCTAGATGAAGACTGTTGAAATGGCCGCTGTTATGCCGTTCTTTATTATATGGCATTGTGCAGGCAAAAGCCTGTTTTACTGTTTGGCTCTTGTGTTTAGTTAGCTGATGATTCTTTAGTGCCTCTAATTTGTAAATGCTCTCCATACTTTTTCACATGCTTGCTTCTTTGAGGTTGTCATGTGGTAACATGCTGGGATACTCCGTCCAGACTGCGCATGTGCAGACTGCAAAGAGTCACCAAAATGACATAAAGATGCTGTCTTATACAGGGCCATTTCCTGGTTTTGGGGGGCCTTATGCAAGATTGGGCTTTGGGGCCCCTGGGGCATCAGTTTGGTAACAAGAAGAAAACAGGCTTCCCATTTCCAAGCAGCCCTTGCAGTTGACTGGACTGTTAAATGTTGAAAAATAAGCATCATGTCCTTAGACTTCTGCTTGTGCTTCAGTCCACATTTCACAAAAATCACTACTACTCCTAGGTAATTGCCTTGATGTTTACTAAACTGCACACAATAATCCTCAGGTGGATCTGCATCCAGGTTGTGCTCAAGCTCAACAGTCAGGCGATCTGGGGGCTCTTATGGTGATTTCATCAGGCTGTTTTTTTTCTGATCAGAAAGCCAACAACATCAGAAACGCAGTACTTCAGCAGCGATACGACGGTTTATGGCAGTTGATTAGCACATTCTTGATCCACCTCCCAGCCACCTGTGTCTCCTGGGTGATCTCTGTGACGGTGGTGATGGCAGCCTATTGATCGTGATGTCTAGTGTCTCCACCCTTCCAGGACACGTCAGGAATTTATTTCACTACTCTGACATGGTGACGTTGTGAAAGACAGGAAAAAAAAAGTGTAGTCTGAACTGGATCTTAGTGTTTAACAGACAAACCGATCTACACACACGCACACATACTGTACATATACATCCACACAGAGACTTCCAATCATAAAAAATGTACTGAGCTGTTTCTACTCTGTTGAAATTCTCCTCATCACAGTATTTTGTTTTTTTTATCTCGTTGTATTTAATCCTCTCTCCTCCTTCCTTCCCCGGATACTGATGGAGGCGACTGACTGTTTGCTGGGCTTTGGGCTTGCATGGCCATGTAGACCTCTGTGCAAGTGCATGCTCTTTCTTTTTCCTCCACATCTCTATCTCTTCCTTTCTGTCCCTCTTCTTTTTCTTCTTTTCTTTCCTCTTCTCTGTGCTCAAGCTACTACAGCTTTTTTTTCTCCTCACACTTTTATATCCGTGTCCAAAAACTCTGAAGCACTTCAGAATATTCTGAAGCAGTTCTGTTTTAGGGTGGTGGCATGGAACTAGTGTTGCCTCTCTCACTGATCTCTGTCCCCAGTGTGATTGTTCAAAGTGATTCAGACCTCTGCTTCAGAATGATTCTCACACACTCTTGCACACTCCTCAAGATGGAAAAAAAAAAAAAAGGAAAAAATACATGCAAGATCACAAGCTTTGATATAAGAGATTATCATTATAATATAATCTAAGGGCATACATGAGAATGAACACATATTTTTACACAGACATGTATGATGCTTACTGTAGAGCTGCTTGCTTGCATGTGCTAAAGTAGTGAACAAATGAGCATTATTAGATATTTAAGGAGCAATTTTGCTGCAGCACCCTATTGCTTATTAAAAATCAACTGATAAAATGTCTCAGATGTAAATAATGTAACTATATAATGTGAGTGTGTATCTGGCTCATTGCATTTGCAAAGATTTATCATTTTTACAATCACTACACTAAATCTATTTTACACAGACTAAATACAAAAGATAGAAGCAGCCTACAAATGTAAAAGTTCCTTTAGCCTCTATTCTTGGCCAAGTTAAAGGAAAAAGAAAGTCACAGATTTAGCACAAGTTGCTGGGGAAATTGTTTTTATTTCTTACAGATTTGACACTTTTTTCTTGAAAATTTGCCAATTTTTTTTCTCATAAATTTGCCACAATTTTCTCATATTTTCCTGTTTTTTACTTAAAAATTTCACATTTTTTAATTTTTTTTATTTTTACCCCTGCCAAGGAGGTAATGTGATTATGTCAGTTTATTTGTTTCTGATGGTCTTCCTGTTAGCAGGATTATGCAAACACTGCTGGACAGATTTTGGTGAAATTTTCACCAGAGGTGGCCCTTGAGCCAAGGATGAACTCATTAGATTTTGGAGGTGATCCAGGTCAGGATGCGGATTCTGGATCAATTTTTCACTTTCTTGCCGAGGTATGCACTAGAGGGAACTCGAAAAGCTACTGAGCACTCAGAGTGCACACCTCCACCAAGGCTCTCAGTGTTTGAATTCCCAGGCTGGCAGGAGTGGGAACCTTTCTGGAGTTTGCATGTTCTCCCTGTGCTGTGTGGGGGCTCTGGTTTCCTCCCACAACCCAACGACATGCATGTTAGGGTAATTAGTGACTCTAAATTGTCCCTAGGTAGCTGTCTCTGATAGACCCTTAAAACAGAGTGTTAGTTTGGCTATTAGTTAAGTGCTTTGAGTGGTTTTTGTGACTAGAAAACATGCTATATGAGTACAAAATCTTATGGGCTCATCCATAACCTAAGGGCCATCTCTGGTGATAAAAATTTCTTCAAGATCTGTCCAGTAGTTTTTGTGTAATCCTGCTAATGCAGGATTCCAAAAATTTGCAAATAATATGCCATTGTTGTGCATGGGTTCTGTAAGCCCCCATGCACAACAATGGCAAATTGTTTGCATTTTTTGGGACCAATTAAGAAGTCAAATTAGATAATTTCCCACAAAAACATGAAAATACCAGGGCACCCTTGCTGAAAAACACTGTGCTAACAGACAGACAGGACAATCTTGGTGGAGGTATGCGCTCTCTGAGTGCCCTCTATTTTTCTAATAAATTTGCTACCTTGTGCCCTCGCTGCCGAAGCTTTTTTTTAATCCTCAGGAGCCTGTGATATGTCGGTATAGAGGCTACTTCCATCTTTTATATACAGTCCTGTGATTTTTTTTTTTTACCTCAATTCTGCTCGATGTGTGATACTGATACTGCAGTTGTTTTGAACGTGGATGCCTCCAAGTGAATACATCCACATTAAGAACATACATAAATTAATATTTACATTATCATTCAGTGCTTTTTTTACATGTCGCAAGACATTTTAACATACCCTGATTGTTTATCCTTTTCAAAAAAAGGTAAATAGTTTTGAATGTTTCAGGTTGAGGAATTGTATATAGAAAATATAGATGGGTGCATATAATTTAGGTATATGAATCCATTTGTTTGTTGGAGTTTAAGGGTGCCTCACTTGGCCACAGGTCCTAATAGATCCACATTTATAAGGAGAATGGATGAGGGAGGGTCATGTGTACAGTGACCTCCTGACATAGGAAGCATGTGTGTGGTCTGTTCACTCAGATGATGAGGTAACCGTGGGGAAGTTCTATGCCACCTTCCTGATACAGGACTACTTTAGGAAATTCAAGAAACGTAAAGAGGAAGGCCTGGTGGGTGCACACCCTTCCCAGAACAACACAGCCATCGCTTTACAGGTGAGCGTCACGGCGCACAAATGTCACTGTATTGTGTCTTTCATTAAAATATCACCTAGTGTGCTAATGTGTTATGGTTTATGATCCAGCAGGACATTCATGATCTTGGTGTACAGTATGAATCTGTTTCTGTGATGTTTGTTTCCTTTGTGAGATTTGGTGTCTCTGTATCTTCTTTAGATGCTGATGTTAAGTATGTGTCATGGTCTTTAGCCACCATTTCATGTATTTTCTGAACCTCACAATTCACAACTCATGAAATTCACACCCAGAGCTTGTTTCCCATTTCTGTTAACTTATGATTTCTGATATATGGCTTCAGCATATGCCCATATATCACTGTCAGGCAGCAACATGACCAACTTCAAGTTTCTTTATAATGAGCTCTAGTATTATATTAAACATGCACTAATTTGAATATGTACACCTATACAGAACAGGAAAAGTCTGCAGCCCATGGTTCTTTTTGCCCGTATCAATGACTCTGTGGTATTGATAGAAAAAAATATAATTTGTATTTATTACTATCTATTATTATTATTATTATTATTATCTATGCTAATATTTAGCAGAAAAAAGTTACAACTTTATGTGGAAAAAATACGAAATTGCATTAAAAAGGCTCAAATTCACAAGAAAAGCTTCACATTTCAATGTACAAGAAAAAAAACAGTTTTCATAACAAATTTACGGTATACATCTTAAATTTACAAGCAAAACATTGTAAAGGCAAAAAAAAAACAACCTAATTTGCAAGAAAGGTTTGAAATTTGTCAGGCAAATGTTCAGGAAAAAGCTAAAAAGAAATTGAAAAAAGATAAAGCTCATGTATTAGTGCCGCTGACAGGCCAGTCCATGTTTATAACTCTGCTGTTTTACCTTCAGTTTTAGTGTTTTCACCCGTTTGATGGCAGATTCAGTTCATCCACTTGACCTTGGAGTCAGATGCTTATGGTTGAACTCACTGAGATTTAATGAGGTTATAGGTAATTAGTATAATAGGTGTCATAGTATGTCATAGTATGTTAGTCGCACTATGAAGATGTAGGAAAGAGTTGTTGAAGCCAGGTTAAGAAGAGAGGTGACGGTGAGCAGCAGTATGGTTTCATGCAAAGAAAGAGTACTACAGAAGCATTGATTTCTTTAAGAGTGTTGATGGAGATGTAGAGAAGGTCAGAAGGAGCTGAACTGTGTCTTTGTGGAATTAGAGGTGGAGGTATGCATTGGAGAGAAGAGGAATGAAAGTCAGCAGACGCAAGACAGAATGTGTGTGTGTGAGTGAGAGGGAGCCAGATGTAACTGTAAAAATGCAAGGAGTAGAGGTAGTAAAGGTAGATGACTGAATACCTGGGGTCAACCATCCAAAGCAATGGAAAATGCACGAGAGGTGAAGAAGAGCATGCAGGCAGGATGGAAAGAGTGGAGACAAGTGTCAGGTGATTTGTGACAGAAGAACAGCAGCTAGAGTGATAGGGAAGATTTAAAAGACAATAGTGAGACCTGCTATGATGTATGGTTTGAAGACAATGGCACTGACAAAAAGACAAGAGGGAGCATTGGAGGTGACAGCGTTTAAGATGCTTAGATTCTCATTGGAAGTGACTAGGAGGAACAGAATTAGCAATGAGTATATCATATTTTAACATTCTAGTCTAATGTCAGTTGTCGGAGGAGCAGGGTGCATTTGAGGGCATGCCCGAATCCTTTTCACTGTTACAGCAGTTCATAAACAAATTTTGCACCAGGCACAAAGTGCAAAGAGGCTGTCCTAATGCTCTTAATTATTCAGAGATGTGTTTGGGGTGTAACATGAAATAAACCAATCGCTGTCTTTGCTCTTATTCTCTTTAATAAACAGAGGTGCAAGATCAAAGGCTTAATACTAATATGACAGCATTTAAATAGGAGGCCAGATCCATTTCCTGCTGAGGAAAATGGGGGCCCGTTCACAAAATGAAAATGTGTTAAGGGAATACTCATTGAGAATCGTAAAATAAGCATACTATTACCTCTACTGAAAGCTGAGAACATAATAAACATTACTATAGTACTTTTGTAGCCTTAATTTCGTCTAAAAAGAAAATAAATTGAATTTTTTCCATTTATTCTGTGCACCCATGTCGAGGCTCTGACTTCCGTATTTGCTGATTGATTTGGGTGACGTTACAAGTTGAACAAACTAAAAGCTCAATAGCTCCAGTGGATTCAACCCGCACTCTTGATTATGCATCTAAATTGTAGAAATAAATGAATGCCCTCCTCACCAAGAGCCAGGCAAGATTGCTCTAAAACAGATAGGAGAAAACCAAGAGAGAGCACTTGCATGAGCTCGAGCTCCACCGCCGTCCAGGACTCCATCGATCCAGGCGATGATGTAACCTCGTGCTCGGTCTTCTGGAAGTCCAGCTCGGCCTCAAACTCTGCTGCGGGGTCCTCCGCAGCAGGCATGATGGTGGTGGCAGTCCTCGTCTCCCCAGACGACGGGGCCCATGGTGGTGGCTCGCCCGGCATGGCAGCTGGGGGTCGGCTCCGCGCTGACACTGGAATTGGATCCTCCAGGGCCACAGGCTCCTCCGTTGTCCGGCGGCTCTTTTCTGGGACACGGAGAGGGCAGGTGAGGGATTGTTTACTGCAGCAGGTGGTAAGAGATCAGGGGACTGTGTTTCCTGAGCCTCCCTACCGGGAATCAGGCAAGGCATATCATCATATACTGAAGAAGAAGTAAATGACACTTGCCTGTCATCCTGTTGTGCGATGTTTTCTGCTGCAGCAGGTGCACAGTCATCCCCCTCCGTGTCCGTAGTGAACCTGGGCCCCTCTGTGGATTGTGGAGGAGCCGTTCCTGTAGACACGGAGGTGGGCGTAGCCGGGGAAGACCTGGAGGACCTCTTGGCAGCAGGAGACATCGAGGTGATGGAGGTTGCTGCAGCGATGGAGGAAGATTGGGCTGACGTGACAGCCGGCGAAAGAGAGAGAGAGAGGCACTGCTGTGGGAGTTGTCGGGCTGGACGTAAGGGAAATGGCTGCCGAAGAGAAGGAAGGCTTCCTCTGGTGGTCTGGTGCGGGACGACGCGGTTCTTGTGGAGCTGGAGGTGGTAAGCCGGGAGAGAGGATGGGCTTCTGCCATGGAGAGCACCTCCGCTTTGGATCTGCTGGAAGTGCCCCCCCCCGACAGTCCCAGAAACGATTGCTGGAGCACACAGACCGTGGACAGCAGTTCTGAGTATTGTGGATAATTCCACAGGCCAGGGTGTGCCTGTAGAATTCCCACCACGCCATACAAACACTCTCAGGTTTTCTGTGGGACCGTGGGTGGTGAGAGCTTCATCCACAAAACTCTGGATAAAGTCTGCCGTCCACTTGAGCCCGTTGTTGATCTTCCTTTATTTGGATTGGGCCGTCAAGCTGGGGACATGATCAGCTCCAGTCCACGGGTGAGTGAAAAGGCAAAAGAGGAAAAAAATGCACTAATAACAGCAGCTGGGTCTCTACTGGTTGCCGCTTTCTGTCATGAATTGCCCTGCAGGGCAGGAAATGCAAGACCCACGCGCTGAACTGTTAATTAGTGTGGTTTATTAAATCAAAAAGCAACACAAAAAGTACAAACATGGTGCCCAAAAACAAAGAAGTTAATGAGAGGGACGATTTCTTACAAAGTTACTCACCAGTCTGGCGGAAAATCCAGAACTCAGCTTGTGACAGCTTCAGCAACAAGTGGGACAATGAGGGAGGAGGAGCCAGGCAGGAGAACCGGAGCTAATGGCTAACAGGATGGTGAGAGGAACTCACCATCCGGCTGTCTTGGACCCAGTTCATACAGATGAGCTTCAGGGACTGCAGCCACAGCGTTAGCACTAGCTTGGTTTTAGTCGTCAGCTTCAGGGTCAAAATCTCCCAAATCTCCGTCATCATCATCGCTGTCTGCTAAATCACTTTCTTCACCTTTGTCTTCATCTTCGTTGGTATCCACTTCGAAACTCAGCTCAAGAATGCTTCTTCCATTTTCCTCAAAATATGAGTGCAATCTTGTCGTTTTCAGATTGTAACAAGACTAGTAATGAATTCATTGTTCAGCTCCTGACGTTACACATTTCAGGCCGACATTCCCAGCGAAATTTGGTCATCTGAAAACATCACTTTTGCTGACTTTTTTCTCTCTCCGGATCACAGTTTATTCCAAAAAATTGTGATATTCGAGGAAATTATATAATTTCCTGCATAAACATACCAAATTCGGCCTAATTAAAAATCACTGAATTTCTCCTTTCAGGGCAAGGAGCTTTTAAGGAGCTTTTTAACCTCCTACTTCACAGCCCTGCTTGCACTGGGGAAAATTGATCATAATTACTCACAGATGAGCAAAGCTGGAAGTGCAGCACAAAAGTCTGCTGTTGACCATCATAATAGAACCCAAAGTAAGAGAGGCAAGGCTGATAGATGGTTTGGACATGTGCAGAGGAGGAATAGTGAATATATTGGACAAAGGATGCTGAAGATGGAGTTGCCAGGCATGAGGAGATGAGGAACACCACATAGAAGATTCAGGGATGTAGAGAAAGAGGACATGGGGAGGGTTGGTGTTACAGAGGAAGATGCAATAACAGAGTTAGATGGAGGCTGATGATCCACTGTGGTGACCTCTAAAGGGAGCAGCTGTAAGAAGAAGAGTTGAGTAAGTAAGAGCAGTCGAGGAGCATTCATAGATGGCCTCTCTGTGGCCTGCCTCACTAGTCTCCTTCTTGCTTGGTCACTCAGTTTGTGAGGACGGCTGGTTCTAGGCAGATTTACACGTGACATTTTCCTTTCGTTTCCTGATGATGGATTTAGCCGAACTTTGTTTTGTCTTCATTGTGTAATTATAGCTAGGAATAGGGATTAACCAGTGACTGGGAATTCCAATCACTGAGACACATTCACTGCATTCAGGTGATCTCCACTAACTGTAAGACTATGAGCACCAACTGGCTTGACATCTGTTAAATTAGTCCCGTCACATTAAAGGGCATGAATATTTATGCTGTCACTTACTTTAAAATATATATTTCTAATTAATTGGCATTACTTTTTAGAATTTTTTTTTTTCACTTTGACATTATAAAGAGGCTTTTTTTTGTAAATTTCTCTTAAAAAAAAAAAAAAAAAGTCAAGATTTTATTGAAGTGATTCAATCATAGACTGTATATAATGGCTGATGTGCCACCACTTCCATTGTTAAAAAAAACAACTACTTCCTGGATTTGGGGTGCTGCCAGCTTGCACTGATGACATCATTTGCAGCCAGTGTAAGTGCAGTAGCAACTGTGAAGTGTAACTACAATGTCGAGTTCCCACCCGTATGGGCCCCCATTAAAGTCTGTACCCACTGGCAGCTTCCTCAAAGACAGCCAACCATGACCACACTCAGTCCTGACCACACCCATGTTTTAATAGCATCAAATGACTAAAATAAAAACAAACTTTTAAACATAAATTGGTATGACAAGAACTACCTATGAGAACAAACTATTTTTATTTTTATTCCAGGAGCACTTTTAATTTTGTGTTTGGCAAAAGGCCACATGCAATGATGGTGAAGGGAGGGGCTCATACAGTATTACTGCAGCCAGCCACCAGAGGGTGGTCAAGATGGGCGGACTTCACTTTTGGAGAATTCTTATGTCAATTTATTTATGCATAGTCTATGGATTCAGTTTATAAAAGCAATAAAAGGGAAACACGACCAAAGGATTGAATATTTTTATAGACACTGTAGCTCTTCTGTTAACCTCTGTTAAGGTCAGCTTTCTTTTTAAGAAACATTGCTCTCGATTTTTTACAAGCAAAAGTTTTGCACTGCTGGAAGGTAGAGCTTTTGTGTTTACAGTCAGATCTATGTAACTGAGACAATCACTATGGAGCCCACTAATATAAAATTTCAAGGCCAGAGTGGAAAAAGTCATCAGACACTTAAGTGTTTTGTGCAGTGTGAAGCCTGACATACAGTAGCTAGTATATAACCTGACCTCATTATGTGAAACTTTGGTCATGTGCAATAGGGGCATCCACTTTTATAATTTTATTTGCATGACAGAAAATGTGGAACAATCATAACAAGTCAGTTTTAAGCACCCCTGCAGCACTAGTAGTGCAAGCATCCCTGACACACTCTGTGACCTAAAGCACAGCTGGATGCCACAGAAGACATTTCAACCAAGTAGTCTGCATTCAGGAGAGCACATCTGTCTGTCTCTGTGTTCTCATCTGTCAGTCTGTCAGTACTGTAAATGTCAGGTGTTGCACAGCACAGGTGCGTGTGTGTTCATTGTGTGTGGTGGCCGTCTGACGTCCACGTCCTTAATGTGAGTGATGCGATGAAGGTCAAAGTTACGGCTCTTAGCCCCTCCCTTTTGTCATGGTTTCAGGCTGGCCTTCGCACCCTGCATGATATTGGGCCCGAAATTCGCCGAGCGATATCATGTGATCTGCAGGATGACGAACTAATAGACTTTATTCCAGAGGAAGATGAAGAAATTTATAGGGTAAATGATCTGACTATACATAAAGACAAATTTACATAACTGTGATAAATTAATGTATGTACACGATTCATAATAATAGTCAGTTAAATCTGATTAGATGATATGGAGGGTTTTCTTTTCATTTAGCTTATATTCTGTTTTTTTTCCCCACCATTTAAACTTTAACAAACTAAATTATGCTCTCATTTTTCTCACGTCATACCATGAATCAGCTTCTTAACTTACGTTTGCTCATGTAATTCCTCAAGTGATATCAGCCCTCAGACTTAACATCAATAGGGTGTTTGTTGTGCACTCAGCAAGTGCCGGTCATTTCACGATAAGTGTGCCTCCACAGCGTAACGGTGGACTATTTGGCAACCACCTCATGAACGGTGGTCATCGGCGATCCAACGGGCAGCAGACCAATGCCACGCAGCGCCCTCTGCAGGTGCAGCCTCCTCCTCACTACGCTCACATGGAGCAGCCCGTGGGACGTCTGTCCAGAGCCAATGCGATGTCCCACCCCAACCATCATCACCACCACCACCACCATCACCACCGCCACCACAACTCCTACGGCAAGTCTCCCAAATCCACCAACATCAACCTCAACAACGCCAACGTTTCCAGTCTGCCTAACGGAGGGCACCACCGGTACTACGAACACGCGCCTCCCAACGGCTACCCAGGTCTGCGCAGCTCCTATTACAACTACGAGAAGGCGCGGACGCCCCAGGGTCAAAGGTATCCACACAGTGATCACCTCTGCTGCAGATTTGGTTAAAAAATATCAGATGAAATGTACGACTCAGCCTGAAGCCTTGTGCTGTTCCCTTTTTTCTGTTATATTTAGTTTGTTGGTCTGGCTTCCTGTAAAATCTTAAAGGTTGAAATTATATGAAATCTACCGTATACAGTCATGTGAAAAAATTAGGACACCCCATTAAATATTCAGTTCTTTATTCATAAATGTTCACATATCTATGTCTAACCTTGTTTTTGTTTTTATTTGCATTTATTTGTTTTTATTTGTAGTGTCCTTAAAAAGATGGGGGGGGTGTCTTAATTAATTCCTCACTATTTGTTTAGAATTACATTTTACAGAAAATTTGAAAAAAAAGTCCTTAATTCATTTTTAATTGTTTAGTTGTATTACATGAATCTTCCAGTATTTTTAACATTGATATTAAATATCCATATGTCCAAATATGTTAAAAACCACACAGGCTTATATAGGATGTCCTAATTTTTTCACATGACTGTGTATGTAAAATGTCACAACATGCTGATGTATTTCCAACCTTGAGTCCTACAAGCTTATTTTTAACTCATAGCAAAATGATAGCAAATGTAGGGTGAAGTTCATTTGACAGTTGATGGTAGGTTCAAAGACTGAAGTTGGATAATTACAAAAGAAAAAATATTTTAAAGCACAATCCCAACCGTGGAGTTTAAACAAGCTGTTTGCAGGGTTTTTTTTTCCTACTTAAAAATATTGAAAAATTACCTATAATTAGCATGCTTGGCACAGTGCTGCCACCTAGTAGTGCTGCTACCTTGGGCAGCACAGTAGTGCAGTGGTTAGCACTGCTGCCTCACAGCTAGAAGGTTCTAGGTTTGAATCCGCAGGCTGGCAGGGGTGGGAACCTTTCTGTGTGGAGTTTGCATGTTCTCCCTGTGCTGTGTGGGTTTAGTCCGGGGGCTCCGGTTTCCTCCCACAATCCAAAGGCATGCATGTTAGGTTAACTGGTGACTCTAAATTGTCCCTAGGCATCCATCTCTGATAGGCCCTTAGAATAGAGGGGTCAGTGTAGCTACTAGTGAAGCGCTTTGAGTGGCCTTTGTGACAACACTTGTGTGGAGCAGCAGTGGCTCAGGAGGTAGAGCAGGTTGTCCAATAACTGGAGGGTTGGCGGTTTGAATCCCACTCTCCGTAGCCATTCTGCTGTTGTGTCCCTGGGCAAGACACTTTACCCGCCTTGCCTCCAGTGTCCATGACACTAGGTATGAATGTGTATAAATGTTCGATAGTTGTCGGAGAGGCCGTTGGCGCAGATTGGCAGCCACGTTTCCATCAGTCTGCCTCAGGGCAGCTGTGGCTACAGTAGTAGCTGACCACTATCAATGTCTGTGGAGTGAATGAATAATGTATCCATTGTAAAGCATCTTTGAGTGTCCATGAAAAAGTGCTATAAAAATCTGACGCAGTATTATTATTTATAGAAAAAGCACTGTATAAATACAAGTAGAGAGAACCCAGCCAGCAAAAATTGGTTGTTGAAAAGACGATTTCCCAAACTGTCTAAACCAGTATTTTTCAACCTTTTTTGAGCCAAGGAGACCTTTTTCAATTGAAGAAAAATCTCGGGGAACCCCACCAACCAAAAATGTTACAAAATTTAAAAAAAAACCCTCATGCACGTGGGCAGGCACTTTGCTGCATAACAACAATTGAACCTCAGTATGGAGCAGTAAGGTTTTATGTTCCGCTCCCATTTCCTCACATAAAAAGACAGATATGCAGCTTTTCAGAGGTCTTGTCTTTACAAAGTTTACCATCTGCACAACGTCATCCAACACAGGAGCTAGGTCTGCTGGTAAAGTCTTGGCAGCAATTAAGTACCTTGTGATGCAAAAAGCACTGCATAACAACAAAATCTGGGTGTCCCTTTCACTCTGACAGCGAAGCCTTTGGTGCACCTGACCAGCAGTACAGGGTCCAGTTCAGAGTCTGAAGCTTTCCTCTGCAAATATTTATCCATCCCTGTTTTTTACCCAGTCACCGTGACCTTTAGCACAGGGGTCATCAACTATATTTTTCCAAGGGTCAGAATTTTTCTTGGCAGACACTGTGAGGGCCAGATGCTCTCATAAAATAAAATAAGCTTAATATTGTATCCTAATATAGTATTATTTGATATATTGCTTTTCCTTACAAATTTGTTACTTTTTTAGATGAGTATGAGTAAGAGCAAGAAAGCATGTACTTAAAAATTTATTTGAGATGTGATTTTAGTCTTGACAGTTTATGGGGTTTTTTTTCTCACAAATTTATGACAGATTTCTTGTCAGTAAAGGACTTTCCTGTTGTAAAATTTGATTTTCGTCACTTAAATTGTGGACTTTTTTCCCCTCATAATTTTTGTTTTTGTCTGGCAGATGCCAGTTTTTGTCACTGTAAATTTGGGACTACTGCACATTTGGTTTTTTTTTTTTTTTTTTTTGGGGGGGGGCAGCTCGGTGGGGCAGTGGTTAGTGCTGTGGCATCACAGTAAGGAGGTCATGGGTTTGATCCCACCCCTGACCATCGGTGACCCTTCTATGTGGAGTTTACATGTTGTCCCCATGTCTGCGTGAGTTTTCTCCGGGGCAAAAACATGCAGGTCAGGTTAACTGGCATCAGCTGGGGATTCTGTTCTCTGTGTTGACCCTGCGAAGGACTGGCGGGCTGTCCAGGGTGCACCCAGCCTCTCGCCCAGAAGACACTGGGATAGGCTCCAGCCCCCCCACGACCCAAAAAGGAATAAGCGGTTGAAAATGAATCAATGTACATTTGAGATTTGGTCACATAAATTTGTAAGGGATTTTCTCATAAATTCCAGACATTTTTCTTGTAAATTTATTACTTTTCCCCCCACATCAGTCTGTGCATTTTTCACAAAATTTATGTCTGTTTTAAAATGAATTTACTATGTTTATCCTATTGAATTTGAAAAGCTTGTGGTAAAATTGTGACTTTTTCCACATATATCTTAAACTTAATTTGCAGAGTCAGAATAGGACAATGATTTCAACTCTGATTCCCAAAAATTAAATAAAACTAAATTCATAAAATGACTTAAAATGACCAAAGATACAGTCCTTTCTGTTATATAAGTTTTTATGCCTAATCTCCACACTACTCCAGTGAAAACATCCCGTTTTTTAAAACTTAAATATTTGCAGGTATATTGGCATTTGCTACTATACTGAATAATTTCAGAAAGACCCAAAAATATTCATCATTTTGTGTAATAATGATAACCATAATAAAAACCAAGGCATAGGCGACCCATAGAAGAGCTACAGCTGGCCTGTCTCCTCCTCTGAACTGCGACGCTGTCCTCGAACGGTGGCGTCAGTGATCAAATGCTGCATTCACTTACACCAGTGAATTTGACTATCGGAACTTTTCATAACTAATGAAACAAAGCTTGAACTAAACTATTCCTGAATTCAGCGATATTCTGGGGGCTGGATGTGGCCCGCGGACTGCCAGTTGACATTCACTGCTCCAGCACGTCTTAACAAGGTCACACTGTCTGCACCCATGGCACAGCAACAGCAAATTATTTGCAATTTTTGGACCAATAAAGAAGTGAAATTGAACAATTTCCCAAGGACCTCTCACGGACCCCTTGGGGTCCTTGGAACCCTGGTTGAAAAACAAGGGTCTAAAAAAGTTTCTGGGTTTGGTTTAAAAGTGAAAGAAGAAAAGTGGTGACTATTTTTGGGGTTAAATAGGGTCTATATTAGGCACAGCTCAGTTTTCACCGACTATATTTTGGCTAAATTAAGGCTTGGATGGACTGACCAAATTTAGTCCAAAAAACAACAAAATTATACCTGGTGCTGGGAGAGGATTAAATGAAAACTATAAATAGCTCCTTTAATGACACATAGTTCAGGCTTGTCCTCACTATAGTACAGCGGTCAACTACTGTCCACAGATCATATTTATAGGTAGTCTGCAGGCCATTTTGTACCCCACTTTATTTATGACGCACTTGTTAATTCCAACGCCATATATCACTGCTATTTTTTCACACAAGTTCAAACTAAAGGGAATTGTATGTATAGAATCTGTTCCAGTGATGAAAGGATAATGTTGGAAGAAATTACGAAAGGAAAGACAAAGTGAGAGCAAAAACTAAAGCAGATGCCAGCTAGCGTGTTAGCGCAACAACAGCAGCTACGTACATGAAAGCACTGCAGTGGCCAGTTACAAAGTGGCACACCTGGTTGCCAGACACAGAAAAACTCAGAACAAGCATTTCATTCCAGGCACTGAGATAACGTGGTAAGCTACCATGTAGGACAATTTCGCCCATCCACAAGAGCAAGGATCATCCAATGAGGAACAGCTCTTCAGTTGTATGACTTTGAGAGGTTAGGGTCAGTAAAAACGAAGAACATTGGTTGTATGATACCACACAACAATTAAAGCAAAAACAGTAATTACTAAATGATGTGTTTAGTCTGTGCTTCCTTTAGTCAAACAACCTGAGAACATGGAGTGGTGCGCTTTCTTCCCCCTCAGGCACATTCCAGCTCTACCTTTTCATTAGAATTTTGACTGACTCACAACCATACATTGACAGCTGATTTCACAAGTGTCCAATAACTCAGTTATCCTCTCATTTCTTCTACTCCGTTTAGTCAACTACTCAAAGACTGAGCCTCTTTTTTCTAAAGCTCCTGCCTCTTTACAGAAGAAAAGAGTCTCTTATCTTAAAACAAGAAAATGAAATTGTCAACCAGCAGCGAGCTCACCTTCATCATGCTCTATCCTGATCATACAAATATAGGATAATGCTGTGTGTGCGTCATATATTGTATGATATATGTACACCACACTTCCTCTATCCTGTTTTCTGTGTTCTTCTCCCCTTTGTCCTTCCTAACTAAATTCTTTCTCTTGACCATCCCTCTGCTTTCTTGGACAGAAGGCGCTACTATGAGACCTATGTTAGGTATGTTGTTTGTCTAGGCTTACTCCAAGCAATATGTCTCCACAGCAACACAGGGGCTTTTTTTATTGTATCATTATTTGTTTCATTTTGACATGGAATTTCTCTGGCAAATTTGCTGCATCCATGCCAGGTCAACATTGTGTGCGATATGCTGGCCCTTATGTAGTTTTAAAGTAAAAACAATAATAGTAATATAAAGGTGAGTGGCCACCATCCCGCTGAGCTTCACGCATGTGTCAAGGTGTCAAACTTGCTTTGAAGGAGGTGCCAGATGCCTGAAAACAAGGGCATGTTTGTTCTTAAAAAGTTGTACTGCTATGTTTTTTTAATACTTACATCCTTTATACAGCACACTCCTGCATTTAGTAACCTTCATGAGTCCTCACCTTTAACAGAACTGTGATTTGATTAATATATTGATGTGCAGCCCAAAGTGTCTGCATTTGCGCTAAGTAAAGGAGCTGTCATTTGAATTGCTGCCCCTGTAGGCTTGTTTCTGCATGGTAGTGCATGGCCCCTATAGAGAGCCTAAGTCACGCCCCCTCTACTTCCGTACATGGGATCTTAAATTGGAAAAAATTCTCCACTGAAATGAATGGCAAGAGCGAAATTATCTTTTGATCTCAATCGAATTTTGCCACAAGTTGCACATATGTTTGTCAATTTAAAAGATAATTTTCCACATAAATAACGGTGTAGGGTGTTGCCTAACTGTTACGCTATAAGGTTGCAAAAATACGTAAATTAAAAAATTACAAACACAGATGGACGGCACTTCCATCATTTTTTTCAAAGCGCGCCCAGGGTGAAGTAACTAACAGTCCTCCGGATCAGCTGCAGCTCACACAAAGCAATACCTTTGTGTTGTTTTTCTCCTCTTTGGATCCTTCTTTCATCGGTCAGGAAACGGGAGGTGAGGTTTTAGTGATCTCCCGCCATGATCGTGTTTGGTGGTGTGGGATGATGGGGAATGGAGTCCGCTAAACGTATTCACAAAAACTAAATATTACGTTATTATATGACAACCAACAACTTTTTTTACGTGGAAAATTATCTTTTAAATTAACAAACATCATACGTGTAACTCGTGGCAATCTGGATCAAAAGATAATTTCGCTCTTGCCATTCATTTCAGTGGAGATTTTTTTCCGATTTAATGTCCCATATGCGGAAGTAGAGGGGGCGTGACTTAGGCTCTCTGTAGCAGTAATACACTGAGCAGCATCAGTGCGCATGGCCTAATCCCGGTCCACTGACTCTCTGCCAGGTCCCACAGAGGAGATGGTCGCCACCCTACCATCCGCAGGGAGGAGGAGTTTGATGAAGACCGTTTCTCCGGGGAGTATTACAGTGGGGAAGAGTTTTATGAAGACGACAGTATGCTGTCAGGGGACAGGTATTTATCTCTCTGTCTTCTTTTATGTGTTTACCTCACAGACTGTGTATGAATGTGGATGATTGCTTTCATGTAGAAATATGAAGCTGTACATCCTGGATTTAGGACACGGTCATCTTTTGCTTTTGACCTTGTTTGCAGCAGGAGTCTGCACAGAAAGAAAGCGAGCCGTGGCATCAAGTTTCCATCTGTACGACGGCTCATTAATGTCTATGTTGCGCGCCATATTCAGTTCCCTCAAGCACGAGCAGGCATGACCACACCCCTATTTTTATAACATCAGATAATTAAAAAAGAACAGATTTTTTTTTTTTTTTAAATGAACAGTTGAGGATACATAAGCATGCTAAGAACTACTTATGAGCACAGATATCATCTTTTAGAAAAAAAAAATATTCAAGGAGCATTTTTACTTTTTAATTTGGCAGAATGTCACACACCATAATGAGGAGAGGAGGGACTAATCGTCTTACTGCAGCCAGCCACCAGAGGCACAGGCATGAGTTTTTGAGAGCACTTATGCTCAAGTTATGTGAGGAAACAAAAAAGGAATATAAATTATTTTTTAGCTCATTCCAGCATAGGTGAAATGATGAGAAGGAACTTGCTGGATGTTCCCCTAACTCGCACACACCACCATCCTCAGGTGGGTCTGCATCCAGGTTTTGCTCAAAGTCAAATTTACAAGATAACAGTATGTGTCATTTCAGCTTTAGCCCAGACTACATGCTGGTATAAGTAGAGTGAAGTAAAGCCTTTTGGAGACCTTGCGATGTGCTCATCAGGCCAGAACTGACGATCTGGTTGGATAACGCAGCCCAAACTTTGTCCTGCACAGGTATCAGAACAGTGACACAGAGTATGAGACCCCCAAAGGCTACCACCACCCTGACAGTTACTATGACGATGACGAACAGCCTCTCTATCGAGACTCACGGAGGTCACCGAAGAGAAGGTTGCTGCCTGCCACGCCTCAAGGTATCTCCATACATGCACCCATCATTGCATGGTGTCCAAAACATGTTTAAACAAACTATTTTACATTAGTCTATTGTTAGATTTATTGTGTTTTTGCTTATGCTGACTGTAGTTCATTCCGTGTACATTGCACACACTATCAATGATGAGGTGAACTGTCTACATTGCTGCTTTTAAATCCTCAGTTATCAAATAAAGAGAATTTAAGATGAAGCAGTGTGGTCGGTACTGGTTAGTTTTAAGGGTTTACTAGTGTTGTAGTCAAGACCAGACCGAGAACAGAGTCTCCCAAGATAAGACATGGACTACAAGGCGTCAAGACTAAGTTGAGACGAAGATGTTACTGTACTGTGTAAACACAGGGGTCTCTTGGGCTTGACTTGTTCTCAACTTCTTAAAGTCTCGGTCTCTGTACAGTCTGGTCTTAGTCTAGTCTTCGTGTGGTCTTGACTACATTAGGTTTTACCCTAGATTAAAGTGGAAAACATGCATATTTAATGAAATAATATATCCAGTATAAATGTTTCATGCTTTACAATGCATCACTTACAGTATAGGTCAGTTTATAAAAAAAAAAAAACTTTTTTTTTTTTTATTTAAAAAAAAATCAGTAAAACTTAAGATTTTTTTCATTTTCAAGTTTATTTTTTATATTATTCACAGACTTATTGGGATATTTTATTCCTAAACTCTTGGCATTTTATGACTGTTAAAAGTGTTGTTGGTGATTCTCAAAATTTTCCTTTCCAAAAAAAAAAAAAAAAACCCTTCTCTAATATGTCAACAAAATGAAACTATAATTTTGAGCCAGGCTGTATCCAATGTTGGGATGCTTGACACATTTAAGGCTGCAATTTCAGAAAAAAATGTAATTCTTTTACCTTGTAATATAAATAATCAACTGTAAACACTTTCTTTGAAACCTTATAGTTGATTTAGTTGACTAAGACTAAAGACTGTACAACTGTGTCACAAATCCACATTATTACTATGTTTCTCTAAAGCTACAACGCTGTCTTTGTTCCTGGATCAAATGGTTTATATTCCTGCATTTACTTGCAGTACCTCAGTATGAGTGTTTTATCCTTGCTGCTAAATTTCCCCACACAACATTTGATCCCCCTTTTTGGCTTGTCCAGGTCACAGAAGGCCGTCCTTCAACTTTGAGTGTCTGCGCAGACAAAGTAGCCAAGATGAGCTTCCACATCAGCGTACCGCTCTACCACTGCACCTTATGCAGCACCAGGTAATAATGGCCTCATGATGTGTTTTGGTCACATCAGGGTTGTTGTAAGCCATGTAGAGCTCTGGAAAAAAAAATTAAGAGCCCAAAGAGACCCCTGCAAAATTATCACTTTATCTGGTTTTCTTTTGTGTTTAAGTAAAGTGAACAACTTTGTTTTATTCTCTAACCTCCTGAAAACAACTCACCCAAATTCCAAATCAAAGTGTCATCATTTAAAGCATTTGTTAGAGAAAATGGCAACTGACCAAAACAGCAACAAAGATGTTGCGTTTAGATGTGCTTTTAGATCAGGTAATACAAAGAAAACAAGTTCATGATCATTCTTAAACACTCAGATTTTTATTCACAGCTTTCATATGTCTTACCATGCTTAGATGATGATCTAATCAGCACCTCCTTAAGTAGACTGAGGCGTCTTTGTGTTGGAATTCAACAGATACTCAAACTGAACGGCAGCCATACATGTAGAGAAGCTAAGTTGGGAAAGATTTTGGAGTGGTCTCTTTTTTTTTTTTTCCAGAGCTGTATGTGTTGCTGCCTTTGTTTATGTATTATGTATCGATAGAAAAGTAGCAAAGACCAAATTAAGACAAATCTTGATGCAAGTGTGCAGCTATGGAAGAAGAAAAAACTTGGGATGTTTACATGCTCCAGTCGTGAGCAGTAATGAATCCGGCACAATCTGACAGCACTCCAGGTATTATTTTTGCTGCGCTGTGTAATCTCTCTCTCCCCTTGCAGGTTATGGCCGTAGCAGGCCTGGACTCCAGCAGAGCCCACCGCCTCTCCCCAACCCGCTCCACTCGCTCCTGGGCCACGCCCCCTGCAACACCGGCCAGTAAAGACCAGTCACCCTACTACACCCCTCTGATCCATGTGGACCACCCACGCAGGGAGAGTGTCGTCAGCAGCCAGGTGTCTGTGCGCAAGAGCTCTTGGTACACAGATGATCCTGATTTTTCCCAGAGGACGTACTCACCCATCCACCTGCAGGTGCCGCCAGAGTACCACAATCAGTACCACCAAAAGAGGGGCAGCGCCACCAGCCTCGTGGAAGCAGTGAGTCCAAGACTGTTCTGTGGCATTCTTTTATAGATTTATTCTGTTATCCCCAAACAAGGTGCAAGACTTTAAAACACGAATAACACGTATTTTCTGGTGTGTTGCTCAGGTTTTGATATCAGAAGGGCTTGGGAGATACGCCAAGGATCCAAAGTTTGTCGCTGCCACAAAGCACGAGATAGCAGACGCGTGTGAGATGACTATAGATGAGATGGAAAGTGCCGCCAGCCATCTACTGAATGGAGGGATGGCTACGGACATCAATGGGGTCAACGTGTTTCCAATTCTGACTCCAAGGGACTACGAACTGCAGGACACGGCAGCCAGCTATAGTGACGAGGAGCCAGAGACAGAACCCAGACCTCCTTATGAGGAGGACCTGGCGGACGAGATGATTTGCATCACGACTTTATAGCAGCAGCTGGTGGAATTTGTACATAAGAACCTTGAGAGACATTAGTCATTAAAAAAATAAACAGAAAAAAAAATGCATCTGGCTCTGACCCAAAGAAGTGCCTTTTACATTGAAGGGAAAAGGCATATAGCAGAGAGACAGAAGTCCCGTCCATTTAATTGTTCTCCACCTGCCAGCAGCTACCATCCCGGCCAAGGGACAGACTGGACCTGCCTTCCAACGGCCTTCACCTGGTGGTAGGACGCAGGTTCAGCCTGGAGCCGGTCAGAGACGGGGACACTGACGCCACAGGAAGAGATGGAGGAACTGGCGGAGGTGTGAGAAACTCTAACGGGCGTTTCTCTAAGGGTGATGACAATCAGATGTAAGATGTCATTACCTCACTCCCTTTTTTAAGGTTTGGTATATCATGCAAGTTTTCAATGCAAGTATAGAGAGGCATATAGTTAACAAAAACAACAACAAAAAAAAACTTGATCCCTTTGATGTTAGAGCAGCAAGATTGCTAAAGCTGAGTCGAAGCGTAAAAAGCACCTGTAGAGTTGTACCAGATTATGCAGGAAACCACTTATAGCATCATTCAACTTGAGATATGTACTTTTGACGCAACAAATGCATTTGTGATAAATGCACTAGCAGGCAGGTTATTTTGAAGTTTTAGAATAGCCTGATTAATATTTCATAGTTGATATGCTGTAAATTGTATTATAAAAAAGAAACTTTGTAAAGAGATATTCTATATTTTGTAATTATGTATCATTTAAAAGATCAGCAATACAGACCCTTGTGACTCCTGATATGCTACAAAAGCAAACTCGCATTATTTTACAAGGCACACTATTCTGATATTCATTTGCCTTTTATTTTTTGCTAATATGCACCCTTTGTTCTGCCTGTAAAAACAACATACCTTCTGTTTGTGTGTCCCCACTGCTGCACAAGATATGCAAAAAGCTTTTTTTCTTATGATCCATGCGTGTTTCACCAACAAACGAGCATCTCTAGAAGACAAACCCCTTTGATCCAGTTTCCACTACACATATTTGGCTTGCATATTTTGTGCAGGAAGTGCACATGATTTTAAAATGCATAGTGCATTAATGATGCTGCTTTTTTTAGTTGAGTCAAACTGAGGTTTTATTAGTCCCTTCTGAAATGCCTTTTTGCTACTGAAGGAGTGAAAAAACAGACAGATGGAAAGAATGGGGGGGGAAATTAATGTTTCTCAAAGCTTGTGCCGGTATTTTCCACGGCATGCTGTTGATCACGGTGTGATTCCATTAAACCTCGTGCTGAATCTTCGCAATCACATCTTAGCCTTTGTGCAGCGTGAGAGGGCTCGGAGACACATGCACACACCCAAATGTCAGAAATATCCCAACGTGTGGAAGGACTGAGGGTGTCCTGGTGTCAGGATGCTGGAGAGAGGCAAAGCAATATTAACCCCCACCACCCCCAGCACCCCTTCCTCTCTTAGCCTGCCTGGCTTACCTCGATTGGCGGCGACGACAGCATATCATCATCTCAGCTTATCTGTTTGTCACAGTGTCCCATGGTGAAGTCTTTGGTCGAACGTGGATTTTGGTTTTGATTAATGGCGCTTGGATAAAGAAGGTTAAAAAGGGTGGGGGGGCATGTGAACCTCACAAACTCATTAATTGCTCTGTCACACAAGAGTATTGGACTAAATAAATCAAAAATAGGCTTTATAGGCATTACCACGGGGCATTTTTTTTTTGATCGCGACAATGATATTTAAGGTCCATGTGATCTGTTCAGTGTTTGATTTGTAGGTGAGTGTACTCTTAACGCAACCGGATACTGTCATGAAAATGTAGGTTTTCCATTCTGTGTGCACATTGAAAGGGCTCTTTGACTTGTTTGTGAGTAAAAAAAAACAACAAAAAAAACAAATGTGTTCTAGTCCTTTTGTTGATAGCTGTCATATAAAAGGACCAATGCACATGAAAAGGCACATTGTACTATTCGTAGCAATTACAGTACTGATGAACTGAAGATATGCATTATTTTGTAAAGAGTTTTAAAAGTTGTGTTAAACTAAAGATGAGAACTTACTTTTACCTCATGTCAGGAAATCCTGAGAAAAAAGAGAATAATGATTTGGTTCAGTCCGTACCAATGGTATTTAAATATTAGCACATAGCTGTTTGTCTCTGCACAAGTAACTGTATAGTGCTTTTGTTTCTCCTTTTTCTAAACAGATTTGTGTATTTAGGTGAGACTATTTTGTACTTTTTGTGACTGTGTGTATGGTTTAGTGGGATCTATATATGTCATTTACACCTCACCTTATAATGCTGGGAATGAACGAGTATTAAAAAACAAAAACATTTTTCAAGGTGCACTGTTCCTCTGTTTTGCAGGTAAAGGGATAAAAATGGCAAAGATCCAGTTTACAGAGAAATGCAATGTTGCTTTGAACATTTCTATGAGTTTCCTTCATCTTGTCATGGTCATTATTAAATATTAATGTTCAGAAAGTTATCATGAAATAGGAGAAAATGTAAAATATGTACAGCATGGAAAGACCCATGGTAATGTTCTCTACTTGAAAGTCTCTATCTGCTCCTTAATATTTTTATTTGGTAAACATCATTTCTCTTAGTAGCAAATGCTTTACTATAATCCTCTAGGTTTTGTATCAATGCATTTTTTTTTTTTGTATTTTTCATTTTATTTGGGCCTTGACTTTATTTAAATCAATACTGATATTTTATTTTGTATTGATCATTATTGAATAAACTTAATCTGAAATACTGGCTGTGATCTATTTATGTTCTCCACTTTACATAAAGGCAAATACAGAGGTGGGTAGAGTCACCAGGAACTACTGATGTCAAACTAGTGTTTCCTTATATTAATTACTCTGATATAAGAGTAGTTAGTCAAATTAGAAAATTAGTCAAATAAAAGTAAGGGTCCCTTTACACAGACGGAGGTCATTGGGTGACCACCGTGAGATCAGAAATTAACCCGATATCCCAATGATCTCCTAAAGCCTCAAAAAAGCCATTTCTGTGTAAGGGTTTGGGCGATTGTTATACGATTTTCATGGCAAACTATAGAGATCTTTGAGAGATCAGAGAGACCAGGAAGATTTCCAAAAGACCAGGAGAGCTTATTGAGGGATCACAGAGTTTGATGGTGGGGATGTTTGAGAGATGTTTGAAAAAAATGAAAAATGGCCAGATCTTTCAACAATCGATCAGTGATCTCTCAGCAGTCACCAAGCTCTCTCAATGAGTTCTCAACTGATCACAGCAAACAAGAAGGGGCTCAGAGCCGATCGCTGATGTAATTCCACCCCCACCTTGAATCCGTCTGTCACTTCTGCGCACACCTCACCACCATCTCACTGTCCTTATACATGTCCTGCACCACCCTCACATAATTTTCTGCCACTCCTGACTTCCTCTTGTGGCACACTATCATATGCTTTCTCTAGATCCACAAAGACGCAGTGCAACTCCTGACCTTCTCTATACTTCTCCATTAACTCTTACAGCAAACATTGCATCTGCAGTCCTCTTTCTGGGCATGAAACCGTACTGCTGCTCACTGATTGTCACCTCTCCTCTTAAACTGGCTTCATTTTATTTAACCAGACAAGACAGATTCTTATTTACAACTGTGGCCTGGGGGAAGGGACAAGGGGCAAACAAACACTAGACAAATATATAAATTAAAAAAAAATATGAAAACAGAGTTAAAACACATAGTCATAACAGCTAAAACAAAACATACTATCACAATACATAACATAGACATAGCTAAAATATATACATAGAAGCAGCCAAAGAGGACAGGTTAGTTGTTGAACCTTATCATGTTATGTCTAGCAGCTCGAGTGGCAATAGCATTCTTCCTTAACATGGTTCGTAATCACAGTTTTAAAGACTGCTTTAGAGACAAAGGCATCCAACTTAAGTGTTTTTTGTAGGCCATTCCAGTCTCTGGCTGCAGCAGACTGAAAGGATGACAAACCTATTGACGATTTTGTTTTTGGGACTGTCAACCAAATTAAATTTGTTGAACAACTCTTTCCCATATCTTCATAGTGTGGCTGATCAACTTTATAAGATAAGATAAGCCTTTATTAGTCCCACAGTGGGGAAATTCCAGGATTGCAACAGCACAGGGACAGCTCTGTAGTTACTACAGCGCTGAGGATCACCTTTATTCTTGGTACCAAAACACTCCTTAGGAATCCTCACATTCTCTAAGATTGTGTTAAACAATCTGGTTTGAAAGTCTATTGCCATGTCTCCTAAACATCTCCATACCTCCACAGGTATGTCACCTGGACCATCCGCCTTTCCACTCTTCATCCTCTTTTATAAACTGGTGAAACATCTCAAATCAGTGAAATAAAAAATATGACCAAATGTACTTTAGTAAAGGTACTGTTTTTTTTCTTCACAAATGTACTCACGTAAAACATTTCAGGCAAATTTTAACATTATGATCGTTAAATGTGTTGATTTCAGGAGGGAGACACTTTGTTTGTCTCAATCATGGTCGTCGCCTCTGATGCCTCGTCCTCCACCCACGGCTCTCTCCCACACAGCAGGAAGGGCACGGCATATTTACGGAACTAAAGGACACACAAACATAGAGTCCATGAAGAATTCTACCATAGAAATCATTACATTAGTATGCATGCAAACATTATTCATAATTATTTAAATTAATATCAATAAAGTCACATGGATATCAGGAATTTACCACATACTGTAACTATTAGTATAAACAGTGAATGATTTTTGTCACCCAAGAAAATGAATGAATGATTATTTTCCTGAGGCCATCTGACAAAGAAGGAAAGAACTACTTCGTAATGAAAGCAGCTCAACAGAGAGGTGATATGGCATTGAGGTCCAAACACGTGTATTTTGCTTTTTGGAGGGCGGGGATTCTCAATCTATCGGTCAGTTTAAAGGATAATTGTATGAAACTTGGCCAGGATTTGTCTTTTATGATGATTTTTAAAATTCCATGACCTCCTCTATTGCGAGGTGTATAGAATAGTAAATTGGCATATATGTCTACTCATTACCTTGTGCCCACTTTGATCCCAGTGACTCCCATTATAACCACATATTTTTGATAGGTGAGTTCGTGTAAAAGGGCTGGATGTTATAACCCCTTGCTTACAACTGTTGGGAGAGTCACTTGAAGAAAGCTGCCAAGTGACATTGCAACCACAAGGACACATCCTCAGTTGTGTACCTCAGCATCACAGGGTGTTTCAGCCTTTTAATCACAAGACACCCTCTGCTGAGGCAGGCCCACCACAGGTTGATCAAGCCTGGATGAGTGTCCTGGGGTTAGCTAGCTGCCTTGGCTGCCCAGATGGCATCCTTCCTCTTGATCAACAGACAGTGAATAGCCCGTTCTGCCGTGTCAGCTGGTTCTTTGAGTCCTCTTCTGTGGGCCTGACCCCTGACTCCCAGTTTCCTGAGGAGCTTTGCTGTTCAACTTGCTACAAAGCCCCTACATCCCACCTCAACTGGGCACAACTTCACATTCCAGCCTCGGTCTTCTGTTTTAGCTGTGAGACTGGTGTATCGAAGTTTCTTGCGCTCGAACACTTCACTGATCTCATCCTCCCAGGGCACTGTCAGCTCAATGATGCAGACCTGGACCTGGACCAGAAAACCAAATATGGTCGCAGGGTGGTTGTGGCAACTTCAGATGGAAAAATAGGCCTCTGTCCAAGGTCCACTTGCATATCCCAATCCCTGGCTGCATTCAGTGGGCTGAGGTCTGGAGGAGAGGGGTTGGTCTTCACTTTTTGGCCTTCTCAGATGAAGAAAGTGGCTTGTTGGGAGTTTTTCCTGGTTATTGACAGATTGGGTATTGATTGATACCCTCCTGCACTCAAGGATGACCGCCAGGCACTTCAGGACCTGACTGTGTCGCCAAGTGTATCTGCCCTGGGTTAAGCTCGACTTGCATCCAACCAAGATATCCATGAGAGCTGCAGGGGCTGCACACAGGGGGCAAGCTGCTTCCTCTCCCAGCCAGAGATTTAAACTGGTAGGAGAGGGCAGGACGTCGTATGTGGCTTTGATGATAAGCTAAACCTATTCGACTCCATGCTCCACAGCTCACTCCATGTGAGTCTCCTCTTTTCAACACCCTCCCACTTCGTCCAGCAGCCCTGTCTCACCTATGCTACAGCTTTGGCTCGTCTTGATGCTTCTTCCTAATGACGCACTTCCTCTATTACCATGGCTCGACGTTCAGTGGTAGTCGCCTTTTGCCAGGTAGGTGTCCTTGTCCCCAGTCCAAGGCCTCCCCTGTCCTGTTGGACATGGCCTACGATTTCTCAATGGTGAAGAGCGGATTTAGCATCGAGCACAGCTGCAGCTGGGATCCACTTCCTCCCTGTTGCTAGGGTAGGGGCAACTCATCTCACGACAGGATCCTGGGATTCTTTGAGGGACAGGTCCAGTTTCACTTTAACACATTTATATTCTTCCACCAGGCTAAAGGCTGGCAGAGAGAGAGAGTCCCATCACTGTAGAGTCCAATGCTGCTGAGGCACCTTGGGAGTCCAAACCACTTCCTCACTTGAGAGTTGACCAGCCTCTCAAGGCGGTTGGCATGAAATAATAATAATAATAATAATAATAATAATAATAAGACCTCAATGATTGTTAAAGGCCACATGAGTCTGGGTAGAAGTCCAAACTGAAAGCACCAAAGCTTCAATTTTCCTGGTAAAGCGGTGTTATTGATTTGCTTTAGCCCAGTGACTGTGTCCTGCCGGAGTTGTTCCAGTTGTTGTGTGTCTTTGAGGTCTGCATTATGCCATCGTCCAAGGCTCTTGATAAGACTTCTCCAGGATTATTGGGATTGGTGCATTGCTAATGTGAAGCCGTTCGTTTGTCACATGGCCTTTGACAATGGAGATACTGCGGGATTTGCTTGGTTTTATCTCCATCCGTGCCCATGTGATGTTCTCCTGGAGTTTCTGCAACAGGTGTTGGGTGCAGGGTTTAGTTGTCATGGTGGTTATGTCATCCATGTATGCTCTGAATGGTGGCAGACAGACCATTCCCGGACTTTTCACCTGAACTTGTCTTTTATGATGATTTTTAAAATTCCATGACCCCCTCTATTGGAAGGTGTATAGAATAGCAGATGTGCATATATGTCTACTTATTACCTTGTGCCCACTTTGGTCCCAGTGACTCCCATTATAACCACATATTTTTGATATACTGTAATCCTGACATATTACAATGCCTTTCCCATGAATACCCAATAAATCTAAGCTTCTGCCTTCAAAATACAGGGAAAACAGATTTTAGGTGTGATGCCCCCCCCAAAAAACAAAACATCAGGGGCAGCAGAACTTCACATCAGGTTTCAATGAGGCCTGGTTCTTTTTCCTTGTAAGATGCATGGCAATAAAAAAGCTGAACAATATAAACTGGTGTGTTGGGATTGATATAAAAGAGTAGCATGAATGTGGTTGAGAATAAGAATGAGGAGGAGCAGAAGGAGGAAGAGACAATGGAGAATGACACATCTCCATGAAGATCAAGAAATGGGGAAATCCTGTGTCTCCCACACATAAAGAGGCCCTGCCATTCTTTCCTCTTCCTATCTTGACCTCAGGCACTTGCCAGGATCAGCAGCCCTGAGACTGCATTTGACCTTTTTTTTTCCCTTTTACCTTATTTACAAGACAGTAGTGAGACCTGCTATGCTGTATGGTTTGGGGATGATGGCACTGACACAAAGACAGGAGGCGGAGGTGGAGATGACAGGGGTGAAGATGCTAAGATTTTCATTGGGAGTGACTAGGAAGGACAGAATTAGAAATGAGTATATCAGAGGGACAGCTCAGGTTGAGTGGTATGGAGACAAAGTAAGAGAGGCAAGGCTGAGATAGTTTGGACATGTGCAGAGGAGGGATAGTGGATATATTGGACAAAGGATGTTGAAGATGGAGGTGCCAGTCAATTCAATTCAATTCAATTCAACTTTATTTATATAGCGCCATTTCACAACAACAGTCATCTCATAGCACTATCAACTGTAGGGGGGACCCCCACAGTTGCAGAAAGACCCCAGTAATCAGGCGATCCCCTGTGAGCAAGCACTTGGCGACGGTGGAGAGGAAAAACTCCCTTTTAACAGGAAGAAACCTCCAGTAGAACCAGGCTCAGGGAGGGGCAGTCATCTGCTGCGGCTGGCTGGGGGTGAGGGGATAGAGAAGAAGAAAAGAACAGACATGTAGAGAGCAAACAGCACGATGGGGACTCAATCTATGGGAGAGAACAAACAAATGTTAATGACCAGCAAAAAAAAATATTTCATAGAGAGTGAGGAAAGGAGTGAGGCCCAGTGCATTACTGGAGGTCCCCCGGCTGACTAAACCTATTAGCAGCATAACTAAGGGAGGGTTCAGAAACACATGATCCCTCCCTAATTGTAGGCTATATCAAAAAGGTAGGTTTTAGCCCTATTCTTAAAAACAGAGATCGAGTCTGACTCCCGAATCCAGATTGGCAGCTGATTCCACAGGAGAGGAGCTTGATAACTGAAGGCTCTGCCTCCCATTGTACTTTTGGAGATTCTAGGTATTACAAGTAATCCTGCATTTTGGGAGCGTAGTGCTCTGTTAGGATGATACGGTAGTATCAGATCTTTTAAATAAAAAGGAGCCTGATTGTTTAGAGCTTTATAAGTAAGAAGAAGGATTTTAAACTTAATTCTAAACTCTATGGGAAGCCAATGAAGGGAGGCCAGAACCGGAGAGATATGATCTCTCTTTCTAGTACCTGTTAAAACTCTTGCTGCAGCATTTTGGATCAGCTGAAGACTTTTTAAAGATGTTTTAGGACAGCCTGATAATAAAGAATTACAATAATCTAATCTCGAGCTAACAAAAGCATGGATCAGCTTCTCAGCATCACTCTGAGACAAGATGCTCCTAATCTTGGCAATATTACGCAAATGATAGAAGGCAGTCTTAGAAACAAATTTAATATGTGAATTGAAGGACAAATCCTGATCAAAAATAACTCCAAGGTTCCTCACAGAGCTATTAAGAGAAAGAGTAACTGCATCCAAACTGAAAGTTTGATTTGGAAAGGAATTTCTAAGGTTTTTTGGACCAACAAGAATGACTTCAGTCTTATCTGAATTTAATAGCAGGAAATTACAAGTCATCCAAGCTTTGATTTCCTTAAGACAGGCTTCTAACTTGGCTAATTGATTAGTATCATCTGGCTTCATTGACAGGTATAATTGTGTGTCATCTGCATAACAATGAAAATGTATACAGTGCTTTCTAATAATGTTGCCTAACGGAAGCATATATAAACTAAAAAGAGTAGGGCCTAACACAGATCCCTGTGGAACTCCATGACTAAGCTTTGAGCTGAGAGAAAACTCATCATTTACATGAACAAACTGGAACCTATCAGATAAATAAGATCTAAACCACTGCAACGAAGTTCCATTAAGTCCAACATAGTGTTCTAATCTATCAAGTAGAATATTATGATCAATAGTATCAAAAGCTGCACTAAGATCTAAAAGGACAAGTACAGAAACTAGTCCATTATCAGATGCAATGGCAATGAGGAGGTCGTTAGTGACCTTCGCTAAGGCTGTTTCAGTACTATGATGGATTCTAAACCCAGATTGAAACTCCTCAAGTAAACCATTTCCCTGCAGGTGGTCAAATAATTGTGCAGCAACAACTCTTTCTAAGATTTTTGAAATGAAAGGGAGATTAGACATTGGTCTATAGTTAGCTAAAGCTCCTGGATCTAGCGTTGGCTTTTTGAGTAAGGGTTTAATTACAGCCGTTTTAAAAGCCTGCGGTACATGGCCTAAAGTTAATGAAGAATTGATTATATGAAGAATAAAGCTACCAATAAGTAGCCACCAATAAGTGGTCTTCCTCTTTTCCTCAGGAGGAAAAGAGGAAGACCACAGAGAAGATTCATGGATGTGGTGAAGGAGGACATGGAGAGGGTTAGGTGTTACAGAGGAAGATACAAGGACTAGGCTGAGATGGAGGCAGATGATCCACTGTTGAGATCTGTGAAGACCCCAAAGGGAGCAACTGAAAGGAGAAAAAGAAGATCTGATCATTTCTTTTGCAAGTTTAGGGTACCTATTCCTGCCGTCAGCAGACATGTACAGACGTGGACAAAATTGTTGGTACCCCTCTGTTAATGAAAGAAAAACCCACGGTGGTCACAGAAATAACATGAATCTGACAAAAGTGGTAATAAATAAAAATTCTATGAAAATTAACCAATGAAAATCAGACAATGCTTTTGAATTGTGGTTCAACAGAATTATTTTAAAAAACAAACTCATGAAACAGGCCTGGACAAAAATGATGGTACCCCTAGAAAAGATTGGAAAATAATGTGACCATAGGGACATGTTCAACCAAGATGTGTCCTCTAATTAACATCACAGGTGTCTACAAACTAGGGCTACACGGTGGCGCAGTGGTTTAGCACTGAGGCAGCACAGTTTCACCCTCGGCCGGGGGATCGCGGGGATCATGAGATCGTGGGTTCGATCCCAGCCCCCGACCAGCAGTGAGCTGTGTGGAGTTTGCATGTTCTCCCCGTGTTGCGCGGGTTTACTCCGGGATTTCTCCGGTTTCCTCCCACGCACCAAAAACATGTAGGTTTAGGGCGCTCGCGCACGCAGCGACCAGCAGCCGGGGGCTTGTCACCAGACTGCAAACCAAGTCTACCTACGGCTACAAATAAGTAACAAAAAAAAAAACAAAAACAAAAAAAACTTGTAATCAGTCAGTCGGCTTATTTAAAGGGTGACAAGTAGTCACTGTGCTGTTTGGTGACATGGTGTGTACCACATTAAACATGGACCAGAGGAAGCAAAGGAGAGAGTTGTCTCAGGAGATTAGAAAGAAAATTATAGACAAGCATGTTAAAGGTAAAGGCTATAAGACCATCTCCAAGCAGCTTGATGTTCCTGTGACTACAGTTGCACACATTATTCAGAAATTTAAGATCCACGGGACTGTAGCCAACCTCCCTGGACGTGACCGCAGGAGGAGACGGATAATACGAATGATAACAAAAGAGCCCAGAACAACCTTTAAACACATTCATGGTGAACTCCAAGGTCAAGGTACATCAATGTCAGATCGCACCATCCATTGTTGTTTGAGCCAAAGTGGACTTCATGGGAGACGACCAAGGAGGATACCACTGTTGAAAACAAATCATAAAAAAGCCAGACTGGAATTTGCCAAACTGCATGTTGACAAGCCACAAAGCTTCTGGGAGAATGTCCTATGGACAGACGAGACAAAACTGGAACTTTTTGGCAAGGCACATCAGCTCTATCTTCACAGACACAAAAATGAAGCATACCAAGAAAAGAACACTGTCCCAACTGTGAAACATGGAGGAGGTTCTGTTATGTTCTGGGGCTGCTTTGCTGCATCTGGCACAGGGAGTCTTGAATCTGTGCAGGGTACAATGAAATCTCAAGACTATCAAGGTATTCTAGAGAGAAATGTGCTGCCCAGTGTCAGACAGCTTGGTCTCAGTCGCAGGTCATGGGTCTTGCAACAGGATAATGACCCAAAACACAGCTAAAAACACCCAAGAATGACTAACAGCGAAACATTGGACTATTCTAAAGTGGCCTTCTATGAGCCCTGATCTAAATCCTATTGAACATCTGTGGAAGGAGCTGAAACATGCCGTCTGGAGAAGGCACCCTTCAAACCTGAGACAACTGGAGCAGTTTGCTCATGAGGAGTGGGCCAAAATACCTGCTGAGAGGTGCAGAAGTCTCATTGACAGTTACAGAAATTGTTTGATTGCAGTGATTGCCTCAAAAGGTTGTGCAACAAAATATTAAGTTAAGGGTACCATCATTTTTGTCCAGGCCTGTTTAATGAGTTTGTTTTTTAAGATAATTCTGTTGAACCACAATTCAAAAGCATTGTCTGATTTTCATTGGTTAATTTTCATAGAATTTTTATTTATTACCACTTTTGTCAGATTCAAGTTATTTATGTGACCATTGTGGGTTTTTCGTTCATTAACAGAGGGGTACCAACAATTTTGTCCACGTCTGTAGGTGGCCCATGCGCCTGCTCTACCACATGATAGACAGATCATGCTATAATACGTATGTCCTGTTGACCTCTGTGGACCCCAATAATGCATGTTTTGTCTTTTTCCCATTGAAAAAAAATCAGGGGTTCTTATGGCAAAATAAGCATAAAAACATAAAAAACTAGATAAGCACTCAGAGAGCACATACCTCCGCCAAGGCTCCTTCCGTCCCTCATGAATCTTCTCCTAAATGTAATGGGTTTGTTTTGGAGGATTCTTGCTAACAGACTGTGAGAAGTTAAGAGCCTTGGTGGAAGTATGCGCTCTCAGATCATCATCAAAATGTAATGGGTTCATCCTTGGCCCAGGGGCTACCTCTGGTGAAAATTTTATCAAAATCCATCCAGTAGTTTTTGCGTAATCCTGTTAATAGATGGACCGTTTACTGTACTGTTTATGGATTACAACAAATCTGATTTCAAAGACCAGGGGCCTCATGTACAAAGGGTAACTGCGCACAAAAACATGGCGTACGTCCTTTTCCACGGAAACTTTCAGATGCATCGAGAATGAAATGACCATGGAAATATGCACAGCCCCACGCAAACTTCATGGCTGCCATACGTACATTTCTACAGATATTGGTCTGTTGGCGACACTTAGAGGTGATGTTGGGAGACTGATAATGATGTGAAAATTATTGTACACACCAGAGACACGTGATGAACAAACATCCAAGTGGCGCAATTAGATGAGTGGATATAAAAGTAAGCACAAAAAAGTGCAGAAAATGCCTCTAACAACAGAGGATTAGAGGATGTTGCAAATTGCGCAGTGAGAAGAGAAAGGTTATTTAGAGACAGAGAAGATTTTCTGGCTCAGGATGATGACTGGCTTGTCAGCCGGTTCAGGTTTCCATGGGCAGTCCTTGTGGATCTGTGCTCAGAGCTATGGCTGCTCTTGGTGCATGACAGAGCGAGAAGCTGTGCGCTGCCCGTCCCAGTGCAGGTGCCGACAACACTGGGGTTTCTGGAAACAGGCATTCCAGAGGGAGCTGGTAGACCGATTGGGAACCTCCCAGTCAACCCTGAGCCGAGCTGTACCAGCTGTGTGGAATGGCATTATCCGGCTGTCACCCAGGTTCATCATATTCCCATACAATGCAGTTGAACAGGCCAACATCAAAGCGCAATTTGCAGCCAGAGCCGGTTTTCCTAATGATTCTAATGAACAGCATTGTTGGGAACAAACTACAAGCTGGTACTGTGCGGATGTCTGGCTTCTTGGTGAGTAAATTCATGTAATTGTCCTAATAATAACCCACCTCATACGCAACACACCTGTGCGCCCCACAAATATCACCCTGTCTTCAAGGCTTCATTAATTCAATTCAATTCAATTCAACTTTATTTATATAGCGCCATTTCACAACAGTCATCTCATAGCACTATCAACTGTAGGGAGGACCCCCACAGTTGCAGAAAGACCCCAGCAATCAGGCGATCCCCTGTGAGCAAGCACTTGGCGACGGTGGAGAGGAAAAACTCCCTTTTAACAGGAAGAAACCTCCAGCAGAACCAGGCTCAGGGAGGGGCAGTCATCTGCTGCGACTGGCTGGGGGGTGAGGGGACAGAGAAGAAGAAAAGAACAGACATGTAGAGAGCAAACAGCACGATGGGGACTCAATCTATGGGAGAGAACAAACAAATGTTAATGACCAGCAAAAAAAAAATATTTCATAGAGAGTGAGGAAAGGAGTGAGGCCCAGTGCATTACTGGAGGTCCCCCGGCTGACTAAACCTATTAGCAGCATAACTAAGGGAGGGTTCAGAAACACATGATCCCTCCCTAATTGTAGGCTATATCAAAAAGGTAGGTTTTAGCCCTATTCTTAAAAACAGAGATCGAGTCTGACTCCCGAATCCAGATTGGCAGCTGATTCCACAGGAGAGGAGCTTGATAACTGAAGGCTCTGCCTCCCATTGTACTTTTGGAGATTCTAGGTATTACAAGTAAACCTGCATTTTGGGAGCGTAGTGCTCTGTTAGGATGATACGGTAGTATCAGATCTTTTAAATAAAAAGGAGCCTGATTGTTTAGAGCTTTGTAAGTAAGAAGAAGGATTTTAAACTTAATTCTAAACTCTATGGGAAGCCAATGAAGGGAGGCCAGAACCGGAGAGATATGATCTCTCATTCTAGTACCTGTTAAAACTCTTGCTGCAGCATTTTGGATCAGCTGAAGACTTTTTAAAGATGTTTTAGGACAGCCTGATAATAAAGAATTACAATAATCTAATCTCGAGCTAACAAAAGCGTGGATCAGCTTCTCAGCATCACTCTGAGACAAGATGCTCCTAATCTTGGCAATATTACGCAAATGATAGAAGGCAGTCTTAGAAACAAATTTAATATGTGAATTGAAGGACAAATCCTGATCAAAAATTACAACTCCGTGGTATGAGTAAGTGACTTTCCTTTTTTGCTGATTAAACTACAGTTTCACAGCATTCTGCCAAGCCCCCAATTGCCTCTGTGTGTACAGTAGTTCTGTCAATAAACATGTGTAAAGTTTGAAATGCAACAGTCTCACCTGTTCCCCCACGCACTTCATTCATTTAGTAGTGTATGTAATCCATGTAAGTTGTATATAACTATAAAGGATGAGATTTGTATTTTGGACATAAAATATGTACTTGTTGAGTCTAATATAATCTGCTTTCAACTGGCAGGTGACCATGGCTACCCACTAAATAGGTTCATATTGTCTTCTTTTTCGTGACTGTTTTCCTTTAATTCAACCAGCTGATCCACCCGGCTGGTCACAAATTAACTGATTGATTTATTCATCATTTAAAATAACATTGTATAAAAGATATAACATACATTAAAAACAATGGGATGACACAAGAAAGTGTGCACACCTATTTCCATTGTGGTCCATAAAAGAAATCACAGCTCGTCTCATACCTGGAACCTTCTGCCTTGAAATCTGGCAGTTTAACCACTGAGCTATACACAGCACAAATCACAGTGACCAGCTGACGCTTCTGATGACGACTGCAGACGTCAGTCTAAACATGTCAAAGTTAAAAACATCTCCTTCTTATCCCTGTCTGACTAATGGAAACAAACTAATCTTCTATGGTTGTGAGCAGGCTATTAAATTCCCTGTATCCGGCGCTAATGCCGGAGGACGGCGTGCCAAACAAAATGTTTTTACGTGCCTCTACCTCATTCAGAAGCATCTCCAACTCACAGTCCATCAAATTCCATTATTTTTGATTGTGGATACAGAAGAATCAAAGGTGCAGGCCTTGTATATATCTATTTACATACATATTTGCATCTAATTGCATATTCAAATGAAGACATGTCAAGGGAGGAGTCCGGTATTTCCTCACATGCGTTCAATTTCAAGCAGATCAGAGATTTGTACATGAGGCCCCTGGGGCCTCATGTACAAAGGGCCTCACGATGAACTGCTGTTCTGATCTGCTCCTTTGATACTTTGTGAAGAAGGATCTCTGTGTGTTCCTACTCTCTACCCTCTCGGCCCTGTGCTCTACAGCCCTGCAGGCTCCCTGGGCCCTTGTGCTCCTCGTGCCCCTGCTCCAGCTCCAGGATTTCTCAAGTAAGACTCTGGCTCTCACTGAAAGATCAATAAAATAACTCATCCTAGGGCTTTACTGGATCTATAAGGACTCCCTGGTCGACTCTCTAGACCAGGCCCAACTCACGTGAGTGGACTCACATCAACTAAACTTATCCATACCCAGCTTCATAGACTACCCAAGAGTGGACCCCCGGACCACGGGTTGGACTCCCGTTCTCCACGTCTCCTCTTCTCCTTCTCAGCCCCACACCTCTTCAAGTGGCTAGGACGTGTACACCAGGCAGTCTCAAACTACTGTCAGTGTTTACAAGTAAGCAACATTTCAGAAAGCCATTCCACCTTGTCATTGCACACTAACCATTCTCTCTCTCCTTCACCGCAGGAGAGTTCCAGCCAAAAACTAGTCACTGCTGAATAAATCAATACATACACAAACCTGCTACTGTGTCCTTGTGGTTGTGTCCGTACTTTGACATTTATCTGCTGTGTTGTGTCTATATTATTGTATTGTATGTTGCATATTTATACACTTACATATAGGCATGCATACAGTAAGTCTTGTAACTTCTAATTTTCTACTTCTTTCAAGCATCTTGTTTATGCTATGATGTTTGTGGTTTGTTTGCTTTTAACTTTTGCTTTGGTGATGTTTCGTCCTGTTTTCAATCAATATTTTATTAAGGTAGAGGCTTCAAACTAAAATGACTTTAAATTTACACATTTTTTCTAATAATTTGTGACTTTTGTTGCAATTGTACAGCTTTTCTTTTCTCATAAATTTGCCATTGGAAATTTGCAACTTTTTACTTATAAATTTGTGACTTTTATTGTAAATTTGTAACTTTTTGTGTAAGTTTATCACTTTTTTCATCAGAAATGTGGAAGTTTTTCCTTGTAAATTTTGTTAACCTTTTTCATGTAAAATTTTTATTCTGTGTAATATTTTTTTTCCCTGGTCATTGAGACAATGGCCATGTTTACATGCACACGAGTAAAGCCGTTATGATTGGATTTCTGGAGTTTTCTGATTATTCAAATGGCCATGTAAACAGAATAATCGGGGATGCACACCCTCGTAACCTCAGCAAAGCACACATAAAATCTGAGGCCAATCTGACTAACGGTTTGGGAGATACATGCGGAAAACACACAGACAGACAGACAGACACACAGACAGAGATTTCTTGCATTATAATATTAAAAATAAACTAAGAAATCACATGTACATAAGTATTCACAGCCTTTGCTCAGTACTTTGTTGATGCATCTTTGGCAGCAATTACAGCCTCAAGTCTTTTTGAATATGATGCCACAAGCTTGGCACACCTATCTTTGTGCAGTTTCATCTGTTCCTCTTTGCAGCACCTCTCAAGCTCCATCAGGCTGGATGGGAAGTGTCGGTGCACAGCCATTTTCAGATCTCTCCAGAGATGTTCAATTGAATTCAAGTCTGGGCTCTGGCTGGGCCACTCAAGGACATTCACAGAGTTGTCCTGAAGCCACTCCTTTTATATCTTGGCTGTGTGCTTAGGGTCGTTATCCTGCTGAAAGATGAACCATTACCCCAGTCTGAGGTCAAGAGCGCTCTGGAACAGGTTTTCATCCAGGATGTCTCTGTACATTGCTGCATTTATCTTTCCCTTTATCCTGACTAGTCTCCCAGTTCCTGCCGCTGAAAAACATCCCCACAGCATGATGCTGCCACCACCATGCTTCACTGTAGGGATGTTATTGGCCTGGTGATGAGTGGTGCCTGGCTTCCTCCAAGCATGACGCCTGGCATTCACGCCAAAGAGTTCAATCTTTATCTCATCAGACCACAGAATTTTGCTTGTGATGGTCTGAGAGTCCTTCAGGTGCTTTTTGGCAAACTCCAGCCTGCCATGTGCCTTTTACTAAGGAGTGGCTTCCTTCTGGCCACTCTACCATACAGGCCTGACGGGTGGACTGCTGCAGAGATAGATGTCCTTCTGGAATGTTCTCCTCTCTCCACAGAGGAACGCTGGAGCTCTGACAGAGTGACCATCGGGTTCTTGGTCACCTCCCTGATTAAGGGCCTTCTCCCCCGATCGCTCAGTTTTGACGGCCGGCCAGTCCTGGTGGTTCTGAACTTCTTCCATTTACAGATGGTGGAGGCCACTGTGCACTTTGGGACCTTCAAAGCAGCAGAAATGTTTCTGTACCCTTCCCCAGATTTGTGCCTTGAGACAATCCTGTCTCGGAGGTCTACAGACAATTCCTTTGACTTCATGCTTGGTTTGTGCTCTGACATGCACTGTCAACTGTGGGACCTTATATAGACAGGTGTGTGCCTTTCCAAATCATGTCCAATCAACTGAATTTACCACAGGTGGACTCCAATTAAGCTGTAGAAACATCTCAAGGATGATCAGTGGAAACAGGATGCACCTGAGCTCAATTTTGAGCTTCATGGCAAAGGCTGTGAATACTTACGTACATGTGTTTTCTTAGTTTTTTAGTTTTAATAAGTTTGTAAAAATCTAAAAAAAAAAAAAAAACTTTTTTCACATTGCCATTATGGGGTATTGTGTGTAGAATTTTGAGGAAAAAATTAATTTAATCCATTTTGGAATAAGGCTGTAACATAAAATGTGAAAAAAGTAAAGTGCCGTAAATATTTTCCAGATGCACTGTATTTGGGGCCAATGACTAATTTATTTTATTGGTTTTGTTTTTTTCCCCATTTTAAAGGGTTTTAACTTTCTCAATCACAAAAACATAGACCCTGAAATAAAGCATTTCCCAGGGCCCCAAAAATGGTAGAAACGGCCGTGACTACAATAATACTTTGTGTCCCTGTAGATATTTATTCTTGAGAAAATGTTGTTTAATGTTCCTTCCAAAAGTGAAATCAAATATTCGTCCATTGAATAAATAAAGGCTAAAATAAATTAATTATGATAAATCAGCTTAAAGCATAATTTACTAATGACAGCTGCAGTGAACAGAGAATAAATGAGAATGACCACAGTCAGAAGAACAGAGAATGTCTTCTGATATGAATATATAACAATTTATTTAGCGAATGCAAAGTCCTTAAGCCAAGCAGTTGCCTCCTGGTTTGCTGTATGGAGGGTGTGTAATCCTCCTTCCAGTCTTTGGAGCGCAGTCTTTGGGGGGCAATGGATCAGCGTTCTCGTCGCGCCCTCCGCCAGTACCCGGGCTCGCCTGGGGAAGCTAATGATCCTACCAGCAGACTAAATTCGAAGAGACGACGCCTCTGTGCCAAGTCAAAGAAGAATCCTAGTCACAGTCCTAAAGCCGAAAGCAAACAGCCCCAATATATAACAATGGCTGGATGTATTTAAAACAGAGATAAAATAACCTTTTACCTGCCTTTTTCTTCATCCTCAACTGCTATACTGCCTATAAATCCCTGAAAGGTATACGTATATGCCTCAGTTATGGATGTACTGTATTGTCTCTGTGAAATGTATTTTTTCCAGCACTAGGTGGTGCTGGTGTGTTGCTGCCCCAAAGACAGAGACTGGGAGTTGTCAGAAATGGTACTTAACTAAAAGCTGCTTTACTTTATGATATTAATTATTCAAGGATAAATAAAAGTAATTACCAAACATAATCACTCTAAAAAAGAGCAATAATGTATTTACTTAAAACCTTACCTTGAGCAGTGAGTAACAGCTTTACTTTCTCCATTTTGTGAGGTTTTTCCGTTAAGGTTGTGACAGCTCATAAATTCGCTTTTTTCATATTTTTTAAAACATTTAATACTGATTTCTCATAAATATTGGACTTCTCACAGATTTGATTTGCTCAGCAGTTTGTGTGTGGGGGAAAAAAATCACAAGTTTATACTAAATCACTTTTATTTTTACTTTTTTCCTTATAAATTTACAACTATTTTCTTTTAAATTTGCAACACTAATCTCAGTTTGTAAAGAAATTTCCTCTTATATATGTACGTCTGACAAAAACTACACTAGCCACATGCTTTTTATTATTCCTGCCCTTATCTCATATCACCTGATCTACTGAAACTTGATCTTCCCCTGTCTCAGGAAAGCGTCTCCAGATCTAATGCTGTCCTGAACACCAGTTTTGAGGCTTTGAATATTTGGGAGCACTCCAGATCAAATGTCCAGATATTCTAAACAGTTTTTCTTTCTCCTTCAGTAAACTGCATCTGCATCAATGTTTTTTCAAATTAATTTGCAACTTTCCCCCATGCATTTGCTGCTTTTCTTGTAAATGTGAGCGGTTTTCTTCATAAATTTCTTTTGTTATAAACATGCATTTTTTCTTTTTTCTTTCTTGTAATTTTTTTTTTATTTTTATCCCATAAATGTGTAATTTTGTCATGTAAAATTGTTTTTTTTTTCCATATATAATTGCACAACTATTCATGTCAATTTGTGATATTTTTGGTAATTTTGTGACTGTATCAAAGAGTAGCTGCTTTTGTCATGTAAATTTTTTAGATTTTTCACCTAAACTTAAACTTTCTGGTGGATATACATAAATCCCCTATAAAAACAAATCTACATAGTCGAAAATTGCATCTTATGCCCCTTTTCTACAAAATAAATAAGTAAATAAATAAAATCTTTCATTGTCTTACAGGTTCTTGTCAAAATCTTTTCACTTTTCTTCCTTCTTCAAGCCAGGATCTGTCCGCCCACATCCCACAAGGCTAATAAGATAAGATAAGATAAGCCTTTATTAGTCCCACAACGGGGAAATTCCAGGATTGCAACAGCACAGGGATAGCAACACTCAGAGCAACAATCAGAAGGCAAGAAAAAAAAAAAAAAAAAACAAGCAAGCAAGAGCAGCTAATAAACATATGTACGTATTACTATAAAATATATATATATACACACACACACAGACACACAGTGCAGAGCATTGTAGCTGGATGGAATAAATATATGAATATATGAACACACAGTGCAGAGCATTGTAGCTAGATGGAATAAATATGTAAATATATAAACACCCACAGTACGGAGCATTGCAGCTAGGTGGAATAAATATGCAAGTATATAAACACACACAGTGCGGAGCAATGTAGCTAGATGGAATAATATGTAGATATATAAATATATAAACACCCACAGTACGGAGCATTGTAGCTAGATGGAATAAATATGCAAATATATAAACACACACAGTGCAGAGCATTGTTGCTAGATGGAATGAAACAGCATAACCGTCTACTTAGTTATCCTACATGGTATGATTATGTGCCCATACATATTCTCACCCTCCATAGCGACCGGTATGTTCCTAGTTGTATGCCGGAGAGGACCATTGTGTAAGTCTATTGCATCTTTTGCATTCAAAAAACTATTAGTTTGTTACGTCTTTTTGCTATCTCTGCGAGCAGCCCTGCTTAGGTTGTACAGTCTGACAGCCGTTGGTAGGAAGGACCTACGAAACCTCTCGGTTGTGCACCTGGGATGATGTAGTCTGCTGCTAAATGAGCTCCTCAGTGCATTCAGTATGTCCTGCATAGGGTGGAACTCGGACTCCAGCAGAGATGACAGTTTAGCCACCGTCCTTCTCTCTCCTATCTCCTCCATCGGATCATGGCGCTGCCCCAGGACAGAGCTAGCTTTCTTAATCAGTTTGTTCAGTCTCTTCCTATCGGCTGCAGTAATGCCACTGCCCCAGCAGACCACTCCAAAAGTGATGGCTGATGCCACCACCGTGTCATAGAATGACTTCAGCAGCGCCCCTTGTACACCAAAAGACCTGAGTCTCCTCAGCAGGAACAGCCTGCGCTGTCCCTTCTTGTAGAGTGCATCAGTATTGTGTGACCAGTCTAGTTTATTGTTCAGATGAATACCCAGGTACTTATAGGATGTCACCATCTCGATGTCTGTTCCCTGTATATTTACTGGTACTGTGAGGGGCTGCCCATGCCTGCGGCAGTCCACCACCAGCTCCTTAGTTTTCCTCGCGTTGATCTGGAGGCAGTTCCGATGGCACCAGTCCACGAAGTCCTGGATAAGCCCTCTGTACTCAGCTTCATCTCCATTGGAGATGAGGCCAACGATCGCAGAGTCATCAGAGAACTTCTGTAGATGGCAGTGTGTTGTGTTGTGTGAGAAGTCCGCAGTATAAAGAGTGAACAGGAAGGGAGCCAGCACCGTTCCCTGGGGGGCCCCCGTGCTACTGATGATCGTGTCGGACACACAGTCCCGGGTTCTCACAAACTGAGGCCGGTTCGTGAGGTAGTCCAGGATCCATGATGACAGGTGCTGGTCCACCCCTGCACGCAGCAGCTTGTCCTTCAGGATCATCGGTTGGATGGTGTTGAAAGCACTGGAGAAGTCAAAGAACATGATCCTCACCATATTCCCGGGCTTCTCCAGGTGGGACAGAGAACGGTGAAGGAGGAAGATCACCGCATCCTCCACCCCAATGCCATGCTGGTAGGCGAACTGGAGTGGATCCATCGCTGGTTCCACCAGGGGGCGGAGGTGAGCAAGGAGCAGTCTCTCCAGGGTCTTCATCAAGTGGGACGTCAAGGCCACCGGTCTGTAGCTGTTCAGGTCTTTGGGGTGGGAAGTTTTTGGTACAGGTACCACACAAGATGTTTTCCACAGCTGTGGTACCCTCCCCAGTTTCAGGCTCATGTTGAAGATATACGTCACAATCCCACACAGCTGGTCTGCACAGGACTTGAGGAGCTTTGCGCTGATGCCGTCCGGTCCCGGCGCCTTCCTCGCCTTGATCTTCCTCAGCTCCGTCCTCACCTGGGTCCTGGTCAGGGTCAGGATGGGGGGCTGTGTGTTGGGAGTGGGGGGGTGTTGGTAGAGTGGGGAGTGGGCAGCAGGACTTGATTTCTTTAGAGGCAGCAGTGGTTGTTGTGCAGTCAGGGGGGAGGGCGGTTGGTCAAATCTATTGAAAAACAGATTCAGGTTGTTCGCCCACTCCCTGCCCCCTGTGGCCTGGGGGGAGGTATTCTGGAGCCCCGAGATGGTATTGAGGTTTCTCCAGACCCCGCTGATGTCGCTCTGTTGCAGCTTGTCCTCCATCTTCTTCCTGAAGCTGTCCTTGCCTTCTCTGATCTTTCTCCTCAGCTCCCTCTGTACGGACTTCAGCATCTCCCTGTTCCCCGACCTGAAGATCCTCTTCTTCTCTCTCAGAAGTGTTTTTATCTCAGGGTTGATCCAGGGTTTGTTGTTTGAGTGACGCCGTATGGTCTTGGTGGGAACGGATTTGTCCACACAGAAGCTGAGGTAGCCCGTGAAGGTGTGAATGAGGCCATCGATGTCCTCACCATGTGGATCGCAGAGCTGCTTCCAGGCGGTGGCTTCAAAACAGCCCTTTAGGGTGTCCATTGTCTCCTCAGACCATAACTCCACAGTGTGCATGGCCGGAGGTTGTCTGTGCACTAGGGGTTTGTACACCGGCCGGAGATGAACCAAGTTGTGATCCGATCTCCCGAGTGGGGGTAGTTGTGATGAGGTGTACGCCTCCTTAGTGTTTGCGTAGAATAAATCCAGTGTTTTATTGTCTCTAGTGTGGCATGTGACATACTGGGTGAACGTGGGTAGAATGGGAGACAGTGAAACATGGTTGAAATCGCCTGAGATGAGGAGAAGAGCATCTGGGTGTTCTGTCTGCAGCCTGCTGGTTACTGAATGGATGACGTCACGTGCTGTCCCAGCGTTCGCCGTCGGATTTGCATAAACAACAATGCAGATCACGTGTGAGTGTTCTCTCGGGAGATATGTAGGCCTCATGCTAACAGCTAGCAACTCAATGTCTTTGCTGCAGTGTCGTTGTTTAACAGTGATATGTCCCGGTCTGCACCAGTTGTTGTTAACATACATGATCACTCCACCGCCCCTAGCCTTGCCACTGTCTGGTGTTCGGTCAGCTCGTATCATGTGAAAACCCTCCAGCTCAATGTTAGCATCTGCTGCTAGTTCAGTTAGCCACGTCTCAGTAAACAAAAGGAGAGAGCACTCCCGGTATGTGCTATCATAACGGGAGATAGCCGCTAGCTCATCTAACTTTCCCAGTATCGACCGTACATTTCCCATGACAACAGATGGAAGGGAGGGTCTGTACCTTATATTTTTTGTCCTCCGCCTTACTCCAGCCCGGCAGCCGCGGCGTTTTCGCCTCAGTTCACTCGGTATGTCGAGTTTTTCCAATGGGACCGGGTGGCGGTTGAATGCTAGCAGCTGTTCTCTGCTGTATCGTATCCTGCTATAGACAGTGGCTCCGTCCACCGGCTCAGGAGACATTTAGGACGATCTGTGTGTCCGTGATATAAGTGGGGTGAAAAAAAAAAGACGGATCAAAAGAGAGAGGAAGGGAAAAAGACTCGGAATCGAGCCGCTGTTGCAAAAGGCAGCCGACTCGTGTGGCGCCGAGAGAAAAAAAATAGTAATAGTAGTAATAGTGGCTAATGTTACATTAAACAGAATAAAACCTGTTATAAAAAGACTTACCAGTTGAAGGACATGCCCATTTGATATGCATGGTGGGCCAGGATAATGACTGAAACTGCACTGGTGCTTAAAAGCAGTTTAATGGATGGATGTAATTAAAACATTTTAACTTGGGTCAAGTTTTCAAAACAGCAGGCCAAAAATGCTAACTAGTCCTAGGGCCTCATGTACAAAAACTTATGTGGATTTCCTACTGAAAGATGACGTACGTTTAAAGCAAGAAAACGCCACAAGCAAAAAAAAAACAAAAAAACAGATGTATGAAACGGTGCGTAAGCAGGAATCCAAGCACATTTCCTTCATACATCCCAATCCACTTGAAATTGAACACAGGTGAGGAAATACTGGACTCCTCCCTTGACACGCCTCCCTTTGAATATGCAAATAGATATGCATATAGATATATACAGTATAAGCCCTGTGCGTTTGATTTAATGGAATTTCATGGACTGTGAGTTGGAGCCGCTCCTGACTGAGGTAGAGGCATGTAAAAACATTTTATTTGGCATGCTGTCCTCTAGCATTAGCGCCGGGCACAGGTAATTCAATAGCTTGCTCACAGCCCAATAAGATTAGTTTACTGTTTTCCTTTATTCAGACAGGGATTAGAAGATGTTTATTTAACCTTGACATGTTTCCACTAACGTCTGCAGTCGTCCTAAGAAGTGTCAGCTGATCACTGTGATTTGTGGCCAGCCGGGTGGATCAGCGCAATCTATCTATAAATTCACAAAATCTCTGTCTGTGTGTGTGTTTGTCTGTCTGTTCCACACATATCTCTCGAACCATTTGTCAGACTGGCCTCAGATTTTAAGCGCAATTTTGTGAGGTTACGAGTGTGTGCATCCCCAAATGTGGAGTCACTCAGTCAAAATATGTAATTTTTATCAATAAAAGTTTAGCCACCGCTCTGTGACCACTCTCTGTGGCCTGGCTTCAAGAAGTGTGGGCGGGGTGCTTGACTCCACGCTCACTGGACAATACATGGCATCACGACCTGTCAGTCACCACAATGTTCCCTGGACAAAACAAGGAAGTGAAAAATGACAAATTTGACTAGAAAAAGATAATACTGAAGATTTAATGCTTAAAAAATTATACTATAAAGTTGCCATGATTGCATAGATCTAAAGAATAATTCGGCATATGTGGAGAACATGGGGTGGGTGAGCAGACTGGGCAGAGTGTTAGTGGGGACCGGGTCTGACAAAGAACACCGGTGTATCAACACAGAACATGAGAAGCAGCAGCCTAACCAGGCGGACCACGGTCCTTCGCAGGGGAGGAACACCCAGCCTGCCCCAAAATGCTCAATAACTCATAAAAGATCACACAAAAAAGTGATCTGACAAAAAAAAAATAAATAAACAAGCGGTTCTTAAACAGCGGCTAATATTGGATGTCCCATTCATTTTCAGTTATTCTCTAATTAATATTCACACAATCAAATAAATCTCACTTCAGTCCCTTTCATATTTGTCAAAGTCTGACATACTGTATGATTGTCTACATATAGGCTACACCTCTGTATTCCACTTTCAAACACGGCTTATGTCAGAAATTGTATATATGTACAAATATGTTATCATTTCATAATTAGTTTTTAGCTGAACTTTTCTGTATTTTTTCCCTTACAATGGCTGCAACAATGCTGCATCAGGAAGGTTTAACTCACCCTGTAACAGACATACCTCAACAGACCGGAATAATCTGTATTTACTTAAAGTTTAGAAACTGGTGTGCAAGAAGTCATGTGCTGACACGGAGTTGTCTTTGTGTTACACAACAAAGCCTGACTGTTTCACCACAAAGCCTGACTGTTCCACGGCCTTATCAGTCACCACAAAGCCTGACTGTTTCACGGTCTTATCAGTCACCACAAAGGTGCCCATAAAGTTGCAGTAGATGTTTCCTGTGTCTGACCTGCTCAGTATAAAAGGGACGTGCTGGCTTTGTATGGCAGCGCGCATTTCCCATCTGTAATCAGAGGTGTGTTGCTCCTTGTACAAGTAAAAACTTTGAACACATTTTGTGTCTCGAATCTTATTAAGGTACGAACCTAACAGAGTACTATTATTTTGTGAGTCTTGAGTTTCAGATCCCTGACATGCGTGGTGCCGTGACCCGGATGACCAATATCCAGACTGGGTGAGGACCAAGACAGACTCCAGGTTGAAAACCATGCGCATGGTCTGACTTATAGTCAGCTTTGAAAACCCGCCTTGAGGGAACTCTGTGAGCCTCGTCGGAGTCCTAACTCTGTCTGGTGATGGTCATCCGCACAGAGTCTGAAAAGTAAGTGAAAATTATTTGTCTGATCGCGGAAAGTAATTGTCATTGTTGAAAACCACAGGTCAGCTAAATGCAAGTAATGGTAGTATAAGGTGACGCCCTGTACTTTTCCTGGTGGTTAAAATTATTGTGTGAGCATCTAGTTCCATTCAAAAGGTGAATGCAATAATTTTATGAGGTAGTGTGACAGCGTTTCACAACTACAAATAAAATGGGCAATTGTGCTGGAAAACCGGATAGACAGAAGAGTAAACAGAAAAAGATTGTGTTGATTTCCGGCCGAAGAGTCAGGTTTCAAAAAGTAAAAGGTGCTGCGTATTGACTGATAGGTCAAGCTTTAGCTAAGTAATGGTAATATAAGGCGGCGTCCTTTATATTTTTCCTATCTGATCATACCAGGTAATGATCCTGTAAGAAATTACAGGAGCCCTAATATAGGTTGCGTAAGATCTAGCCCCATCAACAAGTGAGCGCACTTAAAAAAATTGGGCAGTAATATTGTTGCAGTGGGCGTACTGACAACGTTCCTGACTATATAAACAGATAAAGCGAAAAATAAAAAAAAGGAAACTGCACGCCGAACGGTAAAAAAAAAATTACAATAACCGACTAAAAGAAAAAGATCAGATAAAGGATCCTGAAAAATATTTAAACAAAAAAGATTATTCCTTTAAACCCACACTGGATGTGGATGAATGCACAGTCTTAGCGTAGACGGAAAAACTTACAACAAAAAGAGATAAATATCAAAACCAACCGAGCATCGAACCATTATTAAATGAAAAAGATAATCCTTCCCCAACTTATCAATGCCACGATCCTAAGGAGGGTCTATATGGCAAATTATTTAAAGAAGCCCAAGAGGTTGGGAAAAGGGGGAGGCAAATAAAATCATAATAATTAGACCATAATATTTAAAGACGGACGGATTAAATGGCAGCAGAACTGGATAACGTTAAAATGGACAGTGAGAAAGTTATTTTATCTCTTATCTATTCTTTGTGTGTGAGCCTTAGATAGAGGCAGTGTAGAGAGAACAAAACTCCTCTGCTTTCTCTGTTTGTGTGTGTGATTGATCTGTGAAGAAAGTGGTCTAAATATGGGTATAAGGTTTTGGGTTTTTATTTTTTCAATTTAACTCTGTGGGGTCTTGATTAATGTTGCGTACGTGATAAACTGTTTACATATTTAAAAAAAAAAAGCAATTTTGACGCATTGCTGACCTTTGTCCTTGACTGAAACATGACAGTGCATTTTATAGAAAAAGGACTGACATGTGACAATGTGACTACAGGCCATACTATGATCATATTATGATGTCATTTAATAATGCCTAATCACTGAAGGTATTATGTTTACCCTATATCACATGATTTAGAGCACAGAGGATCAAAAGAGATTGATGATTAATGTGTCTGTGCATATGATCTGCCAGAGGCTATGGATTATCAGACAAAGGTCTCGGAGAAAGAATCCTTAAATTGATGGGCATTTTTTGAAGCCAAGTATGACTTTGTATGACATTGTAGATAACATAAGGTGTACTGATTCAAATGACTTTGACTTTACAAATATAATGTTTATATGATTTTATACTGATGTTACTCACCACATAATGGTGCGGTAACAATATATTTCAGAAATGTGACAGTAATGAGGAATGTGTTTTTCCTGATTCGGCGGTGGCCAAGCTGGGTCAGGGTAAACTACATTCACCCCATAATTTACCAAGGAATATATAAAATGAGGCATTCCTGGGAAAAATTTAAATCAAATTCTAATTAGGCAAAACGTCCACCTTTCCGTTGATTGAAAGAGTGTGATGCAATCTTTATTCATTTATTCAAATTCAACCCATCTGTGTTCAACTGGACAAACTGATCTTATTTATCAATGCTGAAGCATGTTAAAAATGCACAGATAGTTATTTTGTTTTTCTTAAATGGAATTTGTAAACTATTTTAAGAGATGTCACAAAAAGAAGCTATAATTATTGAAATCTATTTTTGAAGGAACTGGGCTACCTGCAGATTTTATTTAAAGTTAAAAATGGTAGCACACTTCCTTTCAGTAAAAGAATCAAATACCCTGTAACTTTGCTGCATGTGAGCCTCCATGTATCAAAACAGGGGGTATCAAAGAAATTAATTAGCAAATAATTAGCAATCCTTAGAAAAATAGATAATGCATAAAAATTATCAATAAATGATTGATGATGAATTCAATTCGACTTTATTTGCATAAGCGCTTTTCATTTCATTTTCTGTAGTACCCAGGATAAACATATGGCTGCAGTTTATAACTAAAATACATACTGGGCAATACAGACCACTTTTTATTATTCATGGGATAATACAAATAATAAGATCATGCCCTCTATTTACAGCAGGACAACCATTCCATATTGTTGCCAGCTAGACTGTTATCATACACTATAACCTTGTTGTCACAGCCACACCTTAAGCTTGTACCAAATTCCTTGTGGTTATTTACTGGTGGCCCATTTTTGTTTGATAAAAAAAAAAAAAGGCAACAGAGGGGCGAGCGGTGGTTCTCTCTCCCATCAGCAAAGGGGGGTGAACGGCAGCTCTCTCTCTCTACTTAGCAAGGGAAGAAGCGAGCGACAGGCTTGCTCTGTAAAAAAGGCCTGATGGGCCAACATCCACTGCTTATGCTGTAACAATGTTGTCTGGGGTCCTGATTGTGTAAAAATTCCACAACCTGCATCTTTGATTACAGCACTTACATCTGTGCAGACAGTAAGCATGCTTATAACGCATGCCACCTGCATACTGTTACCCTGAATCTGCGAGGGTTTGTCATCTCCACAGAAAAACCAGCAAAACATCGACAGCAATTATTGTAACTATGTAATGCTCTGATGCTACCATGTTCTGTGGCAGTTATTCACTGCCCTGCCCACACTAATGGCACTGACTTGTCTAGCTGCGGTAATCGCTTGGCTGATAACGCTACTCACTGTGCTGCTATTGGTCTTTTAGGAACCGTCTGTCTTATTAATAATGTTGATGTTGATGTTTTAAAAGGCTATCAAAATAATATGGACCTTCCTCCTGTTTCATGTGTAAATTTGCTCTGCCACCCACATTATACAAATGAGCTGTCCTGGTGGCACATGGCCAATCATGTGCCAACAGGAGGGAAAACTGTGAGGATGTTGGAAAACTGTCCTAGTTTTTGAAAGAAGTAACAAAAACATGCTAAAAAGTGCATCATTTGTTTACAAAATAATGCTCAAGGAGCAATGGAAAGCTACAATATTGCTTGGTGTTGATTGACACCTTTACAAAGTGGACAAAAATTCATCCCACATCCTCAGCTAATGCCGCATTTGTGTGTAAAACTCTATTGAAATTGGGGTTCCAGAACTGATTTGTGCAGATAATGGAACTCATTTTACAGCACCTAACAATGTAGATATTACTGTGTTGCTTGATGCACAGAAGGAAATGACTATGCTCCCTGGAGCAATTGTTTCAAACAATGGAATTTATTGCACTACTGATGGTAAAATAATCCTTCCTCCCTCCTTGTATCGCTGGCTGTCGATCTTGACTCATGGCAGTGGCCATGTATCCACAGGAGGAATGAAGGCACAGGCTGAAAAACATTTTTTCTGCCCAGGAATTTTGAAAGAAATGAAAAAAGTGTGCCAACAATGTTTAATCTGCATACAAAACAATGCACAAGGTGCAATGAGGACGAGACATGGTAGTTTCCCACCACCTAAAATGTCCTTTTCTCAATGGTGTATGGATTTTATTGAACTATCTAAAGTGGGACAACTGCAGTATTGTCTGGTCCTCATTGACACCTATACTAAATGGACAGAAATTCATCCTACAGCAAAGGCAGATGCTAAATTTGTTTGCAAAGTTTTACAAAACAACATATTTCCCACGTTTGGAATACCGGAGACCATTTATGCAGATAATGGCACACACTTCACAGCACAAATGGTTAAGGATCTTACTTCTGCCGTTGGAACACAGCTGAAGTTTCACACTGCTTATCACCCACAAAGTGCAGGTCTAGTGGAAAGGAAAAATGGTACTGTTAAGCAAATGCTAAACAAAGTAATGCATGACCAACGAATTTCATGGCCTAAAGCATTAACTGTAGTAAAGCTAACCATTAACACCATCCCAGAAAAGAAGAGTGGGTTATCTCCATTTGAATGTGCTTTTCATAGGCCCTATATTCTACCTGACCTACTCCCATTAACTGCCACTAACCCTTATAAGACTCTTGGAGAGCATTTGAAAGAATGTAAACAAATGAAAGATTATGTTGAATCTGTCAGATCTTTCTCTACTCCACAGGAGGGCCCAGAAAATTCCCTCCAGCCTGGTGATTATGTCTTCATAAAGAACCATCACCGACAGAATTGGAATTCCGTGAGGTGGCTTGGACCATACCAAGTATTATTGACCACACCTACCGCAGTGAGGATTGCTGAAAGACCTTCTTGGATTCATCTGTCACATGTTAAAAGACTTCAGGTGCCCCTTGGTGACCTCCAGCCACCCCTAGGGTAAGTCCCGTTACAAAGGGGAGTCTAGTCCTTTTAAGGATAAGACTCATCTCAAACCCGGTGAAGACAGTGACCTGAGTCTATAGGCACACTCCCAGGGGAATCAGGCACCATGGTAATCCTGAGACTGACTCTGACCTTCTTGAGTATCCCGCTATTAGTCCTCATCATTATCACCTCACCACCCTTGAGAAGAGATAATAGAAATATAGAGGAACATGTCACAGAAACACTGTTTATGACTAATCAGTGGTATCAGTATATGTTCCTCAATGCTCGTCTGACAAGAGGAAACGGCAGTTGTTGGGCTTGTTCTTTGTTGCCTTTAACCACTAAGGGACCAATCCTAAAGGCTGAACCCTTTCCTATAAACGTATCTGACTGTATACTAGAGATTTCAGCCTGGGGATTCCTACCCAAGATTACTATGAAAAATCATGATAACACCACTTATTGAATGACATGTCCTGATCAGATTATGGCTATGAATGTAACACAACCATTAACTAGATTTGCCTTTACAAAGAAAAATGTGACTTTCCCAGCATGTGTATATTCAAATGGTACCACGGCGTTGGGAAGGCTTCTTCCACGACAATGTTTGACAGTGTTGTTACCTTGCACCTCACAGTGCAGCGGAGCAACAGATTGTTCTTTTACACCCGTATTACCTAGTCCAAGGTATAGATCACAAAATTATACTGTCAGGAAGACTAGCACTACGGGCACAGTTCAAAGTAATGGCACCTATGTTATCAAAGAAGTTCATTGGTTATGTGGTTCCAAGCTCTACGCTCAATTACCTCCCAATTGGAGAGGAATTTGTGCCCCAGTGACTGTTACTGATGGATCATTTGTTCTCTACTCTGATGACAACTCCTCAGGACACACTAAGAAGAAAAGAAGTATTCAGTCCCTCTTTAGTGCTGCTGGACTTACTGTCCCACAGAAATATAAATTATGGACACTGGGTGACGAGGTTGGACATTCAATTTTCGCCCCATATGGAGTTGGTCAGTTAATGACAAAATTTGAAGAAATGAACTACAGACTGTTAATGTTTGTTAATGCCACTACTGTTGTTTTGAAGGTTTTATCCAATGTAACTGAACAAACTAGAGTTATGGTTATGCAAAACAGAATAGCATTGGACCTGGTTTTGGCTGTCCAAGGAGGTGTATGTGCTATGTTTAACGGGTCCTGTTGCACTTACATTCCATCTGTCTCTGAAAGTATGGATACCGCTATTACCGTCATGGAACAAGTGCAGCAGGCAATCATGAATGATTATGAAGAGAAGCTACAATCTGGTTGGTTAGACTGGTTATTCACAGGAAGTTGGTGGCAGGTGCTTCTTAAAGCCTTTATGCCTTTTATTATAATAATGATATGCATGTTTCTGTCATGTTGCTTTGCGATTCCCTGTGTCAAATCAATGATGTCTCGCGCTCTGTCTCAACATACATTTATGATACAGCAAATGTTCCAAGACCAATACACTCCTTTAAATACCGAAGAGGTGGATAACAATGATAATTGTGCTCCTGTTTAAATTTGGAAATGATACTCTATGAAGACAATGTAGGAAATCTTTTGAAGTTACATTGTTCTGATGTCTGTATGTGATAAAAATTATGAACTGATAAACAGGAGGAAATTGTCAGAAATTGTATATATGTACAAATATGTTATCATTTCATAATTAGTTTTTAGCTGAACTTTTCTGTATTTTTTCCCTTACAATGGCTGCAACAATGCTGCATCAGGAAGGTTTAACTCACCCTGTAACAGACATACCTCAACAGACCAGAATAATCTGTATTTACTTAAAGTTTAGAAACTGGTGTGCAAGAAGTCATGTGCTGACACGGAGTTGTCTTTGTGTTACACAACAAAGCCTGACTGTTTCATCACAAAGCCTGACTGTTCCAAGGCCTTATCAGTCACCACAAAGCCTGACTGTTTCACCACAAAGCCTGACTGTTCCACGGCCTTATCAGTCACCACAAAGCCTGACTGTTTCATGGTCTTATCAGTCACCACAAAGGTGCCCATAAAGTTGCAGTAGATGTTTCCTGTGTCTGACCTGCTCAGTATAAAAGGGATGTGCTGGCTTTGTATGGCAGCGTGCATTTCCCATCTGTAATCAGAGGTGTGTTGCTCCTTGTACAAGTAAAAACTTTGAACACATTTTGTGTCTCGAATCTTATTAAGGTACGAACCTAACAGAGTACTATTATTTTGTGAGTCTTGAGTTTCAGATCCCTGACAGCTTACACGACGATAAAGAAAAATTATTTTCAATAAAGTGAAAAAAAGGTAATGCATAGAGTGTGCTTTTGGCCTGAGGCTGATTTATCATGGAAAACAGCTGAGCTCTGTGGTTCCAGCGATCAGCTGATTGGCTTTACCTTTTTTTTTTTTTTTTTTATCAAAGGTTAAAAAAAACACGGGGGGAAGGCCCTACAACCTTTGGTCCACGAACGTGGGACATATCAACCATAGGCTGGATAAATTTTCAGCATGGGCCAGGGGCTTAAATCCCGGGAGGGGTGGGGGGAGAACGACACAAGGGTCATGCCCCCCCCTTCCATAAAGTTGCCCCCCCCAAGCATCACATTGTAAACACAAACATTTTTTATTTGAATAGCATAGTAATGTTCATTGAAGGCACAATACAAGTGGTGTGACTTAAAAACACATTGTTTGACATTTATAACTATTGAAAGATTAGAACCCCCCCCCCCCATCCTCACAGTGGTTTAGTCCAATCTGTTTCTCCCCCGTGGGTAGGGCTGCTGTGGCTCATTACACACACGCCAACAGAGAGGCAGAGAGCGGTTAGGAGTAAGTAAGTGCATTGAAAGCTTAATGAGTGAATGGTTAATAAGTTATTTATAAGTCCATGTTTTCAACAATCACATACAGAACATGAAAAGCTATATTTCATCTCATTTGTCCAAAGTCTGCTGGCATGTTTTACATAAACTCAGCATATAGCATGTTAAGCTAATTAGTAGGGATGTAATGTAACGATGCATCATGACATGGATACACTGTGTTATGAAGTTTAGACCAGACCATAAATCTGAATCTGAAGTCATGCGTTTTATACAGGATATTTAGTTCATAGTGTTCTGGCTACCTGGCTTAAAGGGAACATACCGGACAGCGCGATCAGCCTCGAGGGATTTCAGCTGTTTCGTGCTGATCGCGTCACAGAGCTCTCCGGTAAGTCTATTGGAGGAGGAGTCTGCTTCTACATCAACAGCAGCTGGTGCTCTGATGTAACGGTGATTTCACAACACTGCTCTACCAATCTAGAATTTCTCTCTATCAACTGCAAGCCATTTTATTCCCCGTGGGAGTTCACATCATTTTTTTTGATCGCTGTGTACGCCCCTCCCGACGCGGACGCGCGCATGGCCCAGCGCGCGCTCGCAGATCACATCCTATATGCGGAGCGGACTTTTCCAGACTCTCTGGTTATTGTGGTAGGCGACTTTAACCAGAGCAATCTGAGTCACGAGCTCCCCCGATACAAACAGTTTATTAAATGTCCAACCAGAGGTGAGAACACACTAGATCATTGTTACACTACAGTGAATGACGCATATCGCGCTGTTCCCCGCACGGCGCTCGGACTATCTGATCACGTGATGGTCCACCTCATCCCCACATACAGACAGAGACTGAAACTCACTAAACCTGTTGTGACCACCACGAAGAAATTGACCAGTGAAGCTGGAGAGAATCTGAACACATGCATGGAAATAACTGACTGGGACATGTTTAAGGGAGCCACACATGATCTTAATGAGTACACAGACACTGTGAACTCATATATCAACTTTTGTGAGGAGAGCATTCTCCCATCGCGCACCAGGGTGAGGTACTCTAATGATAAGCCCTGGTTCAATGCTAAGCTCAGACAGATCAGGAAGGAGAAGGAAGCAGCGTTGAAAAGTGGAGACAGGGACTGCTACAGAGAGGTCAAATATCGGTTTAACAGAGAGCTGAGGAGAGCTAAATCTGTGTATTCTGAGAGACTCCAGCAGCAGTTCACTGCTAATGACTCGGCTTCTGTGTGGAGAGGACTGAGGCAAATCACCAACTATCGGCCTCAGGCTTCTAAAGGTCAGGATGACAAAGCCCCTTGTCAAGAACTGTCCCAACATTACGCCCGTTTTGACACCTCGTCAGCTGTGTCCAACTCCCCCACTCCACCCAGCTCCACTGCCTCCTCGGCCCCTAATTCATCAAAAGCGGTCCCCCCCTCCTCCTCTTCCCCCCCTGCCCTTGTCATCAGTGAGCAGGACGTGCACAGACAGTTCTCCAGACTGAACCCGCGCAAGGCCCCCGGGCCGGACGGTGTGTCTCCCTCCACCCTGAGACATTGTGCGAAAGAGCTGGCTCCTGTCTTCACAGACATTTTTAACACCTCCCTTAATCAATGTCACGTGCCGACCTGCCTCAAATCCTCCACCATCATCCCTGTCCCCAAGAAGCCACGGATTACTGGACTTAACGACTACAGACCTGTAGCGCTCACCTCTGTAGTCATGAAGTCCTTTGAGCGCCTGGTCCTGTCTCACCTCAAGTCCATCACCACTCCCCTCCTGGACCCGCTGCAGTTTGCCTACCGTGCCAACAGGTCTGTGGACGACGCAGTCAACCTGGCCTTCCACTCCATCCTGCAGCACCTGGACTCCCCGGGAACCTACGCCAGGATTCTGTTTGTGGACTTCAGCTCTGCATTCAACACCATCCGCCCCGCTCTGCTCCAGGACAAGCTGTCCCTGCTCGATGTGCCTGACTCCCTCTGCAGGTGGATCACCGACTTCCTGACGGACCGGAGGCAGCATGTGCGGCTGGGGAAGTCTGTCTCGGACTCTGTTAGCATCAGCATCGGATCACCCCAGGGCTGTGTACTTTCCCCCCTACTCTTCTCCCTTTATACCAACTCCTGCACCTCCTCCCACCAGTCTGTTAAGCTGATTAAGTTTGCGGACGACACCACCCTCATCGGGCTCATCTCCAACGGCGACGAGTCCGTCTACAGGAAAGAGGTGGCCCAGCTGGTGTCCTGGTGCAGCCACAACAACCTGCAGCTGAACGCTCTGAAGACAGTGGAGATGATTGTGGACTTCAGGAAAGTCACAACCCCCCTGCCCCCCCTCACCATCACAGGCTCTCCCATCACCATTGCAGATTCCTTCCACTTCTTGGGCACCACCATCACCCGGGACCTCAAATGGGAGCCAACCATCAGCTTCCTCATCAAAAAGGCCCAGCAGAGGATGTTCTTTCTGCGGCAGCTGAGGAAGCTCAAGCTACCCACCAAGATGTTAGTGCAGTTCTACACGGCCATCATCGAGTCCATCCTCACCTCCTCCATAACTGTGTGGTATGCAGGAGCCACTGCCAGGGACAGACTAAGGCTGCAGCGCGTCGTGCGCACTGCTGAGAAGGTGATCGGCTGCAAGCTTCCATCTCTCCAGGACCTGTACATCTCCAGGACCCGGAGGCATGCTGGCCGGATCATAGCCGATCCTTCACACCCTGGTCACGTACTGTTTGCCCCCCTCCCCTCAGGTAGAAGACTTCGGTCCATTCAGACTAAAACCTCCCGGCACATGAATAGCTTTTTCCCCTCTGCCATCAGACTGCTGAACATTAAGTGACTTATTGACTCTCGTGAACTATGTACAGCAGCTCAACCAGACTCATGACATTTATCACTGTTTTTCTGTTGCATTATCAACTGCACTGTGGTACCCCATATTATCTGCTACTTGCTAATTTATTTAAAACTGCCTTGACTAGTATTACTCATTATTACTATTATTATTATTATTATTATTACTTATTTTTCTACACTTATTGCATGTTTTTAGTCCTTTAGTTTTTTAGTTTATCTCTTTATCTCATCATGTTTTTAATGTTGCAGCATGGCACCGAGACAAATTCCTAGTTTGTGTACTACATGAACAATGGCAATAAATCTGATTCTGATTCTGATTCTGATTCTGATTCTGATTCTGATTCTGATTCTGATTCTGGGCTTGTAGCCTACACATTCATGCCAAAACGTTTTTCTTTTACTTAAGGAAAAATAAATCTAGGCTAATTATGCACATTATCTGTAGTTAGGTGTTGCAGCTCTGCTAAATCTGAAAATAACCTGTGTGCTTGTGCTTGTCCAGTTACAGCAGAGAAAAGGGAAAAGAGGTCTTCAAAATAGCAGCCTCCCAGGAAGATAGGACAGATGTGGAGGAGTATGCTGATTCGGTCACCAGCTACATCGCAAAGTGCACAGAGGATTTCACTACAGTGAAGACCATCACTATGCGGGGTAATCATAAGCCCTGGATGACTGCAGAGGTGCGCTTGCTGCTCACAGCCAGAGATGCAGCCTTCAGAGCGAAGGACAGGATCGCCCTCCGCTCAGCCAGGTCTGCGCTTTCTAAGGGAATTAAGGCGGCAAAGCGCGCCTATGCGGAGAAAATCCAGGGACACCTCTGTGACACCAGGAACACCAAGCAGATGTGGCAGGGAGTTCGGACACTGACGGGCTTTAAGCCTAGGCAGGGGGTCGATGATGACGACGCTTCGCTTCCAGACAGGCTTAACGACTTCTTTGCACGTTTTGAAGCATCAAACTCGACAATCAGAGGGAGGGCTGGCCCTCCCCCACCATCGGTCGGACCAGCTTTTACCATCAACACAGCGGACACACGGATGACCCTAACCAGAGTCAACCCACGCAAAGCTGCAGGTCCAGACAACATTCCCGGACGTGTGCTCCGAGACTGCGCGAGCGAGTTGGCGGATGTCCTGACTGACATTTATAACATCTCCCTGAGTCAGGCCATCGTTCCCAGATGCTTCAAGACCTCTATCATTGTACCGGTGGCAAAGAAACCAGTGGTGTCCTGTTTGAATGACTATCGTCCTGTTGCACTGACACCTATTGTGATGAAGTGTTTTGAGCGGCTTGTCAAACCACACATTACAGCCTGCCTCCCTGCATCACACGACCCGCTCCAGTTTGCATATCGTTCAAACCGCTCCAAGGAGGATGCTATAGTCACCACCCTATACTCTGTCATCACCCACCTGGACCAGAAAGACACCTACGCCAGACTCCTGTACATTGATTTCAGTTCAGCATTCAACATCATTATTCCACAGAGACTGATGGAGAAATTACTCCTTCTCGGTCTGAACACCGCCACATGTCTCTGGATCCTGGATTTTCTGACTGAGAGACCTCAGTCTGTCCGGGTTGGAAACAACATCTCCAAGTCTGTCACGCTGAGTACCGGATCCCCTCAAGGCTGTGTACTCAGTCCACTGTTGTTTACACTTCTAACACATGACTGTGTATCCAGACACGAGGGGAACCAGATTATTAAGTTTGCAGATGACACCACGGTGGTGGGACTTATCCAGAGGGATGAGGAATCAATGTACAGGGAAGAAGTGAGAGACCTGGAGGGCTGGTGCAGGGAGAACAATCTGGTGCTCAACGTGGACAAAACGTGGACAAAACGAAGGAGATGATTATCGACTTCCGGCGGTCGCAGCCTGAGCACGCCCCCCTCAGCATCGGCGGTCGTTTAGTGGAGAGAGTAGAGAACATCAAGTTCCTCGGAGTGCAGATCTCGCAGGACCTGACCTGGAGCAAGAATTCCTTGGAGATCAGGAAGCGGGCTCAGCAGAGACTGCACTTCTTGAGGAAACTCAAACAGGCCTCTCTCCCCATCTGCATCCTCAGGACCTTCTACAGAGGTGTGGTGGAGAGTGTTCTGACGTACTGCATTGCTACATGGTACTCCAGCTGCAGTATGTCAGACAAAAAAGCCCTGCAGAGGATAGTCAAGGGGGCGGAGAGGGTAATTGGAGTCTCCCTCCCCTCTGTCCAAGAACTTTTTCAGAACTGTTGTAGGAGCAGGGCACTGAACATTGTCAAGGACCGTTCTCACCCTCTGCATAAACACTTTGAACTTCTTCCATCTGGTAAACGATTCCGGAGCATCAGAGGCAGAACCACCAGACTGATCAACAGCTTCCTTCCACAAGCTGTCAGGATGCTGAACAGTTGACCCAGAATCTCTCATACACACTACTGCACCTACGGTCATTTTGTATATTATAGTTAGTTATTCTTCTTTTTCCCCAAGTATGTCTCAGGGATGTGTGAATGGATGGGGGGGTGGGGGGGTGGGGGGGAGCTATGTGGGAATGTGTCTTAAATCATGCTGCTTCTTATATGGATGCCGAGAGAAACACAATTTCATCTTGCCCGCACTACAGTTGTATGTACAGCAATATGACAATAAAGTTTGATTTGATTTGATTTGATTTGAAAAGAAAAGAAAAGTAACAGACATCCGGTCATTTTTCAATGCACCAAAATGACAAGTAAGTAGAAAGAGCCTAATAATATTAAGGCAGTTTACTGAAAAATGTCCACATAAAGGAATGAGGAGTTTATGGAAATGTTTAATAATTGTTTCATTAGGGACAGCAAAGTCAGGGCAGAGAGATGGGCACAGAAATACAGTCCCGCCAGAGGGACTGAGTTTCCGGGCCAGAAGGCCCGGGGTTTCTGGCAGGTCACTGTCAGATGGGTTTGGGACTCTGGGCGGCCTCCTGAGTCCAACATCTGTGGACATGGGGGGGTTGATTGTCGGCCCTGGGCGGGGTATTGTATCCCATCCTTTCCTGTTCCCCCTACCTCCCACGTGGGTTCATGTTGTTTATTGCTGTTGCTCCTGTTGGGGGAAGGGGGGGTCTTCCTGATGTTGCCTTGGGTGTCTGGGAATCCACCCCTTAAAGGGGGGGCTCTGTCAGAAACCGAACCGGCTTGGTTTCTCCCGGCTCGGTCCTGAGCTCTCTGTGGGTCTAGGTGCCATTGTGTATGTATGTATAGTATGTATTTCAGTGTTTTCCTTACCCATAGCCACTGCTCTCTGGCCGGCAGCAGTGAGGCAGCCCCTGTGGCTCACGCTGGTGTGAGCGCTGTCTGACTGTCTGCTGGTCCGACCACGCCCCCTCCTCTCACTTGACAGCCAGCTGTTGTCTGTTCAGTGATTGTCATTCCTGCGCCTCGCCCAGGTGTGCCCAATTTGTGGAGCCAGCAATGCATGCACTTAAGGAGCCTGTTTCCAGTCATGCATTGCTGGGTCATTAACTGAATGGACTACCGACTGAAGTGCTTAGTCGGGTGTTTCCGTGAGTCACGAAGGATTAGCCACCTCCACTGCAGCCGTGGTTCTCAGCGTCCTTTGAGCGATGCCGGCTCTGGGACGCTCCAGTGAATAATCACTTCTCCTCATGCGTTCCCTGGGCGATGCCGGCCCATGAACGTCCCATGTAAGTGTTTTTGTCGTTTTGTATATTTTCACCCTTTTGGGACTGTTGTGTGTTCCTAATAAATGTGTGTGGTGTTACCTGCGCTTAAATCCTTATTTCACCCCTCGCCGTGCGCATCGGAAAAGCGCACGGGAGGGTTTATGACAGCTTGGTAGAATGCTGTGAAACTTTAGTTTAATCAGCAAAAAAAGAAAGTCACTTACTCCACCACTGAGTTGTAAGTAAGCCTTGAAGACAGGGTGATATTTGGGGGCACACAGGAGTGTTGTGCATGAGGTGGGTTATTATTAGGACAATTACATGAATTTACTCACCAAGAAGCCACCCATCCACACAGTGCCAGCTTGTAGTTTGTTCCCAACAATGCTGTTCATTAGAATGATTAGGAAAACCAGCTCTCGCTGCAAGTTGTGCTTTGATGTTGGCCTGTTCAACTGCATTGTATGGAAATATGATGTACCTGAGTGACAGCTGGATAATGCCATCCCACACAGTTGGCACAGCTCGGCTCAGGGTGACTGTAAAATTCCCGATTGGTCTGCCAGCTCCCTCTGGAATGCACCTGTTGCCAGGGACCCCAGTGTTGTCAGCACCTGCACTGGGACGGGCAGTGCACGGCTTCCTGCCTTGTTGCGCTCCATGAGCCGCAGTAGCTCTGAGCACAGTTCCACAAGGACTGCCTGTGGAAACCTAAACCAGCTGATAAGCCAGTCATCATCCTGAGCCAGAAAATCTTCTGTCTCTAAATACCCTTTCTCTTCTCACCGCGAGATTTGCAATATCTTCTAATAATGCTAACACCATTGTTGTTAGAGGCATTTTCTGCACTTCTTTGAGCTTAGTCTTCCAGTATCACCTCTAAGTGTTGCCAATGGACCATTAACACTGAAAACGTATGTACGCCAGCCATGAAGTTGGCGTGGGGCTGCCGCAGACAGCGGGGGAGCAGCTACAGGACGGGTGGAGCCGCACAACATTCACAGAAGGGATGCACGCGAGACATGATATTGAACATACAGGACAATGGTACAGGATCAATACAGAGAGGACAGTGGCTACAGGTATGGAAAACATGAGATGCTGGAACAATAGGCACACAGATACACACACAGATCCAGGACCAAACGGGATGATACAGTGGACCAGGGGAAACTCAGAAGACACATAATCCAAATCATAAATAATCACATGGAGAATGAGAAAAACATAAAGCGCGTGCATAATCCCATGATCGTGCCCAGACTGTGACAGAGCCCCGCCCCTCAAGGACGGATTCCAGATGCCCTCCAAACAAAACAAAGAACATCCTAATAGGACGGGAGGCGGGGGGACATAGGCAAGGTGGGAAAAAACTAGAACACAAACATAAAGATATTTTCTTATCTTCTAAATTATTGCTCTGAGTGTTGCTATCCCTGTGCTGTTGCAATCCTGGAATTTTCCCATTGTGGGACTAATAAAGGCTTATCTTATCTTATCTTATCTTATCTTATCTTACCTTATCTTATCTTATCTTATCTTATAAAGGAAAAAAATGTTCATCAGGTGGTCAGCCAAAGTCCCAAGACCCCCAACAGGAGAAACATGGCGCATCTGGTCGCCTACCAGAGTCCATGGCCCTCCAGACGGATGAACATAATGCGTCGGGTGGCCTACCAAAGTGCAAGGGCCACCAGGCAGATGAACACAGTGCATTGGGTGGCCTTCCAAAGTCCAAGGGGAACCAGACGGATGAACATGGCACATTTTCTTGTCCTAGACCCAGAGACTGTCTTCCGCATTGGAATTATCTGCCTGTCATGTTCTAGCTCACCGTGCTTTGACCCCTGCCTGCATCTGGATTTTGGAAATAGCCTCTTTTATTGGAATTGGATGTTCTTGGACTGTGCACTCCCTCACTTCCCAAAGTAAGTCAACTTACCAATGTTTGTCATCACTGCCCTTCTCTCCCACTCCCAGCACTTACACCTGGCCATCCTGTCTTCTATAATCCCCAGGAGACTGCAGCACCACAGCACCTCTCCCCTTGGCAACCTGCTCTCCCAGCGCGTGGAGTCCCTTCACTTGCTCCCAGCTCCTCTCCCCTGTGAAAGAGTAAGCACAAAGATTAAAATTAGAGCTTTGTCATACTGTTTTTCAGTTATACTTACCTGTTCCTCTGCTCTCTCCTCATAGGGTTGCCAGATCCTCGAGACAAACCTCCACTGCACTCAATCTTGCACAATTATTGTAATAAAAATTATTGTTTCATGTCAATTACTGTTTCCTCCCCTGTCTGCTTCTGGGTCATTTGCCACACACCTTAACAGCCTTTTGTTCGAGATAACACAGAGACTTTAAACTCAGGAGATAATGACAACATGGAAATTTTAAACTCAGGAGCTGACAACACAACATCTTTAAACTCAGGAGATGACAACATGGAACCCTTAAACTCTGGAGATAACAACATGAAACCCTTAAACTCAGGAGATGATAACATGGAAACTTTAAACACTGGACATGACAACATGGACACTTTAACCTCAGGAAATGACCACACAGAACCTCCAAACATCGGAGAAGATGCCATAGAACCTTCTGATTCAGGAGATGACATGGCGGCCTCTTGCTCTGGAAAAAACATAGGAGCTTTTAGCTCTGGACACCACAAAGGAGCCTTTTGCCCTGGAGACCACAAAGGAGTTTTTTGCTCCGGAGACAACAACATTGGAGTTTTAAACATCATAACAGCTTCTGGCTCTGGAGGCAACGTAGGAGCTTTATGCACTGGAAATAACACAGAAACTTTAAGCTCAGGGGATAATGGCATAGAAGCTCTAAGCTCAGGAGATAACAACATGGAACCTTGAAACACAAGAGATAACATTTGAGCTTTTTGCTCTGAAGAAAACAACATGGACGTTCTAAGTTCAAAGGATAACAACATGGACGGTTCCAACTCATGGATAGATGACAGTGGCTCACTGAGCTCAGGAGCAGGCGTTGCGCTGAATACAGGTACAGGCGTCAGCAGCGCACCAACCTCAGAAACACTCAATGGAGATGTGCCAGTCTCAGAAACACTCAGTGGAGGTGCATTGGCCTCGGGAGCTGAAGGTTGGGGTGTGCTGACCTCCAATAATGGCTCCTGAGGTGCTAGAGCATCCAGCCCGAATGCCTGGAGAGCCATCCTCACTACAGTCACCTTGGACGAAGGAGAGAGGCAGGGAGTGAGTGAGGCATCACCACAATCACCAGGAGCTAGGCAAGTCTTCACTAATATTGATGTTATAAAAGTAAAGAAAAGAACTTGCCTGAGCTCCTGGTGCACTGCTGCTAGGGTGACCGCCTCTGGATGAGCCGCAGGAGCCGGAGCATGCACCTCGGGTAGGACAGGAACAAGAGCAAGCTCCTCGGGAACAACTGGAGTTGTGGCTCGTGCCTCAGGGACAGCGGGAGCCGCTGTGTGCACCTCAGGGACAGCGGGAGCCATTGTGTGCACCTCAGGGACAGCTGGAGCTGTTGTGCACACCTCAGGGATGGCTGGAGCTGTTGTGTGCACCTCGGGGACGGCTGGAGCTGTGAAGTGCACCTTGCGAGCAGTTGGAGCTGTATGGCGAGGAGCCGGCACTACAGGCATTGTGACAGGCGAAACTGCAGGTGTGATGACCGGCGAAACTGCAGGCGTGAAGACAGGCGGAGCTGCATGCATGATGACAGGGAAAGCTTCAGGCCAAGCTGCAGGCATGGCAAGAGGCGAGGCTGCAGGCATGGTGACAGGCGAGGCTGCAGGCATGGTGACAGTTGAAACTGCAGGCATGACAGCAGGCGAAACCTCAGGTGAAATGACAGGTGGGGCAAACAGTTCAGGCGAAACAGGTGGAGTGTGAGATAGTGTGTGCGCCATGGAGAGAGCTAGTGCTGGTGGTGGCGCACGGCATCGACAGGAGCGGCATCTCCCGGAGCCTTCTTTCCATCCGGGACCGCCGAATGCCAGTCTCGAGCCCCGAAACTGCTCTCTGTCAATGGCGGAGATCTCCCAATGCGCCCATGGTGCGGAAGGCTGCTGCTTAGGAGGTGGCGGTGGGGCTGGAGTGGGTGACTGGCAAGGAGCAGGAGGTGCCAAAGCCAGGGGATGCTTCTTCATCGGCACAGACTTCGGCTTGGTCAGCAAACTCCTTATCATCCCACTGTATCCACGTTGCAGGTCAGCCACCAGGGTGATCCTTTTCACCCCCTCAGCGTACTCCGCGAGGCATGGATGACAGCAAACAGTCACCTCTGCAAGCCTTATGTACCACAAAGCCGACTTTGGTTTGAAAGCCAAGCAAGCACCAGAAATAATCCCATCTATCTCTGTCAGGGCGTTACAAAGCTCCCACCCCAGGCTCATGGGGTACCACCGCCCGCCTGGTGAGTCATTTTCTGGTGGCGTCATTTTGTCGAGGGTTGATAGTGAAGAAGACTCAGGCCCAGGCAGGATATGGTGCAAGACAATGATTTATTAAGTAAAACTCAAGCACAAAATAAAATAGCAGCACATGGGCTGAAACAGAACTAATGCTAAGCAAGACTAAAGGGCAAGGTAATGATACGAAACCCACTGACAAGAACGCTAGGGACACAGACTAGGAACATGGCAAAGACATTAATGACACCATACTTGACACAGACTGACATCAGTATATATAGACAGGGGATAATCAAGACAACAGGACAGGTGGGAACAATCAGGGACAATCAGAGACAGCGGGGGAGCAGCTACAGGACGGGCGGGGCCACACAGACAATCACAGAGGGGATGTACACGAGACATGACAGTGAACATACAGGACAACAGTACAAGAGCAATACAGAGAGGACGGTGACAACAGGTAGGGAAAACTTGAGGAGCTGGAACAATAGGCAAACAGATACACACACAGACCCAGGACCAAACAGGGAATGACACAGCAGACCAGGAGAAATTCAGGAGACACATAATGCAAATCATAAATAATCACAGGGAGAATGTGAAAAACATAAAGTGTGGGCATGATCCCATAATCATGCCCTGATTGTGACACTGGCCAGATCTTTTTTCTGCTCATATCACTGCACTGATTCCCCTTTTAAAGTCATCATTCAGTATGAAGTTCTGTTGTTGTTGTTTGGTTTTGTTTGTTTTTTTTTGGGGGGGGGTTACCTTTGGAAGCCTCTTCACATACATCATAGAAATTTTTTCAGCCTTATGTCACCAGCAGGACCCTCAAATCTTCTGATCAGGCCCTGTTATCTGTCCTTAAATCTAGACTTAAAGGTACAAGTGTGCAAAATTTATTGAGTAATCTAAATTCTCAGATTTTATACAGCATAAAATCTTAACTTTGTTTTTATTATCATTTAATCAATCTTAGGTAAGCATTGTTGCATTTTCCAGGACCTTATGTTTTTAATACACAAGAAGAGGGTCCTTCTCCATGTAGGCAGCCATCATGGCCCACCGTAACATACAGGGTATGGTATTAATATTGACTCCCACCATGTTGACCATATCACTGAGTCATTAAAACTGTGTGTGGTTACCTGTTTGTTGAGGTAAATGTAGATGATGGGATTGTATACAGTGCTGCTCTTGGCCAGATAAACTGGCACTGTGCCCACTAATGGACTGATGGTCACATCAGGACTGGCAACCACCAGCATGGACAGGCCAGCGTACGGCAGCCAGCTGATCAGAAACGTCAGGACCATCAGGATGACCATGGATGCCACCTTCAACTCTCCTTTGGCTACTGCACCACCTTCAAGACAGGCCATCTTTGACACCTGTAAAGCAAAATATTATTGATGGCTCCTCCTATTTATTGCTACGAGTGTGTAATAGTTGTGGAGCAGCTGAAGGACCACTCTCACATCATTGGTTTTCCTAGACAATCAGCCACAAACTGTACTCAAGCAAAAGTAGAAAATCCTATTATATTAGTTAGTATAGTATTAGTTAGCATATAAAGTATAGTTTAGCATAGTATAGCTATACTATAATATAGTGTAATATAATACTCTATAGTATAGTATAAAATAGCATAGCATAGTATAGCATATACTATACTATGCTACATAGTATACTATATGCTATACTATGCTGTAATATAGTTAGTATAATACTGTATAGCATAATATACTGTATAAAATAGAATAGTATAGCATCTAGTATAGTATACTATATTATAGTATAATACTGTATATAGTATATTATAAAATAGTATAGTATAGTTAAATGTGGTTTAGTATGGAATACTATGGTACACGAGTATAGTATAGCATAGCATAGTATAGTTTAGCATTAGTGAATGAGTTAACTCATATATATGTATATATGTATATGTATGTATATATACATATATAATAAGTGTAGTCACACCCAAATAATTACTTGACTAAGCATAATAAAGAATACTAAACAGTTACTACAACTTTATTCTTGCCAATTTTTTTTTAAGTTTTTGACCTTTTCTTGCAAATTTATTCTTTTTTCCCTTAAAATGAAGAATTTTTTCCACATAAATTTTCAGCTTTTTTGTGAAAACATGCAAAGTTTTACTCATGAATTTGCAACTTTTTCCCTCACATATTGTAGTTGTGAAAATGTGCGATTTTTCTTGTACATTTGACACATTTTCAAAAATGGGAGGTTTTTCTCATACTGCAAATTTGAGATATTTTTCTTGTAAATTTATCATAGTTGTTTTCAGTAATATTTTTATTTTTTATTATAACTTTTTTCTCTTTTTAGATAAAACGGTGACCTTTTGCAAGTAAAATTTCATGTTTTTTCTCATAAATTTGCAACTTTTTTCTTACTCCTTTGCCACAAGTGTCAGGATTTCAACTCTGATTTAACTGAACAAGATATACAGTATAGTAGGTTTACAAAAATTCTGTTATTTGTACTAAGCATCATTACAGTATAAACAAACACATTTGTATCTATCTTTCAAATGAGTAAAATTAAACTCAAAGATGGGTTTATATGGGGTCAGCAGGTCAGGTTATAACAGTTATAAAAGTTATAGGTATACCTTAATGCAGTCTGAGGCAATTCAAGCACATTTTTTCCTACATGTGAAGCAGGGTAATGGTATAATTTTAGTTGAATTGAGCAACAGATGAAAAAGGCAGGGAAGTCGTAAGTTGAAAATAACACACCATTTATTGGAGATATCAGTGAGTCTTTACTGCTCCAGCTTATTATCCATGAGATGAAAGCCAATTTTATAGGGAGGGGGCCATCTTGGGAGGTATTAAATATTAGAAAACACTCCTTGGCTCTTGACATTGACGTAAAAGTGCTGCTTTCCTGCTTACTTTCTTAATATTCAACAGCTCACCTGGTGTAACGTCCACAGCAGTTTTGCATAGGATGCCAAGATGACTGCAAAGGGCACAGCGAAGCAAACTGCAAAATAAGAAATGATGTAGGAGACGTTTCCGGGGTCTTTGTTGTGCCAGGCTGGAGCACAGGATGTCCCAACTCCCTCCAGGTCATACCTGCCCCATCCAAACAGGGGAGGCAGGTTCCACACCAGGGACCACAGCCATGATAAAGCAATACCTCCAACTGCATGTTTCTTCTGGAAGGTTATCTGCCCCAGAGGCTTACACACCACAAACATCCTCTCCACTGCGATCAGAGCAACAGTGCACAGAGACGTGATACCTACAGACAAACAAAACGAACAGTGCACAGACACTTTGAATGAGGGGAAAAAAAACATGGAAATAAAGTTTGAAAAAGATCCAAATTTACAATTAAAAAGTCACAAATGTGTAATAAGATCTGCTTTTTTTTTTAAGTAGTCACAAATTTACAATAAAAGTGTAGCAAATTTATGATGAATAAACACAAATGAGTGAGGGAATTATTCAAAAAGGCAGATATTTACAAGTAAATGCAAATGCATGAGAAAGAATATATGAATTTACAACAAACTTCATGAAATTGCAAGGAAAAAGCAGCACATTTGTGAGAAAGAAAAGCTCTTTAATTTTTAAGTAACAAATTTACAAAAAAAATGCAAAGTTGTGAGAAAGAAAACAAAGGATAAAATTCATAATTAAAATTATAATAAATATGTGCAAATTTATATTAAACTATTGCCAATTTATGAGGAATTAAGAAGAAGAACCCAATTTATTGTCATTCAGTCCATACAGCCAATCATGTACAGTAGAACGAAATTACGTTTCGCCTATCTACAATATTAATCACATCTAGAATAGGCGGTGCGGTGGCACAGTGGTTAGCACTGCACCAGCACAGCAACTCACCCTTGGCCATGGGATCCCTGGTTCGATCCCAGCCCCTGACCAACAATGATCTGTGTGGAGTTTGCATGTTCTCCCCGTATCTGCGTGGGTTTACTCCGGGATTTCTCCGGTTTCCTCCCACAGGCCAAAAACTTGCAGGTTAGGTTAATTGGAGACTCTAAAGTGGCCCTAGGTGTGAATGTGTGTGTGAATGGTTAAGGGATAGCGCCGTACCGTGGCTGCTTCATCCATCCAGGTGGATGCCCTCAATTTCCCCTCTGGGGATCAATAAAGTACACAAAATCAAAAAAAAAATAAGATCTTTATTGTTCGCTTATATGGAAATTTGTATTGCAACACCCGTTCATTAAAATACATAAAAGACTAAACACATAAAAGACTCATAACCAAAAACACCAAGGCACAGTCCAATCCAAATTGGGAGATGGATGGGGAAGGGGAAAGGGAAATCCTATGTTATGTATATATGTATACATCTATGCATGCCTGCATGCATAGATGTACTGTATATCTATATGTATGTGTACCTATGTGTGTGCAATGGAAGGGGAAAAGGGAAAGGTCATCTCTTTATACTCCACTGTTTATTCAATAAAATTGTGGAGTAAGGAATGAAGGAATACTTATGTCTATTCCTTTTGCTTCTTGGTGTCCTAAAACATTTCCCGGAGGGCAGAAGCTGATACTCCTCACACAAGACATGTGACGGATCCGCAGTGATCTTTTTTGCCAGTCTCAGACAGTGACCTGTCATGGGCAGCAAGAGCGTGCCCCTCCCCTCCTGCCACACGTTCGTCAACTCATCACTGCACCTGAGGCAGAGGACACACCTGCACCCGCTCACCGGCCAGCATACTTAAGGAGGCTTCCTCCGCGCAGTCAGCGCTGGCTCATCTGGATGTACTGCCCTATTTCAGCAAGCAGGTCGTTTTTGGAACAAGTGTAGACACATCGTCTAACAGTTCTCTATTCTTCTATTTCAGGTTGCTGCCATTGTGCGGGTGTGTCTCGGGACTGCGTGCGCTCTCCTGCCACCTCATCACCTCTCCCAGCAACGAAACTTCGCCCGGTCAGGCACTCCAAGCTCATCCCCCTTCCCCACTGGTTCGTCTATTCCCCGCTGGAGTTCTGCCAGTCCTCTCCCGGAGTCCCGAGTAAGTGGTAATTTGGCTCGCCCATTTTCCCTTCTCTGCTTCTCCGCTGACAGCTCTCGCTTTTCTCTCCACAGGTGGATTGAATCTTCTGGCGAGTGGCTGCTTCCTTAACGAGGCACTGTTTTCTCCATTTAATAAATCATTAAACATTCGCCCCTTGTGTGGTTCCGTCTTGTGCTAGCATCGTGCACTTGAGCTGTCAGCTAGTCATGTCAGAACGAGCCAGTCAGGATGATAGCTCAGCCGGTGCCTTGGCACAGGAGCTGTCAGCTCGAGATCGCTTGTCAGCGACTGAGCACCAGCTCGCTGTGCTGACGCAACAAGTTTCCAACTTAATCCAGCTTTGGTCTCCCCCGGCTCCGCCTCCTCAGCCTGCTCCCTGCGCCTCGGTGCGGCATACCACCTCCATTCCCATGCCTTCCCTGTACGTGGGGGAGGTGGGGAGATGTAAGAGCTTTCTCATCCAGGTACATATGCATTTGGAGCAGGTCTTGGAGGAGTACCCGGGAGACACGGCTAAGGTACAGTTTTTTACACTGTTGTTTAGGGGTTGAGCCCTTGATTGGGCATGCTCCACGCTTGACAACCCCAAGGGGCAGCGCTATACGTTCAGCCAATTTGTTGACGCCTTCACATGCGCGTTTGACCGGTCCGAGAGCAAGGGCAATGTGATGAGCCACCTATTGACGCTCCTCCAGGGTACCCGGTCAGTGGCCGAATACTCGGTGGAGTTCAGAGTTGTTGCTGCAGACTCGGGTTGGAATGAGGTTGCCCTGCGCAGCGCATTCCTTCACGGGCTGAACGAACAGCTGCAGGACGAACTGGCGGTTCACCCTGTCCCGAAGACCCTCAACGACCTTATGGCTCAAGTTGTCGGTTTGGACAACCGGCACCATGAGCGCGCGAGGCCTCCTCTCGTCCACGCGTCACCCGCGACCCCGCTGTGACTACTGACACTGGCAACGCTGCCTCTTCGCCCAAGCCATTGGAGCTCTCTTGGTACCTGACCGATGATGAGCGCTGGCGGAGGCGAAGGGCTAGCGCGTGCCCACACTGTGGTTTGCTGAACCACAGTCGGGACGAATACCGCCAGTGGCCAAAAACGTCAGTAACCATGGAGGGTCTGGTGGGCGGGACCAAAGACACTCCCCCTGGTAATTTTTTTATCCCAGCCCTTGTGCAGCTGCCGGGGGTTGAGAAGAGGGTTAAGGCATTAGCTGACTCGGGGTCGGAGGGTAATTTCGTTTCTGCTGAATTCTTTAAGCAGGTGGGCATTCCCACACGTAAATTGCCCCGTGATCAAAGAATCACAACCATATCTGACTGGGAGGTCGCGGTAGTCACACGCAGCATGGTACACACCCAGGCCGCCGCTGACCGGAAGCGGGTCCCCGCCCCGAAGTACACTGTGGGGCAGAAAGTCTGGCTGGCGGCGAGTCAGGTCCCGCTGAAGGGGAAATCCAAGAAGCTTCTTCCCCGCTTTCTGGGCCCGTTTCGCATCACCCGGATTGTTAATGACACATCGGTTCAGCTGAAGCTCCCTTCTTTGTTACGAATGAACCCCACCTTCCACGTGTCCCACATCAAACCCCTCTCGGTCAGTCCTCTCTGCACCCCCCCGAAGCCGCCTCCTCCTCCCCGAATCATCGATGGCCACCCCGCCTACACGGTCCGTCGGATTCTGGATGTTCGTCGTCGGGGTCGGGGATTGCAGTATGTAGTGGACTGGGAGGGCTGTGGCCTCAGAGGAACAGTCCTGGATCCCATCGTCACAGGTTCTGGACAAAGAGATGCTCCGGGTGTTCCACTGAACCCACCCGGAGAAGCCCTCTGGACCGCCCGAAGGTGCTCCTAGAAGGGAGGGCCCTGCCAGGGGCAGCGAGAGCGTGCCCCTCCCCTCCTGCTGCACGTTCGTCAACTCATCACTGCACCTGAGGCAGAGGACACACCTGCGCCCGCTCATCAGCCAGCATACTTAAGGAGGCTTCCTCCACGCAGTCAACGCTGGCTCGTCTGGGTGTACTGCCCTATTTCAGGCAAGCAGGTCGTTTTTGGAACAAGTGTAAACACGTCGTCTAACAGTTCTCTATTCTTTTATTTCAGGTTGCTGCCACCGTGCGGGTGTGTCTCGGGACTGCGTGCGCTCTCCTGCCACCTCATCACCTCTCCCAGCAACGAAACTTCGCCCGGTCAGGCACTCCAAGCTCATCCCCCTTCCCCACTGGTTCGTCTATTCCCCGCTGGAGTTCTGCCAGTCCTCTCCCGGAGTCCCGAGTAAGTGGTAATTTGGCTCGCCCATTTTCCCTTCTCTGCTTCTCCGCTGACAGCTCTTCCTTTCTCTCCACAGGTGGATTGAATCTCCTGGCGAGTGGCTGCTTCCTTAATGAGGTGCTATTTTCTCCATTTAAAAAAATCATTGAACGTTCCCCCCTTGTATGATTCTGTCTTGTGCTAGCATCGTGCACTTGAGCTGTTGGCTAATCATGACAGTGATCAGTACTGTTCTGGGAAAACCCACTCTCCACTGAGTGGCCCACCAACTTAGAGCAGATGTCCAACAGTCTTTGTATCCTAACTTGACACTGCACAGTAAGACCCCAGAACCAGACTTGACTTCCATACAGAAGGACACTTAACTGTGGAACAGTAGAACAGATGTAAAACGTCCTTTCCCACTCCAAAAGATCGGAGTCTTCTCAGAAAAAAGATCCTCTGTTGAACTTTTTTTACAAATGTAATCCACATGGATTGACCAGATTGACCAAGAGAGGGCACTGTCCACATGCACCCCCAGATATTTAAAAGAGGGGGACTGTTTTATGGGTTCATTGTAAATAATAATTGGAGCAGGATTAAAATGAGTGTTTCCAAAGATAATTTCCTCTGTTTTCTGTCATGATCCCGAGTTCGGTTCCATACCGTGCTTGGGTCTCCTGTTTACTTTCCTTTTTCCTATGAATGTGTTTAGTTACGTTTTTGTTATTATGACTGTGCTTTTATTTTGACAGCGCCGTGGCAGGACTTCCTGCTGTCAAACCTGCTCACGACCTGTCACTGCTGTTTGTGCTTAGTAATTACGTCTACTCCACACCTGTTTGTTGTTTAAGTTTTACTCCTTATTTAAGATCACCAGCTAGACTCTGTCTTCACTGTGATCTCGTCTCACTTAGGCTGGAGCTCCTACGTCCGGCTCCAGTCTCTCTCAGCGTCAGGTTTCGCCCTCGCTATTCTCTTATGTAAGTGTTTGTGTTCATTCTTTGTGCTTCACGTTTAGTGTATGTGCTTTGCCCCTCGTGGCACTTTACTTTGTTACTTTTGTGAATGAATAAGCAAACTCACTGCTGGCATTTGGTGCCTCATTAATGCCCTGAAAAGGGCATATTTGACATTTTCATTGTATTCAAAATGAGGGAATTCTGCTCACACCACTGCACTATCTGATCCACACTATCAAAGTAGATTTGATCACTATCGGGGGGGGGGGGGTCACTGCCATGCAAGGCGCCTCTACAAACAACTTTTCCTTCCCCCATTCTATTATGCTGAGCACCAAGCTAGAAGGCGGGACATTCCATTTTTATATAGTCTCTGGTATGACCCGGCCGGAGCTTGAACCCACGACCTTCTGGCTGTGGGGCAGATGCTCTAACACTAGGCCACCACTACTATTATCACCAATATGCAAGAAAAAAGACCACAAATTTAAAAGAATAAAGTTATATTTACAAGTAATGTTATAACATGATATTGTTCTATCATGTTATAACGTGAAATGTTTGTTAGAACAATATATTATTACCTTATAGCATGATATATATGTCAAAGTCAAAGTGCCTTTATTGTCATTCCATTGTTAATAAACAATGCAACGAAATTGAGATACTGCTCCCTAAAAACAAACTATCACACTCACAGTTCACTCATGCATTTAACATTCTTATAATTACAACAATAAATAATGCTTGAAACAATATTACCTAAAAGTTGAATACAATATGTACGTAGCAATAATGAAAACATACTGAGCGATAAATATAAAAGACCAGCTTATACACACAGGGTTATTGCCACAAAATAACCTAAAATAACAAAATAGTATCAGCAGTCTGTGCGTGTTACATAAATCCATTCAAAATACGTACTGCTGCTGGGAAAAAACTATGATTAAACCTGGTAGTCCGAGTTTTATGGGATCTGTACCGCTTTCCCGAGGGGAGCAAGTGAAAGAAATCATGGCCTGGATGAGCACAGTCTTTAATGATGGCAGTAGCTCTGTTGAGGTACCGAGACCTGGAAATCTCTTCCAGAGAAGGGAGAGAACAGCCAGTGATTTTTTGCGCAGTCTCGATCACTCTCTGGAAGGCTTTGCGGTCTGCGGCTGAACAGCCCTCATGCCAAACCGTGATGCCATATGACAAAATGCTCTCAATAGCAGAGCGATAAAATAAAACCAGCAACTGTGCATTGAGGCCATTCTTCTTGAGGAGCCTCAGAAAGTGTAGATGTTGTTGAGCCTTTTTTATCGTAGATATGGTGTTAACTGCCCAGGTAAGGTTGTGAGAAATATGAACACCCAGAAACTTAAAAGCCTCCACCCTCTCCACACGCTCCTTGCCTATATATAGAGGAGGCGGCTCACTGCTATGCTTCCTAAAATCAATAATGAGTTCTTTTGTTATATTGTTCTAACAACAAACATACTATGTTATAACATGATATACTGCAGCCATTTATTTTTTTCTGGTATGACAGTGATATCCTTCTGTAAAATACAACAAACTGGTAAGAAAAAAAAAACTATTGAATTTAGATTTACCAGTTACCTTGATAAGCTCAACATTTTTATCCCATCTCAGTATGGCTTCAGAAAGAAACACACTACCTATATGGCAATACTTGACCTAATTGAAAAAAATCAATGATGCAATAAGAGGCAACTATGGTATTGGTATTTTTTTTAGACCTGTCTAAAGCATTTGATACCATTAACCATGACATCCTAATTAATAAATTACAACATTACGGTAAAGCCAGGCATTACTGCATATGACATCATAAAGACATCAAGGCAGAGGAACACCATAGGCTGTCCTGTGATGTCCTAAGATCATGACAGACAGACAGACAGACACACCCTGTAGAAACTAAGAAACTAGAGCATCCGGATAAAATCAGTGCTTTGCCTGACATTTTATACATTTGTAGTGTAGACTGCCATTCTTCAAGGTTACACATTTTTACTGTGTCAGCACCTCTTTAAAAACGACATTGCTCAGAAAGCGGCGCTTTTGCTTAGTTTCTTCATCTTTGCAAGAATACAATACGAAGACTGCTTGATCTGCCAACTCTGCTCGCGGCAACGTAGAATTGGCCATGGCTGAAGAAATCTGTTGTGCAGAAAACACCAATGCGCTGTAGACTGGCCCTGTGACTTATTCACAGTCATGGCAAAGCAGGGTCTTACTGGAAACTGCGTCACAAGGTGAATGGAAACATGTTGTGAGATGGTGCGAGTGTGATTCGTGGAATCAGGAGAGTGCATCCAGCATTGACACCAATCACAGATGTTGCAACCAACAGGTGAGGGATGGTCTATATGACATCATAAAGACATCAAGGCAGGCATAGGACATCATGGTCTATATGACTTCATATAGACATCAAGCCAGGCATCACTGTATATGACATCATAAAAACGTCAAGGCAGAGGAACATCATAGGCTGTCCTATGATACAGACATCATAGGAACATCATAGGCCATCCTATGATGTCCTATGATCCCGACAGACAGACAGACACAGAGATCATGACAGACAGACACACAGAGATTTCTTGAATTTATAGAGTGACTAGTACATACCCGTGCATGCCCACAGAAACCAAGTATAAGCAAGTATTTCTGCATGCCTGTACAAAGCAGGTGTAAGCAAGGCTGTAAGCAAGCACATCAGCATTCATTCAATGATGCCTGCCTTTAATATTTGATGGTGTCATAGTGAGTCCTATGATCGTTGATGATGTCATAGCATGTGCTATGATCGTGAGTCATGCCTGTGTTTGATCTTTGAAGATGTCCTACTGTATGTCCTATGATCTTTGATGATGGCATAGCCAGTCCTATGATGCCTGCATTTGATCCTGGTTTAAATTAGTGTGTCCTATTCTTAATCGGGTGATGAGTATCTCTTCTTTCCTGTTTCTGGCAACTCCCATTCGGTTTAAAGTGCTGTGTCCTATTGGTAATTGGGTGATTAGTATCTCTTCTTTGGTGAGTGATTGGTCTATATGACATCATAAGGACATCAAGGCAGGCATCATAGGACATCGTGCCTACATCATAGGTAGCCAGTCCTATTGTCTATATGACAGCATCGTGAGCCCTATGTTGCCTGATGTCTTTGGATCATCATAGGACATCATGCAGTCATCATAGGCCATCCTATGATGTGCTATGATCGTGACACACAAACATGATGTACTGCTTTGAATGGGTGTGGTTTAAAGTAGTGTGTCCTATTGTTAATCGGTGATGATGATCGGTGAAATGAGGAAGATTTCCAGATTTACACACAAACTGACAGAGATTTCTTGAATTTATAGAGTGAAGGGTCATCATAGGAGCCAGTCCCAGACATCGTAGGCCATCCTATGATGTTCTATGACTGTGACACACAGACACACACAGAGATTTCTTGAATTTATCGAGTGATTCTGTCTTGCATATTTATTTCTTCATTGGTCTTCCTCTTTGTTTAAGTGTGCAGCATTATTATTGTTATTATTATCATTATCATTCTCATCATTGTCATTGTTGCCTTGGCCTTGTCTGCCCATGACATCGTGACAGACAGACATTTCTTGAATTATATATAGAGTGATATTCCTTGTCTCCGGGTCATGGGTCTCAGCCCATATTATTATCGTCATCATCATTATCATTATTGCTTTGGTCTTGTCTGCCCTCTGGTCCCCTGTGATTATCTGTGCAGCCTCGACCATGCCGTTTTCTGTAACCATGCCCTGCCGTCTCTGTTTTCCCCTGCTTGTTATTTCTTCTCCTGCTTGTTACTGTTCTGTGTTATGTTGCTTACCTGTGTCTATGTGTATGTCTTTTAGCGAGTCCTGCGCTCTGTGTGACGTCATATACTGTAGACATCCTTCTGAGATCGTAGGAACAGCAGGCTTACGGTTTATCTGACATCATAGTTAGGTTTCTCTGACGTCATATAGTTTGGTTTATGTGACGTCATATAGTCATCAAGTAAACGGTCCTATGAACACCGACATCATAGGAACATCATAGGACATCAGGCAGACATCATAGGCCATCCTATGATGTCCTATGATCGTGACAGATTTCTTGAATTTATAGTGACTAGTGCATACCCGTGCATGCCCGTAGAGGGGATGCATTGGAACAGAATTCTTGCCAGTTACAGGACAGTTGGTATAGCAACACAGCACTAAGTGGCAATCACATGTGATGACTTTTGTATGCAGCAAAACATAAAAATCACACAAAATATGCCCTGCCATCTGGGGCTGTTTGCCCCTGCTTGTTACTTCTTCTCCTGCCTGTCACTGTTCTGTGTTATGTTGCTTACCTGTGTCTATATACAGTATACTGTATGTCTTGTAGGGAGTCATGTGCTCTATGTGCCGTCATATAGACATCATCTGGTGGCTCTTCTTCTTCATTCAGACCACTGAAGAGTCTCCTTCTGTCTCAGAAGGCTGTGTTGTTCACAGTCATGCCCGCGGTGTACTGGTGGAATCTGAGGTGTTTCATGTTCACGGCATCCTTTCTGACGTGCAGCAGTTCTCCTCATTCTATTGCTCTCCATCTGGTGGGTCTTCTTCGTTCAGACCACTGGTTGAGGGATAAGTCGTCGTAATTCCAGTTCATGGGCACGATCCTGAAAAAGTGGCTATCGACCCTGTTCAGGAAGGCCAGTGCATGCCTGTAGAAACCAAGAAACTGGAGCACCCGGAGAAAATCAGCACTTTGCTTGGCATTTTACACATTTGTAGTGTAGACGGGCATTCGTTAAGCTTACACATTTGCCGTCATATAGGCATGGTGAGTCATCCTATGATGCCTGAGTTCATAAGACGCGCTATGATGATGAGGCAGAGATCATAGGCCATTCTATGATGTCCTAGAAATGTGCTTTAAAGTCTGTCGTACCCTATGCTGGTGAAAGGTGTCCTGTCTCAGATGGGTGCGATGTACTGCTGGAACATCAGGTGTTTCATCTTCATGCCATCTTTTCTGACGTGCAGCAGTTGTCGTCATTCTATTGCTCTCCATCTGGTGGGTCTGCTTCTTCTTCTTCATTCTTCTTCTTCTTCTTCTTTTAGATTTGATTGGCGGTTGGCAACCAGCTTACAGGTGCATTACCGCCACATACTTCACTCTATATCATCACTGTATATCTTTGTATCAGGAGTTCTTATTAGGAGTTCTGAACAACTCCTTATGTGTGAAAAAAATTATCCGTCCTTGGACTGTGTCCTCGGCGGGTTTCAAGTTGAGACCACTGGTTGAGGGATAGGTGTGTCGTAATTCTAGTTCATGGACAGGATCATGAAAATCATAGACACATGGTCTATATGACATCATAAAGACACATTTGTCTATGTGTTCTATAGGACGTCCTATGATGTTCAGGCAGAGATCATATGACATCATAAAGACACATTTATGTGTCTATGGGGGGCAGCAGTGGCTCAGGAGGTAGAGCAGGTCGTCCAATAACTGCATGGTTGGCGGTTCGAATCCCGCTCTCCCCGGATATCCTGCCATTGTGTCCCTGGGCAAGACACTTCACCCCCAATTGCTCCAGGTGGGTCTGGAAGCGCCATGTTAAGTAGCATGCCGCCATCAGTGTGTGAATGTGTGTGTGAATGGGTGGATAGCAGGATCTGTAAAGCGCTTTGGTCATCAAGACATGAGAATAAAAGCGCTATATAAGTGAGTGCCATTTACCATTTACATTTGTCTATGTGTCCTGTGCACATAGACAAATCTATATGTGACAAATCGTCCTATGATCTCTGTTGTCTATGTGACATCATAAAGACACATTTGTCGTCCTATGATGTTCAGGCAGAGATCATAGGCCGTCCTATGAAGCGTGACAGACAGACAGACACACAGATTTCTTGCTTTTATAGAGTGATGAGCAAATTTATGATAAAAAATTGCAGTTTTTGACAAATTACTGCAAATTTATGATAATTTGATGAAAATATTGCACATTTCTAAGGATTAAATACATATTTTCAAGAAAAAAAGATTTTTTAAAAGTAAAGCCACATATTTACAAGTAAAAACACTCAAATTAATGAGAAAAAAATGTGAATTTAGTAGTTAGAAAGTAGTTAGAAAGAAAATCTCTTGAATTTAGAACAGCAGCAAATTTATAATTGAAAATTAGCATTTTTTTTAAATAATGGCAAATTTACTGTAAAAACATTGTGACTATAAGTAATAAAAACACACATGCAAGAAAAAAGGACATCAAAGAGTAAAGTCACATTTACTTACAACTAAAAACCGGAACTCTTAAATATGGAAAAAGATGCAAATTTACAGGGAAAAAATGAAAATAATGGGCAATTCATAGATATTTATGGTTAAAAAAGATACAGATTTACTTGCAACTGGAATAACTGATTTATGACTTAAAGCTCGCAAACCTACAAGTTTTATTGCCTCTGTACAGAGCACAAACTTTATTTAGGTCAAATATGTTTTGTGACTGCATGCAGATTTCGCTTTTAAAAATTGCTCAAAACGTCTCTGCACAGTAGAAGTTACAGACCCCATGGCTGGTGAAAGGACTGAGTGGCTACTAACTGGGAAACTACTAGCCACAGTGAGTACAGAAGTAAATCTGTGCAAGCTTTCATTATTAAGAGAATGGACTGTTAAAAAAACTGGCTGCTACTGTGTTCCTCTTTGACACTCACCACACAAAGACACAGCAAAGCCCTCCATCACACAGCCTGTCCTGCCCAGAGAGAAGTAGCCCTGGGCATTGTTGACCACCGAGAGAACCCCTCCGGTCATGGCTGTGCCCAGATCAGCCACAGCCATGTTCACCAGAGCGTAGTTCAGCGGCTGTCTCAGCTGCTTGTGCATGAGGGACACGATGATCACTGTAGCGTTGAGTACGATGGCTGGACATGTGAAGAGGGCCATAATGATGGAGAGAATGATGTATCCCATGCGTGGCAGAGGGGGGTCCCTCGGTGGTCCCAGGTATGAAGAATCATTTGCTGCAAAGGCAAAAAGCTGCTGCTGCATGCTGGGGGAGGAAAAGGTCAGACTTGTTGATTCTTCTGGTGGAACTGGGAGATGCCTGATACATTACTACTAAAGTGTGACCGAGATTAGACTCCTCAGGGTTAAAAATAAATCCTCCAGAGCTGGAATTTACAAAGAGTAATTCCTCCAAATGTTGGATCTTGATCCCTCAGCTCTTTCCTTGATTATAAAGGGACTTAGAATGGGATAACTTTTGAGCTGGGATCAACCCACTGAGCAATTAATCTAAGATTGATGACTCACAGAATAAAGAGGACAAGCTTATATTGTGACAAGCTTGAAGGATGTCTCTGGGGTTGTCACTATCACAATTTCATCATTTGCCAACATTTTTTTTAAACACTGTATGCATAACTGTAAAAAGTGTACAAAAAACAGTATGCTCTTAATGGATTATGAAAAGGCAGTCAGATTAACTGCTTGCATAGACAACAATCTGGCAGCCACCTCTTCCACAGAGTCTCTCCAGCACATCTGCCCTGGGGTCTCCTCCCCATGGGACGTGCCAGAAACACTTCACATGGGAGGTGTCCAGGTGGCAACCTGATTAGATGCCCAAACCACCTCAATTGACTCCTTTCTATGTGGTCCGAGCCTCTCCCGGATAACTGAGCTTCTCCAGTCAACTGATGAAGGAAACTCATTTCAGCTGCTTATTTCTGCAATCTCTTTCTTCCAGTCACTGCAGCTATATCTCATGGAGCTGACAAAAGAGTTGACCAACGGGGTGATTTTTGAATTTGCCACCTCTTCTGACAAATGTCAGTGAAAATCAAGCAAGTATCTCAATGAGTAGCAAATGCTGAGGAACGTTCAAGAACGCTGTGCTTTTTGGGTTTTGTCAAGGTTCATAAAACGTTGCAAAACAGTTCATACACAGTTTTTAAGGTCACCAACAGTTTTGCTGCAGACAGTCTTAAACTGTTGCTAGTGTTCACTGTCATGATCTTGGCATGGTCTTAGGATCATGCCCACACTTTGTGTTGTTTTTGGTCTCTCTGTGTTTATTATTAGGATTATTTGCCTGTGTTTTGTCTTCTGTGGTTCCCCGGTCCTTAGTCTGCTGTGTGGTCCCCGTTGTCCCTGTTGTTGTTCTCCTTGGTCCTCTGTGTAAGTCTCGTGTGTGTCCCCTGTACTTGTTTACCTATTGTTCCCAGGCCCTCATGTTTCCTGTTCTCATAGCCACTTTTCCTCACGTGTGCTACTGCTTTGCCCTTGATTGTTTCCCAGCTGCCCTGCATTTGTGACCTTATTTATGTTACCTTTGTGTCTTATTTATGTTACCTTATTTACGTTTGTGTCAATCTCTGTTCCTTGTGGCATCATCGTCTGTGATCCCTGCCAGTGTTCCTGTGTCCTGTGTAGTTCTTTGTGAGTTAGTTTACGCCTAGTCAGCTTTGTTTAGGTTCCAGCCCCTGCGCTGTGTTGTTGCGTTATCTTCTGTCAATAAACCATGTTACACTGGAGTTCTGCCTGCATTCTTACCTGCCCACCGGAGGAAGATATGATAGTTCACTACTTGACCAAAAAGAACTTTAGCGACATGCATTGCAACCATTTGCAAACGTTTGTGGAAAAATACATTCAAACGTTTTCAAATCTTTTTGGTGATAAACAAACAAACAAACAGAAAAACAAAAACCTGGGACCTTAAAAAACTGTTTGCCCCCACAATCACTACATTTACCATTCTATGACATATGGCGATACCCAAAGTTCGTGGACATACAGTAGGTGAGGGTAGAGGTTGGCCAGTAAATCGACAACTTTGCTTTAAAGCTCAGCCCCCTCTTCACCACAACAGATAGCAAATATCACATTTGCATTATTAACACCCTATGAATTATTGTATTTAAATGTAGCGGTTAATGCGAATATCGGTCCTTAAAAGCAGTTTAATGGTAAAACTCATCTTAATTTGGGTCAAGGATTCAAAGCAATTTGTTCAAAAACGCTAACTAGCCTGGAGGATAACTTAATACATAGATTTAGTGAATATCAAGTACTAGTGGGCACCCAAAAAGCACATACTTCTGCCAAGGCTCCCTCCCTTTGTCTATCCATACCTTTGTCCATCTGCACATTGTGAAATAGGGCCTTGGTGGAGGTATATGCTCTGTCAATAAACCATATTGACAGAGCGTCTGCGTCTGCTCTCTTCTTCCGGCTATCAGAGAGAGCAGACGCATTTCTTCTCCTCTCCCTTCTCCTCCTCCCTTACTGATCCCAGCTTGCTGTGTCCTGTCTGTGTCTCGCTCTTCTTCTGCTGCATCTCGACCCAAACGGAAATTATGGAATTGAGTTGGGCTTTAAATGCAATTGACACCACTTTTTTAAAAAGAAAATCGGGCCAGTGGGAGCCCAAGTGGAGAGACTCATGGAACAATTGGAAACTCATGTGTCTGTGTGATTCGATTGAAGATGTGGAAGACATCTACCCGTTTGGCTTATGATCACAGGATTTCTGTTGTTTGGCTTTGGAGTTTTCCTGATGTATCGGAAATTAAAGAAGTTGGAAGAGCTGGTCAAAATGCGGACCCGGCGAAGCTCCTTCAACAATTCGACCAGCTGGGGAGCACTGATAGCGGCCAGAAGGTGGGAAACATCTCGGAGTCACTGGGTGCTCTCCAGGGAATGATTTTAAAGCCTGTGAATGTAAATTGTGATGCACAGAATCGCATGAGAGAGGAAATTTCTATGCTCTAAGTGAACTGTGCTCATCAGGCCTTGATTCGGCGTCCTTGGGAGAACTCATTCCTCCAGGAGAAGAGATAAAGCAGAAGGGAGTTTTGGCTTCTCTCTAACCCAAACAATTGCTGATGTGCAGCAATCTGAACTCTCCAAGGACAGCGTTATCATGTGACTAACATGGAATTTTACCATCTGGCATGAAGAGAGATGAACTCTGTGGACATGTTTATCTATGTTTAGAATACATGGACATAACATCTAGCCGTTGCCTAGGAGAGGATTTTTGTTGTCCACCAGTAACTGATACATTCACACTGCACTCACACTGATATCACATGACTGACATACACACACTGGTCTCTCTCTTGCTTTGTTAATGTGAGGATCTGTATCTTGTCTGCTAATTGTGCAATTAGAGGTTTTTTTTCTATGTGATCACAATCTTGCTCACTCAAGCTCTATTTTGATAACTTTGTTTTTTCTTTCTGCCCAATGTGTCATCCCCCCCTCCCCCTCTTTACCCCCCACTGTATGAGGCGCCTGTATGGCTGCCGCGTCATTAGGGAGCGCTTAGAAACGAGCGCACCTTAGTGATAAGTAAAATTCCTGGTATGTGTAAGCATACTTGACAATAAAGTTGATTCTGATTCTGATTCTGATATGCTCACCACCAATATCTAATGGGTTCATCCATAGCCCAAGGGCCACCTCTGGCCAAAATTTCATCCAAATCCATCCAGAAGTTTTTGCGAAATCCTGCTAACACTCTGTGAGAAGATAGGGCCTTAGCAGAGGTATGCACTCTCAGATCACCTTCAAAATCCAACAGCTTCATCTCAAGCCTAAGGGCCACCTCTGGTGAAGATTTCATCAAAATCCATCCAGTAGTTTTTGCGTAACCCTATTAACTCATTGGAAGAAGATAGAGCCTTGGTGGAGGTATGTGCTCTCAGATCACCTCCAAAATCCAATGGGCTCAGCCTTAGTTAGGCCAAGAGCCACCTTTGGTGAAAATTTCATCAAAATCTATTGAGTAGTTTTTGCATAATCCTGCTAACAGAATAACTAAGTAGACGGTTATGCTGTTTCATTCCATCTAGCTGCAATGCACCGCACTGTGTGTTTGTATATTTATATATTTATTCCATCTAGCGACAATGCTCCACACTGTGTTTATATATTTACATATTTATTCCATCTAGCTACAGTGCTCCACACTGTGTGTGTTTATATATTTACATATTTATTCCATCTAGCTATGGTGCTCCACACTGTGTGTGTTTATATATTTACATATTTATTCCATCTAGCTATGGTGCTCCGCACTGTGTGTGTTTATGTGTTTGCATATTTATTCCATCTAGCTACAATGCTCCGCACTGTGTGTGTGTTTATATATTTACATGTTTGTTCCATCTAGCTGCAATGCTCCACATCGTGTGTCTATATATTTATGTTTATATGTACATATGTATACTCGCTGCTCTTGTTTTTTTTCTTGCCTTCTGATTGTTGCTCTGAGTGTTGCTATCCCTGTGCTGTTGCAATCCTGGAATTTCCCCATTGTGGGACTAATAAAGGCTTATCTTATCTTATCTTAACAAACAGACTGACAACACAGACAAACCACCCCAATTACATTACCTCCTTGGTGAAGGTAATTAATGTTTGTGAATAAATTCAAAAAAAGAAAGATATCAGTATGTGCTGTTTGTATTTTCAAATACATTTCTTTTTATTCCCTTTTCATGTTTCAGTGATGAGTAAAACCTTTACAGGATAAACTGAGGATAATTAAAGTAATGGAGACACAGAGTTTCAGTAATAGGAAAATCAGAGCTTCTTCTGCAAAATTTGACTCAAATATATCCTACTGTGATTCAAATTTATTGTCACTCAATTACCCTTATTTAATTAAACTCTTGAAGAAGTAAGTGGATTGTACCTCCTGGACTTCACGATGTCACACACCAAGAAGCCCCACATTAAATTTTCTAAGTCAACAAAAAAGAAGCACCCTGACCGTGACACTTACTTGTGATTGGTTTCTTCAAAAAGTGTTAAACTTATCAAAGTTGGGGCTTATTAATATTAATGAGCAGAATGAAAATGGACTCTTTCAGGCAGCGCTTTATACAGTTTTTTTTTTTTTCCTGATGGGATCTAAAACAGCACAGAAATTGTCTTTGTTCTTTAAACTCCATATATACAGACATGGACAAATTTCCCTTCCACAAAAACACAGCTATCTTTGAAATAAAACGGTGGCGGACGGTGGCTAAACTGTCATCTCTGCTGGAGTCCGAGTTCCACCCTATGCAGGACATACTGGATGCACTGAGGAGCTCATTTAGCAGCAGACTACATCATCCCAGGTGCACAACCGAGAGGTTTCGTAGGTCCTTCCTACCAACGGCTGTCAGACTGTACAACCTAAGCAGGGCTGCTCGCAGAGATAGCAAAAAGACGTAACAAACTAATAGTTTTTTTTTTAATGCAAAAGATGCAATAGACTTACACAATGGTCCTCTCCGGCATACAACTAGGAACATACCGGTCGCTATGGAGGGTGAGAATATGTATGGGCACATAATCATACCATGTAGGATAACTAAATAGACGGTTATGCTGTTTCATCCCACCTAGCAACAATGCTCTGCACTGTGTGTGTTTATATATTTACATATTTATTCCATCTAGCTACAATGCTCTGCACTGGGTGAGTTTATATTTATATATCTATATATTTATTCCATCTAGCTACAATGCTCAGCACTGGGTGTGTTTATATTTATATATCTATATATTTATTCCATCTAGCTACAATGCTCCGCACTGTGTTTTTATATATCTACATATTATTCCATCTAGCTACATTGCTCCGCACTGTGTGTGTTTATACAGTATACTTGCATATTTATTCCACCTAGCTGCAATGCTCCGTACTGTGGGTGTTTATATATTTACATATTTATTCCATCTAGCTACAATGCTCTGCACTGTGTTCATATATTCATATATTTATTCCATCCAGCTACAATGCTCTGCACTGTGTGTCTGTGTGTGTGTATATATATATTTTATAGTAATATGTACATATGTATATTAGCTGCTCTTGCTTGCTTTTTTTTTTTTTTTTTTTTTTTTTTTTCTTGCCTTCTGATTGTTGCTCTGAGTGTTGCTATCCCTGTGCTGTTGCAATCCTGGAATTTCCCCATTGTGGGACTAATAAAGGCTTATCTTATCTTATCTTATCTTAAAACTTCTTCTGACTGCTTCATCACTGCAGCAGATCATCAGCTTCCATCTCAGTCATGATGGTTTGCATATTTGACGTGGCAAGGATTTCACAATGGCTACCCTGCTCAATGCAGCCTGTTAACTGTTCAATTCAATTCAATTCAATTCAACTTTATTTATATAGCGCCATTTCACAACAACAGTCATCTCATAGCACTATCAACTGTAGGGGGGAACCCCCACAGTTGCAGAAAGACCCCAGCAATCAGGTGATCCCCTGTGAGCAAGCACTTGGCGACGGTGGAGAGGAAAAACTCCCTTTTAACAGGAAGAAACCTCCAGCAGAACCAGGCTCAGGGAGGGGCAGTCATCTGCTGCGACTGGCTGGGGGGTGAGGGGATAGAGAAAAAGAAAAGAACAGACATGTAGAGAGCAAACAGCACGATGGGGACTCAATCTATGGGAGAGAACAAACAAATGTTAATGACCAGCAAAAAAAAAAAATTTCATAGAGAGTGAGGAAAGGAGTGAGGCCCAGTGCATTACTGGAGGTCCCCCGGCTGACTAAACCTATTAGCAGCATAACTAAGGGAGGGTTCAGAAACACATGATCCCTCCCTAATTGTAGGCTATATCAAAAAGGTAGGTTTTAGCCCTATTCTTAAAAACAGAGATCGAGTCTGACTCCCGAATCCAGATTGGCAGCTGATTCCACAGGAGAGGAGCTTGATAACTGAAGGCTCTGCCTCCCATTGTACTTTTGGAGATTCTAGGTATTACAAGTAATCCTGCATTTTGGGAGCGTAGTGCTCTGTTAGGATAATACGGTAGTATCAGATCTTTTAAATAAAAAGGAGCCTGATTGTTTAGAGCTTTGTAAGTAAGAAGAAGGATTTTAAACTTAATTCTAAACTCTATGGGAAGCCAATGAAGGGAGGCCAGAACCGGAGAGATATGATCTCTCTTTCTAGTACCTGTTAAAACTCTTGCTGCAGCATTCTGGATCAGCTGAAGACTTTTTAAAGATGTTTTAGGACAGCCTGATAATAAAGAATTATAATAATCTAATCTCGAGCTAACAAAAGCGTGGATCAGTTTCTCAGCATCACTCTGAGACAAGATGGTCCTAATCTTGGCAATATTACGCAAATGATAGAAGGCAGTCTTAGAAACAAATTTAATATGTGAATTGAAGGACAAATCCTGATCAAAAATAACTCCAAGGTTCCTCACAGAGCTATTAAGAGAAAGCGTAACCGCATCCAAACTGAAGGTTTGATTTGGAAAGGAATTTCTAAGGTTTTTTGGACCAACAAGAATGACTTCAGTCTTATCTGAATTTAATAGCAGGAAATTACAAGTCATCCAAGCTTTGATTTCCTTAAGACAGGCTTCTAACTTGGCTAATTGATTACTATCATCTGGCTTCATTGACAGGTATAATTGTGTGTCATCTGCATAACAATGAAAATGTATACAGTGCTTTCTAATAATGTTGCCTAACAGAAGCATATATAAACTAAAAAGAGTAGGGCCTAGCACAGATCCCTGTGGAACTCCATGACTAAGCTTTGAGTTGAAAGAAAACTCATTATTTACATGAACAAACTGGAACCTATCAGATAAATAAGATCTAAACCATTGCAACGAAGTTCCATTAAGTCCAACATAGTGTTCTAATCTATCAAGTCGAATATTATGATCGATAGTATCAAAAGCTGCACTAAGGTCTAAAAGGACAAGTACAGAAACTAGTCCATTATCAGATGCAATGAGGAGGTCGTTAGTGACCTTCGCTAAGGCTGTTTCAGTACTATGATGGATTCTAAACCCAGATTGAAACTCTTCAAGTAAACCATTTCCCTGCAGGTGGTCAAATAATTGCGTAGCAACAACTCTTTCTAAGATTTTTGAAATGAAAGGGAGATTAGAGATTGGTCTATAGTTAGCTAAAGCTCCTGGATCTAGCGTTGGCTTTTTGAGTAAGGGTTTAATTACAGCCGTTTTAAAAGCCTGCGGTACATGGCCTAAAGTTAATGAAGAATTGATTATATGAAGAATAAAGCTACCAATAAGTGGGAAGACTTCTTTAAATAACCTGGTAGGAATAGGGTCTAAAAGACAAGTTGAAGGTTTGGATGAGGAAACTATTTTGTCTAACTCACAAAGGTCGATTGGAGTAAACTCATCAAGACAGACATCAATAGAAGGAGTTGTAGTAGTTACAGTATTTAAGTTAACTGTGGGAAGAATCTGATTGATTTTATCTCTGATGGATGAAATTTTATTATTGAAAAAGTTCATAAAGTCCTGACTAGTAAGCTCTAAGGGAATGCTAGGATTGACAGAGTCCTGACTCTTTGTCAACCTGGCTACAGTACTGAAAAGAAACCTGGGATTATTCTTGTTCTCTTCTATTAATGCAGAGTAATAACTCGTTCTAGCTTTTCTAAGAGATTTTTTATAAATTAAAAGATGATTTCTCCAAGCTAAATAGATTTCATCTAAATTAGTAGAGTGCCATTTTCTTTCTAATTGACGAGTCTTCTGTTTTAAGGTACGAGTTTCTGTGTTGAACCAAGGAGTTAGAAATCTCTGATTAGACTTTTTCTTTTTTAAGGGGGCCACCAAGTCTAGAGTCTGATGCAGAGAAGCTGAAACACTATCCACCATGTTATCAATTACAGAAGGAGCAAGCTGTCTATAGCTTATTTCCGTTGTGTTGACACATGGCATAGAGGAAACAATCTGCATAAATTTGGAAACAGCATCATCTGAGAGGCATCTACTGTAATAATATTTTTCTTTAGGAGCCAAATAGTCAGAAATAGTAAAATCAAAGGTTAACAGACAATGGTCTGACAGAACAGGGTTATGAGGAGACACTACAAGATTTTCTATTTCTATGCCATATGTCAAAACAAGGTCCAATGTATGGTGGAGGTAATGAGTAGAATTTCCTACTTTCTGAGAAAACCCAATCGAATCTAATATTGAATTGAATGCCACATTAAGGCAGTCACTATCTACATCCACATGTATATTAAAGTCCCCTACTATAATTATTCTATCAGATTTCAGCACTAAATCAGCTAAGAAATCAGCAAATTCGGATAAAAATTCTGAGTAGGTTGATGGGGGACGATAAACTATGGCAAATAAAATTGGGTTTAACCTAAAATTGCTAAAGTGCCCAATACTGAGGACCAGGCCCTCAAAGGAATTATAACATGTTTTTTGCTTTACATTAACTAGTAATTTGGAATGGTAAATTGTTGCTACTCCTCCTCCACGACCAGAACTTCTGGGATTTTGACAGTTTAAATAACCAGAGGGAGTTGATTCATTTAAACCAACATAATCCTCTTGCCCTAACCAAGTCTCTGTAAGGGAAATTAAATCAATCTGATGATCAATTAACAAATCATGGACTAACAGAGACTTGGGAGTTAGAGACCTAATATTTAATAAACCACATTTAATTTTTAAATTATGAGGAGGAACAGAGGCCAAATCATTCAATTTAGAGGCTTTATGTTTAATTTGAGTTTTACCAATATTTTGCTTTATCACTTTGGGATGCTTATACATTATATTTTTATTCACTTTGGAGGGAGCAGACAACGATTCTCTGATGGGGAAGTCAAGGGCTAAGCTGAGGGGTGGCGGATGAAGAGGAGCTGCAGAGAGGCGTGTAAGACTGCGACTCTGTTTCCTGGTCCCAACTCTGAGTAGTCAGGGTTTTGGAAATTTGGATAAAAAAGATGCCAGATTGTTAGATAAATGAGAAGCACCATCCAAAGTGGGATGAATGCTGTCTCGTCTCATAAGACCAGGTTTTCCCCAAAAAAGCTCCAATTGTCAATGTAGCCCACGTCATTTTTAGGACACCACACAGACAGCCAGCGGTTCAAGGATGACGAGCGGCTAAACATGTCATCACTGGTCAGATTGGGGAGGGGCCCAGAGAATACTACAGTGGCAGACATCGTTTTTGCAAAGTCACACACCGATTCTATGTTAAGTTTCGTGACTTCCGACTGCCGGAGACGGATGTCATTAATGCCGGCGTGAATAACAATTGTGGAATATTTACAGTTACTTTTAGCCAGCATTTTCAAATTTGACTCGATGTCGCCTGCTCTGGCCCCAGGAATGCATTGGACTATGGCCGCTGGAGTCTCTAGGTTCACGTTTCTGACTACAGAGTCGCCAATGATCAGAGTTTTTTCCTCAGCGGGTGTGTCGCTGAGCGGGGAAAAACGATTAGAAACGTGAACAGGTTGGTGGTGTACCGGGGCTTTGCGACTAGGCTTCCTTCTCACCGTCACCCACCCAGTCTCCTCGCTGCTGAGGAGAGCCGAGGGACCGCTGACAGTGGGACCTAAGCTAGCTAGCTCCGCTGCAGCTAATGGGCGTCCGTCAAGATTAACTGGCGCAGACGGTGTTTCAATGCAGCGGAGCCGGGATTCCAAATCAGACAACCTCGCCTCGAGCGCCTCAAAAAGACAACATTTATTACATTTACCGTTATCGCTAAAAGAGGCAGAGGTGTAGCTAAACATCTGACAGAGAGAGCACACCAGAGGAGGAGAGGAAAGAGAGCTAGTAGCCATAGCTAGTGGCTAGAAAGCAAACCACACAGGCAGACAGCAAAACAGGAAGTGACGATACGTTACCACAAGGAAGTGACGATCCTGACGATCCTGCTTCTCGTCTCCTAACCGTGGTTGGGGGACGCAGGGGAGATCTGTCTTCTCCAGGGCCGGAGGCGCTTTTTCCTCCGGGGTCAACTCCTGAGTAAAACCTCACTCTTGTTAAACAGGATATTGTGGTGCACAGAAACACAGGCCGTTTCGCTGAAGCGTTGGGGCTTTATTCACAGACTGCACTGTTGATAGCAATGATTTCTACCTGCTCCGGTCGCCTCGCTCTCTGTCTCTCATCCACCCAAAATCATACACACCGTTCACTCGTCGGGGCCGTTCCACACACATGGGGGCGCGCCTCGGCTGCGCGCACGCACTCACTCACGTTCACGCGCTGAGCTGTCCTATCTAAACACCTGCATTAGGCACATCTTACAACAAGCCCATTGACCCAGGCTTGGGACCAGCACTAGGAGTACACTGGCTTGTGCGTCCCCCCCTGTGGCTGGGTATGTACCTTTCCTTTCCACAGTCTATTATACTGAATGCCAAGCTAGAATGCAGAAAGTACTATTTTTATCTTGTCTTTGGCATGACCCAGCTGGGGTGTGAACCCACACAACCTCTCAGGTCAGGGGTGGATGCTCTACCACTAGGCCACCACTCCAGTTCTGACATAAAAAAAACCCTTGAAACTGATGAAAGTTTAATGCCGGCATCAGTTATTGTTTATGCCATTATTCATCTTCATTCATCTTCTTCCGCTTAATCCTTTTCGGGTTGCGGGGGGGCTGGAGCCTATCCCAGCATCTTTGGGCGAGAGGCAGGGTACACCCTGGACAGATCGCCAGTCCATCGCAGGGCCAACACAGACAGACAGACAACCATTCACTCTCACATTCATACCTAAGGACAATTTAGAATCCCCAGTTTTGATGCCAATTAACTTAACTTGCATGTTTTTGGCATGTGGGAGGAAACCGGAGAAATCCCGAAGTAAACCCACGCAGACACGGGGAGAACATGCAAACTCCACACAGATCACTGTTGGTCGGGGGCTGGGATCGAACCCAGGATCCCCCGGCCAAGGGTGAGTTGCTGTGCTGCCGCAGTGCTAACCACTCCGCCACCGTGCCGCCCGTTTATGTCATTATATTTAACACAAATGCAGTAAGACATTGCTTTTGATTACTGATTCAGTTGAATATTTTATATAATTAAACAAATTAAAATGGCGTGGGTAAAAACATGATACCCTTAATTTAATATTTAATTATATAAAATATCCTACTGAATCAATAATCAAAAGCAAAGTCTGATTTCTGTTAAATATGATATAAACAAAAAGGGATGCAATTAAATTTCAGTCAGTTTAGAGTTACTTCAGAGATACCACCGGAATGGTGGCTCAGTTGGTAGAGCATCCGCCCCACACCCAGGAGGCAGGGGTTCAAATCCCAGCCGGGTCATGCCGAAGACCATATAAAAAAGCGGAACTTCCTGCCGTCCAGCTTGGTGCTCAGCAATAATGGAATGGAGGAGGGAAATCTGTGGCGGCGCCTTGCATGGCAGTGACCCCTCTGATTCTATATATGGGTGTGTGTGATTAACACTGTAGATAAGAGAAACACAATTTCATTCTACTGTACATGATTGGCTGTATGGATTGAATGACAATAAAGGGGGATTTAATTTAATGAGATAGTTGCGGTTTTGTCTTTGTTCTTTTGAGGAAGGGTACCAACAATTTGGTCCACATCAGTATATGTCCTTGAGGGTGTCAAAACTAAACATTCATACCTGAAAAATGAACAGTATGGGACCCTGAAGTTTTACCATTCACTTGTATGTCTTTAAATTGGTGCACCATCGAAACGGGTGAAAAAGTGAAACTCCGTCAAAAATCAAGTTTTTTTTTTCTTGTTAACATGTCTGTAACATGTTTTTTTATGACTTACAAGACATATCAAGAGCGAAATCATGCAAAGGTCTCATATCTCTGTTTTTTTTGCTGCAAAGTTTCCCTTAAGCCCCGCCCCCTGCAAAAAGGCAAGTTGAGAGTGAACATTTGTGGTGACGTAACTATTCGCGGTGCTGGCCCGTGGGTAGTGTTGAGCCAGTCAAGACTCTCTGGCCTAAGTGAAGTTAGGATATTAGTAGTGAAGAACTGAAATTTGACTGGTTTAAATACTGTAATTTTTAAAAACAAATGTGTGACTAACCTGAATTTGAAGGTAAAGCACAGATTACATAAACCATAATTTAATTAAGAAATAGTGTGCGGCAAAATTAAAAGTATAAAGATATTTTTAAAATCAGGTTTATCTGAATGGTTTAGTGTTTTTTTCCCTCTTTAAACGTATGTATGATTTAAAGAGGATTTCTAAAAGTCAGCTTAAGATAAAGTCTTTGCCCTACACAGAGATTCTACTAAACAAAAACTGTGAAGTAACAGGCTAAATTTTTATTTATAACCACAAGGCATTGGACTGTTTGGGCACAGCATCACTGTGATGTCCTATAAATACATCTTACTAAACATGCTGTAAAACACATATGAACATGAAGTCAGACAACAATAAAATGATTTTAAATTCACCGTGTACACTATCTATTAGCCGGATAATGAAGGTGTTATTTTACTGGATGGCAGATTATTATATTTAAAAAAACTAGAAAAGCACTCGGAGAGCGCAGACCTCCACCAAGCGCCACAGTTCCCCCATACAGTGTTTAACATCATAAATATTAATCCTACATTTATTTTGTCTAACTTTATAGATTCCTTGACCATGAAAAAAATGCCATTCGCAAGTGGCATATATTAGCTATACTGTGATGCTTGTTTTTTTGTTGTTGTTTTTTTTCCAAGTGTTCTGATGGATCACCACCAAAATCTAATCATCTGTAGGATACCCCATTTGTGACAATCTCTGAAAATTTCATGAAAATCCGTCCATAACTCTTTGAGTTATCTTGCTAACAAACAAACAGACAGACAGACAAACCAACGCTGATGAAAACATAACCTCCTTGTCGGAGGTAATAATTTACATCATTGTTGAAAAGATGTTAAGATATTACAGCTCCACAGACTATGGCAGCAGGGCTGTGTGGGACAAAATAACATCATGTCCAGTTCACTCACACTCAGTTACGTGACCCTCTTTGAACACAGAAGAGTGAGTGTTTACGTGACCAACTGGGAGACCTTTGATTGAAGTCACCCGCTGCTTCTGAGAACAGAAGGTGAGGTTAAGCCCCGAGATTTAACAAGAGAACATGTTAAGTAAGGTGTCCCATATCTGACCTTATAAGAGGCTTGTGTTCAATCAAGTCAACACGCATATTTCACCTGTTTGGGTTGCCACTTTATAAACACTCTGGTCCAGATTATAGAGCTTTACTTTAAGAGCGATACACCGTGATTGATTAGAAATGAAATATTACGTGAGTGCTGAAAATATAAAATTAGCATTATTTCAAAGCCTGTTTTGGATAATAATAATTATTGCTGCATCCCTCAAATACTGTTTTAATTACAGTGCAAGTACAGCATATATAAGTATTAACTATCATTGTCTAAGTGTAACATAAGTAGGCTACACCATAATATAAATTACATAAATTTGATACAAGTACTGGATAAGTCTGATGTAATTACAACATAATTATACCTTTATAATGTCATACTTGCACTGTAATTATGTCAGATCAAGAAAGAATACAGCACATCCCATACTTAGGCTGTAGTTATTCACTAATTACCTTGTATTTATGGGGTAATTACATTGTATTTGCACCATACTTACATTATGATAATGTACAAACACCATAATTACATTGCCCTTACCCAGTAACTGCATCATACTCACATCATAATTATGCTGTACTTACATTGTCCTTACACTGTAATTACACATTACGTGACACTTAAATTGCACTTATGCTGTCCTGCCATCATACTTACTCTGCATGCTATGGTGTAATTATGGTATAATTACTGTATGTCGTACTTACATCATACTCCCAATGTACTTACACTGTAATTACTTTATAATTTGCAGGCTGTATTATACCTAATTAATTTTCTTAATTAAGGGTTAAAGGTTATGTCTATCTCCTAATTTAAAGACAATTTTTTAAAAAAAGATTTTCTAATGGTAAGTTCTTGAAGAATTCAAGGGTTGCTGGGGGCACCGCCTACCTTGTAAATACAATAAGGAGAGAAAGAAATGATGCAGGCTTTTCATACCATAGCTGTATCTATGAAAAATCTTGGAAGAGTTTGAATTTGGGTAACCTTGTGGTTAAGGTCAGAGGTCACTTTATCTGCCGACAGCATCAATACCTAGCTCTAAAGGTGGATTCACATTACAGCGTTTGGACTGACTTTTACTGACGTTTTGGCAAACGTCTGGCTCTGCTGGCAAAAGTTGATGATAGCTGGTGTTTGTTGGCAAACGCTGATGAAAGCTGTGTTCTTTGGAAATTTTCAGCATGTTTCAGCATGCGGAAAATTTGCCGACATTTGGAAATACATGTTGGTGAAAGTTGTGTTCAGTTTGTAAAAGTTCCTGAGCGCTGGGCTAAGTTATGCAGAGTTTATCTAAGTTGGCCTAAGTTAAAGTTGGGTTCACACTATAGAGTTTGGACTGATTTTTTACAGACATTTTGAAAAATCAAAGAAATGAGTCCAAACGTCGGTGAAATTATGTTTGAGAGCAGTTTTTTTAACCCAGCACATACCAACTTTTACAAACTTTTATGAACTTTTACTAGCATTTGCTAGCGTCGCAGTCAGTATTGGTAAACTTTTGCCAACTTAGGCTAGCGTATGTGTAGCTGTTGCCAACTTACGTTAACTTAAACAAACGAATACTCAGCGCAGGTCAGCTGACATCAGCATTAGGCGACGCTCATATAAAGATCAGCGTTTGTGGAGGCTTCCTGCCATTCTGGACCTACTTTTGGAGTGAACACATTTCCCTTGGGCATACGTTTTAGTATTTATTTTAATTTTATATTCCTATGTAGTTACTTCTGCATACCCTTTTCCCCTGTTCATTCAATCATTCATTCCTCTAAAAAATAATACATTAATAGAATAGAATAGGTGCCTGTCTACAGACTGCAAGAGTAAGTCCACAATTAAAAATGTGAATGTGGATGGAATAAAAAAAAACTATTTAGTCATCATACAAATAAAATGATGGGTGATTATATCTTGGCTGTTACAACTTTCTCCATTAAAATAACATAAAATCCCATTAAATGTCATTTACTTTTTGACACCACATCAGCGCTGTTTGATTCCCCACAATGGAAGCCGAACCAATAAATCCTGGAGAATGATTATGCATGAAGCAGAAAATTAAGAACAGTAAATTTCTCAATGAGATTTTTTTTTCTTTTGGGCTGTCACATTTTTGGGAGATTATATATATATATATATTTTTTAATTCCCCTTTCTCTCCATTTCTCATTTGTCTGTGCATGTCTGAAGTGAGTTTTGATCAAAAAACATTTGCTTCCACTGGCATTTCAGTCAATATTTGCCAATGGAGCTTAACTTAGGCTGACTTAGGTGCACTCTGCATAATTTAGCCCAGCGCTCAGGCATTTTTACAAACTGAGCACAACTTTCACCAACGTTTATTTCTAAACAGCAAATTTTCAAAGAACACAACTTCCCAGCATTTGCCAACAAACACCAACTATCATTAACTTTTATCAGCTTTTGCCAGCAGAGCCAGACGTTTGCCAAAACGTCAGTAAAAGTTGGCCCAAATGTAGTAGTGTGAATCCACCCAAAAAAGCAGGTGCAGAATGGCAGGAAGCCTCCACAAATGCTGATCTTTTCATGAGCATCACCTGATGCTGATGTCAGCAGACTTACGCTAAGTATTTGTTTGCTTAAATTAACCTAAGTTGGCAACAGCTACACATACGCTAGCCTAAGTTGGCAAACGTTTGACAACGCTGAATACAACGCTGGCAAATGCTAGCAAAAGTTTGTAAAAGTCTGTAAAAGTTGGTGTGCGCTGGATTAAAAAAAAACCTGCTCACGAACGTAATTTCACCGACGTTTGGACTAATTTCTTTGATTTTTCAAAATGTCTGTAAAAGTCGGTCCAAACGCTATAGTGTGAACCCAGCTTTAAATGCAATAACTATACAGAAAGAAATTATGTAGGCTTTTAAAATTAACACCTAAGAAAAATCTTGGAAGAGTTTGAATTTGGGTGACCTTGTGGTCAAGGTCAGAAGTCAATTTATCCAGCCACAGCATCAATACCTATCTCGTAAATGCAATAACTACAGAAAGAAATGATATAGGCTTTTAAAATCAACACCTAAGAAAAATATTGGATGAATATGAATTTGGGTGACCTTGACCTTGAGTTGAAGTTCAGAGATCAATTCTTGTACAGATAAAAACACTGTAAATATGATAACTCAGAAAGGGAATGAAATAAATGCTTCATATTGACACATAGTTCTAGCTTTGAAAAGACTTCCCTGCTAAAGCTAATTCAGCCTGGAGAGCTCTTAGTGCCAGCAGGCTGGGGGGTAGCATTGGTGGCCGCCAGTATTCTTGGTTCCTGTCACATGCCACCACTGTGCTGGTCCTAGTGTGCTGGTCCCATACGTCATTTTTTCTTGCTCACTTATCCGATTCCGTGTTGGAGGCCGGAGCCTATTCCAGCTGTCACTGGGCACTTCGGACAGTTCCCCAGCCCTTTGCAGTGTCTAGACCAGGGGTCACCAACTGGCGGACAATGGGCCGGATCTGGACCCCGAGAGTCCTCCATCCGGTCCCCGAAGCCTTTTGATACACGTTAGGAAAAGAGGAGACTGTGTGAAAGCAAGTTAAATTATACTGGGGTGTCTGGAGACAGCTGTGGTCTTCTGAAAGAATGTCCATGAAAGGATGGGAGTTCTTAAAAGGACATTTTGAAATAAATTTATCCATTTGTCCATGTGTCAAATTTATCTTCCATTGGTTTTAATAAAACCAATGGAAGGTTTCCTTCTTGCCTTGAGAGAGAGCAGTCGCAGTCGCATTTTTCTTCCCTCCTCTCCTGCCTTCCTGACCTATTCCCAGCTTTGCAATGTTGCATTTTTGTCTGTGTTTAGTCGCTCTTCTTCTGCTGAATCTTAATCTAAACGGAAATTATGGATTTGGAAGCGGCTTAAATGTGCTATTTGTGGTATATATCACTCAGATATTCCATACCTACATTGGTTAGAGCATGTGGAAATGTTTGGGACAACATATACAAAGGAACTTCACACCTCTGAAAGAACAAAGGAATCTCACCGCCGTGTGAAGACCCATGACGTCACAGGACGCCATGGCAACAGACTCGACACCTTCACCCCTGAGAGAGGAGAAGGTCTTCCCATCACCTCCCAAGGCGAAGGGAGGAGTTAACAGGACTAATGGGGGGGTTTAGATAATGGGGAGATGTTACCTTTTTCAATGAGTGGACTCTGACATCAGCTGTTTCAATGAGTGGTGCCATGTGTGCTTGTATTTAACCAGCGAGCAAAGCAGAGATCTCTCTCTTGTCTTCTGCTAAGCTCTGCACCTGTTGAGATTTGATAGAGGAGCTATTCAATAAAAACCCTGTTTTTAATTCAAAGCCGCCTCGTTATTTCAGCTCCACTACACTATTGTCACTATTTTTCAACAAGAATCGGGCCAAGTGGGAGCCCAAGAATTGGAACCTGCGAGGAGACTCATGGACATTGGAATTCATGCGTCTGTGGAAATATTATTGGTTATGATCTCAGAACTTCTATTCTTGGCTGTGGAGTTCCCTGATGCATCAGAAATTGAAGGAAGGTGAGAGAGCTGATCAAAGCGGACCCGGCAAGCTCCTTCATCAAATTCGACCAGTTGGGGAGGGCACGAGTAGCGGCAAACGGTGAACTGAATGACAGTGATTCAGTGGAGGAATACATCTGGAGCCCTGTGCTCTCCATGGAAAAACAGTTTAAGCCTGCACATATAATGGAAGCACAGAATTGCATGGGTGAGGACAAATTCTATTCTCTGAGTGCACTGTGCTGATTTGATTTGACCTTGTTTGGTGCCCCGTGTTTACATTCCTCCTGATTAAGATAAGCGGAAGGACCGGCTTTTACCCAAACAACCGACAATCAGTTGTTGTCGTATCAGTGGATTGGACCCTCAAGGACAGTGCCCATGTGCCTTCTGCAAGCAAGAGAGATAGACTCTGGACTTGTTTATAAGTCACATGATTATAACATCTATCCACTGCCAGGAGGCACCCTCTGCTGCTCACTAACAACTGTCACATTTACACTACACAATGCATACAACATTACATGCATACAATACACTGCCTCTCAACTTTTGTGTGTGATCTCCTACTAAATGTCTGCTAAATGTGCATTGAGGTTTTTTTTTGCCTGCAATCAAAATTTCGCTCACTTGCCGAGCGCCATTCTGATAAAACATGTTTTTTTCTCTCGCCTACTGTGTCATATCCATTCTTTTTTTTTTTTTTTCCTTTCTTCTTTATGACTGGCGCCTAACGGCTGCCCCGGCCTTGGATGCGCTCTGCAGAGCGTGCCCAAATGCCAAGTCACGTTTCGTTACCTTGTATTCATACATGTGTAATGACAATAAAGTTGAATCTCATCTCATCTCATCTCATCTCAAAAGATGTTGGAAGTAAATTCATAGGTCATTGCAAATACTTTGCTTTAAAAGGGCCAAGCTGTCACACAGGGGAGGGAAAAATCTTGAATAGAAAAAAAAAATTGTCAAGATGCATTGAGAATGGTTTTAGAATCAAGTCAGAGTTCTGAATCATAATCGAATCATGAGGTGCTTAAAGATTCCCACACCTAGTTTGGACCAACTTTAGTTGGTGACCCCTGGTCTAAAACAGAGGTTCCCAAAGTGGGGGTCCCGAGACGCTGAGAGGGGGTTGCGAGATGATTTTCAGAATCCTCCTGAGGTGATTACACAAGTGACATGTCATTTTAACTGTGCCACAGTAAACGTTGCAGGTCACACACAGGTCAGTGTGCACCAGTAGATTTTGTCTGAACAGCTCAAATCAACACACTACGCTTTAAGCCGAGGATATTGTTTTTAAAAATGAAATGGTGGTTAATACCGACCAAAGGCAACACAGAGAGGCCAGCAGAGATGGCAGCAGAGAGCGGAGAAATGCCGTCAGAAAGGCCATCGACTTCTGGTGCGGGGGGAGGAGGAGGACAGCACCGTGCAGGGCTCCATAAGCAGTCAGACCAGCCACCAAGTGTTGCAAGTATCTAGAGGATTATATTCAGTATGGATTCATGCATCGTTTTCAGTGAAGTACAACATCCCCAATGTGTAGTGTGCACCGAGGTGATTGCAAATGAGAGTTTAAAGCCCGTAAAAATGCTCAGAAACTTGATAACTAAGCACCCATGTCTTGCCGCTAAACCAGTGGATTTTTTCCACTAAAAGGAGAGAGAATTGCAAGGCCAAAAGAAAGTCATAGCTAATCAAACAACCACCACTACCAAAGCTTAAAGGTGGCATATTTAAATGCACTGGCAAAAACGCCACATTCAATCAGAGAAACCCTAATAAAACCCGCTGCTATCACTATGAGTCAGACAATGCAAGGGGATAAACAGGTGCGGGAGCTGGAAGCAGTGCCACTGTCTGACGGAATCATATCCCGGCGCATCACGGACATGGCCTAGGACATAAAGTATCAGTTGATTGACAGAGTGAAGAAAGGGGAAATATGCTTTGCAGTTAGATGAATCTACAGATTTATCAAACTGTGCACACATTTTCTTGTGTATCACTCACCTCCAGGGATAGTGGGGGTCCCCACTTTCAGTCACTGTTATTTCGGGGATCACAGGCTGAAAAGTTTGGGAACCCCTGGTCTAGACGATGCTCACATTTCAATTCCATCTCACCAAAATGCACACAAATAGCATGTGTTCTACACTGTAATTTATACCATTTTCACATTCAGTGGATATTTACTTCAGTCCAGTTATCTTTTTCAACTACAGTCATGTTTTCACCACATGACACTGCATTTTATAGTTTCCAAAGCACTCAAATTCTCATATGGAGGCAACTAAAATAGTGCTGCAATGCAAGACACAGAGTTTGATTCCAGTTTATTTATTGTCTTCCATCAACGTTCACTTTCACTTCTGTGTTGGCAATTTGCTTAAAGGAACTATTTATAAGAAAACTTGTGATTAAACCATAAAAATAACCACTAGGTGTTACAAGTGATTGATTAGACATTTATGCTAAACTACAACAACAGCCCTGATATTCCTATTTGAAAAGTTCAAAGTCCTTACCAGAGTGGTTTGTTTTTGTCTTGAGGTCTCCACCCCTCCTTGTTCCGCTACTGCCCCACAAAGCTCTGTACTGGCACTGCCGGATCCATAAAGCTCTGCACACCCAATGCCGATTCTACACTGCTCGGCATCGCCAATGCCAGCCCCACAGCGCCTCCCAGCTCCAGCTGACTCTGAGGTGCGCGCAACAGCTCCAGCCGTCCCCGAGATGCGCATAACAGCTTCCGCTGTCCTCGAGATGCACACAATAGCTCCCGCTGTCCCTGAGACACACACCACAGCTCCAGCTGTCCCCAAGGTGCACATTCCTGCTCTAGCTCAGCCCAAGTTGCATGTGCCTGCTCCAGCTCAGCCTGAAGTGCATGCTCCTGCTCCAGCAGTTCCTGTTCCTGCCCTGCCCATCAGTGTTCCTGCTGCTGATTCTGAGGTGGTTACCCAGGCGACAGGAGACCAGAAGTTAAGGCAAGTACCCTTTCAGTTATGTTTAAACACAAATTTTGAAAAGTCTTGCCTTACTCCTGGTAGGGGGACCCCAGTGTAGTCTCCACCAGCTGCCGAGTCCTTCCCACCAGTCTCTGCTGTTAATGACTGTGGTGTTGCCTCACTGACCTCCTGTTTCCCTCCATCATCCGAGGTGGCCATGTCGAGGATGGGGTCACAGGAAGACCATGTTTCTGAGGTCAGGAGACCTCTAGCCGACATTCCTGAAGTCAGGAGGCCTCTAGCTGATATTCCTGAGGACAGGAGACCTCTAGCCGATCTTCTTGAGGTCAGGAGTCCGTCAGCTGTTGCTCCAGAGGTCAAAGTCAGCATGTTTTCACCTCCAGAGGTCAATGATGCCTTGTTTTCACCTCCCGAGGTCAATGTTACCATGTCGTTACCTCTAGAGCAGGGGTGTCAAACTCATTCCATAGAGGGCCAAGACCCTACATGTTTTACTTCCATCCACTGTCTTCAGTAGGTGTTTTCAATGATCAGCAATCAGTGGGAAGAAATTCTGTGAAATCACCTGTTAAAGACGCTGGGTAGAGGTAAAACCTGCAGGGTCTTGACCCTCCATGGAATGAGTTTGACACCCATGCTCGAGAGGTGTCCATGTTTCCACTGCTAGGGGGTGAGGTGTCCATGTTACCACCTGTAGAGAGTAAAGTGTCCATGTTTCCACTTCCAGAGGTCAATGTTACCATGTTTCCACCTCCAGAGGTCAATGTTACCATGTTTTCACCTCCAGAGGTTAATGTTGCCATGTTTTCACCCCCAGAGGGTAAGATGTCTATGTTTTCACCTCTAGAGGGCAAAATGTCTATGTCGTTGCCTCTAGAGGGTATAATGTCTATGTCATTGCCTCTAGAGGGTGAGATGTCCATATTATCACCTTCAGAGGGTGAAATGTCCATGTTACCACCTCTAGTAGGTAAAGTGTCCATGCAGTTATCTCTGGAACTGCTCTGTGCTTCGGTCCCGGGGTCCAGAGACTCTGGAAGACCATCTGAATTGCCTCACTTTCCGGTCTGGTAGTCTAGGGACTCTGGGAGACCACCAGACTTGCTTTGTGCTTTGGCTGGGGGTCCCATGGACCTAGATATGCCCCCTGAACCACTCTGTTTAATGATCTGGTGGCCTAGGGACCAGGGCAGGCCACCCGACCTACTCTGCGCTCTGGTTTGGGGCCCCATGGACCTGGGTTGCTCCCCGGACTCACTTTGTTTCTCAGTTCTGTGAACTCCTGATGGACATTTTTTTTTTTTGGCTTGCTCCAGTTGATTCCTGTATTTTGTTTTTCCCGCCGTACCTTGCCCCCCTCCCCCCGTCCGTTTAGTTGTTACTTGTTTCTAGTTTCGGGTTTTCTGGATCCACCCCTTAAAGGGGGATTATGCCATGATCGAGGGCATGGCTAGGAACGTGCCCACACTTTATGTTCATTTAGTTTTGTTTTCCACAGTATTATTATGATTATTATTAAGTGTCCTGTGTTCCCTGTTTAATGTTTGTCATGTCATCCTCTGTTGCCTGTGTCTCCCTGTCTGTGAGTGTGTGTGCAGCCCCGCCCGTCCTGTTTGTTTCACCTGCTGCCCTGATTTGTCTCAACTGTCTCTCATCAAGTTTGTTATGAGTTCCCCTGTTTAGTTGTGTCTCCGTTCAGTGTTCACTGAGAGGTCATCACATCTACAACCCTGTGTCTACCACGCTGTTTGTTCGCCCTGCTTCAGACTCTGTAAGTTACTCTGCTATGTGTTTCCAAGCTTGCCCGGTTTAGTTTAGTGTTTTCCATACTCGGTTTAGTTTAGTTTGGCCCTCAGCCCATGTGCTGCATTTTGGTTTGTTCTCAGTGTTTTTGTTAATAAATTAATTTTTGCACCTGATCCTGTCTTGCGCTCCCGAGTCCTCCCTTTAACCCTCATCTGCTGCCAGCAGATACCTGACAATTACAGCAGTAACGCTCACCTATGTCACTTCATGTTATTATTTTCACAGAGGTTGCTTTTTGTTCAGTGTTTCCCCAGCCTGGTTTTGGCATCAGTTAAACTAACAAGTTATGTTATTTTGGCTGAGAGTGCACCTAATCATGCATTATCCATAAAATAATCCATCACATTGAAATTTTTAATCCATCCATTGGTTATCATGCCCAATATATAATTACAACCATTGTGTTACTGTCCTGTTACAATAAAGCCCATGGCATTTATAAATTCACTCTTTTTTTTTGTCATACATGAAAAAAAAAAAACCTCTGGATGCAGCATCCCTGGAGAACGTGTTCATTGACATTTTGGCAAAACTCGATCTACAGTTGTGCATGTCTGACTGGCTCAATAAAACTGGGGGGCCTTCATATGCAATGACAGAGAAGTGCTTGTGTTTGCTGTTGTTATTCAGTTAATTAAAGCATTGTGGGGGAGCGTGGTCAGAGAGAAGAAGAGACCGGATGATACTGTCCGTCATTCCAAGCATTCAGGCGCCTTATCGGCACGTCCCAGGCACTACAGGCTCCTCACAACTTTGATGTACGATGCAATTACTAAACTAATAAAAGCCTCAAGTCGAAACACGGTTCCTGTGGAGGTGATGATGGCGCTGGGATGGAGGTGGGGGGTGGGTGGGGATGGAGGGAGGATGCAGTGCCGCATCAACCCGCCCGCTGCTTCCTTGACATCATTATCGCCTCCTAATCAGCCTTTAAGCTACAGGACAATGGGGACATCTTTCGGTCTGATTGAAGAGCAGGGAGGACCAAGAGCGGAGCAGAATCCAAGCTTTGCTTGTTTTTGCTGGGTTACGCGCACGGGGCCAAGTCAAAACCGACATCACGTGGGAGACTTGCTGGTGGGTGACTTCCAAGTGAGCAAATTAAGCACTTTGGTTCAGCCAGCCTCAAACTTACTTATTTATTTATGTTATCCCCTTGTCTACAGCGCAATCTGATGTAGTGACTGAGTGAACTCGTGTCCCCCCCCCCCACCACCACCACCACCTTCAGGCTTTGTCATATCGTGCACGCGCATTAATCGCTAACACAGCCATAAAAAGTCCGTTAAATAAACACCAGGTTCTCTTGTTTTTTTTTTGTTTTTTTCTGCCAAAGTTGATCATGTCATGCACGGCAGTTAAAACCAGCCGCCGTCTGACGCCCTCCGTGCGTGTGGGCAGCAGCAGCAGCAGCAGCGGGGCTACAGTCCAGTCCAGCGTACAGTCGATCTGCTGCGTCAGCGATACTGCAACAACTTTGAAACACTTGAGCGCCGTTTCCAGTCCACTTTAAAGACGCTGCGGCGATAACGCGGGGACAGTTTTTGATTCGTTTTATGAGCGCCGTTTTTTTTTTTAAATATTATTATTTTTGCTTCTCTGGGATCAAACCAGAACGCACAAAAGCCCTTATCGCCAATATTCTTGTAAGCTACTATGCTTTTTTAATCTTTGTGAGCTGTTCTGCAACTGGAAGAAATATCTGCATGCAAGGAAAAAAAAAAAAAAAGGTGTGTGATTCTTGTACTGGAAAGCGATGTTTCCCCCCCCCCCCCCGTTTTTCTCCCCATTTGCGGCAGGAACAGAGAGGCGGAATGGGTTGACAATCTCTCTCTCTCTCTCTCTCTGTCTCTCGCTCTCTCACGCACGCACACACACACACAGAGCAGCAGCAGCAGTTGTGTTTGGGAAGTTGCACCTGATTCCAGCGGTCCAGCCCGGCGCGGGACTCGTTCTCCTCTGCCGGCATCCGTCAGCCACGGCGGGGGGGCAGAGATGCGGGGAAGCCCGAGGAGCCTCTTCCCGCGCGCGCGCAGCAGCTCCGGCAGCCTCCTCGTGCTGTGCATCTTCGTGGGCTTGAAGCCGGTGGAGGTGCTGGGGTCCCAGCAAGGGATCCCTCTGTCGGTGTGAGTCAGGGATCTCCTCTAAACTTCGGTTCACGCACAGCTGACGTGGAGTGGGCTACAACTTCTACTTCTTGTCTGATTTTAAGTGTTCTGGAGCGATTTTAATTGGGCTGCGTGGGTTTTCGTTATTAGGAAGACAGGTTTTTAAAATATTTGTTTTGACTTTTTTTTTTTTTTGGTCCAAATTAGTTTGTGATCTGGTTACTTTTTTTAAGCAGCTGTTGTGTAAAGACACAATCAAGCAACAGATGCAGTTTCATCAAATTACTGGATAGCTACTTATTAAAATAAGGAATTTCAGTGGGTAAGTCTACTAAACTACAAATTTCGATATGAACGAAGGCTGTTCTTCTCAATCTACATGTTTTTCCCCCAATATTTGTTTTATAATGACGAATTCATAGCGTTTTTGTGACTAAAAGGAGACAGACATTTTCAAATTGAAATCCTTTTTTATTGCCTCTGAAAATTTATAATATTTAATTTGGAGATGGACTGATGTTTATTAAAAATTGACTGCTTTGTAATAACTGTTACTTGTGCCATTCAAAATCACAGTGGTTTAAATACTTTTTTCTCAAAAGAATTTCCTATTATTATTATTATCATCATTATTATTAAACTTTATTAAGGACACAATGAAAGGTCCATAGTGCAGTAAAAAAGAAATAAAGGAAAAAATATACTTATATATGCACAAACACAGAATCATATAAAATACAGAGCAGTAATATATATATATATTACAAATTCATACACATTAAAAAGTTTTGTTTAAAAAAATGAGGATCTTAGATATGAATCTTATCAAATTAAATTAGATGTTATCACTGTAAAGAAATTTAATTTTCTTATATTTTTATTACAGTTTAACTGAAATATTAGATAAATCTGTCTAAAAATAAAGAAAGAAGTTCTCATTTCTTTTAAAGTCTTTTTGAGACTGTTTTTAATTCTTTCAGCAAAAATGGTTATGTTGGTAAAGAGAAAATATCTACAATTAATATAGATGTCAGTATTTATTATGTTTGAATGTGTTGTTGTAGTTAACACTGCATTTTACATTCTTAGATCAGGGGTCTTTCTTATTTAAATAAGCTCATGGTGTGGCATTCATGCGGATTTCAGGTCCACAGATTTGTACCAGAAGAAGCTTGAATAAAGACAGAATGAAATTATGACCAAATTACTCTGATGAAAACTAAAGGGAATAATGCACTGACGGATCATCTCGGTCAGCTGATGAAGCATTAAAACTCAGCAGCAGTTCAGCTGAGATGACAGCAGAGATCAGAAGAAGAAACATGGTCAGATCTAGATAAGGGTTTTTGTCCATTTTCATTTTCAAGCAAATGTTTCCTCTATCTTATTTCCATGACATGTATTTGTATTGTATTTCCATTTTACGTATTTCTATAGTGTGGGCTAATTTGCAATCTGTGTATTTTTTCCCCCCTGATTTATCTCTCAGCGTAAAGCTTTGGGCCTCTGCGTTTGGTGGTGAAATTAAATCCATTTCCGCAAAGTACTCTGGATCGCAGCTGCTGCAGAAGGTATGCTCCTCACAGCTCCCTGCCTTTGTTAAACACTGAAGCAGATTTTCTTCCCTCTCTTTGTCTGATGGCCATGTAGTTACAGCCATTGTGCGCCGTAATGCTGTGTTCCCTCTTTAATGACTGCAGAGACATTTCAGTGTCTCAACTGAATGCTGATGCGTTATTCTGGAGGAGACTCAGGTGTGCTTGGGAGAGCTCAAGCCTTCTGTGCGTGCGTGTGCGTGTGCGTGTGTGCATCCTTGTTACGGCCCATTAACCACGGCTCCGATTCCTCCCTCATCTCATCCCATCCAGTTAACTCTCTGGAGTCAAGAGTTCCAACCTCTGGATATGAATGCAACAAGGAAGCAAATTGAATTTAATCAATTAAAAAAGTCTGGTGGAGTTGGGTGCTTGGTGTGTGTGTGTGTGTGTGTGTGTGTGGGGGGGGGGGGGGTGATGTGATGGGCGAGTGAAACCTACAATGAGGGATGTTTCAGTGCAGTGGTGCGACCGCTTGGTGGCATAGATGGTCTCTGTGCTTTCGAAAAAGAAGAAAAAAACCCCAAAACGTGGTCAGCGTTGACTGGGGATGCACGGTGAACTGTGTGAATCACTCAAATGGGGCCTGACCGGGGGAGGTGCAAGGTGAAGGGCCCGATGAGCCCCTCTGCGGCAGTGGTACAGAATAAATGCACCACTGAGTGGAGCCTGCGTGTGTGTGTGCGTGTGTGCGTGCATGTGTCCCTACAGTACTCACAGTGAAGGGTGTGGAGTCTGCCAGCAGCTCCATTACAGTTACACTATATATACGAGAAATAATAATTAGCGTACATGTAAAAAGTTTCAAGTCGTTTTTGCCCCTTCAAACTCGCATGTAACAGTCAGAACAAAAGTGGAGTCAAAAGGAAGATTATTAATTGCATTTTACCTAACTGCTGCATACCTGTAGAAACCAAATATAAGCAAGTATTTCTGCATGCCCGTGGAAAGCTACTGTTACCATGGCAACAGTAACCATGGCGATGCCTGCCTTTGATCTTTGACACAGTTAAGCAAGTATTTCTGCATGCCCGTCGAAATGTGACACAGACACACAGACAGACAGAGATTTCTTGAATTTTACATATTGCTGCTTGTGTCCAGGGCATGGGTCCCAGCCCACATCCTCGCTTTAAGTTGGGATTTTCTGTATTTCACCTTATTCTTATGATCCTGGGTTGCTATCGCATTAGTCTAGGCATCGTGCATCGCGAGTCCTATGACGCCTGAGTTCATAGGATGTCCTGTGATGATTAGGCAGAGATCATAGGCCGTCCTATGATGTCCTACAGGCCGTCCTATGATGTCCTATAAACGTGACAGACACACAGAGATTTCTTGCTTTAATAGAGTGATAAGAGCAGAAAGCATCTGTTCTGTTCAGAAAAGATAAAGAAAACAGAAGAGATGGACACGATCAAATAATGCACTAATATATGAATCACCTTTAATACAGTCAGCATCACGTGTAGAATAATGACATCCACTCTGCGTGTGCTGTAGCACCGTAATAACGTGAAAATGTTGGCCTTCTCATTCTGTTTGGCTCCATCACGAAATAATTTGGCTTAACTGAAAATATTAGACGATCATTTTCAGCAGAATTGCATTTGGAAAAATCTTGGCCTGCTGAGGCCTGGCAGAAAAAAATGAGTTATTATTCTGTCTCTTGTCCTTCCTCTGGACATTAGAAAGTGTTTTTTTTTTTTTACTTTGTTTAGAGGAGCGTTAAATCTTCATCCTCCGTCCTCACCTGCTTTATTGCAGCATGACGTAATGCTGTGCAGTGCAGCGTTCTCTGCAGCGGCTCAACTCTTTGCTCTTGACTGTAAACGCCTGTTGTTGCGGGGCTGTTTGTTCTTGTGCGCACTATTAACTACATCCTTTAATTACCACGAGGGAAACTGAAATCCTTCCCATAAATGCAGCGTTACATTCAAAGGCGTTTTCCTGTGGACCGCATGGTGGCCTGCGCCCCCCCCCCCCCACACACACACACGAACATGTCCGTCACGCACTCCTAACCCCTCTCCGTTTGACCACCTTGATATTTCAGGAGCTGTGGGCCATCACGGCACCGCGTCCAGGAGCCAACTCCAGCTCTGAGGGCGTCACCCCCATCAAGGGCGGCAGCAGGGTCGGTGGGAAAAACGCTGCGTGCCCCGGAGGATGGGATGAAGGTGGCGCTTCCAGGGTGAGTGGACGGAAACATGGGGAGAGCGTTCAGGCTGCCTTCAGGAGACGGCTGCAGGGTCCAAACCTGGGAGCTTCTTGCCCTGAGGTAACGGTTTCCTCTTCAAAATCAAGTTCAAACGGGTGACGGAACCCGAAACGTTTAACTTTCCATTTGTCACCAACTTTGCATCCCCCCCCACCCCCCGTGCACAAAAACTTTTGAAATATGTCCTGTAGGTCTGTTCCTTTTTTTTTTTTTTTGTCTGTATGTAAGCACTTTGCTCGTGTTCCTGTTCATAAAAGCATGTCTGGAGAGAGCTGTGCTGAGCCAGTCAGCACAAAGCAGTGAGCTGTGAGGGAACCGGCGGGTCGTTAGGGGCCGGTCATTAAGGCTGATCATTGGATGCGTTTTATGGTGATTTACCCGATTTCACAAAGATCTCTACAAAAGAAGGAGCCTGGTTCCTCAAGCTCAGACAGCCCCTGTGCTGGTCATTACTCTAATCAATAATCATGATCAGGGCTGTTGATGGATGGGGCTTAACCTCCATGTGATGACTGGAGGGACATGAGGCATTGGGGGGGGGGGGGGTGTAGAGAACCGGGGACTCGGGGTGCTGGGGCGAGGAGGACAGGCGTGAAATGAACTGTTCTGCTCCACTGCAAGCCCACACTCTTCCTTTCAGTCGGTAATTTGTTGCCTCATGTACTGGTGTGTGCATGCGTGTGTGTGTGTGTGTGTTTTCTGTGCACACCATGCGTGCTGTGTCTGAATGCATCTCTTTTGTTTATTTTTAGACACTGTTTTTGGAAGCGTGCATAACAGGGCTGAAGGGATGGGGGGGGGGGGGCCCTTTTCTTCTTCCCTGGCATGGGCGTGTGCAAGTGTGATGCAGGTGCGCGATTATGTAACGCCATATTCCTCCGAGCGGTGGCGAGCCTCGCCGTGTGTCCACGGAGGTCCCGTGCATCCAGCAGAATCAGCATTACGTGACGTGTAGTTCATTACCCGGAGTCGCCCAAGCTTGACACGTTATTATCTTTCTCCTGTGCTCTGACTCCATTTCAATTACCCTCTTACCATGCATATAGCCTTCAGTTTCAGCTCCACCCCCCCCCCCCCCCCCACACACACACACACACACCACCGCCACCACCGCCCCATGGCCACCCAACATGGCCACCTCCAGCCAATCAGAGAGAACGGCACTGGATGTGCAGCCAATAACTGTGACCAGATAAAGACCATCAGTCATTCTGCGTTGCGGTGAGGATTTTATCAGGCGATCATCTGTGAGTGGCTGCATGCGGCGTGTCAGCTAACATGTGAACGCATATAAACCTTGTTTGACAATAGGCACATATCTGCAGTGAAACAACGCGGCCTCAGATATGCTGCAGAAAACACGCACTGGAAAAAAAAAAAGAAAGGTGTTTCCCCATCTTGTCTCATTAAGTGAACACTGAAGACACATAATGGGTTAATCCACCATGTGACCTCTAGAGATTTGTTTGATTTTTTTTTTCCCAGAGCGTTGTTATTCTTTGTGCTGTTGTCGTGTTATTTGTTTGTGGTTCTTTTCAGAAATATAAAGAAATGGAAAAGTCAGTGAGAGTGGAAGAGATTGATGGTGTTAAATTGGTGAAAGATCTGGCGGTGAAGATGGAGGAGATGTTCCAGAGAAAAGCAGAAGCAACCAGGGTATGCAAAGTAGATTTCCACGTATTTATTTTATTCTATTGTAGTGGGTGCATCACAAATGGGAGTCTGCACATGAGATTATCATCGGATTATGTACGAGAGGGGGCTGAAAAGTTCATAGTGGTCAAATTTGACCAAATGTGATTTTTTAAAAAAAAAATTTTAAACATTGTCTCCTCTTCAATCCACACACTTGCTTCATCGGTGTTGCAGCGCTTGGATCACTGCGGTTGAAAAATAAACCACATTTGGTCAAATTTGACCACTATGACTTTCTGCTGCACATCCACCAGCCATAATGCTCTGCACTGTGTGTCTATATATATACATTTATAGTAATATGGACATATGTTTGCTAGATGTTGTTTTTTCTTGCCTTCTGATTGTTGCTCTGAGTGTTGCTGTCCCTGTGCTGTTGCAATCCTGGAATTTCCCCATTGTGGGACTAATAAAGGCTTATCTTATCTTATCTTATCTTATCTTATGAACTTTTCAGCTCCCCATCCTTCCACCCATATGAGTCTTTATGCTCATTCACTCATAAAAGATTTGGTGACATTAGAACAAAAATTCAAAACTGCCTTTGATATTATTGTAAATCAAGTAATGTAGGGAACCAGATCATGCTGGGCTCAGACTCCGACCAATCCTGCATCATTTCATTTACGGTTTGCATTCATTTACATTCAGAAAAAAAAACATGTTACAGCATAATTGTATCTGCACTGACCCTTAGTTCTTAACCCCTTAAACCCCACAGCATACAGACCTTCCAAAAAGTGTAAATTCAGACTTTGTCTTTTGCTGCCATCTGGTGGTTTAACAGTGGTACTGCAAATCAATACATCAATTTGACATTGCTCTACACCTTGTGAGCTTTCCTATGACATTTGCAGTTTAATTTGTTTTACATTGTTTACATTTTAATTTAATCTACTTTATTCTTTAAATTTATTTTATATAGTAAATGTATATAGCACCCACTTGGTACTTTTATCATTAAAATCTGTTCAGAAAGTGTCAGTTTTATATAATTTGGTCCAGTTGCACTCAAGAAGTTACCTAATTGATTCAGTGGCATCACTGAAGATAGATTTATTGTTGTAATGGTGTTATAAACATTGAAAAAATAATTATGGGGGGGATAAGAAATTGTAATTACTGCCTTGGTTTGTTGCAACTTCCTCAGTCATAGTAAAATATGCAGTGCTTGCCTTGCATAGACCTTAGACTTGTGGAGTTATAACAGATATATTTGGGGTATGTCTGTTTAGGCGATGAATATCTCAAAATACCCTCAGGGCTAAGAAACACTGTTCAATCCCCAATCAGCAATTCCTAGAAACATGTTGGGATGATTGAATCTGACCAGCATGTACATCATCCCCATGCTGGTCTGGTGGGAGGGGAACAATAAAGACAAGATAACTGCAGAGAGAGCACTGTCCCCCCCCCCCCACCCCGATATTTGTGAATACTGCTGCTTCAACTAATACGCCTGACTGTGTGGTTCGTGGACAGTCTGAAGCAGATCAACTCAAATTAGTGTTGCATGATTGTTCATGATGAAGGAATGATACAAAGCCAACGTCTTTTCACTGAATTTGTGACCGTTTGCAACAACTGTGTTTAGCGGTGAGAACATTTCAAGCTCTGAATATCATGTTCAAAAACTGCTGCGTCGGAGCGCTTCAGGTTTGCTTGAGGTGCTCTTTGGGTGGGATAAGCCAAAACATCAAAGAACTTCCCATGGCACTCGCCTATAAAAGAGTTAAAAAGCCTTTATTTTCATCCATCCATCTTCTACCGCCTATCCGGGAAACCGGGTCGCGGGGGCATCAGTCCAGGCAGAGCAGCCCAGACTTCCACCCAGTTCACACAGCACCACGATCCCCATGATCCCTCCTGCAGGTGGTGGGCCCACTGGAGGGTGGACCCATGTGCCTCCTTTGGGTACACTGGGTTCTTGGTATAACGTTTTCATGGCGATCCACTGGACTGCTCTTAGTGTGGCCCTTCACCCAGGACCAGTTTGGCTTGGGAGACCCTAGCGAGGGCAAGTTGCCCCAAACAGTATAGCTCCTGGGATCATTCGGGCACTGAAACCCCTCCGCCACGACGAGGCGGCGATCCACGGAGGGGCCTTTATTTTCAGTGCCTTGGAAAGTTTTGGAGTGAATATCATAAGCAGGCCTGACTCGGACTTGGAGCAGCTCAGCAATTCATTAAAATTATTTCGTCCTTAACATCGTGGTGAAAGGTGCGTCTGTAGTTACGGTCTGGTGTCAGTTACGCAGCAGCAGCGTCCTTTCGGTGACCTCACGCCGCACCAGGCAGGGGCTGCTGGGAAATGATAGTGTTTATCTCTCTGCACCGGATCTCACATGGGCCATCATTCACGTCTGCTGGAGGTACACGCTTAACGGCGTGAGCCGCATGTTTAATCGAATGAAAACTGACAGACTGTGTGGACGGTAGATGGTCGCGTCAAAGACGCGCAAACAATAAATGTGGAGGTTCACATCAGCGCACGCGTTCTTTTGCCCCTCTGTGGATTTAAAGGTAAAAACGCAGGGAGTCTGACCGCTACAAGGTGCTTTCCATAAGAAACAGAAATTACGGTTAGGCCTACCCAAGGTGATATTCACGAATTAAAAAAAACAACTTTAAGCTCTATTTCGTGATGCTTTTATTCGCCAACTGCTGACGCCACAAGACCCACCAGGAGGTCAATTGAATTTGGTCAGCAGTGGGCGCAGAAGCCCCGGTTGTGTTAATATAGCAGTTATTTTGACACGCGTGACAGCCGTTATTACCTGCTCGGCCGCCGGTTCCCAGCTAACCGCCTAGCTAAGCACTTTTCCTCCGAATTGGGTTGTTACGCAAGTTTGTGCGTCTGAATGCCGCAACAGCTTCCATCAATCATTCCGCAGCCGCACGGAAGTGGCCCACATTTTAGTCATTTTTCATTATTGGAAAAAAAAAAAAACCCGGAACGCTAAAAAAAAAAATAAATTGCCTCAGTTTTGCTTCGTGTTATTTTTGCAGAGCTGTATATGCGCAAAAAAAACCTTTAAAAGGTCTGGCAAATGATCTGTTGAGCTGTTGCAATAAAAACAAAACATACCAAAAAAAAAAAAAAAAAAAAATCCCAGCAATTCCTTTGGTACAAACGAGGCCATATCATGAATTTATGTTTTTGTGTGCTTTTTTGTGTGTGTTTGGCGCACGTTATTAACGCACCTTTTCCCCCCCGCAGCGGCTGGTGGAGGCTGCGGAGGAGGCGCACCATCAGCACGAGGATAATCCCGACCTACAGGTGAGGTTTGTCCCGCACAAAATTTAAAAAAAAAAAAAAAACAACGGGAAGGGAAGGTTTCAATGCTGTGCTATGGAAAAAAAAAAAAGGTGCCATTGTGTTGGACGGAGATGAATCATGTCGGCTGGTCAGGGGAGGAGCAGCTGCAAGGTGAGAGAAGGGTAATCGGCCCTAAAAGTCTTTAATTGCGTCCTTCACTCTCAAGTCCCGTCAAGTCTTTGATACGGAGCGTTTCTGCGATAAGTAATGCCGCACACGCTGAAGGACTGTCATAACTCAAACTTTTTCCTTTTTTTTTTTTGTAAGTGTGATTATTGCTCCAGAGCGCGTCCGCGCCGCCCTGCTGCAGTGCAACTGTGGCACAGAGGAGACCGAGACCCTCCAAGGCTGCGGGCTTTTAGTGGATTGCAAAATGTTTTAAGTAGTAACAGTTTTCGTATTATTTGGGCGATCGGATGGAGGGGGCAGTAATTCTACGCTTAACTGTATTTCTCAGGACGTGCCGTGGACGTGTTCATCATTGAGCCGCTCTCCTTGCGCATTTCCAGGGCGCACCGCGTCTCTGCAGTGAGAATGCGGCATTTCTGCCATTTCATCTCTCTCTCTCTCTTTCTCTCTCTCTCTCCTCTCTGTGGACAAAGATAAATGAAACTCTTTGGCGTGGCTCATTGTTTTACTTTCTTGGCTGTAGATTGGAAGCCCGCTGGAGCACAGAAACCCTGAAATAACCGCAGCGTTTTGCACCAAATCAGTGCATTTACGTCATGTGAAAACATTCAGTCTCCTTGTTCCATCTCTGCTCATTTGTGTTCACCGCCATCACTAGTCAGCTGCAATGTAAAAACAATAAACCTCTTTCAAACTTATTTTCCAAGATATTCCCTTATTTTCCATCAGCAAAGTTTAACTTCCTCCTCCTAAATTGCTGGAAAAGACTAAATTTAGTGGGAAAAGGTTAGCACTTTTATTTTTTCAATGCATTCATAATGTAGATTATATTTCAGCCTTTGAAAAAAAATGAGATACAGAAAAAGTCTGCCGAAGATATGAACTTTAACACTTTTATCAGTAGTTACAGTTGCAATCTTATATTTTGTGAAAATCTACAGTTTTATTATAGAAAAATAGACAGTTCTTTTTAAGTTTAGCAAAAGATTTAATTAATTCTAAAATACAGATATGCAAAAATTGTCAGTTGCTTCCAGCCACTGACACTTATCAGTGTGCAGCACATTCCCGTCACGCAGACATTTCATCTTAAAGGCCATAAAAAATAATAAGGACAATTCAATATCCACCTATGATAATGATATGATGTCATTATATTACTCCTGGAGGCATCATTCAGCCGACCTCACCTCCTGTGACGCCGCACATTTTCCACGCACCATTTCACTGACCACAGAGAGAGAAGCTGGCCGCTCTCATCTCAGCCGCTTCACGTCGGGACAGTCGCAGGCTGGTCGCGTCTGCGGCTCGACGGCGTGCGCATAAGGTCTCAAACTTGCTCTGCAGCAGGTGCATTTGATTCCCTGTTGGGCTAATAAAAATAATTCTCAAGCTTTGAACGTTAGCAACATAAGACACATCAGTTGAATTATAAACGATGAGTCTCTTTTGTGTGTCATATTTAACGTTTTTGTGTCTTTTCCACTGTAAAAAACAAACAAACAAAAAAGGTTCCAGTCATTTTTGCCATACCCAGTTATTGATTGCAGTTATTTCTATCTTCGCAAAACACGAGTTCTGTGAGAAGGTCAGGATGGATTGAAGGCCTCAGATTAAAGCTCGTGAAGACCTGCTATCTGAGGGCAGATGTCTGCAGTGGGGCCTGGCGCTAACTGCAGTGGTGTAAGAGTCAGCGGGCCGTCTCGGGGAGCCGCAGCGCCCCACGGGCCGCTCTCCGGTAATAACCCTGGTGGTTAACGCGCCTCTCTACAGCACTCAATTCTGCTGAGGGTGCACGTTTCTCTCCCCGCTCTCCTCCGCCCCACCGCAGCTCGTCAGAGAGCTGCTCAGGCGTGGTATGAGCTGTCAGTGGCTGCTTGATGGCCATGCCCGCTCGCTCTACCCCCCACCCCTCCCGACAGCAGTGCTGTGGAGTCCATCACCCATCGCTCCCTCCCTGGATCCCTCTCTTTCTCTCCCAGTGTGGAGAGTAAGCGGCAGAGGCCGCGGAGGGGGCCGCGGAGGGGGCCGCTCAGGCGGCATGAGGCAGGCTGTCTGGTGCAGCAGTGGAGGACAGGACAGAAGAACTTGTCAGGGATCTATATTGTCAAAAAGTCCTGTTTAAAACATTCAGCAGCAGCTTTGACAGACTATATGTATAAGGCTATTTTACTTAAAAAACAATTTTTTTTGTGTGATTCTTTGATATTTTTTTTTTGCGTTATCTCTGGTCTGAGTTTGAATTATCAGAAGACAAATGTAGTCAAACTAGCACATACTAGTAAAATCCCACTGGTGATTCGGACGTATAATCTTGAAAATTAACTCGTAATACAAAGACTAGACAGTGAATTACATCTGTCCTAAACCGCTAAAACAAATGTTGGTTGCTGTAAACGTTCCTCCAGTTCTGAGGCAACGTATACAGTGCTATTCTACAAAAATCTATTAGTCTGCTGTGAAAAAGGTATTTGCCCCCGCCCTAAGTTCTTATTGTCTTTTCTTCATATTTGTAACACTTAAATGTTTCAAATCATCAAACAAATTTTAATTCTGGACAAAGATAACCCGAATAAATACAAAATACAGTTTTTAAATGATGATTTCATTTATTAAAGGCAAAAAGCAACCTGAACCTACCTGACCCTGTGTGGAAAAAAGTAATTTGTTTCCCATTGTTATATCATGTATTAACTGTAATTAACCACATTTTTTAGGAAGCTGAGTTCAATTCCACTAGCCACACACAGGCCTGATTACTGCCAGATCTGTTGAATCAAGAAATCACATAAATAGAACCTGTCTGACAAAGTGAAGCAGGCTAAAAGATCTCAAAAGGCAACACATCACGCTGTGATCTAAAGAAATTCAAGAAGAGGTGGAAAACAAAACCCCACAACAACATCTGAAGAACTGCAGACCTCACTTGCCTCAGTTTGGACACCAGTCCATGACTGGACAAAAATGGACATCCATGGGAGAGTTCCAAGGAGTTCCTGCTTTGCTGCTTCAGCACCTGGATGACTTGACCCTGAATTCTGCTCTCTACCAGAAAATCCAGGAGAATATCTGGCCATCAGTTTATGGCCTTAAGCTCAAGCCCTCCAATGTGGCTGAATTAAAAAAAAAAAAATCTGCAAAGAAGAGTGCTCCAAAATTCCTCAACAGTGATGTAAAAGACTCATTGTCAGTTATTGCAAATGCTTGATTGCAGTCGTGCCGTCAAGGGTGGCCCAACCAGTTATTAGGTTTAGGGGGCAATTACTTTTCCACACAGGGCCATATAGGTTTGGTAGCTTTCTTCCTTTAAGATTCAAGATTCAAAGGCTTTATTATCTTGTGCACAGTTAAGGAATGCTACATTTCCTGAGCAATGAAATTCTCACTTTGCTCTGTGATCGAATGCCAAGGTAATAGGTACAGAAACATCAATTCTAATAGGTCATGACAAACTAACACAGTAACTCAATCCTAATACTAATGGATGCTAAAACACACACGCCACCACACAGTTAGGCAGTAGAGGAATGAAACTGAAAATTCAGTGGATGACTAAAGTGATAGTGGTATATTGATATCAGAGATGATGTGAACCTGAGATGGCATGAACCTATGTACAGTGTGCAAATGAGCATTGTGCAATGAGCCGTGTATAATTACAAATTATTTCTGTAACAATAGTACCAGTAGACTGTGCATGATAAGTAGCAGCAGAGATGATATGGACATCAGACAGGTGATATCTACTGTACAGGTGAGCAGTGTGCAAATTTAGCAGCCGGTGTGAGAGTTTCTATATGCAAAGCTGTGTTACAGAGTTTTGGGAGTTGTTATCTGTTCAAGAGTCTGATGGCAGTGGGAAAGAAGGAGTTCTTCAGTCTGGTTGTCCTGCATTTCACACTTCTGTACCTCCAGCCTGAGGGTAGAAGTGTGAACAGTCTGTGTTGGGGGTGGGTGGGGTCCCGGAGGATGGCGTCAGCTCTCTTTTGGACTCTGCGGTGGTAGATGCTCTGCAGAGAGGGGAGTGGAGTCCTGATGATCTTTAATCTTTAATAAATGAAATCATCATTTAAAACCTGCATTTTACTCAAGTTATCTTTGTCCAACATTAAAATCTGTTTGATGATCTGAAATATTTAAGTGTGACAAATGTGTAAAAACTCAGGAAGGGGGCAAACACTTTTTCACAGCATTGCTGTACCTAATTTACTGCCGATTAAAGAAACTGAATCTTGCTCTGTCTAAATATTTATAAGAATATTTCAATATTTACTTTAAACCTGTTAACACACTCTTTATCTGTTACTCTACAATGTGATATTCCTGCAGGCTTCAGTTCGCAGTCCTCCATGTCTAACAGTTGCTGTGTTCGCTCTCTCCCCCAGTACGAGTACTTTAACGCCGTGCTGATCAACGAAGTGGACGAGGAGGGCAACAACGTGGAGCTGGGGGGAGAGTTCATCCTGGAGCCCAACGACCATTTCAACAACCTCTCAGTCAACCTGACCCTCAGTGTGGTGCAGGTGCCCACCAACATGTACAACAAAGGTGAGAAGTTCTCCTCAAGAACGCCGATGAGCGGGGAGGGAGGAGAGAGGGTGGTGAAAGTGAGAAATGGAAGTGGAGTCGATAACAGCACAGACGTCAAGAGAAAGCAGCAGCAGTCCTCTGTGGACAGATGTTGCTCATATGGAGGCTGCTCAGTCTGTGTGCTGGCTTTTGTTTGGCAGTCATGGAGTCGCCGTAACTCTGCTCGCCCTACAAAAGGAGGCTAGTTCAGCAGGAGGAGGAGGAGGAAGAGGAGGGGAGGGATGATTTTAGTCACAGACATTGTGTTTCCTTCAGGAATGGGGAAGGGTGGTGGTGGTGGGGGGGTCAACACGGGACAGAGGTCAACCATGCTCTAGGTGATGGTGTCCGGAGTGGCTACCATCATCGCCCTTTAATATACGTGTTTGTCTTTCCTCTCTCTCTCTGCCCCCCCCCCCCCACCTCCTCAGACCCGGACATCGTGAACGGGGTGTACTGGTCCGAAGCGCTGAACAAAGTGTTTGTGGACAATTTTGAGAGAGATCCAACACTTATCTGGCAGTACTTTGGGAGTGCCAAAGGTTTCTTCAGGCAGTACCCCGGTGAGTGTGGGCTGTCTGTCAGAGAGGGGGGAGAGAGAGAGAAGGGGGGTATTTTCTCCTGTCCTGTGGGAGCTGTCAGTTGTTGAAGCAGAAAAAGGGGGAGGAAAAAAAAAAGCTGATCAGAACAAATGATTTAAAATTACTAAAAGGGTAATTTGGCTAATGTTGTAATTTTACAGACCATCAGAGAGGATGCATGTATACAGACGGCAATTAATCAGAATTTGCCAGTGTTAGTCCACAGCCAGGAGCAGCCCTTAGACCCAACTGGCTTCATCAGATGGTCACAGTGATGTGAAGCAGGCGGCCAGCGAAGTGAAGTCACACAGACGAGATACGACTGTTGATGTCGTTGATAGTTGTGGGCTTCAGGGAGGAGAGATGTTTGTCATCGGTGCTTCATAATTGGTTCTGTGTTAAAATTACACACTGCACACTCTCTGTTTTATCTGGTTTGTTTTCTATTAGTGTGTAACAAATTTTGCAAAAATTAATATTTTTGTTTCTGATAATTCAGTTTGCAGTCCTCATAGATGCCCTCGAAAGAATCTTCAGAAACACAAAGGAAATGCTACATAAGAGTTAGGGCTGCCATAAAATTAGTAGAAAATGTGAAGAAAGAGCTCATCAGTTCAATTGAGTTTTAACTTTGCTGTGTCTTTTACAAAAATGTATAAATGTACAAAAAAAAATACTCTCAATCAATTGTGAAAAGATGACTAATTAACTGATATGTAATACATTTTATGAGCATTATTAACACTGTATCAATTCATTTTTAAAAAATATTTCAGTTATTATCAATACCAGCGTATTGTATTGCAGTACCCCTAAAAAGAACTTTGGTTTCCTGAGGCAGGATGGTGACTGTACAGTAGGACTGAGTCAAGATAAACCGCAATGTTCATCATAATGAAGGAACACGCTGCCCACTGCAACAGTGCGGCTTAGTGATGTGTTTTTAATAGGTTTTAGACGACAATGGGGCTCTTTATCACAGATTTCACCCACAGGCGCTGCTTCTTAGTGTTGTTTCTTAGGATGTTGAGAAAATGCAGTGCATGCAATGTGGGGAATGTCTGTATTTTGACAGCTTTTTGAATAAAAAGTAAGCTTCTAAAGCAAATGTAGTCTTCACTCTGACACACCAGATATGTCAGTGCGTTTGAGTTGGGCTTTAAAAAATCATTTTTTTACTCTTTCTTTGTGCCAGTTTATCCCTGTCTTTGCTCTTCAGGGGTAAAGTGGCATCCAGACGAACATGGAGTCATTGGCTTTGACTGCAGAAATCGAAAGTGGTAATCGTCACGCCTGAGAAAGCACTGCTCCACATTGTACAGTTTGTGACAAAGTTAATGGGTGTGATTAAATTCTGTATGGCAGGTACATCCAGGCAGCAACATCTCCAAAGGATGTTGTGATCTTAGTTGATGTCAGCGGAAGCATGAAGGGGCTGAGGCTGACCATCGCCAGACAGACTGTGTCCTCCATATTAGACACATTGGGAGACGATGACTTTTTCAACATAATTGCAGTATGTGCATTTTTTTTTACCCCACTGAATCTCATTTTCTCTGAAAACTCAGTTCCTCTTCATTACTTTAATTATACCCCATATACACGGGGTGGAGATCTCTGAGAGATCACTGAGTGATGAAAAACTGGTCAGATCTCTCAACAGTCTTTCAGTGATCTCCCAGCGATTGCCAAGATCTCTCAATGATCTCACAGTGATCTCGATGGTTGCCAAGGTTTTTTACTCAGTCCAAAACAATCTCTCAACAACCTGTCAGTGGTCTCTCAACAATCTCATCCATCTCCCAGTGATCTCCTAATGATCTCTCAGATAGCTTTCAATGAACTCTATTAGTCTTTCATCAAATGCACAGTAATCCCTCACTGATCCCTCAGCCATCTCTACCCTTGGGGTGGAAACATTTGCCGTTCACTGAAAGATCACTGAGATGATTGGGAGATTGATGAGATCATTGAGCAGCCAAAGAGCGCTCAAGGAGTGCTAAAATCTGTCAGTAATCTTTCAATGATCTCTCAGAGATCGGGTCAATTTTTGATCTCTCAATGGTCACCCAGTGATCTCTGTCTGTGTAAAGGGGCCCTTAAGAAGTTTTGTGGTCAAACTCATTTAATCCTCTTTTCTCCCTGCTCTTTATGTGTGTAGTATAATCAGGAGGTCCATTACGTGGAGCCTTGTTTGAATGGTACGCTGGTCCGGGCTGACAGAACCAATAAAGATGTGAGTCTCACAATGTGGATAACATGGGGTTAAATTTATGCAACAAAAGTTCAAAACTTCACTCCACTTTTTGCACTTGCCCGTCAGCATTTCCGTGAACATCTGGACAAACTGTTCGCCAAAGGGATCGGGCTGCTGGGTGAAGCTCTGACCGAAGCGTTCACCATCCTGAACGATGTAAGTTCCGCTACACTGAACTGTGACTGGCAGTTTAATGGGGAGCTCTTCAGAGAGGAGCCTAAAATAAAGCACCACAAAGCCGGGCAGCTGATTTCTTATTTACCAGTTACTGGCTATGTGACGAAGTCGTATTATTAATATTCATCATTTTGTACAAATTATTTTTTTGTTCCTTTGACATAAGTATTGAATTTGTCCAAGTGCCTATACATTATAAATACATTTGCTTCTCATTAAATTCAAGGGCTTCATTTGGAAAACTTTCATTATAAAAGCCACATTTGTTTTCACTGACAGAAAGTGTTCAAGTACAACACTGCGCTAATCATAAAAAGTAGTACTCTCTAGTCAAATATATTCAAGCATTTGGGAGGCGTGTCGCCTGTCGAAATGCTCCATTGCAATCCTCGTTCCGCCCTCCACACACAGACACATCTATTCTGAGGTGTGATTAATGGCTCTAATTAATGTCAATGATTAATAACGCTGCTGATTGGGAACACAAAGAAGATAAGGCCAGGAGCCACGCTGCCACTTCTTTTATCTGCCTGTGTTCAGGCAAGCTTTGGCTGCACAGCTTTTACCCATGCATTTGTCAGATTAATTAAAGCCCGGCAATGAATATGGTAATCAGGTAGGCCGTCACTGGCTGCTGAAATTCATTGTTGCACCAAAGTCAAAACGCAGCCTGTCAAAGACCAAATCGAATCTTTTCACTTGATAATTACTGCAGTATTTTTATTGAGGGCCGGTCAGCAGAATCAGAATTATGCATCGATGCTAAAATGGTCTGTAGGCAAGACCGATGAAACTGAAGAGCCACAAAACAATAGCAGGCATTTCACCATCACAAAATTTAAAATATAACATCTTATACATATCACTTGTTTGTTGTCTAATTTTGTCCAGGAGAAAATCAGTTAGACTCTCTAACAGTTGACTTGGCATTGACTAGATTTTTATCATCAATTCCCTAATGGAGCCCATTATTGATTACATTGTCTATAATTAACATTTTTGTTCACAAGTTTTTACTTACTTAAAGTGGACCTGTTTTATTCATACAGTATATGGCACAGTTATCTTATTTATCTTCTCTATTAGGAGAGTTATGCATCTGCAGCTGTTCAGGATCATTTATTCTCTCATTTATTGAGCCTTGGTGCTTCCTTCATCACTTTCAATGAGATGGTCATACCGAGGGTATACAGTGCACGCTTACTGAAATTTTTAAGAGATGAGAGTTGAATTGAATTGCATCATTGTCATTGTACACTGCAGTACAGCCAGATTCAGTGAACGACTTCCACTCATAGACTGTATAAAACACATTTAAACATGTTTCTACTTCATCAGTGTCATATATGAAAATATGACAAGAAGATGAAAGCAGTACAGGAAAAAAATACAATAAAGAAACGTGAGTAATGGTAGGGCAATGGATGATATGTGCAAACTGGTTCAAGGCATGCATTACTACTGATATAATGTAATGTTACAGCTGTAGTGCAAAGGAATTTTCTCTGTACAAACGGTTATAATGGGGGCACTGGACTGGTTAAGGCTCCTGGGATAAAACTGAATTTGAGAATACATACTGTATAAGCAAAGGTGCAAAACAGTGGATACTGGGTGGTGTAAGAAAAATTACTGTGTCTAACTCGGAGAAAAAGTACTGAATTAACAACGGTGTAAAAATAAATTCAGACCAGAGAACCAGAAAATGGGCTAGAGTGTAGTTTAATCTTTGATGGCCAGCAAAGATGACACAGTGACACAGAACTTTAGCAGCTCCCTGCCAGTGTGCACCGACAGATCGAATCTGACATTCTTTAATACTTTACCTTCGCTTACAAGGCACAAAAGACAGCTTTATCTTGAAAAACAGATGACAAACTCAAAAGGCTACAGCCTGACTCTCAACCAAAGGATTATCTTCATATGACATATGACAGCTCATCTCTGTCTTCCTGTGTGGGTCACAAGATCTGCTCGTGCCTTAAACATCCTTATGTCAATGAGAACGTAGAGTAGTTTCTTTGCTTCTACAACTAGAACATGAGTTCAAGTAGGACATGTGCATGGATCAGCATTATTGTATTACAGACTTGAGTCACAAATACAGAAGGAAATAATTAAAGAGAAACATCTAAAAACACAATTAACCTTTCAGTGGTCAGACTGTATGAATGAGCACATAAATGGCAGATATGTTTACAAGTATTTTTTTGCAAATCCAAGTCATGTCTTAAGTCACTTTATGGTTGTAATGAGTGATTTGTCATCTGCTGCATGCGCCCTGGTCTACTTAGAACAGGTTGTGTCTGAAGAGTGGGCGGACACAACCATGTGCTGAGGTTACCTTTATTGGGTTAAACGGCCAAGCAGGCTCAGGCCATGTCAGAGTTGTGGATCATTCATCGGTGAAGTACCAGTCTGCTAGGTGCATGTGTGCAGTGCGAGGGAGACGTAGAGGCAGACTGTTCTTGCCGCTGATGGGGTATGCCCTACCTTCCTTCGGGTCCTGTGTGGATGCGGTCTGGAGCTCCTGTGATGAGGCAGCAGCTTGAGGACGCTTGTGCTCCATGAGGATCAGCTCCGGTTCTACAGGGTTCTGTTCGGTGTGCGGTGCAAAGCAGGGAGTGGCTGCGTCCATGTCTGAGTGCAGTGGATTCGGACCATCGTCGGTCGAACTGAGCTTACCACAGCATTGGTTCCTCAGTCCTGGGCAGGCAGGTGCATGTGTGCGGTGCAAGGGAGAGCCGCAGTTACTGCAGGGTCGGTGTGCTGTGGTGCCTTGCTGTCCCGCAACGTTTACCTTGGGGCTGTTGTGAAGAGACGTGGAGCTGTTGTGAGGAGATGTGGGGTCGAAGGGCTGGGCAGCCTGGGCAACGGCTAGTACCAGCAGAGCTGAATATGGGGAAGCGCAGGTTGGGGCGTGCTAGCTGCGATGCTAACTTGGGGCCCGCTTGCTGCGATGCTATCTGGGTAGTCGCTTTTAGCTGGGGTGCCATTCCCACCGCCCTGACCAATGGCAGGTCGTCTGGTGCTATCCATAGTTTCTCCTGTGGCTTTGAATTCGTGGTATGCTCCGCTAACTGGACCATCTCATCTTCCAAGTGTCTGAATCCACATGTGCTAGCCAAACAGCAGAGGTCGGCTATGCACCATTCGCTGTCGGCGCTGGTGAAGCCTAATTCTTCAGACCATTCTGCTCTGTGGGGCAATGAAATGGCTGGACAACATAGCCGCACAGTCGTTGTGTGTTTCTATGGGTCTGAGGTGCGAGTAAAGCCTCTGTCCTTGATGTTGCATGGGTCATCCTCATCGCCATTGTTGTGTCTGAAGAATGGGCGGACACGACCATGTGCTGAAGTTAGCTTTATTGGGTTAAGAACAACAATATACTTAGAGTTGGGATCAGGAAGCAGAGTCGCAGTCTTACACGCCTCTCTGCAGCTCCTCTTCATCCGCCACCCCTCAACCTAGCCCCTGTCTCCCCATCAGAGAATCATTGTCTGCTCCCTCCAAAGTAAATAAAAATATAATGTATAAGCATCCCAAAGTGATGAAACAGAAAGTTGGTAAAACTCAAATTAAACATGTAGCCTCTAAATCTAATGATTTGGCCTCTGTTCCTCCTCATAATTTAAAAATTAAATGTGGTTTGTTAAATATTAGGTCTCTAACTCCCAAGTCTCTGCTAGTCCATGATCTGTTAATTGATCATCAGATTGATTTAATATGCCTTACAGAGACTTGGTTAGGGCAAGAAGATTATATTGGTTTAAATGAATCAACTCCCTCTGGTTATTTAAACTATCAAAATCCCAGAAGTTCTGGTCATGGAAGAGAAGTAGCAACAATATACCATTCCAAATTACTAGTTAATGTAAAGCAAAAACATGTTATAATTCCTTTGAGGGCCTGGTCCTCAGTATTGGGCATTTTAGCAATTTTCAGTTAAACCCTATTTTATTTGCCATAGTTTATTGTCCTCCCTCAGCCTACTCAGAGTTTTTAATCCAAATTTGCGGAATTCTTAGCGGATTTAGTGCTGAAATCAAATAGAATAATTATAGTAGGGGACTTTAATATACATGTAGATGTAGATAGTGATTGCCTTAATATGGCACTTAATTCAGTATTAGACTCGGTGGGGTTTTCTCAGAAAGTAGGAAATTCTACCCATTATCTCCACCACACGTTGGACCTTGTTCTGACATATGGCATAGAAATAGAAAATCTGGTAGTGTCTCCTCATAACCTTGTACTGTCAGACCATTGTCTGTTAACCTTTGATTTTACTATTTCTGACTATTTGGCTCCTAAAGAAAAATATTACTACAGTAAATACCTCTCAGATGATGCTGTTACCAAATTTAAGCAGATTGTTTCCTCTATGCCATGTATCAACACAATGGAGATTAGCTATGGAGAACTTGCTCCTTCTGTAATTGATAGCATGGTAGATAGTGTGACAGCTTCTCTGTATCAGACTCTAGACATGTTGGCCCCTTTAAAAAAGAAAAAGTCTAATCAGAGATTTCTAACTCCTTGGTTCAACATAGAAACTTGTAGCTTAAAACAGAAGACTTGTCAATTAGAAAGAAAATGGCATTCCACTAAATTAGAAGAAATCTATTTCGCTTGGTGAAATCATCTTCTAATTTATAAAAAAATCTCTTAGGAAAGCTAGAACAAGTTACTATTCCGCATTAATAGAAGAGAACAAGAATAATCCCAGGTTTCTTTTCAGCACTGTAGCCAGGCTGTCAAAGAGTCAGGACTAGGGCTGTCGCGGTAGAGGAATTTTCCTGTGGTGACGGTGGTGGTATTATTGCAAATGTTTTTAGGACCGGGCAGCGCGGTGGCGGAGTGGTTAGCACTGTGGCAGCACAGCAATTCACCCTTGGCCGGGGGATCCTGGGTTTGATCCCAGCCCCTGACCAACAGTGATCTGTGTGGAGTTTGCATGTTCTCTCCGTGTCTGCGTGGGTTTACTCCGGTATTCCTCCGGTTTCCTCCCACATGCCAAAAACATGCGTTAGGTTAATTGGCATCAAACTGGGGATTCTAAGCTGTCCTTAGGTATGACTGTGAGAGTGAATGGTTGTCTGTCTCTCTGTGTTGGCCCTGCGATGGACTGGCGATCTGTCCAGGGTGTACCCTGTTTCTCGCCCAAAGATGTCGGGATAGGCTCCAGCCCCCCCCGCAACCCGAAAAGGATTAAGCGGAAGAAGATGGATGGATGGATGGATGGATGTTTTTAGGACCCTGTGGATTTGTAATTTAAACGGGGTTTATAACTTAGGTGGCAAATGAGGGAAGCTTAAGTCTCGCTGCAGCTTCGTCTCAACTTTATGTGCATGTTGTGCAACTGTGCGGGGCTCTGCTCTTTATGCAGGCATAAACTGCTGATTCTATTAAAAAAACACAAAAAAAACAAAACGATCATTTTCATAAAGCAGTGGCGGTAACTAAAGGTGCGTTCACACCAAACACGAACGGACAAATTTTTCGCACAGCACGGTTACATAAGAACTCAATGTAAACACGCGAACAGACATGACTTCCCTTTCTGAGTGAGATGTAGACAGACGAAGTTGCCTTTATAACTTCTGCAGCTGTGTTGAACCTGCTGTGGAAATTCCCAAAATTACGTCATGTTTCGGTTTACATTATCCGACCGGGGGCTCACCTCAAAATGTTGTCTCAAGTCTCCGAAACTTCATGGAAGATGAGTTTTCACTGCTAGCTTGCTACGATGTCCGTAGGTTGTAGGTCCGTAGTTATTTACCGTGGATAAATAACTCCAAAATCCAATTCAGCTGAAGATTCCCGGTCCTCCTGTCTCCCAGTGAGTGAGTTTCATTTTCTAACTAATTACCTCTGCCAAGGAGGTAATGTTTTTACAGGGGTTTGTCTGTCTGTCTGTCTGTTACCAACATAACTCAAAAAGTTATGAACGGATTTTGACGAAATCTTCAGGAAAGGTGTGTAATGGCACGGGGAACAGATGATTAGATTTTGGTGATGATCTGAGAGTGCATACCTCCACCAAGGGCTTTTTGGTATTTGTGCAGCAGGATTACACAAAAACTACAGGATGGATTTAGATGAAATTTTCACCACAGGTGGTTCTTGGCCTACACAGGAACCCATTACATTTTGGTGATGATCTGCAAATGCATACCTCAGCCAAGGCTCTTCTTACAGTGTGTCACCCACAATACTCCAAAACTAATGGACAGACTTTGATGCCATTTTCACCACAAGTGGATCTAGGCCTACACACAAACACATTACATTTTGGAGGCGATCCATGACAGACTGCAGGAGCCTTGACAGAGGTATCTGCTCTCTGAGTGCTTTTCTAGTTTACTCTGCAATGGTGATAATTTTACTCCGTCCGCTAGCTAGTTGCTAGCGTAGCTAGAAAAATCTCATTCAAACAAGCTGCTCTCACAGCTCATACACAGTCAGGAGCATACACACTCCGCTCAGAAGGAAATAACACGCTTTGTGCCCTTTCAGTGCTCACTGTTACAGCTGTATTTAACAAGGAGTCCAAACGCTTTCACCACTTAACTGCCTGCCTTAGCAGTTTATTTAATAATCAATAGGGGCACGTACAGACGTGGACAAAATTGTTGGTACCCCTCTGTTAATGAAAGAAAAACCCACAATGGTCACAGAAATAACTTGAATCTGACAAAAGTGGTAATAAATAAAAATTCCATGGAAATTAATCAATGAAAATCAGACAATGCTTTTGAATTGTGGTTCAACAGAATTATTTAAAAAAAACAAACTCATGAAACAGGCCTGGACAAAAATGATGGTACCCCTAGAAAAGATTGAAAATAATGTGACCATAGGGACATGTTCAACCAAGATGTGTCCTCTAATTCAGTGATTCTCAGCTGGTGGGTCGCGACCCAAAAGTGGGTCGCGGACCTGTTTTCAGTGGGTCGTGGGCCTTTGCCTGGGCAAATAAAATATCAAGAAATAAATCAACATAGTGTCATCGATTCACACTCCTTAACAGTAGATGGCAGTAGGTGGCGGGCGACACCATATTTCGCACCATAGAAGAAGACTCACAACGTTTGTTTGTATATGCTAATTGAGCATGGCAAAACGCAGATACGACACGGACTATATGAGATATGGATTTTTTTATATTGAGGACAAAGGAGTACAGAAACCTCAGTGTGTTTTGTGCAGCGAGGTGTTGGCATGTGAAAGCATGAAGCCGTCAAAACTGAAGCGGCATTTGGAAACAAAACACCATTCTCTCAAAGATAAACCTGTTGAGTTCTTCAAAAGACGACTTCAAACCCTGAGGAAATCACAAACGTGTCTCAGTTCTTCGTGCTCAAAGCAAGAACAGGCACTCCGTGCATCGTTCCTCGTGGCACATCGTATAGCAAAGTTAAAGAAGCCCCACACCATTGCAGAGGACCTCATCTTACCTGCAGCCGTTGACATGGTCAGAGAGATGCTGGATCAATCCGCGGCAGATAAACTAAAATCTATACCGCTGTCAAATGACACTATAAGTAGGCGAATTGAAGACATGTCGGATGACATCCAGCAACAGACAACAACTCGCATTAAGGCAAGTGGTCATTTTGCCTTACAAATGGACGAATCAACAGACATAACAAATAAAGCAGTTTTACTCGTTTACGTGAGACATGTGTGGGACGGGGACTTACAGGAACAATTTCTCTGCACAAGAGAGCTCCCAACTACTACGACTGCAGAGGACATTTTCAGCTCCGTGGACTTATATTTGAGTTCAGTGGGCCTAAGCTGGGACATGTGTGTCGGTGTCACAACTGATGGCGCTGCTTCCATGACAGGAAAAAACTCGGGGGTCGTGAGGAGAATACTTGAGAAAGCTCCGAATGCAACTTGGAACCATTGTTTTTTGCATCGGGAGGCCCTGGCAGCAAAGGATATGGTACCCGTGCTTCATGCAACATTAAAAGAAGTCGTCCAAGTGGTAAACTACATTAAACGGAGTGCAAAGAACACACAATGTTTTCAAATGCTGCGCCAAGACCTTGGTAGTGAGCATGTACAGGTGTTGTATCATGCTGAGGTACACTGGCTTTCAAGGGGGAACGTACTGTCCCGTTTTTATGAACTACGAGCTGAAATCGCAGCCTTTCTTGCTCAGAACAACTCGCCTCTTGCAGACCTGTTCAGTAACAGTGTGTGGCTCGCACACGTTGCTTACCTTGCTGATGTGTTTGAACAGTTAAACACATTAAATGTGTCTGTGCAGGGCAGGGGGCACAACGTTTTTGAACAATATGATAAATTCGATGCTTTCAAAAAAAAGATCTACTTGTGGGCAAATCATGTTTCTAAAAATCGACTCGACATGTTCCCCAACGCCTGTTATGAGGGACAGCAACTGAACACGGCAGAAAATATTGTACTGAAGAAAACCATCACGACACATCTGAATAAACTTCTGGAGCGGTTTAATGAGTACTTTCCCGAGAAACAGAAGGATGACGACTGGATACGCGATCCCTTTGGAATCGACATGGAAAGCGTTACGTTGCCAAGCAACGAAGAGAGTCAGCTGGTGGAGCTATCATGTGACCGCACGCTGAAAAAGAGGTTCACAGAGGTAAGCCTCTCGCAGTTCTGGTGCAGCACTGTGATGAGCGAGTATCCTTCTCTTGCCATTCGAGCAGTAAAAACCCTCCTACCTTTCAGCACTACCTATCTCTGTGAGTGTGGCTTCTCAGCTCTGGTTCAGTTGAAGACAAAACAGAGAAACGGACTGGACATTGAGCATGACCTCAGAGTCGCTTTGTCTAATATACAGTGGGGAAAAAAGTATTTAGTCAGCCACCAATTGTGCAAGTTCTCCCACTTAAAAGATGAGAGAGGTCTCCAATTTTCATCATAGGTATACCTCAACTATGAGAGACAAAATGAGAAAAAAAAATCCAGAAAATCACATTGAAGGATTTTTAATGAATTAATTGGTAAATTCCTTGGTAAAATAAGTATTTGGTCACTTACAAACAAGCAAGATTTCTGGCTCTCACAGACCTGTAACTTCTTCTTTAAGAGGCTCCTCTGTCCTCCACTCATTACCTGTATTAATGGCACCTGTTTGAACTCATTATCAGTATAAAAGACACCTGTCCACAACCTCAAACAGTCAGACTCCAAACTCCACTATGGCCAAGACCAAAGAGCTGTCAAAGGACACCAGAAACAAAATTGTAGACCTGCACCAGGCTGGGAAGACTGAATCTGCAATAGGTAAGCAGCTTGGTGTGAAGAAATCAACTGTGGGAGCAATTATTAGAAAATGGAAGACATACAAGACCACTGATAATCTCCCTCGATCTGGGGCTCCACACTAGATCTCACCCTATAGGGTCAAAATGATCATGAGAACGGTGAGCAAAAATCCCAGAACCACATGGGGGGACCTAGTGAATGACCTGCAGAGAGCTGGGGCCAAAGTAACAAAGGCTACCATCAGTAACACACTATGCCGCCAGGGACTCAAATCCTGCAGTGCCAGACGTGTCCCTCTGCTTAAGCCAGTACATGTCCAGGCCCGTCTGAAGTTTGCTAGAGAGCATTTGGATGATCCAGAAGAGGACTGAGAGAATGTCATATGGTCAGATGAAACCAAAATAGAACTTTTTGGTAAAAACTCAACTTGTCGTGTTTGGAGGAGAAAGAACACCATACCTACTGTGAAGCATGGGCGTGGAAACATCATACTTTGGGGCTGTTTTTCTGCAAAGGGACCAGGACGACTGATCCGTGTAAAGGAAAGAATGAATGGGGCCATGTATCGTGAGATTTTGAGTGAAAACCTCCTTCCATCAGCAAGGGCATTGAAGATGAAACATGGCTGGGTCTTTCAGCATGACAGTGATCCCAAACACACTGCCCGGGCAACGAAGGAGTAGCTTCGTAAGAAGCATTTCAAGGTCCTGGAGTGGCCTAGCCAGTCTCCAGATCTCAACCCCATAGAAAATCTTTGGAGGGAGTTGATAGTCCGTGTTGCCCAGCGACAGCCCCAAAACATCACTGCTCTAGAGGAGATCTGCATGGAGGAATGGGCCAAAATACCAGCAACAGTGTGTGAAAACCTTGTGAAGACTTACAGAAAATGTTTGACCTCTGTCATTGCCAGCAAAGGGTATATAACAAAGTATTGAGATGAACTTTTGTTATTGACCAAATACTTATTTTACCGAGGAATTTACCAATTAATTCATTAAAAATCCTTCAATGTGATTTTCTGGATTTTTTTTTTCTCATTTTGTCTCTCATAGTTGAGGTATACCTATGATGAAAATTGGAGACCTCTCTCATCTTTTAAGTGGGAGAACTTGCACCATTGGTGGCTGACTAAATACTTTTTTTCCCCACTGTAACTCCAGACACTGAGACTCTTGTCAAGAGCAAAAAACATCCCCAGTTCTCCCATTAATTCCTCCAGACTCAGGTCTATGATGTCACTGTTACAGGTTTTAGTGAGTGTTCCTTCATTTTCTTCAAAGCACATAACCTTATCAGTAGGTAAATAGTGAAAAAACAATCAGAAGAAAAGTCAATTTTGAGACTTGAATTCTTTTGAATTGCACTTTTTGTTTAATTTTTAATTTAAAATGCAGCTAATTCAGCATTAAAGGGAAATGTTCCCTCTGTTGTATTGCCACTTACTGGTCATTTTGGTTAATCATTAAATTTGTTTTGTGTTTGTATACTGTGATATTCTGTTCTCCTACCTCAGGTTCAAAATGCACAATCTTTACATTCAATAAATTTGAGAATTTGAAAATCTTTGATTTGGGTCGCGGCTTGTCATTGAGGGGTGATGGTGGGTCCCAAAGCCAGACCAGTTGAGAACCACTGCTCTAATTAACATCACAGGTGTCTACAAACTTGTAATCAGTCAGTTGGCCTATTTAAAGGGTGACAAGTAGTCACTGTGCTGTTTGTTGACATGGTGTGTACCACACTAACATGGACCAGAGGAAGCAAAGGAGAGAGTTGTCCCAGGAGATTAGAAAGAAAATTATAGACTAGCAAGTTAAAGGTAAAGGCTATAAGACCATCTTCAAGCAGCTTGATGTTCCTGTGACTGCAGTTGCACATATTATTCAGAAATTTAAGATCCACAGGACTGTAGCCAACCTCCCTGGACGTGGCCACAGGAGGAGACGGATAATACGAATGGTAACAAAAGAGCCCAGAACAACCTCTAAACACATTCATGGTGAACTCCAAGGTCAAGGTACATCAGTGTCAGATCGCACCATCTGTCATTGTTTGAGCCAAAGTGGACTTCATGGGAGACGACCAAGGAGGACACCACTGTTGAAAACAAATCATAAAAAAGCCAGACTGGAATTTGCCAAACTGCATGTTGACAAGCCACAAAGCTTCTGGGAGAATGTCCTATGGACAGACGAGACAAAACTGGAACTTTTTGGCAAGGCGCATCAGCTGTATGTTCACAGACGCAAAAATGAAACATACCAAGAAAAGAACACTGTCCCTACTGTGAAACATGGAGGAGGTTCTGTTATGTTCTGGGGCTGCTTTGCTGCATCAAGCACAGGGTGTCTTGAATCTGTGCAGGGTACAATGAAATCTCAAGACTATCAAGGTATTCTAGAGAGAAATGTGCTGCCCAGTGTCAGACAGCTTGGTCTCAGTCGCAGGTCATGGGTTTTGCAACAGGATAATGACCCAAAACACACAGCTAAAAACACCCAAGAATGGCTAAGAGTGAAACATTGGACTATTCTAAAGTGGCCTTCTATGAGCCCTGATCTAAATCCTATTGAACATCTGTGGAAGGAGCTGAAACATGCCGTCTGGAGAAGGCACCCTTCAAACCTGAGACAACTGGAGCAGTTTGCTCATGAGGAGTGGGCCAAAATACCTGCTGAGAGGTGCAGAAGTCTCATTGACAGTTACAGAAATCGTTTGATTGCAGTGATTGCCTCAAAAGGTTGTGCAAGAAAATACTAAGTTAAGGGTACCATCATTTTTGTCCAGGCCTGTTTCATGAGTTTGTTTTTTAAAATAATTCTGTTGAACCACAATTCAAAAGCATTGTCTGATTTTCATTGGTTAATTTTCATAGACTTTTTATTTATTACCACTTTTGTCAGATTCAAGCTATTTCTGTGACCATTGTGGGTTTTTCTTTCATTAACAGAGGGGTACCAACAATTTTGTCTACGTCTGTAAGTAGACAACGAGATATAGCCACACATACACAAAAAAAGTGAATACCGCGGTTGGTCGTTTTCCTCCGCGGTAGGCGTGTCCATACCGCGGTATTACATAATTGCGGTTATCGCGACAGCCCTAGTCAGGACTCTGTCAATCCTAGCATTCCCTTAGAGCTTACTAGTCAGGACTTTATGAACTTTTTCAATAATAAAATTTCATCTATCAGAGATAAAATCAGTCAGATTCTTCCCACCGTTAACATAATACAGTAACTACTACAACTCCTTCAAATGATATCTGTTTGGATGAGTTTACTCCAATTGACCTTTCAGAGTGAGATAAAATAGTTTCCTCATCCAAGCCTTCAAATTGTCTTTTAGACCCCATTTCTACCAGGTTGTGGTTATTTAAAGAAGTCTTTCCATTTATTGGTAGCTCTATTCTTCAAATAATCAATTCATCATTGACACTAGGCCATGTACCACAGGCTTTTAAAACTGCTGTAATTAAACCCTTACTTAAAAAGCCAATGCTGGATCCAGGAGTTGTAGCTAACTATAGACTAATCTCTAACCTGCCTTTCATTTCAAAAATCTTAGAAAGAGTTGTTGCTACACAATTATTTGACCACTTGCGGGGAAGTGGTTTATTTAAAGAGTTTCAGTCTGGGTTTAGAATCCATCATAGTACTGAAACAGCTTTAGTGAAGGTCACTAATGACCTCCTTATCACATCTGATAATGGACTTGTTTCTGTACTTGTCCTTTTAGACCTTAGTGCAGCTTTTGATACTATCGATTAGACTATTTTTCTTGATAGATTAGAACACATGTTGGACTTAATGGAACTTTGTTGCAGTGGTTTAGATTTTATTTATCTGATAGGTTCCAGTTTGTTCATGTCAATAATGAGTTTTCTTCCAACTCAAAGCTCAGTCACGGAGTTTCACAGGGATCTGTGCTAGGCCCTATTCTTTTTACTTTATATATGCTTCCGCTTTGCAGCATTATTAGCAAGCACTGTATACATTTTCATTGTTATGCAGATGACACACAATTATTATACATGTCAATGAAGCCAGATGATAGTAATCAGTTAGCCAAGTTAGATGCCTGTCTTAAGGAAATCAAAGCTTGGATGACTTGTAATTTCCTGCTATTAATTTAAGATAAGACTGAAGTCATTCTAATTGGTCCAAAAAACCTTAGAAATACCTTTCCAAATTAAACTTAGTTTGGATGTGGTTACTCTTTCTCTTAATAGCTCCGTGAGGAACCTTGGAGTTATTTTTGTTCAAGATCTGTTTTTTAATCCACATATTAAACTTGTTTCTAAGACTGCCTTTTATCATTTGTGTAATATTGCCAAGATTAGGAGCATCTTGTCTCAGAGTGATGCTGAGAAGTTTCTCAACTCTAGATTAGATTATTGTAACTCTTTATTATCAGGCTGCCCTAAAACATCTTTAAAAAGTCTTCATCTGATCCAAAATGCTGCAGCAAGAGTTTTAACAGGTACTAGAAAAAGAGATCATATCTCTCCAGTTCTGGCCTCCCTTCACTGGCTTCCCATAGAGTTTAGAATTAAGTTTAAAATCCTTCTTCTGACTTACAAAGCTCTAAATAATCAGGCCCCTTTTTATTTAAAAGATCTGATACTACCCTATTATCCTAACAGAGCACTACACTCCCAAAATGCAGGATTACTTGTAATACTTGTAATGATAATCTCTCGGCGCCACACCAGTCGGCTGCCTTTTGCAACAGCGGCTCGATTCAGAGTTTTTTTTCCCTTCCTCTCTCTTTTGATCACTTTTTTTTTTCACCCCACTTATATCACGGACACACAGATCGTCCCAAATGTCTCCTGAGCCGGTGGACGGAGCCACTGTTTATAGCAGGATACGATACAACAGGGAAGAGCTGCTAGCATTTAACCGCCACCCGGTCCCACTGGAAAAACTCGACATACCGAGAGAACTGAGGCGAAAACGCCGCGGCTGCCGGGCTGGAGTAAGGCGGAGGACAAAAAATATAAGGTACAGACCCTCCCTTCCATCTGTTGTCATGGGAAATGTACGGTCGATACTGGGAAAGTTAGATGAGCTAGCGGCTATCTCCCGTTATGATAGCACTTACCGGGAGTGCTCTCTCCTTTTGTTTACTGAGACCTGGCTAACTGAACTAGCAGCAGATGCTAACATTGAGCTGGAGGGTTTTCACATGATACGAGCTGACCGAACACCAGAGAGTGGCAAAACTAGGGGCGGTGGAGTGATAATGTATGTTAACAACAACTGGTGTAGACCGGGACATATCACTGTTAAACAACGACACTGCAGCAAAGACATTGAGTTGCTAGCTGTTAGCATGAGGCCTACATATCTCCCGAGAGAACACTCACACGTGATCTGCATTGTTGTTTATGCAAATCCGACGGCGAACGCTGGGACAGCGCGTGACGTCATCCATTCAGTAACCAGGAGGCTGCAGACAGAACACCCAGATGCTCTTCTCCTCATCTCAGGCGATTTCAACCACGTTTCACTGTCTCCCATTCTGCCCACTTTCACCCAGTATGTCACATGCCACACTAGAGACAATAAAACACTGGATTTGTTCTACGCAAACACTAAGGAGGCGTACACCTCATCACAACTCCCCCCACTTGGGAGATCGGATCACAACTTGGTTCATCTCTGACCGGTGTACAAACCCCTAGTGCACAGACAACCTCCGGCCATGCACACTGTGGAGTTATGGTCTGAGGAGACAATGAACACTCTAAAGGACTGTTTTGAAGCCACTGCCTGGAAGCAGCTCTGCGATCCACATGGTGAGGACATCGATGGCCTCATTCACACCTTCACGGGCTACCTCAGCTTCTGTGTGGACAAATCCGTTCCCACCAAGACCATACGGCGTCACTCAAACAACAAACCCTGGATCAACCCTGAGATAAAAACACTTCTGAGAGAGAAGAAGAGGATCTTCAGGTCGGGGAACAGGGAGATGCTGAAGTCCGTACAGAGGGAGCTGAGGAGAAAGATCAGAGAAGGCAAGGACAGCTTCAGGAAGAAGATGGAGGACAAGCTGCAACAGAGCGACATCAGCGGGGTCTGGAGAAACCTCAAAACCATCTCGGGGCTCCAGAATACCTCCCCCCAGGCCACGGGGGGCAGGGAGTGGGCGAACAACCTGAATCTGTTTTTCAATAGATTTGACCAACCGCCCTCCCCCCTGTCTGCACAACAACCACTGCTGCCTCTAAGAAATCAAGTCCTGCTACCCACTCCCCACTCCACCGACACCCCCCCACTCCCAACACACAGCCCCCCATCCTGACCCTGACCAAGACCCAGGTGAGGACGGAGCTGAGGAAGATCAAGGCGAGGAAGGCGTCGGGACCGGACGGCATCAGCGCAAAGCTCCTCAAGTCCTGTGCAGACCAGCTGTGTGGGATTGTGACGTATATCTTCAACATGAGCCTGAAACTGGGGAGGGTACCACAGCTGTGGAAAACATCTTGTGTGGTACCTGTACCAAAAACTTCCCACCCCAAAGACCTGAACAGCTTCAGACCGGTGGCCTTGACGTCCCACTTGATGAAGACCCTGGAGAGACTGCTCCTTGCTCATCTCCGCCCCCTGGTGGAACCAGCGATGGATCCACTCCAGTTCGCCTACCAGCATGGCATTGGGGTGGAGGATGCAGTGATCTTCCTCCTTCACCGTTCTCTGTCCCACCTGGAGAAGCCCGGGAATATGGTGAGGATCATGTTCTTTGACTTCTCCAGTGCTTTCAACACCATCCAACCGATGATCCTGAAGGACAAGCTGCTGCGCGCAGGGGTGGACCAGCACCTGTCATCATGGATCCTGGACTACCTCACGAACCGGCCTCAGTTTGTGAGAACCCGGGACTGTGTTTCCGACACGATCATCAGTAGCACGGGGGCCCCCCAGGGAACGGTGCTGGCTCCCTTCCTGTTCACTCTTTATACTGCGGACTTCTCACACAACACAACACATTGCCATCTACAGAAGTTCTCTGATGACTCTGCGATCGTTGGTCTCATCTCCAGCGGAGATGAAGCTGAGTACAGAGGGCTTATCCAGGACTTTGTGGACTGGTGCCATCGGAACTGCCTCCAGATCAACGCGAGGAAAACTAAGGAGCTGGTGGTGGACTGCCGCAGGCATGGGCAGCCCCTCACAGCACCAGTAAATATACAGGGAACAGACATCGAGATGGTGACATCCTACAAGTACCTGGGTATTCATCTGAACAATAAACTAGACTGGTCACACAATACTGACGCACTCTACAAGAAGGGACAGCGCAGGCTGTTCCTGCTGAGGAGACTCAGGTCTTTTGGTGTACAAGGGGCGCTGCTGAAGTCATTCTATGACACGGTGGTGGCATCAGCCATCACTTTTGGAGTGGTCTGCTGGGGCAGTGGCATCACTGCAGCCGATAGGAAGAGACTGAACAAACTGATTAAGAAAGCTAGCTCTGTCCTGGGGCAACGCCTTGATCCAATGGAGGAGATAGGAGAGAGAAGGACGGTGGCTAAACTGTCATCTCTGCTGGAGTCCGAGTTCCACCCTATGCAGGACATACTGGATGCACTGAGGAGCTCATTTAGCAGCAGACTACATCATCCCAGGTGCACAACCGAGAGGTTTCGTAGGTCCTTCCTACCAACGGCTGTCAGACTGTACAACCTAAGCAGGGCTGCTCGCAGAGATAGCAAAAAGACGTAACAAACTAATAGTTTTTTTTTTGAATGCAAAAGATGCAATAGACTTACACAATGGTCCTCTCCGGCATACAACTAGGAACATACCGGTCGCTATGGAGGGTGAGAATATGTATGGGCACATAATCATACCATGTAGGATAACTAAATAGACGGTTATGCTGTTTCATCCCACCTAGCAACAATGCTCTGCACTGTGTGTGTTTATATATTTACATATTTATTCCATCTAGCTACAATGCTCAGCACTGGGTGTGTTTATATTTATATATCTATATATTTATTCCATCTAGCTACAGTGCTCAGCACTGGGTGTGTTTATATTTATATATCTATATATTTATTCCATCTAGCTACATTGCTCCGCACTGTGTGTGTTTATATACTTGCATATTTATTCCACCTAGCTGCAATGCTCCGTACTGTGGGTGTTTATATATTTACATACTTATTCCATCTAGCTACAATGCTCTGCACTGTGTGTTCATATATTCATATATTTATTCCATCCAGCTACAATGCTCTGCACTGTGGGTCTGTGTGTGTGTGTGTGTGTATATATATATTTTATAGTAATATGTACATATGTATATTAGCTGCTCTTGCTTGCTTGTTTTTTTTTTTTGTTTTTTTTTTTTTGTTTTTTTCTTGCCTTCTGATTGTTGCTCTGAGTGTTGCTATCCCTGTGCTGTTGCAATCCTGGAATTTCCCCGTTGTGGGACTAATAAAGGCTTATCTTATCTTATCTTATCTTATCTTATCTTATCTTATCTTATCTTATCTTATCTAATACCTAGAATCTCCAAACGTACAATGGGAGTCAGAACCTTCAGTTATCAAGCTTCTCTCCTGTGGAACCAGCTGCCAATCTGGATTCGGGAGTCAGACTCGATCTCTGTTTTTAAGAATAGGGTTAAAACATTCCTTTTTGATATAGCCTATAATTAGGGTGGGATCATGTGCCCCTGAACCCTCACTTTGTTATGCTGCTAATAGGTTTAGACAGCTGGGGGACCTCCAACAATGTACTGGGCTTCACTCCTTTCTTCACTCTCAATGAAATATTTTTGCTGGTCATTAACATCTGTTTGTTGATAGATTCATAGATTGCATCCCTGTCGTGCTGTTTGCTGTCTACATGTCTGTTCTTTTCTTCTTCTTCTCTATCCCCTCACCCCCCCAGCTAGTCACAGCAGATGACTGCCCCTCCCTGAGCCTTGTTCTGCTGGAGGTTTCTTCTTGCTAAAAGGGAGTTTTTCCTCTCCACCGTCACCAAGTGCTTGCTCACAAGGGATCGCCTGATTGCTGGGTCTTCCTGCAACTGTGGGGGTTTCCCCTACAGTTGAAAGTGCTATGAGATGACTGTTGTTGTGAAATGGCGCTATATAAATAAAGTTGAATTGAACTGAATTGAACTGAATATAATACAGAACACTGTGTAGGTTGGAGCACAGGAAGAGGCAAGAGGAGCAGGAAGAGGGCGACTGGCCCTGGGCAGTTGGCTAATATACTCTGAGGTGCACTGATGTCACCCGTGTGTGCGTGCTCCCGCAGCGCAGTGCGTTGCGCCATTTTACATACACTACAGAACACTGCATTGTAATATCAAAAGAATTCAAAATATGTCTCTTATTATAGATAGATGGATAGATAGATAGATAGATAGATAGATGTACTTTATTGATCCCAAACTGGGAAATTACAGTGTAACAGCAGCATGACAGCTGACAACCAAACAACAGAAACACACACATGACAGACAAAGGGATTACCCATGGAAAGTAAAAACTAACACTGTGGCGGATGATATAAGTGTACCCAGTGTGGAGGCACGGAATAAGTGCAGGCACGGCGAACTGAAGTTTAAAAGGGTGTTTTATTCATCCTCCATCACAGGACTCACTCCAGCGCTGTGTAAGCGCACCGGAGCAAGCCCTCAGTCTCTAGTCAGCAAACAGGCAATGCGTGTAGTAAGAGCAGTAGTCAGCAAGCGATATTCAGTCACTTATATACCCAGCTAGACAATGCATGCATGGCACATTAGCATCACAGTACAGTTCGTTCAGGCGCGTTATCGACGCTGCCGCGTCACCGGAAATGCAGGTCATTTTCAGTGTCAAGTCAAATCCCTCGTATGTTATCAGTTGTTTACTGTTAATGTACTTGGCAATAAATCCTTTTCTGAGTTCTGAGCAGGAATGCATGGGACATTTACATGAGAGTCACACATATCAATAGCAGGATTACTGGCAGGAAGGAGAGGCTGCCTATTGATATCAGTCCATACATCTCCCTGTTATGCTAATTGCTCCAGCTGAGCGCTCTGCTTGTCCGTAGGCTGTGGGGGTCACCCACACTACTCCCCCCCAGAGGGCTCAGCAGGGAGCTGAGGCCTCGAACGTCCGGCTTTGGTAGCAAGCTGCGGGAAAAGCTCTGTGCAGGCGGAGGTGGAGGGAGTGGGGGTGGGGGTAGCAAGTGCCGGCCCGGGACGGCGAAGTTGTCTGGGCCGCGCAAAAATTGCATGTGGATCCACGAAGTTGAGGGGCTGTCCCATTGAACGTGGCGGAGATCCACAGCGGCTGTGAGAAGAAAAATTTGTCTCTGACTCCTCTCGCGGCTATGAAGAAAAACAGGAGCTGCAGCTGTGTGAGGGACTTGGCGTGTTGGCTTTAGGTGCGCGCGCAGCCCTAAAGCCCTCGGGGACAGCTGACGGCTGAATTCCCATTGTGCGCCGTGGCTGAGACCCATACAAAATCCTGTGTGCAGGCTGTGTGTGTGCTTCAGGTGTGTGAGCAGCCCTGAAAGTTCCGAGGATGGCGGTCGGCCGTGTCTCTCGGGCGTGGGCAGCGGCGGAGGACGATGGCGGTCTGTGGAGCCGGTATTGTCCCGTGCGTGGTGCGGTGTCCTCGTAACCCCCCGGTGTGGGTGCGGGGGTTCGTGCGTGGGTGGTCCGCTGTTGAGAGGTGAGTCAGGGTCAGGGAGCTTGCTGGAGATCAGCGTCGTCGGCGCCGATGGTCGTCCCTGTTTTGGCTGTTGCTGTCGTTTGCTCGTGCCGGGTCATGGTGCGTTCTGGTCCACGCTCTGCGTTCTCCGTCGGCCCAGGAGGTCGCCGTCGTGGAGAGAGGACGAGGATGCGTGCGCATTCGTGTGGATGCGGAGGAGCGGTGAGAGGGAGTAGACGCTCTTTGTCCTTCAGCCGGTCCCAGCGTGGATGTCCCGATCTCAGGCGAGGGTCACACCATGACGCTTTCTGCAGCCTTCCCGGTCATGGATGATCTCCGGAGACTTCGCCTGGTGTTGGCTCTGCGTCGAGGTCTCCCGTGTGGCAGAAGGGAGGGCAGTCCATTTGCGTCAGGCAGCTGCGTTCATTCGTCGTCGGGAGTCACCGCCGGGGGCTGCGTTCGTTCGTCGTCAGCGTGTTCTTGTATTCGGGGTCACCAGTGTGGCGGATAAAATAAGGGAACCCTGTGTGGAGGCACGGAATAAGTGCAGGCAGGACACGGCAAACTGAAGTTTAAAAGGGTGTTTTATTCATCCTCCATCACAGGACTCACTCCAGCGCTGTGTAAGCGCGCCGGAGCGAGCCCTCAGTCTCTAGTCAGCAAACAGGCAATGCGTGTAGTAAGAGCAGTAGTCAGCAAGCGATATTCAGTCACTTATATACCCAGCTAGACAATGCATGCATGGCACATTAGCATCACAGTACAGCAGGAATGCATGGGACATTTACATGAGAGTCACATATATCAATAGCAGGATTACTGGCAGGAAGGAGAGGCTGCCTATTGATATCAGTCCATACATCTCCCTGTTATGCTAATTGCTCCAGCTGAGTGCTCTGCTTGTCCGTAGGCTGTGGGGGTCACCCACAACATGACTATAAAACCTATATACATCATAGCTTAATATATGATGACCCGTATAAACACATGAATCATCCCATTGCACAAAGAAGGACTATCAGGAGCAGAGTGAAAAAGTGATGTACCAGTTTGTCTGTAAGATGCAGTGTGGCAGCATAGCTATGACCAGAATACAACATCATAGTGAGTTATTGTACAGTGAAATTGCATGTGGCAGGAAAGATTTCCTGTACCTGGCTGTTTGACAACGAAGCTGTAGTAGTCTACTGGAGAAAGTGCTTCGCTGTCTATCTAGTGTGTGGTGGAGGGGGTGATCAGGATTGTCCATGATGGATCGCAGTTTATTTAGTGTTCTCCTCTCCACCACTGTCTCAAAGGTCTCCAGTCTGAGACCAATTACAGAGCCAGCCCTCTTGATAATCTTGCCAAGTCTGTTGGTATCTCTAGCCCTGACACTGCTACTCCAACAGACCGCAGCAAAGAAGATGGCGCTGCGACAACAGTCTGGTAGAAAAGCTCCAGCATCCTGCTGCACACGTTGAAGGATCTCAGCTTTCTCAGGAAGTAGAGTCTGTTCATCCCCTTCTTGTGTGCAGCATCGGTGTTGGATCTCCAGTCCAACCCGCTGCTGATCCTGACACCCAGATATTTGTAGTCCTCAACCACTCCCACATCCTCCCCCCTAATCTGCAGTGGCTGCGAAGGCGTCTTCCTCTTTCTGAAGTCAATCACTATCTCTCTGGTCTTGCTGACATTCAACTTCAGGTGATTCTGCTCCGTCCACTCCACAAATCTGTCTACCAGTGCCCTGTACTCCCCCTCCTCTCCTCCTCTTATACACCCCACAACAGCTGAGTCATCAGAGAATTTTTGCAGGTGGCATGACTCAGTGTTGTACTGAAAGTCAGTGGTGTATAAGGTAAAGAGAAAAGGAGAGAGCACAGTCCCCTGTGGCGCTCCCGTATCACTAGCCACCACTCCAGACAAGACACTGCCCATCCGGACAAACTGTGGTTTGCCTGTCAGATAGTCAGTAATCCAGGACATCACAGAGCTGTCAACCCCCATCACCCGCAGCTTCTCACCCAGCAGCAGTGGCTGGATGGTGTTAAAGGCACTGGAGAAATCAAAAAAAGTGATTCTCACAGTATCTTCTCCACCATCCAGGTGCAGATGGGCTTGTTGCAGCAGGTAGATGACAGCTTCTTCATCTCCTAAATGGGACTGATATTCAAACTGCAGAGGGTCCAGCCACGTCTTCACCTGCGGCCTCAGGTGGGCTAAGACCAGTCTCTCCAGGACCTTCATCACATGAGATGTGAGGGCAACTGGTCGGTAGTCATTCAAATCCAATGGAGATGACTTCTTGGGGACAGAAACCAGGCAGGATGTCTTCCACAGCACTGGTACTTTCTCCAGACTCAGGCTCAGGTTGTACAGGTGTTTCAGTACCGGAGCTAGTTGGTTGGCACAGGTCCTCAGGGTCCTTGGAGAGATGCCGTCAGGGCCCGAAGCCTTCCGCTGACGGAGTCTCTCCAGCTGTTTCTCCACCTGATCTGTAGTCACCGTGAAGTGAGGGAGGGTCCTGGTGCCCCTTGAGGAGGAGCAGGGGGGAGATGGAGAGAGGTTCTACACGGAAGCTTGGGTGGGGAGGGGGGGTGCGTGGGGGTCTGGTTGTGTTGCTTGGGTGACAGACTGTGAGTTGAACCTATTAAAAAACAGATTCAGTTCCTCAGCTCTCTCCTGGCTCCCAGATGGCTGCCTGACTCTCCCCTTGTACCCAGTTATTTGTTTCATTCCCTCCCACACATCTTTAGTGTTGTTTTGCCTGAGTTTCTCTTCCAACTTCCTCCTATAATTGTCCTTTCTGTATTAGCATTTAGTAAAGTTATGGTCACAAATACCCTTACGAATGGCTGCAAACACCATACAAATGATTTTTAGACCATTTTGTATGGCCTTCTTAAGGTGGCCGTAGGAGAATCCAGTGTTCATAGACCGCTCGTAAGTTCATATTGGCCAGGCCAATGGTCTTGTCCAAGATTTCTATGAACGCCCCACGAAAACCCCTTATCATAGGGCAACCGTACGAATGCCTTAGGAACAACGTAAGAAGTATGCATGATGTTGGCCCTAAGTATGCCTCAAGAACACCTTAAGTTGTTCTTGAGAACACCTTACAGCGGTTGTAGGAAATGCCGATTCTTACAGCATGTGTAAGGTGGTAGTGAGGCACTCATAAGGCAGAATTGCATCATTTATGCAACATTTGTGCTGGCAAAATGTGCTGAAAGCCATAAGACCTTCCTACTAATGAAGTGAGAGTGCTGTGAATTGCACAAAAATTTTCGTAAGATGGCAGTAAGTATGCCGTAGCAAGATGCCAAGGCACCCTTACGAAGAATGTAAGAACTCTAGGGCCATCGTACGATAGAAAAACACCTACTCTCTCAAGAATGCCTCAAGTTGCTCTTGTGAACTGAACAGCAGCTGTAAGAAACTATGCCCCCCTCCACAAATGTCTGCGAACTCCAGAATTCGTAGGGACCGGGAGATTCTTACAACCCATCATTTGTAAGAATCTTTGTGACCATAGCTTAACATCATTGATCAGCAGTTTGATGTCATTACTTCAAACAGGCTGATGAAATGCAATAAAAACACACAATAAAGGTTTTCCTTATAGATTTAACATCTGTATTTTTTCTAGAGAAACAGTTATGTACTGGATCCAGTTATCTGTGTGGTTTTAGCAGTGAACATCAGCCAACTTTGTAAAACACTCTGGGTGTCTTGAAAAGCGCTATATAAATGCAATCCAAAAAACACCAAAACAAAACCCTTTTTATTCTGAAACAATGTTGAGATTTTTGGATGTTTTTGATGAAAATATTCAAAACATAAGATTTTTCTCTTTTTCTCTTTCTTTAACATTGCAAGATAGGGCCTTGGTAGAGGTATGTGCTCTTGGATCACCTCCCAAACCTAACTGGTTCATCCATAGCTCAAGGGCTACCTCTGGCAAAAATTTTATCAAAATTAGTAGTTTTTGCATAATCCTGCTAACAGACAAACAAACAAACTGCCCCAAACAAGGCGGAGGTAAAACTATGTAGTTTGCCCAACCTGTTATGACCCGAGCGCCGATCTCGTCCGCACTTGGGCCATGCATCATCTCTGCCGGCTTTGACAGCAGCGGATTACATTCTGGCTCCCCAGGCTCTTATTGTGACAGTGCTCGGTGGGGCTTCCTGCTGTCAAAGCCGATCAGCTGTTCTGCATCACCGCTCGTTAGCTGCCGGCTTTATTAGCGGGCGCTGACAGCAGGTTGATGCAGCAGTATCGTCGTCAAACACCGTCAAACATCCTGAGAGATTCCTGGTGTGTTATCACGTTCATGTCAAGGTTCGTGTCTTTATTCATGTCTATGTTCTCAAGATCGTAGGTGGCTGGGTGTAGCCTTACGATCCCATGCATCTTGTAGTGAGTGTTTTTGCCACTGCGGCTCATAGTTTTGTGTTATTGTCTTGTGTTCTTGTTAATAAAATGTCAATGCAAAACTCACTGGCGACTTTTGGCGTCTTATGGTGGCCCGCGAGGGTCACCGCGTGACACAACCTCGAAATGCAGTTATGTGTCTTCACCACCTCATGATGTTTCCCTGTTTCATAACCTCTTAAATCCCTGTAAAGGGGTAGGGTAGGGTAGGGAGTCACCTCTAAAAACAGCAGCCCTACCCTGTAGTGTTGAATTCCCATCCCTGTCTTGCCTTTTTGTCGCTGTTGTTTGCTAACTTTCACTTCCTCATTCGGGACTCATACCCAGTTTTGCAGTTAACTTTGTTTTGGCATTAAATATGCATTTTTGGGTGTTTATGGTTAGAGTAATGCATAAAGTTAGGCACTAAGGGTTAAAGGTTCAGGAAACGGTTACGTTTAGGCACTGTGAAAGGAGATGGTCTAGTTTACACACATTGTGGGTATAAAATTCCTACATGTCACTTCATGGCATTATTTACATGGCTACTAGAGGCTGGTTAACGTCATAAGACCTGCTGGTAAAAATGACAATATCTGACATTTTCTGTTGGAGGACAGTCTTCCTCAAACTCTCTGATAACCTCATTCTGCATGTCCAATTTCCAAACACCAAAAAAGTGTCACTTTATTATCTAGTGGTTGATTGTTTATGTGGCAGTGATTTTTAATGTTTTCATAGTTAGACGATTGTACAGCATTGTTGTATAAAGTGTTACACACGATTCTGGTTTGTTTAATTAACCATAATGTGAAGCTTAATGGCTGATGTGTTATATATGTAATGTTTAATATGATTTGTTAAATCCATATCATACAGTGTTTTCTCTGTTTCTGCAGTTTAATATGACTGGACGGGGCAGTCTCTGCAGCCAGGCCGTAATGCTCGTGACTGATGGGGCAACCGAAATGTATGACGACGTTTTTGAGAAGTACAACTGGCCAGAAAGAAAAGTGAGTCTCAACACTTCAGGAAATCCATAACTTTTCTTCTATAAAACACCATTAGTTTGATCATCAGATTTATTATACTGAGGCAGATGTTTAAATGTTTGTTTTGGTTACTAAAAGACCTTATTTTCTTGTCTTTGAGATTATTTGTGCAGATTGAAAGATCCTGTGGAAGTCATTTGAAGTCCTAAATAAGTGTAGCTCAGTGTGTCAGGTCCTATTGCTTCTGGAAAACAATATTAACTGTCAGCATTCATGACTTTTATGGAGTGTTGCAGATGAGTTGCCGTCATAATGTTTCTTTATGTAGAGCGAGCAAGATTAGATTGTCCACAAAAGACAAAAAAAGGAAAAAAAGTTTATTTCTGTCAGACAAAGTGAGACCAGGCACGTCCTATTTTTTCAGTGATGTTGCATCAGTGTTAATACATTGGGGCTTCCATCCTGTTTCATCACTCTGCTTTTGGTGTAAAAGTCTGTTTTCATGTTAACAATTTTAAAATGCATTGATTTGATTACCTTAGATTTAATTTAAATTGCATTCTAAGAAGATAATGTTTTGTACATTGAGGAGCGTGTAGCATGTGATCTATAGTTAGACACTCTGGTCTAAACCTAATCTGACTTGCTCTTAGGACGTAATACTCACTGAGCAAGTCTTACATTCACATGCAGGCTAATGTACTGAATATCATTTAGCCTCCTATGGATTGCCACCTTGGAGGGGTTTGCTTGCCCTAATGATCCCAGGAGCTATGCTGTTGGGGGCAGCTTGCCTCTGGTAGGGTCTCTCATGGCAAACAGGTTCTGGGTGAAGGGCTAGGCCAACAATTGTCCAGTGGATCCCCATGAAAATATTGCAAAAAAGGATCCAGTGTATGCCACCCAGGCAAGCACCTGGTGTGTGGGCCGAGCTCAGCAACATGAGTTCACCCTCCAGTGGGCTGACCACCTGCAGGAGGGATCGGCAGCATCCAATGGGCTATGTGGCTCGGGTGGCAGTGTGGGCTTCTCTGCTTAGACTGATGCCCTCACAACCTGAACCCCCGGATAAGTGGTAGAAGGGTGGATAGTCTTGGTGGTTTTGGTTATCTTTAATAGCTGTTTCTAACATTTTTGATTTAATAAGAAAATTAATTTTGGCAGAAATGTTTCTAATGATAGCTTCTCAAATTGTTCATCCTGTTATATTACACACTGTAGCATTGCTCATTGTACCCCCAGAGGTACTGTGGATTCATCAAGATCCATAGTGCTGTTGTCAGTGTCCTCAGGTGACCTACAAAAGGCTAACTCCTACATCTGAATATTAGTTGATATTCTATATTTGCCTATGGCATTATCACTATTGAAGACATATAGAAATTCACTTCTGTGTTGTTTCTCAAGTGACCTTGAAAGGACATGGACAGTAGCAGGGCTTGACATTAACTTTTTTGCTCACCAGCCACTCAGCTTTTCCACTAGCCACAATTTTGTGGTTGGAAAATTATGTTTGATATGATCAAATTTGATCATGGCATGCTAAAATTTACTTGAACTAAATTTACAACCTTTTTAGATTTAATAACCCTTCTTAGTCTTTGGCCTCTGTCGGTCAGGGTTGACCATGGGTTTAAGCATCCTAGTTCTGGTTGTCTGCTCGCCTGGAGCAGCGTCATCTGTGGCTAAATAGACCTATGCGGGACTGGCAGTCTCTATCGCAGAAGTCACACCTGTGTGTAGTCTCTGGTCTGTTGGAGCTGCTGCTTTCTTTCCTGCGTGCTCGTTTTTTTGCTGCAGTGGTCATCATTTTCTCCTCCCCTGATTTCAGTTATTGCTTCAGGGTCCCTTTCCACTTTGCACGCTCACCTGCTAGGCTCTCCCAGGTCTCTGAGTTGATGTCGGTGGCCTTCATGTCTCTCTTAACAACATCTTTGTACCGGACCTGGGGGCGACCAGTGGATCTCCTCCCAGATGCCAGTTCTCCATACAGGATGTCCTTTGGGATGTGCCCATCGTCCATGCCGTGGACATGGCCTAGCCAGCGCAGCCTGCACTGTCTGAGGAGAGTGAACATGCTGGGAAGTCCCGCGCAATTCAAAACATCTGCGTTGGTTACCCTGTCCTGCCAGGATATGCCCAGAATGCAGCGGATGCTTCGCAGATGGAAGGTGTTGAGTCGCTTCTCCTGTCTGGCATATGTTGTCCATGACTCACTGCCGTACAGCAGTGTGCTGATGACACAGGCATTATACACTGCCATCTTAGTGTTCACCAACAGCTTGGCGTTTGTCCACATTCTGGTTGTGAGGCGAACAAGTGTTGTAGCTGCCTTCTCGATCCTCCTGTCCATTTCTGTGTCAAGGGAGAGGTTGTTGGTTATGGTAGAGCCAAGGTAGGTGAAGTGGTGGACAATGTTGAGTTCATAGTCCTCGATGGTGATGGCAGGTCAGTGTCTTGTCCCAGGACATTGGTCTTTTTCAGGCTAATGGTGAGTCCAAAATCCTTGCAGGCCTGTGAGAAGCGGGCCATCAGTGTCTGCAGCTCCTGTTGGGTGTGTGTTGCAATTGCTGTGTCGTCAGCAAACAGCGTGTCTCTGATGAGCGTTTCGCGAACCTTCGTCTTGGCTCTGAGATGTGCAAAGTTGAACAGCCTGCCATCTGACCTGGTGCATAGGTAAATTCCTTCAGTTGCAGTGCCAAAGGCATGCTTTAGGAGAGCGGCAAAGAAAATCCCAAAGAGTGTGGAAGCAAGGATGCAGCCTTGTTTGATGCCACTGCAGATGCTGAAGGGGCCGGAGGAACTCCCGTTGAACTGCACTGTCCCCTTCATGTCTGAGTGAAAAGACTCAATCATGCTGTGCAGCTTTGGTGGGCAGCTTATCTTTGGGAGAAATCTTGAACAGGCCGTCTCTGCTGACGAGGTCGAACACCTTGGTGAGATCTATGAAGGCGACATACAAGGGCATCTGCTGTTCTCTGCACTTCTTCTGGAGTTGGTGGAGGGAGAAGACCATGTCTACCGTTGATCTCTTGGCACGAAAGCCACACTGCGACTCCGGGTAGACGGGTTCTGTCAGCTTCTGCAGGCAGATCAAAATGACCCGAGCAAAGACTTTGCTGACGATGCTGAGCAGAGAGATGTCTCTGTAGTTGTTGCAGTCACTTCTTTTGCCCTTGTTCTTATAGAGGGTGATGATCTTGGTTTCCCTCATGTCCTGTGGTACAGCCCCTTCTTGCCAGCACTGACAGAGGACTTCATGCAATGGGAGCAGGAAGTTAGTCTTGCAGTATTTGATCAGGTCTGGGGGAATCCCGTCACTGCTTGGGGCTTTGCCTAAGGCCAAGCTGTTGATGGCCTTCCTGAGTTCCTCTATGGTTGGCTCTACATCCAGCTCCTCTATGACTGGCATACACTCGATGGTGTCAAGAGCTGTGGCAGACACTGTGTTCTGTTTGGAGTAGAGGTCAGAGTAGTGTTCCACCCATCTCTCCATCTGTTGGCCCTTGTCTGTACTTACTACCCCAGTGGAAGATTTGAGGGGGGCGGTCTTGCTCTGGACTGGTCTGAGCACCTTCTTGATGCCATCGTACATCCCTCTAATGTTACCTGTAGCAGCAGCTGTCTGGATATCTTCGCTGAGCTCTGTCCAGTATTCGTTGGTGCAACGCCTGGCAGACTGCTGAGCCTTGCTCCTGGCAGCCCTGAGAATCTGCAGGCTCTTCTCACTGGGTGACCGCTTATACTTGGTGAGGGCGGTGTGCTTGGCTTCGATGACGGGAGTCATCTCTGTGGACTTGGCCTCAAACCAGTCGTGAGACTTGGAGGACTTCTTCCCAAAGGTAGCCAAGGCGGTGTGGTGCATGGTGTCCCGCAGTACTTCCCACTTCTCTGTGGCAGAGTCTCTGGGCTGTGAGGTTTGCATTTCCTTCTCGAAGGGCTCTGCAAACTTTTCCACGAGGTCTGGTTGAGACATCTTGCTGACATCAATGTGGGGGTTCCCTTGTTTCTTTGAGCGGTGGATCCTCTTTGGCTGTAGCCTGATCTTGCAGCAAACCAGGGAGTGACCTGTGTCGCAGTCTGCACTGTGGTAAGAGCGTGTGTGGAGGACGTTCTTGATGGCGGCATGCTTGACCAGGATAAGAGCTAGCTGATGCCAGTGCTTTGAGCGTGGGTGTCTCCAAGAGACCTTGTGCTGAGGGTTTGTCCTGAAGTAGGAGTTGGCGATGCACAATTTGTGGTAACTGCAAAGCTCAAGCAGTCATTGGCCGTTCTCGTTCATTTTGCTCACACCCGACTGTCCAAGGCAAGAGGGCCATGAGTCATGATCTGCATCCACTCTGGCATTGAAGTCACCCAGGAGAACAAGTTTCTCCTTGCTGGGGATGCTTGCGATGATGGATGCGAGCTTCTCATAGAACTCATCCTTTGTGTCGGGTGTGGAAGACAGTGTCAGGGCATACACACTAACAAGGGTGACTGGGCCTCCGGTGGTGTTGAGGCAAAGAGTGAGGAGACGCTTTGTGCCGTTGCTGCCTGGCTCTACCATATTCAGCAGGTTGTTCCTCACTGCAAAGCCAACTCCATGCTCCCTTGGCTCGTCAGAGCCTTTCCTCTGCCAGTAGAATGTGCAGTCCTTCTCCTTCAGCGTGCCTGAGTCAGCAAGGCATGTTTCCTGAAGGGTGGCAATGTCCACTTGTAGCCTCCTGAGCTCGCCATTTATGACAGCTGTTTTCCTGGAGTCACTGATGTCCTGAAGGTTTTCAGAAAGACCGGTCATGATTGTCCAAATGTTCCAACATCCCAGTTTCAAAGCTGGTTTCTTTCGTTGTTTTGTTTCCTGGTGCGACGATTGCAGTCTGCTGTTTGGACATTTCCTAATCCCCATGCACCCAATGAGGATGGCAGACTGTGGCGGGACAGCACCTTACTGGCTGGGGGCTGTCCAGCTTGAGGTGGGCAGTAGTTGTCCAGTGAGATCCAAGGATCCCTCCCACCGTCGGGAACAACCCCTGGCGCAAAGCTCTATGCCAATCGAGCAATGATTTATAACAGGTAACTGTTGTTTCCCATGTTGTGTTGATGCTGCAAGCGAAGCTGGAGTGACCTCTCCAGGGTGTAGGGTGTGAGTTTGTGTTGGTGAGTGTTGCTGGATGCTAGCCTGGACAGTGTGATATGGAGAACAGGCTGTTGCCCATGTAGCATGTCCCCTCTCTCCACGTCGCTGATGGATCCAAAGGAACAGCAAGGCTGTTACAGTTTGGCACCAGCGCCGTCACAGGAGCTGCCAGAACAAAGTTTAAATCAATGACGGACTGCCTTAGGGGCTCTGACTCTGAATTTTACCTCAGGGTTGACTCCCGAAGCCTTTCCCGTGACCGGGTATGCCACAAGGCAGCAGAGGTTTGAAATCAGGTTTTTCCTTCCCTTAGACTGATTACCCTTCCAAGTTGTCGAGCCCCATCTACCTGAAGCATTTGGTATGAAGGCACCGGAGACTCGCCTTTGCCCCTTCTCCTGTCAGTAGAAGCAGTTCCGCTGGGCTTAGAAGCTAAGCCACACGAGCAGGCCAGGAGCTGGACTTGGTTGTCAGAGGCTATTTGAGATGCACACCATAAGGAGCATTTTTTGAGCGCTGGGAGCTTATCCCTACGACCACTCCTAGCTATGACAACCTTGGAACACACACCCTTATGCATACATTAAAAATAGCAAGAGAAACACTGTCTTTTTAATTATTTATGAACAGCAATAAAAACTGTAAAATAGTCAAGAAAAATATTTGCAAGGGGAAGGAGCTGAAAATTACCTCTATGAACTGGGTCACCCCTTCAGGCTGCACTATATCATTAGTAGTTGCTAATGGATTTAACCTAAATGGACACTACCTGTTGTCACTAGAAAAAAGAAGAGAAAGAAAAAGAAAACCAATGGAAAAAACTCTCATCTTAAAGAGAAAAATGTCTCAAATTTACATGAATAATCCTAATCAGTAGAAAAAGTCAGAAATTTACTAGAAAAAGGCTGTAAATTCACAGAGAAAAATGTGGATTCCCTGGCGGGGTGGTTTTGGCCCACAGGCCATGTGTTTGACACCCCTGGACCAGTCGATTAAAAATACATATTTAGAGGGTACATGCTGCTTGGTGGAACAGTGGTTAGCACTGTGGCAGCACAGCAAGCAGGTCGTGGGTTCGATCCCACCCCCGATCATCGGTGACCTTTCTATGTGGAGTCTGCATGTTCTCCTCGTGTCTCCGTGGGTTCTCTCTGGGTACTTCGGTTTCCTCCCACAGGTCAAAGACATGCACGTTGGGTTAATTGGCATCAACTGGGGATTCTAAATTGTCCTGAGGTATTAATGTGAGAGTGAATGGTTGTCTGTCTCTCTGTGTTGGTCCTGGGATGGACTGGCGATCTGTCCAGGGTGTACCCTACCTCTCGCCCAAAGATGCTGGGAGAGGCTCCAGCTCCACCAGGACCCAAAAAGGAGTAAGTGGTTGAAGATGAATGAATGAATGAATGAATTTAAAGGGTGCATATTTAGAGGGTAAAAGAGAGCTTCTTGCTCTAAAACTAATCATGTGTAACCACAGAGGTAGGAACTGATTGGGGGGGGGGGGTAGCTACTCTCCGCTGGGACAACGGGGGAATCGGGGCAGTTACCCCAGTAATCTCATCGTTGAGAGCGGGGACAGGTGTGTTCTGCTGGCTGCTGTCTGTTCGTCAGCGTTTCTCCAGACTGGCCACAAAATGAACTTGCCAGTACAGGAGAATCCACCACCCACCCTGGCATTTCTTCCCACCAGGCTGTTGTGTGAGCAGGGGTAGGATGGAAGGCCAACCTGTGTAAAAGATTGCCTGTGGCTTCTAGAGACTCTATGCATGGTGACAGTGGACCAATGAGCACACACTGTGTGCAGATAGTGTTTATGGGAGTTGTAGTTTCGTATTATCACATTGCGACTGACAAGGTTTTAGTGACCCACAGTGCAGACACGACTCAAGACTGATACAGTTAATCTTTTATTGAATATAGTGGGCATGAGTGGGTGCGTGTATGTGTGGTTGAGTGTGTGTAGTGTGAGCATGCGAGTCAGCTGGGGTGAGCAGAGCACCATATGACCTGGCAACTGTAGGAAGAGACAGAGGTAGTGTTAGATGCGGTACAAGCCAGATGAGCACCATATAGTTGAGCGCTTACTGTCAGAGGTGGTAGAGTGACGCCCAGGTTAGCACAGAAGCTACTGCCAGGAAGATAGTGCCCATAGGGCAGCCGGGGAGCTGAACGTTGGTGTGGGAAGCAGGTGAGTCCGCCGCCAGGGAGAAGGGGTCCGCCACCATGGATCTCCGCCTGTGCACAGGGGCAACGGACAAGGTGAGAAGGAACGATGGGAGCTTATTTGATTGCTGAGAAGTCCAGGAGGCGCAGGCCCGGACAGGTATGGAGGAGGCTAGGAAGCCGACGTGGAAAGGCACAGCGAGGCTAGGAAGCTCGGTGAATTGGCGTAATAGGTTTCTGGAGAAGGAAACAGACGACTCCGCACAGAGCACTGAACCTGACAGTATAAATAGCCAGAGGATGATGACAAGCAGGTGTGTGCACCGGTGTGACAAATTGGCAGCCATGACAGCGATAGATTTATTGTTTTAGATGCCGTTTGAGAAAACTACAACCCGTCAAAGAAGCCAGTGGGAGTGGCTTTCCGGCCACTGCTGAAATCCACCTGCCATCGGCGGGTGTTAATGTCAAGCCCTGGGCAGTAGTAAACACATATACAGTTGGAACTCATATGGGTTTTCTGTTGGTAGTCAATGTGAAGTTAACAGAAATGATAATACTTGGGACCATGGACACTACTGAACAAATGGGAAGTTATGATGTCTCTGTTTGTATTTTTAGTCACTTCAGGTGAACATTTAAGATCAAACTCACAAAATGTGATTTTTTTTTTTTTTTTTTGCTTTAAAGCATCACTAGTTGACATACATGGGAGGTGATTAATTACCCCCTCCATGGATTGCCACATTATCGTGGTAGAGGAGGCTGTGTGATGATTCCAAAAGCTATGTTGCTGAGAGTAATTTGCCCCTGGTAGGGTCTGCCAAGACAAATTGGTTCTGGGTAAGGGGCCAGACCAAGAGCGGCCCAGTAGTTCCCTTTGAAAAAAGTTATAACAGGGACCTGGTGTACCCAAAGGAGCCACATGGGTCCGCCCTGCATTTGGCTTACCACCTGCTGGAGGGGTCATGGGGATCATAGTGCAATGTGAACCAAACAGCAGTCTGGGCTGCTTGGACAGCTGCCCTGGAACCATGGATGGATGGATGGATGGATGGGAAGTTATTATAGCATATGTAACTGATGGTGCTTAAAACATGGTAACAAGTTCTTTTTAATGACCGTATTGTACACTTGTGGAGGAAGGAATCAGACAAGACAAACGAGCTGACAACGCTGACTTTATTCTCCTCCATCAAACATAACAGACTGAATCTGAGTGCCAGAGTGAACTCTCTTATACACTTTATTCTCACCTACGGCACCCAGGGTAAACGCATTAACATACCAGCTGTGAAACATGCACACACATCCACATACACATTAACATACCATCACAGAGCAGATCTTGATACAATACATTCGCACCCCTGTGTCCTCAGGTGTAAACCTGGCACAGCAGGGGCGGAAGGCACATCTTTCTTTGGCTTTATACCCCCTAGCGCTCTGGCGCCCTTAGCTGGCTCTTCTCGCCTTTTCCCTATTACCATTTCTGACTACCTTCTCCCCCACCACCCCCCCGTCCTGGGTGGAGTGCCATGTCCTCTTGTGTCCCCCACACACTAAAGCAGGTTTTTTTTCAACCAAGGTGCCCTGGTACGTTCGGGTTTTTGTGGGACATTTTCTAATTTCACTTGTTAATCGGTCCAAATATTGAAAATAATTTGCTGTTATGCATGAGTTCCGTAGGCACCATACACCCATGCACAACAATGGCAAATTATTTGCATTTTTTGGACCAGTTAACAAATGAAATTAGATAATTTCCCACAAAAACCTGAATACACCAGGGCACCCTGGTTGAAAAACACTGCACTAAAGTCTTTATCATGTCTGGCAATCCAGGGGATATCACACTGATTCGACTATGATTGAGTTTGTCTAGTTATTCATTGCATGGACTGAAGTTTTTTCAGAGGTTGTTTGAGTTGATGGAATCAAACATATTTTCTTTGGCATTCATCTGTTTAAAGCAACACTATGTAAGATTTTCATTTTAAAATAATACTTCCAAAATTCCTTTGATGGTACACCAACCTTTAACCAGATGAATGTCACTTCCCTCATAGCCTGAGTGGGCCTACGTTGGCTACAACAGTTGTGTTCTTGGTAGGAACCCTGAAAGGACTACCGCTATGGCGTCTATGACCTGAGTCCCACGGCCAATCAGAGGGCATAACTTTAGCTGCCAGCAACTAAGCACCCTGTGACTGACTGTTGAGACCAAGGTCATATTCGCCCTAGTTGTAGTCTTTTCAGTGTTCCTACCTGGAACAAGAAAGTTACATAGTGCTGCTTTAATTTTTTTTGTTTTCCAGCACTGAAGGTGGAATTTTGTTGATTTCTTGGATTTTTGAGTGTTTTTTATCAAAGTGAATTAAGTCCATTTTCACTGAGCAACATTTCAGCTGGCATATGCTGCATTCGTTGTGCTGTATAACTGTACAATGACAATAAAGCCTATTCTATTCTGAAGATGATCTGGCTTCCGGCTTCCTGTGCTAACGTATCGGCACTTCCTGTGTTGCTGGCTGTCGGTGTGGTTTGCTCTCCTCACTCTCCTGAGGATTATTGCCTTTAATTGTATTTTAATTGCTTTTCCCCCCATCTACTGTCACCTCTCACTTCTGTTTAACAATCCTCTTGCACCTGTGTGTGCACTCAGTGTCACCTAATCACCCTCTTTAGCCTTCTGTTCACCTTTCATCGGTGTTTGTGTTAGCCACTAGCTATGGCTACTAGCTGTCCTTCCCCTTCTCTTCTGGTGTGCTCTCTGTGTCAGATGTTTAGCTACACCTCTACCTCTTTTAGTGATAATGGTAAATGTAATAAATGTTGTCTTTTTGGGGTGCCCGAGGCGAGGTTGTGCGATCTGGAATCCCGGCTCTGCTGCACTGAAATACCGTCAGCGCCAGTTAATAATGATGGACTCCCCTGAGCTGCAGCGGAGCACCCTAGCATATGGCCTGCTAGCCGTCCCCCGGCTTCCACCTCTCCTGAGCAGCCAGGAGAGAATGGGTGGGTGACGGTGAGAAGGAAGCATAGTCGCAAGCCCCTGGTTCACCACCAACCTGTTCTTGTTTCTAATCGCTTTACCCCGCTCAGCGACACACCCACTGAGGAAAAAACTCTGATCACTGGCGATTCTATAGTCAGAATCGTGATCCTAGAGACTCCATCGGCCATAGTCAAATGCATTCCCAGGGCCAGAGCAGGCGACATCGAGTCAAATTTGAAAATGCTGGCTAAAAGTAACTGTAAATACTTGACAATTGTTGTCCACGCTAGCATTAACGACATCCGACTCTGGCAGTCGGAAGTCACAAAACTTAGTGTAGAATCGGTGTGTAACTTTGCCAAAACGATGTCTGCCTCTGTGGTATTCTCTGGGCCCCTCCCCAGTCTGACCAGTGATGACATGTCATCCTTCAACCGCTGGCTGTCTGTGTGGTGTCCTGCAAACAATGTGGGCTACATAGACAATTGGAACTCATTTTGGCGAAAACCTGGTCTTATTAGACGAGACATCCCACTTTGGATGGTGCGTCTCTTTTATCTAACAATCTGGCATTATTTTTATCCAAATTTCCTTGACAACCTTGACAACTCAGAGTTGGGACCAGGAAGCAGAGTTGCAGTCTTACACGCCTCTCTGCAGCTCCTCTTCAACTGCCACCCCTCAACTTAGCCCCTGCCTTCCCCATCAGAGAATCATTGTCTGTTCCCTCCAAAGTAAATAAAAATATAATGTACAAGCATCCCAAAGTGAGTAAACAAAAAGTTGGTAAAACTCAAATTAAACATGAAGCCTCTAAATTGAATGATTTGGCCACTGTTCCTCCTCATAATTTAAAAATTAAATGCAGTTTGTTAAATATTAGGTCTCTAACTCCCAAGTCTCTGCTAGTCCATGATCTGTTAATTGATCATCAGATTGATTTAATATCCCTTACAGAGACTTGGTTAGGGCAAGAGGATTATGTTGGTTTAAATGAATCAACTCCCTCTGGTTATTTAAACTATCAAAATCCCAGAAGTTCTGGTCGTGGAGGAGAAGTAACAACAATTTACCATTCCAAATTACTAGTTAATGTAAAGCAAAAAGCATGTTATAATTCCTTTGAGGGCCTGGTCTTCAGTATTGGGCATTTTAGCAATTTTAGGCTAAACCCAATTTTATTCGCCATAGTTTATCATCCTCCATCAACCTACTCAGAGTTTTTATCCAAATTTGCCAAATTCTTGGCAGATTTAGTGCTGAAATCAGATAGAATAATTATAGTAGGGGACTTTAATATACATGTAGATGTAGCTAGTGATTGCCTTAATGTGGCATTTAATTCAATATTAGACTCGATGGGGTTTTCTCAGAAAGTAGGAAGTTCTACCCATTATCTCCACCACACGTTGGACCTTGTTCTGACATATGGCATAGAAATAGAAAATCTGGTAGTGTCTTCTCATAACCTTGTACTGTCAGACCATTGTCTGTTAACCTTTGATTTTACTATTTCTGACTATTTGGCTCCTAAAGAAAAATATTGCTACAGTAGATACCTCTCAGATGATGCCGTTACCAAATTTAAGCAGATTCTTCTGACGAAGGCTGCAGTGAACAGTCGAAACATGTAAAGAAGGTAAAAACATCTCCTTTCTATTTTTGTCTTTAATAAGAACAAAAGGTAAATAAAAAATTTAAGCAGATTGTTTCCTCTATGCCATGTGTCAACACAACGGAGATAAGCTATGGAGAGTTTGCTCCTTCTGTAATTGATAGCATGGTAGATAGTGTGACAGCTTCTCTGCATCAGACTCTAGACATGGTGGCCCCTTTAAAAAAAGAAAAAGTCTAATCAGAGATTTCTAACTCCTTGGTTCAACACAGAAACTCGTAGCTTAAAACAGAAGTCTTGTCAGTTAGAAAGAAAATGGTGTTCCACTAAATTAGGTGAAATCTATTTTGTTTGGAGAAATCATCTTCTAATTTATAAAAAATCTTTTTGGAAAGCTAGAACAAGTTATTATTCTGCATTAATAGAAGAGAACAAGAATATTCCCAGGTTTCTTTTCAGCACTGTAGCCAGGCTGACAAAGAGTCAGGACTCTGTCAATCCTAGCATTCCCTTAGAGCTTACTAGTCAGGACTTTATGAACTTTTTCAATAATAAAATTTCATCTATCAGAGGTAAAATCAGTGAGATTCTTCCCACCGTTAACTTAAATACAGTAACTATTCCAACTCCTTCAATTGATATTTGTTTGGATGAGTTTACTCCAATTGACCTTTTAAAGTTTGATAAAATAGTTTCCTCATCCAAGCCTTCAACTTGCCTTTTAGACCCTATTCCTACCAGGTTATTTAAAGAAGTCTTCCTATTTATTGGTAGCTCTGTGGAGAGAGGAATGACCAGGCCAAGCATTCAGAGCAGATGAACTTTATTCCCTCTCTCACATCTCTCAGAATCAGAAAACATTAACATTCTGTAGCAGGGGCTCTCTTTTATATTACCACACTCACACGCCCCTGCTGCCTGAGGTCCTGCATCACAGTTCATTCTTGCATCACAATCCCTTTTGTCCCCCAGCCCCTTAATCCCCATGCTCTTCCGTCAGAGGAAATTACTGCATCTCCCTTCCTTCCAGTCTGAGATGAATACCACAGCACGGGTCCCCCATAGCTCTATAATTCAAATAATCAATTCATCATTAACATTAGGCCATGTACCGCAGGCTTTTAAAACTGCTGTAATTAAACCCTTACTCAAAAAGCCAACGCTGAATCCAGGAGTTTTAGCTAACTATAGACTAATCTCTAATCTGCCTTTCATTTCAAAAATCTTAGAAAGAGTTGTTGCTACATAATTATTTGACCACTTGCAGGGAAATGGTTTCTTTGAAGAGTTTCAATCCGGGTTTAGAATCCATCATAATACTGAAACAGCATTAGTGAAGGCCACTAATGACCTCCTTATCGCATCTGATAATGGACTTGTTTCTGTACTTGTCCTTTTAGACCTTAGTGCAGCTTTTGATACTATTGATCATAATGTTTTACTTGATAGGTTAGAACACCTTGTTGGACTTAATGGAACTTTGTTGCAGTGGTTTAGATCTTATTTATCTGAAAGGTTCCAGTTTGTTCATGTCAATATTGAGTTTTCTTCCAACTCAAAGCTCAGTCACAGAGTTCCACAGGGATCTGTGTTAGGCTCTATTCTTTTTAGTTTATATATGCTTCCACTAGGCAACATTATTAGAAAGCACTGTATACATTTTCATTGTTATGCAGATGACACACAATTATACATGTCAATGAAGCCAGATGATAGTAATCAATTAGCCAAGCTAGATGCCTGTCTTAAGGAAATCAAAGCTTGGATGACTTGTAATTTCCTGCTATTAAATTCAGACAAGACTGAAGTCATTCTAGTTGGTCCAAAAAAAACCTTAGAAACACCTTTCCAAATCAAACCCTTAGTTTGGATGTGGTTACTCTTTCTCTTAATAGTTCTCTGAGGAACCTTGGAGTTATTTTTGATCAAGGCCTTTTTTTTTAATTCACATAGTAAACTTGTTTCTAAGACTGCCTTCTATCATTTGTGTGATATTGCCAAGATTAGGAGCATCTTGTCTCAGAGTGATGCTGAGATGTTTCTCAACTCTAGATTAGATTATTGCAACTCTTTATTATCAGGCTGTCCTAAAACATCTTTAAAAAGTCTTCATCTGATACATAATGCTGCAGCAAGAGTTTTAACAGGTACTAGAAAGAGAGATCATATCTCTCCGGTTCTGGCCTCCCTTCATTGGCTTCCCATAGAGTTTAGAATTAAGTTTAAAATCCTTCTTCTGACTTACAAAGCTCTAAATAATCAGGCCCCTTTTTATTTGAAAGATCTGATACTACCCTATTATCCTAACAGAGCACTACGCTCCCAAAATGCAGGATTACTTGTAATACCTAGAATCTCCAAAAGTACAATGGGAGTCAGAGCCTTCAGTTATCAAGCTCCTCTCCTGTGGAACCAGCTGCCAATCTGGATTCGGGAGTCAGACTCGATCTGTGTTTTTAAGAATAGGGTTAAACCTTCCTCTTTGATATAGCCTATAATTAGGGTGGGATCATGTGCCCCTGAACCCTCTCTTAGTTATGCTGCTAATCGGTTTAGACAGCTGGGGGACCTCTAACAATGCACTGGGCTTCACTCCTTTCTTCACCCTCAATGAAATATTTTTGCTGGTCATTAACATCTGTTTGTTCTCTCCCATAGGTTGCGTCCCCGTCGTGCTGTTTGCTGTCTACATGTCTGTTCTTTTCTTCTTCTTCTCTATCCCCTCACCCCCCAGCCAGTCGCAGCAGATGACTCCCCCTCCCTGAGCCTTGTTCTGCTTTGGTTTCTTCCTGCTAAAAGGGAGTTTTTCCTCTCCACCATCACCAAGTGCTTGCTCACAGGGGATTGTCTGATTGCTGGGGTCTTTCTGCAATTGTGGGGATTTCCCCTACAGTTGAAAGTGTTATGAGATGACTGTTGCTGTGAAATGGTGCTATATATATATATAAAGTTGAATTGAATTGAATTCTATTCTATTGTATTCTATTGTATTCTAGTCTATTCTACTGTCAAGTATATTTTAAACATCTGGTACAATCAGATCTATGTCAATGTTACTGTATGTACTGAGGTGAAGAGAAAATGAGTTTGAATAGATTAAAGTATAATTAGTATCTGCTCCCCCCCCTCTCTGCAATTTCCCGTGTAACATGCCATTATTCAGAATTTTGCACCATTTGCACTTTCCTTGCATCACTGACAAGTGTACATTTCAGTGCTGCATTGCCAGCTGCAGCTACAGTCGGATGTTTTGAGTAATTAGTTTTGTAGTTCATTACCACTGCAAAATCCTTGACATCAACGTGTTTATAGATTTCAACAAAAACTCCCCTCATGAGGAATGAAGCCCAGGAAATTAACACCTTTCAAGGGCAGAGCAGGTACATTCAGCTCAGTCTCAAAGGCTCATGTCCCATTTGTTTTGCTCTACCCCGACTTCAACACTGAGTTTAGAGTCTTTTGTTAGGTTCATTCAGAAAGACCAAAAGGCTGCTGAAATGAAATAAAGTGCTGTGCTGTTCATAATAAAAGCAACAGCTCAGGGGCTTTTGTTCAGTCCAATCAAGCATATGTGTGTCGGCAATGTTTGGCAGCGCAAGGGGCAGTGTTTGGCAGGGTACCCCCCCGCCCCACAAATGCACCCTCAGGGCTATTATATGGCAGCCATTCAATGTTTTCTATATGCTTTGTGCTTAGCAAAGCATCTGGAGCCAATGAGCCATACAAGTTTGGCAAAGTGTCACACAGCATTTTTTAGAGGGACAGTTGCACATGGCCCTAATGGCCAAATCCTAGCAAATGAAATTAATTACATTCTGAGATATAAACTGGATACAATAGAAATGAGAAAAATATAAACTCAAAAAACTGTCTGAAAAAAGGTGGGATGGTAATGTTTGGTGACCTCCTTCAAAGTCAGATAGAATCAGGACTAAAGAGACACATCACTTTGCATGCTTCTTTGTTATCGTTCAATCGTTAAATCTGTTGACATCTCTGCGTCCTTTGAACAGGTGCGTATATTCCCTTACCTGATTGGACGAGAGTCTGCATTTGCTGATAACCTGAAATGGATGGCCTGTGCCAACAAAGGTTGGTGACTTTTTGATAAACACTTTTCAGAAGAGACTTGTATCAGAGCGTTGAACAGGCTCTGATGTGGTGCACTAATATGATAAATTAAAGATATGTGTGTGTGTGTGTGCATGTTATGTGTGCGTACGTGTGTGTGTGTTGGCTCAGAATCTTTCTGCCAGGAGGCAATGAAGTGGCACTTGGGGGGGGTCAGGGGTCAATCCGCTCTAATCCCTCTTCCTGTCAGTGTCTTCCTCTTGGCTGCTCACTGCTGATGGCTCCCACGAGTCACCGCTCCGGATGAGTGCCCTCTGGATGGGAAAGTCACAGCCACAGGAAAACAGATCACAGAGGGATCGTGGAATGACAAGCCACAGACCCCCTTCCCCACACTGAGCCCTGCTGCGTAATAACCTAACATGTCTGATTTGAAACACTGTCAGCAGCAGCAGGAGTTGACAGCAAGTCAAAGGATGCCAGTGTTGATCCAGAGTGAAATCCTTGTTCATTGCAGTCAGTATGTCAGCAGTTTGGAAACTGACAGAAGTCAAAAATTCATCAGATTCAATGATGGAGATGATGTTTTAGAAAGATGCGGTTCCAGTTTCAATAAAATTGGCAAAGGTTATCCCTTTATTCAAAGCAATTGATCCTACAGTGCATGTTAATTAGAGACCAATATCTGTATTCTATATTTCTATATTTTATTCTTTTCTATATTTTTTATTATATTTTAGTCTATATTTTAGAAAAAGTGGTTGATGAAAGACTTAGCCAATAATGTGTTGGAAGGGGGACTTTGAAAATCTCCTCAATCTGGCCTCCATGTTATCCATGGAGGAAGCAGAGGGTGTAAATTTGGGGGAAGATTTGTCCATCACTCTGGTGGAGGTCACTGTTATAGTGAGAATCTCCTCAGTGGCAAGGCAGTGGCTGTTGGTGAGAATTGCTCTGAAATGCTAAAGGCTCTTTACCTTGTGGGGCTGTCCTGGCTGACATGCCTCTTCAACGTCACATAGATGACTGTAGAATGGCAGACTGGGAGGGTGCCGATTTTGAAAAGGGGAGACCACAGAGTGTGCTCCTGCTATCGAGCGATAACAGTTTTTAGCTTCCCTGGGAAAGTTTACTGCAGGGTGTTGGAGACGATCATTGAACCTCGGATCCTGGAAGAACATTATGGCTTTTGTCCTGGTCGTGGAACAGTATTCCCAATATTTACCCTGGCAGAGTTGCTGGGGGTGGGGGGGCATGGGAGTGTGACTATCCAGTCTATTGGGGTTTTGTGGACTTGGAGAAGGCCGTCCACTGTGTCCTTCGAGAGATTTTGTCGGGGTGCAGCGGGAATATGAAGTTCGTGGGCGACTGCTGTGAGCCATTTGGTCCCTGCATAACCAAAGCTGTGTCCGCATCTTGGCAAAAACTCCAGCTCATTTTCATTGCGTGTTTGTCTCTGACAGCACTGCTCTTTTGTCTCTGGTTGTATTTTTGGTTTTCATGGATATCAATGATGAGGGTGGGGTCTGGTTCAAAAACCTCAAGATTACATCTCTGCTTTTTGCGGATGTCATAATGCTGTTGGTTTCCTTGGACTATGACCTTTATTGCAGACTGGAACATTTCATTGCTAAGTGTGAACCAGTTGGGAAGAAAATCAGTTTCTTGAAATATAAGGCCATGATGCTCTAGCCGGAAAAAGGTGGAATGCTACTTGTGGGTCAGAGGTGAGTCTTTGCCCCATGTAAGGAATTCAGTTATCTCAGGATCTTGTAAGTGATGGACAGACAAATTGGGGCTTTGTCAGCAGTAATGCGTGGACTGGACTGGTCTGTTGTGATGGAACGATTTTTTTTTTTTTTTTTTTTTTTAGATTTTAGTATACTTTATTGATCCCCAGAGGGGAAATTGAGGGTCATCCACCACCTGGATGGATGAAGCAGCCACGATACGGCGCTATCCCTTAACCATTCACACACACATTCACACCTAGGGCCACTTTAGAGTCTCCAATTAACCTAACCTGCATGTTTTTGGCATGTGGGAGGAAACCGGAGAAATCCCGGGGTAAACCCACGCAAACACGGGGCGAACATGCAAACTCCACACAGATCACTGTTGGTCGGGGGCTGGGATCGAACCCACGATCCCACGATCCCCACAATCCCCTGGCCAAGGGTAAACTGTGCTGCCGCAGTGCTAGCCACTGCGCCACCGTGCAGCCCCAATTTGAACCAAAAGGAAAATCTTTTGATTTAGTTGTCCAGTTGTGTTCCAGTCCTCTTCTATGGTCATGAGGTATAGGGAGTGGGCAAAAGAATGAGGCTGCAAATATTGTATAAGAAGTCAAAATGAGTTTCCTCTGTAGGGTGTTTGGGCTCAGCTTTAGAGACAGGATGAAGAGCTTGGACATCTGGAGGGAGCTTGGAGTAGAGTGGCTACTCCTCCACACAAAAGAAGTGAGTTGAGGTGGTTCAGGCATCTGGTCAGGATGGCCCCTGGGTGCCTCCCTGTGGAGGTTTTCCAGACAGACCCAACAGGGAGAAGACCCCAGGATAGACCTTGATCCTTTGATTGCTGATTGCTGGGGTCTTTCTGCAATTGGGGGGGGGGGGGGTCCCCTACAGTTGAAAGTGCTATGAGATGACTGTTGTTGTGAAATGGCACTATATAAATAAAGTTGAATTGAATTGAATTAGATATCCTGTGGACTAGAAATACAGTTTCTCAGGATTCCCCAAGAGGGGCTGGAGAGTGTTGCACGGGAGAGGGAAGTCTAGGTTTACCTCCTAAACCTGTTGCCATCACGACCTGAAGTGGAAGAAGATGGATGGATAGATGGATGGCGTTGTGAGACAAAATAACAGCTGCTATTAATGAGAATAAATTTTTTTTAGGAGTATTATTAGATAGCTCGAAAGCTTTTGAAACTTTAACTATAACATTCTCTTAAATAAATTATTTAGATACATTTAAACTGTATTTTTAAAAAATGTTTCCAAAATTATTTCTAATATAGAAAGCAATATACACTACCGTTCAAAAGTTTGGGGTCACTTAGAAATTTCCTTATTTTTGAAAGAAAAGCACTTTTTTTTCAATGAAGATAACTTTAAACTAATCAGAAATACACTCTATACATTGCTAATGTGGTAAATGACTATTATAGCTGCAAATGTCTGGTTTTTGGTGCAATATCTACATAGGTGTATAGAGGCCCATTTCCAGCAACTATCACTCCAGTGTTCTAATGGTACAATGTGTTTGCTCATTGCATCAGAAGGCTAATGGATGATTAGAAAACCCTTGTGCAATCATGTTAGGTCTGCAATGCTGTAATTGCTGCAAATGGAGGATTCTTTGACGAAAGCAAAGTTTGAAGGAAAAAAATTATTATTTCAAATACAAATCATTATTTCTAACCTTGTCAATGTCTTGACTATATTTTCTATTCATTTTACAACTCATGGTGGTAAATAAAAGTGTGACTTTTCATGGAAAACACAAAAATTGTCTGGGTGACCCCAAACTTTTGAACGGTAGTGTATGAGGATACAACAGCATAAATCTATGGAAGCTAATTCTGTGTGGGACACAGCAAGGTTCTATCTTGGGCCCATTGTTCTTTTTAATTTATATTAATAATCTACCCAATGTATATAGTGTACTGCTACCCATATTTTGGGTTGGTGCGGATTGGCAGCCATGTTTCCGTAAGTCTGCCCCAGGGCAGCTGTGGCTACAGGTATAGCTTATCAGTGTCTGTCTGGAGTGAATGAATAATGGACTCACTGCAAGCGCTTTGAGATGTCACTTGACATGTAACGTGCCATATAAATGTAATCCATTATTATTATTATTATTATTATTATTTTATTATTATTATTATTAAGTGTATTTTAAGGATTTATATTTTTTCAGTTTTTGATATTTTTTCAATCCCTTTTTAACCATCAATCAATCAGTCAAACAACAAACAAATGAATAAATAAAGAGAAACTAATATCACTTTTAAATAAACACTAAGCTGCTGTTGTAAACAATGTGAATATGTTTCATATATGTACAGTAGATATAAAAAGTCGCCACACATTTTTTATTTTTCTCAAAAGATTTCAGTTTGTTTTTCAATTGGGTTGTACAGGTTATAGGTCACATTAATGGTGAAAAAATTTTTGAAATGGTTTATTTTGGTCTCATTTTTTTACACCACAAAAACCTGGCATTTGAACAGGGATGTGGAGACTTTTTATATCTACTGTAGTGTTAATATTTGGGTAAATGTATGCATTTTATTGCAGGATATTTTAGTCAGATCTCAACATTAGCTGATGTTCAGGAGAACGTCATGAGGTACCTACACGTCATGAGTCGTCCAAAGGTCATCGATCATGAGCATGACACAGTGTGGACAGAAGCATATATAGACAGCGCTGTAAGTACCCTTTCTATTCCTTAAAGTTGTACTGATTTGTGCAGTTCATATTCCCAGTACTGTATGTATACAGCATGTGACTGCATCCTTGATAAACAAACAGGATCCAGTACATTGACCAACTCTGCAATTACTCTCTGAGGTGATGTCCACATTACCTCCCTGAAATGGCACAGTTATGATGTTTTTTGTTCTGTCTGAATGCAAACATCTGATCTTAAATCTGGCATTTCAGATCAGACTTCACTTTCCTATGTGGTTCAAGAGCTGATATATTCTATACATTATTATGTGACTTGAATGAGAATAGTCACATTGAAATACATGCAACTTTTTACCTCTGCACGTGTCGAGTTCTAGTGTCATCTCGTAGCACTGCTGTTAGCAATGGGGCTAGCAGTTGCTGCTAAAATAACCAGCTTTGCTGACATCTGGCATACCTCCTCCTTCTGGAAATCATCACATATAGCGGATTAACTGCTCAGAGTCCTCCAGAGTAAAATCCAAGCATATACTGTGGATATAAAAAGTCTACACACCCCTGTTCAAATGCCAGGTTTTTGTGATGTAAAAAAAATGAGGCCAAGATAAATCATTTCAAAACTTTTCCCCCATTATTGTGACCTATAACCTGTACAACCCAATTGAAAAACAAATTGAAATCTTTTAAGGGGAAAAATAAAAAAAAAAAAAAAAAAAAAACTTACAATGACTTGTTTGCATAAATATGCCAGGCCAGTCTGTCACTCAGAGAAAACGTACACAGACACATAAAAAAGATTTTTCACGTGCAGCGGGTACGTGGCATTTACAACTTTAAGAAAGGTGTCTAACAGCAGCTTAACCTTTCAGTTTGTGTTCCTGTCACTTTTATTGTCTTTCACCATCGAGCAACTGCCCCACATTTTAATCCCTAATCCTAACCTCACAGGAACCTTTCACTAGTGGAGTGAAAAACAAACTAAGAAAAAAAAAAAAGAACAAAAAGGTTAGTCACAGATGAGAGTGGGAGTCAAACTTGTGTGTTTTTGTGTCTGTTGCTTGAATGTGCGTGTAGTTAACCATTTACCATCCCCCTCTCACCAACCGAATGAGCGTTGGGAAACCAAAGTAAAAGATGCGTTGTTCTGCGCATGCGCAGTGAGGACTGTTTAGGAGTATTTTGCACATGCGCAGTGAGTGACCTTGTAAATAGTGCCGAGGCATGTTAATTTTTGATTTAATGTGCAAATGTACGATTTTAGAGGGGTGGGAAAAAGTTTATTAGATACGTTTTTTACTGAGACCGAGTTGAATATGCATACCCTGTTATAACTGGGGATGTGGCTGTGTTCAGAATTAACCTGTTGAACTCTGTTCAACTTCCCTAAAAACGCCTAAAAATAACATGCCCAAAGTAAATCAAAAGCAGTTCTTCAACCCTTTGCAACATCTTCATGGGGTTAGTCTCATTTAAAAGAAAACACTCTGAATTTTTTGGCAAAACAGTCATAATCTCTCTAAGTGCTCCTGCCACTGAGTAACAAGAAAGTTCACCTGGGTGTTTTTTTAGATACAAATGCTTGCAAATAACATAGAGCTGTCAGATACTGGCTGGAAAACACAACAGAAATGTAGAACCAAGTGTTTTCAAGCTCAGGTCAAAATTTTGTAAAAATACCACAAAAAATGAATATATTACACAGCTTTTTTCTCAGGTTGTAACAAGGCTGTGTCTGTACTGGAAGACTGGAAATACAACTTTTTTTTTTTCAGTGCGCACTGAGATGCACTAAGATGCAGAGACGTGACCGCCCGTGGAATTCACAGAGTTCAAGGGATTAGCCAATCAAATTCAAACTCATGTTAAATGGGAGTCAACACACACCTGCCACCATTTAAAGTACCTCTGATTAACCCCAAATAAAGTTCAGCTGTTCTAGTAGGCTTTTCCTGACATTTTTGTAGTCACATCTTACAGCACAAGCCATGGTCTGCAGAGAGCTTCCAAAGCATCAGAGGGATCTCATTGTGAAGGGAACAAAAGAATTTCCAAGACATTAAATATGCCATGGAACACAGTGAAGACAGTCATCATCAAGTGGAGAAAATATGGCACAACAGTGACATTAACAAGAACTGGACCTCCCTCCAAAATTGATGAAAAGACAAGAAGAAAACTGGTCAGAGAGGCTGCCAAGAGGCCAACAGCAATGTTGAAGGAGCTGCAAGAATTTCTGGCAAGTACTGGCTGTTTAGTACACGTGACAACAATTTCCCGTCTAGGGTGGCAAGACGGAAGCCTTATCTTACGAAGAAAAACATCCAAACCCAGCTACAATTTGCAAAAACACATTTGAAATCTCCCAAATGCATGTGGGAAAATGTATTATGGTCCAATGAAACCAAGGTTGAACTTTCTGGCCATAATTCCAAAAGGTATATTTGGCACAAACACAACACTGCTCATCACCAAAAGAACACCATACCTACAGTGAAGCATGGTGGTGGCAGCATCATGCTTTGGGGCTATTTTTCTTCAGCTGGAACTGGAGCCTTAGTCAAGGTGGAGGAAATTATGAACAGTTCCAAATACCAGTCAGTGTTGGCACAAAACCTTCAGACTTCTGCTAGAAAGCTGAAGATGAAGAGGAACTTCATCTTTCAGCATGACAGTGGCCAAAGCACACATCCAAATCAACAAAAGAATGGCTTCACCCGAAGAAGATTAAGGTTTTGGAATGGCTCAGCCAGAGTCCAAACCTGAATCCGATCGAACATCTGTAGGGTGATCTGAAGAAGGCTGTGCACAGGAGATGCCCTCACAATTTGACAGATTTGGAGCATTTTTACAAAGAAGAGTGGGCAAATATTGCCACATCCCGATGTGCTACACTGATAGACTCCTACCCAAAAAGCCTGAGTGCTGTAATAAAAGCTAAAGATGTTGCAACAAAGTATTAATTTAAGGGTGTGCATATTTATGCAAACAGGTTATTGTAAGTTTTTTATTTTTTATTTTTCCCTTTAAAAGATTTCAGTTTTTTTTTAATTGGGTTGTACAGGTTATAGGTGACAATAATGGGGGGAAAAAGTTTTGAAATGATTTATCTTGATCTCACTTTTTTACATCACAAAAACCTGGCATTTGAACAGTGGTGTGTAGACTTTTTATATCAACTGTGCGTACTAAAAACACATAAATTTTCTCAGTTTAAAGCAAAAGAGTGATCACACAAATATGACATCCTTTGTTGTTAATGATGGAGTGATATTGAGGCGCATGAAAAGATCCAGAGGACAGATGCCTTTACATTCGAGTCAGTTAAAAGTTACCTGTAGTTACGAATGTGAACTGTCATAATAGGCATATCCCATCTGATAAAAAAATTAGAATTGTATAATGCAACTTGTAATGTGAAGGCAGCCCTCAGATATCCTTTTTTTTTTTTTTTTAAATCACTAGTAGTTGTATTGCTTTTCTGTCTCTGCTCTGTATTGTGATGCTCTCGTGTTATTTGTGTTGTCCTTCCCTGCACTGTACACTACAGTGAGTGTGCACATGTGTGGGTCTGCTCTCTCATCATTACTCTTCGTGCTGCTGGAATGATTCCTCATTACGAGCTTCATTAATCTGCATGGAACCCCCCCTCCTTCCCCCGCAATGTACATCTGTGTCCACAAACTCAATTCTAAATGTGCAGACTCCCATTCACTGATGGTTCAATCTTTACACAACTCTTTCTTTCTCATCAGCTTTCCCAAGCTCACAAGGTAAATATCTGCATGCAATCGGAAAATTAAAAAAAAAAATAAAAAATTGTATTGTGTTGTAACTAGTGAGATGTAGTGGTGATGTTTGACCAGAAACAGGGTTGGGGTTCTGTTGTGCATTTGAATCATATTGTGTTAGACAGCTTTCCCTTTTTTTTAAGCACATTTTCAAAATATTTCTTCTGTATTCCCATAGAAGTAGAGTGAGGGGAGGGGAGGCTTTTCCTTGTAACACACACGCACGCACACACACACACACACACACTCTCTCTCTCTCACACACACACACACACACACACACACACACACACACACACACACAGAGCGTTGGGATATTGTCCTCTGGAGTGTGTGCTCTTGTATCTCAGCCTCAGACACACCATTCATCATTCTGTGGATCATTGCACTTTATCTCCTAAAGCCCATAATAAAACTGACATTGGAAGAGAGAGAGAGAGAGAGTTGAAGGTTTGCTGTCCGTGGGTTTACTTGTATGCATATGTGTGTCTATCCGTGTTTACGAGACTAAAAGAAGTCCACTTTTCTCTTCCATTGTGTGTGGTGATGAATTTAGGGTCCCCCCATTCTTCATTTTGTCAAGCTAGTTTGTACACACCGCATTTCACAGCTCGTTTGCACCATATGCATGCACATACACAGACGAACACTTACACACACACACACACACACACACACAGAGGCACACGGACACACACTCAGGTGCACCGACTCCTGAGGTGAGGGAATAGCAGACCTACTTTAGCGGCGCCCATGTGCTCAGTTGTGTCAATTTCGTGCCTCCTGAACACGTGAGTGGCACATTTTTGACATGTAACAGCACAAAGGTTTCAGTGAGGTTCTGTGTTATGACTGCCGGGCCTTGTTTTAATAATGCAGAGGTATATTTTCTGATAGAAATTAATAAAATTGCTTAATTTTAAATCAGTTGTGGCGGTATATCGCTATAGAATTTTAATATCACCTACAGATTTATTTGCCTTTTGCATATTTATAACCACAGGATTTTATGTAGTGTTTGTAGTAACTAATTAAATATATGCAAGTGTACACTTCGTATAACATCATAATCCAGCTGCAGCCAAACAGCAGAAGTAGAAAACTGATTAAGGATTAATGATGCGTTTATTTTATTCTATATACTGTAATTTCTGTTCTCTCTTGGTCTTTTGCTTGAAATCCTGATCCGCTAACACACTAGCAATTGAAAAGTCTAATTTCTTTCCAGATGAACGACAGATCAGGCCCAACTCTGACGACTACAGTAGCCATGCCTGTTTTCAGCACAAAGAATGAAACGGTGAGTGAATCGTATTTAAATACAATAACAATAATCATACTGTACTCATTAGTGGTTATTTTCAGTGTATGCTTTCACATAGAAAGTGCTGCCTAATATTTTAAAGATGAGATCAGAGGCTCCCAAAATATTAGGGTCCTAGTGAGTACAACAAAGGCCATGTCAGGTTGGTGGACTTTAGATGGTTTGGATTTGTTACATCTTCAACCAAACTGAAATGTTTACAGAAGCCAGGAGTGACCGTGGTCATTGAAATCTTTCCATCTCCTCAAAGGATGTCGTGTTTTCTCCTTTCTTCATTTGTTCATTTGTGTGTGTTTTAATAGCATAACTAAAAAAAATTGTCAGTGCATTTTGATGATGTTTTCAGGAGATGTCAGAAATGGACAAAGAACCAATCACTTAGATTTTTGGGGGGGGATTCAAGTCTCTGTCAGTCACAAGGAATCCTTAAAAGATGCTAAAGGGAGGAGAATGTAGTCCCCTTGGCAATTATTATAGTCAGCAGCAGAGGGCACTTTCTCTTTACAGCTGTCAGGAGAAAATTAACTGCCTTGGTGGAGGTTTGCACTCTCCGGGTACTTTCTACTTTCATTCTATTTTCTGGAGATTGTGAGATAAATCAGTGCATTATCATGGCTTCTAATCGAGAAATATTAGCAGCCCTTGCCACTCTTGTCTTCCATAATACAGCATTTATAATTAACACTATTGTTTTTATTTTTTTGCTAAGAATATGTCATATTAACTATTAATAAAGGAGAATGGCGACTTATATAGTGTACACCAGTGTTCTCCAACCCTCAGGGACCGATAACAATTTTTTTTTTCCTCACGGACTGGTGGGGATAGTGGCAGTTAAAGTTAAAGGAATACTTCTATCAAAATAACATTACTTACATTAGTTACATCCCTCTTCATGCCTGAACTAAAGAGTAGTTTTGACTCTTAAGGTGAATTCAGACCAAACGTAAACGGGCACATTTTTTTGAGTGGCGTGATTACATTATAACTTAATGTAAACACACGAATAGACATGAATTCACCGTCTGAGTGAGTTGCAGACAGGTGAGGTTGCCTTTATAACTTCTGCAGCTGTGTTCAACCTGCTGTGGAAATTCCCAAAACACTGTCATGCTTAGGTTTACATTATCCAGGGGGGTCTCACCTAAAAAAAATTGTCCCTGCCTCCAAGATAGAGAGCCTAAGTCATGCCCCCTCTACTTCTGCATATAGCACCTCAGATGAGAAAAATTCTCCATTAAAATGAATGGGAAGAGCGAAATTATCTTTTGATCCCAATCAAATTTTGCCACGAGTTACACATATGATTGTCAGTTTAAAAGATTATTTTCCACGTAATTAAAGTTGTCGGTTGTCATATGATAAAGTAATATTTAGTTTTTGTTAAAATGATTAGCGGACAACATCTCTCATCATCCCATATTACCAAACACGATCATGGTGGGAGATTACTAAAACCCCACCTCCTGTTTCCTAACCGATGAAAGAAGGATCCAAAGAGGAGAAAAACAACACAAAGGTATTGTCTTGTATTGTGAAAGCTGCAGCTGATCCAGAGGATTGTTAATTACTTCACCCTGGGGGCACTTTGAACACGTGATGTCAGGTACGTGCCTCTGTGTTTGTAGTCTTTTAATTTACAGATTTTCACAGCCTTATTCCTTAATAGTTAGACAACAACCTACATTGTTATTTACATGGAAAATTATCTTTTAAATTGCCAAACATCATATGTGTAACTCGTGGCAAAATTCGATTGGGATCAAAAGATAATTTCACTCTTGCCATTCATTTCAATGGAGAATTTTTCCCATTTAAGGTCCCATGTACGGAAGTAGATGGGGCACCGTGACTTAGGCTCTCTATTTCACCTGGATGATAGGTTGCTTACATTACTAGCCTGCTAGCCTTGTTAGCGCCTCCGTGGCAGGGGTCCGTGGGTAAAGAACTCCAACACTCCAATTCAGCTGTTTCAATATCATTTTTGTTTTTTTACTTTGCTGTTCTTAGCTTTTTGTGTGAAGCACTTTATGATTTTTGTCTGTGAAAGGTGCTATATAAATAAATTTTGTTTGCTCCGGTTCATCGGTCTCCAGGTGAGTGGCAGTCTCATTTTCAAACTAGTTTACTCTGCAATGTTGATACTTTTACTCCGGTGACAGCAGAATCTCGAGGCTGATTACTAGCTAGCGCTATCCCTCGGACGTGAACGCAGGAATGCGTGAGATTCGTGTGTGCTCGCCTCTTTCCATTGACTTTGTATGTATTTGCGCCACGCAAAAAATTTGCTTCACGTTTGGTGTGAATGCACCTTTAGTACTGACTAAGTATTGACTACTAGCAGTACTTTGAATACTTTGAACTTAGTAGTTTTTCATATTTATCCTCCTACATCATTTAGATTAAAAGTTTCTATACTGGTGTGGAGTAAGTTTTTGTACTGTGCTGTTTTCTTGCAGGATATTTTTCACTCTTAACTGAATACATTTATAAAGAAAACTTGCACTATTACTCATTTACATTTAGTTGAACAGTTTTTGATTTGAATTGGATGAGTCCATAAAAAAAACCTGCATGGGGAGAAAACTGGTCACATACCTGCTTGTTTTTACTTTAGCCTAAAACTCATGATTCCCAACGCACCTTAGTGCAGAATCAGTGGGAGCCCTGAGCTTGTTTCCCTAAAATGAGATGGTCATGCTGTTATGTCATTATTGGGCCTTTCCCCCCTTTATTCATTTTAGCGAGCTATAGTGGGTTTAGTCTTTGAGCATCACTGTTAATTACTGAGACAGGTGCATGTCATGTTGCTCAGACAGACATTAAAGGCAGGAAGTCAAGGACGGGAAGAGAGAAAATATCTGGTAATTCTTCAGAATAAAACACTATTTTTCAAAACAATTTATTTTTGATATAGTCCAGTACCCAGGGTCTGGTATACATTAATACCCCAATTCACATCAGGCAATTGGCTTTTTAGAAATAGTAAGCATCCAACAGGAGTTTATTAGAGAAAAAGTCATATATCATATCTTAATACACCGATTAGGCAGAACACTATGACCACCTTCCTAATATGGTATTGGTCCCCCTTTGGCTGCCAAAACAGCCCTGACCCGTCGAGGCATGGACTCCACTAGAGCCCTGAAGGTGTGCTGTGGTATCTGGCACCAAGATGTTAGCAGCAGATCTTTTAAAAGTCCCATAAATTGCGAGGTGGGGCCTCCATGGATTCGTTTGTGCAGCGCATCCCACAGATGCTCGATTGAATTGAGATATATCAGTACATCACTATCAGATATATCAATAAGACTATATATATATATAGGACAATATCAGTCGCTACAGAGGGTGACAATATGTATGGGTACATATTCATACTATGTAGGATAACTAAGTAGATGGTTATGCTGTTTATTCCATCTTGCTACAATGCTCCGCACTGTGTATATATATTTATATATTTATGTGTATATATGTATATTCACTGCTCTTATTATATTATTTTTATTTTTATTTTTCTTATCTTCTTAATTATTGCTCTGAGTGTTGCTATCCCTGTGCTGTTGCAATCCTGGAATTTCCCCATTGTGGGACTAATAAAGGCTCATCTTATCTTATCTTATCTTATCTGGGGAATATGGAGGCCAAGTCAACACTTCAAACTTCTTGTTGTGCACCTCAAACCATTCCTGAACCATTTTTGCTTTGTGCCATGGTGCATTATCCTGCTGAAAGAGGCCGCAGGCATCAGGGAATACCGTTTAGATGAAAGGGTGTACAGTACACCCATGCTAACATCTTGTTGCCAGACCACACCTTCAGGGCTCTAGTGGAGTCCATGCCTCGATGGGTCAGGGCTGTTTTGGGGGACCAACACAATGTTAGACAGGTGGTCATAATGTGATGGGTATAAAAGGTCATAGAGAATGAGGTGTTTTAAGTGGTCTCTAATGACAGTTGTTATTTATACTAATAAATGGCTAATTAATGATTAATATGTGTAATCTAAGGTATGACCATCATTTTTCCATGTGGTATTGTTGCTATCGCTTATACTGATTCAGTTTTTATCTAAAGTTGTGTACGTGCTTTGAATCTTTTCATGCAGAAGAACCAGGGTATCCTGTTGGGGGTGGCGGGAACAGACATTCCTCTGCAGGAGCTGATGAAGCTCATCCCAAAACATATGGTGCAGTCAGCTGTCTTGTATTAAATTAATGTATTCATATGCATTTAAAAAAAAAGAAATCTGCTTTAAGTATCTCATTTTCTGTCCTCAGTTGGGGATCCATGGATATGTATTTGCCGTCACAAACAACGGCTACATCCTGACACATCCGGACCTCAGGCCTCTGGTAAATCCTCGTCGTACATCTCCCCGATCAGTCACAGCATTCCCTGACTTTACCTGACTTTTCCTCTTTGTTTTGTCCATGCAGTTGTTTGCATTATCAGCAATACGTATAAATAAATAAATGAACTGAACACCTCCCACGAGGGCACATGCACAGACTCAAATGTGTCATCTGGTTAGGAGGCTTACCTGGGCTCGTATAGTCTGTAATCCCCACCTTTTCCTTTGGTGTATGCATGCAGGGATAAAGGCCACTCATAGGGCCGGCTGGCCTGAGATTTCCCAGAGGTAACTTAACACTCGCTGGCAGAGACCACAGCCGCTCGCCCCGGGACCGCCGGTTCCTCGGGAGCCACGGCTGTGCGAGTGGATCTGTGTGTGCCAGTGTCAGTGCTATTCCTCTCTGTGCACATGTGTGTGTGTGTGTGTGTGTGTGTGTTGGTCTGTGTCCGTTCTTCGTCAGTGTCCTGTCATGGTTATAAAACTGTGCTGTGCTCATATAGTCGCCGAGTTGTTGTTTCGTGTGGGTCGAGGCTTCAGTAGCAGCAGCAGCAGCGTTTGACATGTAAAGTTAAATGTATTGATGTAGACTTGTCTGAGCGTGGATTTTCTATCAATCATATTCATTATTTTTAATTTACCTGACAGTGTTAATTTCACAGTCGATTTGTTAAATAATTACTCCATTACGGGGCTTGATAAATAAGAGCATTTTAGCCTTGAAACACAAAAGACAGATTACAGTGAGGCATTTCCTAACAGAGCTATTTCCACATTTCTATTATTTTTTTAGTTAAATCTGCCTAGATAAGCTGACGTGTTTGAGCCTAGATTCATATCAGAATACTAAGTTAAAAAAACCATGTAATTACTTTTATAGGGATGAATAAAATGGTGCACATTGTGTTCCCTTTGTGCAGTATCAGGAGGGCCAGAAAAGGAGGAAGCCAAACTACAGCAGTGTGGATCTGTCAGAGGTGGAGTGGGAAGACAAAGACAACATTGTACGTGCCAAAAAAAAAAATAAATTACATACTGTACTGCCATTATTTCAGGCAAAAACATCTGAATGTGTTTGGATCTGCAGTAGTAATCCAGGGCTTGATTTCCTTTTATTTTTCCTTTTCTGGGTTTCTATTAGATTAAATGAGCCTGAGAATTATCACTGCATTATTGCTGTTTTCGGTATCAGTGATTGCATTAAAATCCTGCCCTGAAACGCTGCTTGATAAGTGACACAGCCTCCACCCCGTTGCTCCGCCAGCCTCTTTGTGTGTTTTATCTTTGTAGCTGCGCAACGCAATGGTGAACAGGAGGACCGGGACCTTCTCCATGGAGGTGAAGAAGACTGTGGATCGAGGGGTGAGGCTGCAGATAAACGTGTTCAGCGTCTCCTTAACAAATGGAGGCTGTGCCATATCAGCTCGATTAAAGGAGTAAATCTCTTGTTCTTCTTTTAGAGGCGTGTTCTGAAGATGCACAATGACTATTACTACACAGACATAAAAGGAACGCCGTTCAGGTGGGAGAAAAGTTTGATTGCATTCCTGAATGTCTTTTGCTCAGTCTACGTCTCTCTTCTGCTATTCTGTCTGTGTCTTCAGTGTTGGAGTCGCCCTGTCAAGAGGTCACGGGAAATACTTCTTCAGAGGAAATGTATCAGTTGAAGCAGGTATTTTCTTCCATATTTGCCATATTTGCATTTACTCTTGTTATTATACAAGCCTATATGCATTGCGGTGCCTCTTACTCTGGCCGTATTTCTTGCCTCTGCCACCGTGGGAGGAAAACTAAATAAAGAACTACATAAACATCTGCATTTGGGGGAACACAGATTTATAAATATACAAACAGCAGCTCTTCTGCCTGTGTGGGAGTGTTTGTTTAGGCTGCTTTCACGCCAAAATTAGCATTTCTAAATGCTGGCAAACCCACTAACAGTTGGGTATTCACTCATTTTTCAGTTCCGGCAGATGGGCTTGGCTTTCTGCCCCAACCCCCCCTTCATCAGAGACAGCAAACCTCCACCAAGGCAGACAATTTTCTCCATCACATTTTAATTTCTTCTAATAGCCACACAAACAAACAAAAGAGCACAGGCAAAAAACACAACCTTCTTGGAGCAGTTAACAACAGAATGCAGCATGGAAGCCGGTGAGATGATGGTCACTAGGGCTGGGCAGTCTGACCTTAACCTTATGACTGTCTGTGGTGCTCCGTTGCACCATCAGCCTCCACCCCCTCTGGTGGTCAAGGTTTTTTCCAAGAAAATATTCAGTTCAGATGTCAGAGATTTCCAAAGCTATAACTTGAAAGTGGTAAGAGATAATGGCTTACTGTCAATTAGAAAGATGGAGAATATCAGATCAAAAAATCAAATCAAACTTTATTGTCATATTGCTGTACATACAACTGTAGTGCAGGCAAGATGAAATTGCGTTTCTCTCGGCATCCATATAAATAGAAGCAGCATGATTTAAGACACACTCACACATAGCTTCACCCCCCCACCCCCCCACCCCCCTATCCATTCACACATCCCTGAGACATACTTGGGAAAAAAACTAACTAACTATAATATACAAATAATATACAAAATGTCCGTAGGTGCAGTAGTGTGTATGAGAGATTCCGGGTCAACTGTTCAGCATCCTGACAGCTTGTGGAAGGAAGCTGTTGATCAGTTTGGTGGTTCTGCCTCTGATGCTCCGGAATCGTTTACCAGATGGAAGAAGTTCAAAGTGTTTATGCAGAGGGTGAGAACGGTCCTTGACAATGTTCAGTGCCCTGCTCCTACAACAGTTCTGAAAAAGTTCTTGGACAGAGGGGAGGGAGACTCCAATTACCCTCTCAGCCCCCTTGACTATCCTCTGCAGGGCTTTTTTGTCTGACATACTGCAGCTGGAGTACCATGTAGCAATGCAGTACGTCAGAACACTCTCCACCACACCTCTGTAGAAGGTCCTGAGGATGCAGATGGGGAGAGAGGCCTGTTTGAGTTTCCTCAAGAAGTGCAGTCTCTGCTGAGCCCGCTTCCTGATCCCCAAGGAATTCTTGCTCCAGGTCAGGTCCTGCGAGATCTGCACTCCGAGGAACTTGATGTTCTCCATTCTCTCCACTAAACGGCTGCCAATGCTGAGGGGGACGTGCTCAGGCTGTGACCGCCGGAAGTCGATAATCATCTCCTTCGTTTTGTCCACGTTGAGCACCAGATTGTTCTCCCTGCACCAGCCCTCCAGGTCTCTCACTTCTTCCCTGTACATTGATTCCTCATCCCTCTGAATAAGTCCCACCACCGTGGTGTCGTCTGCAAACTTAATAATCTGGTTCCCCTCGTGTCTGGATACACAGCCATGTGTTAGAAGTGTAAACAACAGTGGACTGAGTACACAGCCTTGAGAGGATCCGGTGCTCAGTGTGACAGAGTTGGAGATGTTGTTTCCAACCCGGACAGACTGAGGTCTCTCAGTCAGGAAATCCAGGATCCAGAGACATGTGGTGGTGTTCAGACCGAGAAGGAGTAATTTCTACATCAGTCTCTGGGGAATAATGGTGTTGAATGCTGAACTGAAATCAATGTACAGGAGTCTGGCGTAGGTGTCTTTCTGGTCCAGGTGGGTGATGACAGAGTGTAGGGTGGTGACTACAGCATCCTCCGTGGAGCGGTTTGAACGATATGCAAACTGGAGCGGGTCGTGTGATGCAGGGAGGCAGGCTGTAATGTGTGGTTTGACAAGCCGTTGTCAATATGATCCAAAGTTTGAGATTGGAGTAAATTTATGCATCTAATTTGCATAATGCAATGGCAGCTGTATCAAATTACATAACTTTCAGTCAAAAGTGGACTTTGGACATATTTACACAAAGGATGGTTTTGGTTTTTTTGTCTTCATTTTTGTTTTTGTTTTTTTTGTTATCTTTAAAGTATATGAACCAGAAAATCAGTACAATGTACACGAACCGATAAAAACAGTCAGACCTACCGCTCGTCGTGTCGTCATTCGTCCATTTTCGTCATCCACGGTCATTTCATCTTCTGCCTTCTCAGCAGTGCGCACGACGCGCACTGCTGAGAAGGTGATAGGCTGCAAGCTCCCATCTCTCCAGGACCTGTACATCTCCAGGACCCGGAGGCGTGCTGGCCGGATCATAGCCGATCCTTCACATCCTGGTCACGTGCTGTTTGCCCCCATCCCCTCAGGTAGAAGGCTTCGGTCCATTCGGACTAAAACCTCCCGGCACATGAACAGCTTTTTCCCCTCTGCCATCAGACTGCTGAACACTAAGTGACTTTTGACTCTCGTGCACTATGTACAGCAGCTCAACCAGACTCATGTCAATCATCACTGTTTTTCTGTTGCATTATTGACTGCACTATGTGGTACTTCACATTATCTGCTACATGCTAATTTTTTAAAACTGCCTTGACTAGTACTACTCATTATTACTAGTATTATTATTATTATTACTTATTATTACTTATTTTTCTACACTTATTGCACGTTTCTAGTCCTTTAGTTTTTTAGTTTATCCCTTTTTCTCATTATGTTTTTAATGTTGCAGCATGGCACCGAGACAAATTCCTAGTTTGTGTATCACATGAACAATGGCAATAAATCTGATTCTGATTCTGCCAGTCATTTTCGCTTTCTCTCCCACATCCAGAAACTCTTATCTTTATTCCACCTCAATTTCGCTTTTATTCCACCACAGTTTATCTTATATGATGACACGGAACCAGCGTGATTGTTCTATCCAGTCACATGGTACTGGGGTCGATGGCAGGTCAAAATCAACCAGCTTCGGCTGCCCTCTGTTATAACAAAATGTAGATATTTACCTTCATAAGCTAAATAATCTCTTTTTAGAATCATAGTTGGCAAATTTGGGAGCAAATCAGTACAATGTAAACAAACAAAGAAATTTATCAGACTTACCGCTGGCCAGGTGGCTTGTTTCGTCCATTTTTGTCATCCTGGGTCGTTATTTTGTCTTCCCTCAGTCATTTTCGCTTTCTCTCCCACATCCAGAAACTCTTATGATTATTCCGCCTCAATTTCGCTTTTATTCGGCTGCAATTTATCTTATATGACGACACGGAACCGGCGCGATTGTTCTGTCCAGTCACATGGTGCTGGGGTTGATGGCAGGTGAAAATTAACCAGCTTCGGCCACCCTCGGTTATAACAAAATGTAGATATTTACCTTCATAAGCTAAATAATCTGTTTTTATAATCATAGTTGGCAAATTTGGGAACAAATACCTCCTCCGTATTGCGATGGCACACGTCGACATTTGTTTACAAACTCTTCTTCTCTGGTGTCCCTGAAGTGAGGTTTTTGGGGGGTTATTTGGGGGACATTAGTCCTCCAAGGGAACAACAGTAAGTTATATGTGTCTGCCACCTTGTGAGGTGGAATACTTAGTACAACTGGGGATTTTTTTTTGGTTTATGGCCATATCACATGACACATCACATGACAGGCACAGAACTGCAACATAGACAGTGAGGGCGCTATGTCCATGAAACCAAGACACAATAAGGGTTAAATCAGCATCATTGGTTAAATTGAACCTTTCATGTCAGTTTTTTTTCCCTTCCTTTCTTCCTCCCTGTAGTTCACTGACAAGGCTAGTAATCAAGCAATATTACAAAAGAGTGTGGCATCAACAACATCAACAGCATCACTGCAGTGATTCAGTAGTAAATGAGCATAATATAATAAAGAATAGACATATTGTCATTTAACACACATGTAAGCAAATTAAATATTCCGCTGTGTCTTGCTGCTTTCAAACAGCACTGGCTGCTGTAGCATCCAGGGTGCGTCGTCACGTGACCGTGCACACAGGAGACATTTTAAAGAGGCAGTACACGAAAGCTCTCATACACACACGGAAATAGCCGTTATATCATTTTGGCCTATTTAAGTCGATACGTCAGAAAATCCCAGATCAAAACGTCTCTAATACCAGTCTCCAGAAGCTAGTGGTTAGCATGCTAGCGATTTAGCGCATGCTAGCGATTTAGCACATGCTAGCGATTCAGCACATTTTGCTCGCTTTTCTTCGTATTTTCAGATGAAGCAAAGAGTCCATCACCACAAAGGTATTGTAGTTTGTTAATTGAGACAATAAACAAACTCTAGCACTGCCTGTTTTTTAAACAGACACGAAATCGTTTGATGATCTTAAAATGACTGGGACGGAAGTAGACCTTTGCAAAAGGGTGGGACTTCCGTGTCACGGATGTATAATTTCTTCTTGTCAAACAGCGCTTCACTGTGGAAATTAAGGTACTGCAATTGTCAGAGTTGATAGAAAAATACTGTTAGTAATTAATGTTACTAGAACCCCTTTGAAGTGGAGTGATACATATCCAGTTAAATTCTGGAGTGCAGTTATCGCGGATTATAGTAACTCCTGGAATCCCTATTGTCCAATCAGATTGCTTGGACGGAACTAACTGTTTTATAAGTGCATTTATATTTATACTGCTTGATTTTTTTTTCTACAAGCATTCTTGTTGTTCTGAGTATTTTTCAAGATAATTTTAGGTGCACTGAAGTGTATCAGGTAAGTTTTTGTGAGCTAGTGTGATTTATACCAACATCCAATCATGATAATACTTGATAATATGTTATATGTTTGTGCTGGATAACTCTAGGTAGTATATTCTAATAGGATGTTTACATGAGCAACACATGACTGGGTGACTGCAAAAACCTGGTCAGAACCAGAATACTTGTGTTCATGTGAACACACTCTTTGTCTCTGACAGTGGAGACTGGCATTGCTGAAGCGTTACTGACTTGTGTTTTTCAGGGCTCCGTGATCTGGAACAGCCAGATGTCGCCCTGGCAGACGAATGGTAACACAGGGGTTATGGGAGTGGGCATTCATGCGTTATGTAGGTTAGCCCTCTGTGTTGAGTGGGGACCCAGAGACCTGTGATCTAACATCGTGAATCCCTTTTTTTTTGTTGGGTGGGGGGGTGGGGGGCAACAGGACCTACTGCAACACAGAGGAGGAGCACGAGCATCGCCACCTGACCCAGATTCAAGCCATCAAGCTGTTCATGACAGGCCGCAGACCGCACCTCAAATGTAAGAGTGACCTTTACTTATCCCACAAGCAGCCCATTTTATCTTTTATGACTGCTTCTGTTTTATAGGGTGTTTTACCTCCATTTATATTTTGGTGTTGCACTGTACAGGTGACAGAGAGCTAATCCAGGAGGTGTTATTTGATGCTGTGGTCACTGCTCCACTGGCAGCCTACTGGACTGGACTGGCTCTCAATAAGTCAGAGTAAGAGCTGCATTTTTTTTACCCAGTGAGGTTAAACATCAAGGTTACCAGTTCCAATAAATTCCCACAACTCTGGACCTTTTGTTCTCAATATGAAGTTGCTTGTAAAATGAACAGTTGCAGGTTCCTTTTTTGAACTTATTTTCACAGCTGGAGTCACTTATTTGTTGCTCTAAATCCGAAACACTGAATCTGTGAATGTGTGCTGTGCTGTCCAGCTCGCATTGTTGCATCCCACACACCTTATTTACAAATTCAAACAATTTATGAGAAAATTTATGATTTTTTTAATCGTTGTGTGGAGTATTTCACATTTTCAGAATATTTTTTTATTCTTTTCAGTTGTATCAGAACTGTTCTACACTTTTGTCAGTACAAAGGCCATAATCAAAGCAACCTGAGCTTCCATAACACCTCCAGAGGCTGATCACTTCCATGCCACGCCGCATTGATGCAGTAATTCATGCCCCCCCCCAAAAAAATGCCCAGATATTTAGTGTGTACGTGGACATACTGTTCAGTCGGCCAACATTTCTATTATAAATAAGTTTCTTTAAGTTGATCTTATATGTAATCACTCTCTCACTTCACTCTATAAATTTAAGAAATCTGTCTGTCTGTCACGATCATAGGACATCATAGGACGGCCTTTGATGTCTGCCTGATGTCCTATGACGATCCTATGATCTCAGGCTACGTAGGACTCGAGATTATGTCATATAGGTGATGCTGTCATATAGGCAATAGGACTGGCTACCTATGATGTAGTGTGCTATGATGTCTGCCTATGATGTCTGCATGATGTCCTATGATGATCTTATGATCTCAGGCTACATAGGACTCGCGATGGCGTCATATAGGCGCCTGCCTTGATGTATTTTACGACTGGCTACCTAGGATGTAGTGTCCTATGATGCCTGCCTCAATGTCTTTATGATGTTATATAGACCAACCACACGCTACATAAATGGAGAGCAACAGAGTGAGGAGAACTGCTGCACGTCAGGAAAGATCCCATGAAGATGACACAGCTGAGGTTCAAGCAGTACCTCCCAGGCACGACTGTGTTGCACATGAGAAAAGATGCCGTGAAGATGAAACACCTGAGGTTCGAGCACGTCAGATGGTACGACAGACAAGGCATGCACAGACAGACAGGAAACGCGTGGCAGTGCACCATGCACGTGCTGAGTCACTTGAAGCCCGAAATGCCCGCAAAGCAAACAACGCTGCACACCAAGCAAGGTACAGATTGTTCGGTATTTCCCTGTTCTCTTCGCAGGTGTACCATATGGCCCCGGGCTTTTATTGTGACAGCGTCTCGGCGGGACTTCTGGCTGTCAGAGCCGAGCTCCACAGGGATGGCTGGAATTCAATCAGCTGATGACGCTCTCATCAGCTGATTAATCTGTTAGCCCTATTTAAGGGAGCAGCTTGGGTTACTCTGGGCTGCGACCTTGTCAAACATACGTGAATTATTCGTCTATCCTTGGTCTAAGATTCTTTTTTTTTTTTTTTTTTTTTTTGTTGCTTATTTGTACCCGTAGGTAGACTTGGTTTGCAGTCTGGTGACAAGCCACCGGCTGCTGGTCGCTGCGTGCGCGAGCGCCCTAAACCTACATGTTTTTGGTGTGCGGGAGGAAACCGGAGAAATCCCGGAGTAAACCCGCGCAACACGGGGAGAACATGCAAACTCCACACAGCTCACTGTTGGTCGGGGGCTGGGATCGAACCCACGATCTCATGATCCCCGCGGTCCCCCGGCCGAGGGTAAAACTGTGCTGCCACAGTGCTAAACCACTGCGCCACCGTGCAGTGATGTCTTGTGACGTTCTTCCCACAGTAAGTGTATTTCCTTCAGAGTCTATTTTCTTTTGTCCATAATCTTAGTCATAGTTATAGTGTGTTTTGCCCCCCTGTGGCTCTTTATTTTGTCATTTGTTCTCTCGTTAATAAAACATGCAAACTCATCGGCTGGCTATCGGCGTCTTATTGATGGCTCGTCAGGGCCATCACTGACACAGACAAGCTGAGACCGAGGAGATGCGGAATAGTCAGCTGGCCGCCAACGCTGTACACCAGGCAAGGCACAGAGAAGCTGAGACCGAATAGGACACACTACTTTAAACCACACCCATTTGAAGCAGTAAATCTGGAAATCTCACTCAGTAAGGCAGAAGGCACTGGATAAATTCAAGAAATCTCTGTCAATGTGTCAGTCTGTTACCCCATTAACAATAGGACACACTACTTTAAACCACACCCATTCAAAGCAGTACCCATGAAGAATGGCAGTCTACACTACAAATGTGTAAAATGCCAAGCAAAGCGCTGATTTTCTCCGGGTGCTCCGATTTCTGGGTTTCAACGGCCATGCACGGGTCTTCCTGAACAGGGTCGAAAGCCACTTTTTGCTCAGATCTATTTTCATGATCCTGTCCATGAACTGGAATTACAACACACCTATCCCTCAACCAGTGGTTTGAACTAAGAAGAAGAAGAAGAAGAAGACCCACCAGATGGAGAGCAATAGAATGAGGAGAACTGCTGCACGTCAGAAAAGATGCCGTGAAAATGAAATGCCTCAGGTTTGAGCAGTATGCCGCAGGCATGACTGTGAACAACACAGCCGTCTCAGACAGGAGGAGACCCTTCAGCAACGGCCATGCAGAAACGCTTGCTTAGACTTGGTTTCTACGGGCATGGACGGGTATGCACGGGTATGTACCAGTAGTCAAAATTTTGGAGAAACTGAATTTTGGGTTTTCATTAGCTGTAAGTCATAAGATCAAGGAGCAGGAGGGAGAAGGTGTGTTAAGAGGGAGAGAGAGAAAAGGAAAGGTAGAAGTGTGGAGGTGAGAGTAGGAACGTTAAATGTAGGGACTATGACTAGTAAAGGCAGAGAGTTGGCTGATATGATGGAGAGAAAAAAGGTAGATATACTGTGTGTTCAAGAAACCAGATGGAAGGGAAGCAAGGCTAGGAGCACTGGAGGTGGATTTAAACTGTTCTACCATGGTGTAGATAAGAAGAGAAATGGAGTAGGAGTAATCTTGAAGGAAGAGTATGTGAAGAGTGTTCAGGAGGTAAAGAGGGTGTCAGACAGAATCTTGAGTTTGAAGCTAAGATAAGATAAGATAAGATAAGCCTTTATTAGTCCCACAATGGGGAAATTCCAGGATTGCAACAGCACAGGGATAGCAACACTCAGAGCAACAATCAGAAGGCAAGAAAAAAACAAGAGCAGTGAGTATACATATGTACATATAAATACTGTATATAGACACACGGTGCAGAGCATTGTAGCTAGATGGAATAAACATATAGATATATGAACACAGTGCGGAGCATTGTAGCTAGATGGAATAAATATATAAATATATAAACAGTGCGGAGCATTGTAGCTAGATGGAATAAATATGTAAATATATAAACACAGTGTGGAGCATTGTAGCTAGATAGAATAGATATGTAAATATTTAAACACACAGTGCGGAGCATTGTAGCTAGATGGAATAAATATGTAAATATATAAACATACAGTGCGGAGCATTGTCGCTAGATGGAATAAATATATAAACGCACACAGTGCGGAGCATTGTAGCTAGATGGAATGAAACTGCATAACCGTCTACTTAGTTATCCTACATGGTATGATTATGTACCCATACATATTGTCACCCTCCGTAGCTACCGGTATTTTCCTAGTTGTATACTGGAGGGGACCATTGTGTAAGTCTATTGCGTCTTTTGCATTCAATACTATTAGGTTGTCACGTCTTTTTGCTATCTCTGCGAGCAGCCCTGCTTAGGATACGGTCTGACAGCCGTTGGTAGGAAGGACCTGCGGAACCTCTCGGTTGTGCACCTAGGATGATGTAGTCTGCTGCTAAATGAGCTCCTTAGTGCATTCAGTGTGTCCTGCATAGGGTGGAACTCGGACTCCAGCAGAGATGACAATTTAGCCACCGTCCTTCTCTCTCCCATCTTCTCCACTGGGTCAAGGCGCTGCCCCAGGACAGAGCTAGCTTTCTTGATCAGTTTAGCTAGAAGTCAAAGGTGTGATGTTGAATGTTGTCAGTGCGTATGCCCCACAAGTTGGATGTCAGGTAGAAAATGGTGGTTTGTAGGATGACTTTGGAATGCAAGAAGAGGAAAACAGTGAAGGCGTGAAGGCAGAGCCAAAGATTAAGTGGGGGAAGTTACAGAAGGAAGAAGATTGCACAGAGTTCAGGAAGGAGTTGATACAGGCTCTGGGGGGTAGGGAAGAATTACCAGATGACTGGGGAAGTACAGCAAAAGTATTGAGGGAAACGAGTAGAAAGTTATGTGGTGTATCCAGTTGACAGAGGAAGGAGGAGAAGGAGACTTGGTGGTGGAATGAGGAGGTACAGGAAAGTATCCAAAGTAAGAGGTTAGCAAAGAAAGTGGGATAGTCAGGGAGATGAAAAAAGTAGACAGGGTCTCCCACGCACTACCTGTTTGACCTGCTTCCCTCTGGACGATGGTTCAGATCAACCAGGTCCCACACCTCCAGACTGACAGTTTCTTCCCCTGCGCCATCCGAACTGCAAACAGTCAGAGGCCCACCTCCCTTCCTCTGAACGCTCACATGCACAGAACTGAGGACCTTTTAATTATCACTATAACTCACCTGTTTTTGCATTCCTCACTTTCTTGTATATTGACCCATCCGTGAAATAACTACTGTACATATTTTCCATAATTCTTGGGCCATTTTACTCTATTATGTGTTCTGCACTCCGCACTCCTATGTACATAGTTCTACCCGCGAAGCCACTACCGTACCTGTGTATATACCAGTGGTCTAGTTGTTGTTTTTACTTTTACCTTTACTTCAGTCGTATGGTTAATTGTGTGTTCTGTTTTTATTTCAAATTCTTCTCACTTACTTTATTGCACAGTAGCCTGATGGAGCACCCACAATTTTGTTGTGCTGTACAACTGTACAATGACAAGAAAAATGATTCTGTTCTATTCTTAATGCTTTGGAAATGTTACGATCCGAGTGCTGACTCTGTCCGCGCTCGGGTGGTCTGGTAGTTCTCCGTTCTCTACTCTGGGTTACCATTGGGCCTTCGAGCTCTTATTGTGACAGCGTCTCGGCGGGGCTTCCGGCTGTCTGAGCTGCGCTCCGCTGAGACGGCTGATTATCAACCAGCTGTCATTCTCATCAGCTGGGTCTATTGAGATGCTATTTAAGGGAGCAGCTCAGGTTACTCCAGGCTGCGACCTTCGTTGAAGATTCCACGGTTTCATCCCGTTCTTTGATTCAGGAGTTTTCTCCCCTCTGTAAGTGTTTACCCTCTTAGTCCGTTTCATAGTGCTCTTTTTCCATGTAACCTGTTATCTATCACCCAAGTGTATGTTCGTGTCGTTGCCCCATGTGGCTTATTATTTTGTACTGTTCCTTTGTATTAATAAATAACGCAAACTCATTGGCGAGCTCTCGGCGTCTCATTGATGGCTTGTGAGGGCCATCGCATGACAGTAGGTCGCAGCCAGACTGAGACGCCAGTCCCGGTGAGTTTTGCCTAATTGGACTTGTTCTTTCCTGTCTGGGTACCGGTGTGCTGGGAGAATATGTCGTCATTCAGGAGCTGCCTTCGGAGCCTGGGCCACGAGCTGGCGGAGGCCCTGGACTACGTTGACGGGACTCTCTTCTCTGCCGGTCTCTGCGACACTCCCAGCGATATACGCCAACACCTGGACCTTGCTGAGGACATTATAATTCGCTTTCTCCGCTACTCCAACCACCCGGAAATTACGGCGAAGAAGGCTGACATCGCTGCACAATGGGAGAGACTCCGTGGGCTGGAGGGAAACCCCGGCAGGAAGCCGAAGAGGAGGCATCCTTGCTCCTCACGTCCGGATCCCATTCCTGTCTCCATTCTGATCCAGGAGTTCGCACTGCCCAGGGGTGATCCCCGTTGGAGTGTGTCGTCATTCGGGAATCCCCTGGAGAAGCTACAACGAACAGCTGCTTCCACCCGGGACTGAGTGGCGGCAGCTCGTTCCGCTGTTCACCCCACACAGATAATTAAGCATGTGATGGCGGCAGTCAGGCTGGTGGAGAGGAATCCGGAGTTGAGTGACTTTCCTGAGTACATCGATCTGCTCGCTTCTGTTTCCGCACAGGAGCAGCGATTCCCGGACCTCACCTTTGCCTCGCCCTCTGCAAGAAACCGTCGTCACACCAGCCACAAGCTTCAGCAAGAACCCCGTCCAGATCCTGTTCCGGGCCACTAGAAGGACTCCACCTCCCAGTCAGCTGTCTCTTCGGCATCTAGCCAGGAGGGAATTCCCGCAGCCTCTCCCCCCGGGTCATCTTCCCCTGCTGTTCCGTCAGCGCTCCATGCCCGGTTCGTCTTGGCTGTCATCCCCTCCTCCTCGACGCCTTCCCTGGCTGCTGTGTGTGCCAAGAGTCCTGCTTCGGCGAGGCCCGTCCTCGGTCCATCGCAAGCGGCTCCTCCTCGTCTTCCAGGGGTGCCCTCCGTCACCATCCAGTGGGGGAAGGGAGGACTCAAGTCCACTGTGGCGGGTTCCATCAGCCCTCCAGGAATCAGGCAAGTGTCTATTCATTCTCTTCCTGTATTGGGTGGATTGCCTAGTTTGATTCCTGGGGGTGGAGTTCGGGGTTCACAGCCCCCCGAGCTTCCTCCACCTGCTGCAGAAATTAATGACGAACCTGCCACCTTTGTGTCTCCTTCCCCCGAGCGTCCTGCAGCGCCAGGCCAATGCCACCGGACGAGGAGGGAGCCTGCAGGCCTGGAGAGCCTGTTTCCAGCCCCGCAGCTGCGTCACGGGCAGAGGAGGAGGGTGGACTGCTGTTTGGAACCTGCACCAACGATGAAGCGTCCCCGGGTGTCCACGGTGGAGCGGTCCAACCCAGCAGGTCAAGGATCTCCTGCCCCCACGCCATGCGGGTCGTCGGCGTGGTTGTCAGCGTTGGAGGATCCTCAGGCTGTGGAGACCATCATGCCAGCTACGGGGCCCGCCATCGCTGAGTGGGAGCCAGCGGACGTTCTTCTTCGTCCTGAGCCCGGATCGCCGAAGTCCTGGACGGCAACAGAACCCGAGATCAGGCAAGTGATCTACCTTATCTTCCTTCTTTCTACTGTGGAGCATTTTTGCGTGTCTCTCGGGGAGACGAGCTGGGTACAGCCGTCTGCTGCATCCGAGCCTGTCTTGCCAGGTTCTGTTGCTACCGGTGATCCTGATTCCGGTCCTCTTCTCTCTCCTGAGCCTTCCCCCAGGGTCGTCGGTGATGGGTCGGTCCTAGTCTCTGCTCGGGAGGATCTGGGTTCGGGGTTGAAGGTCGTTCCCGGTGCAGTTCCAATCCAGTCGGGGTCCATCGTGGGTGCAGCCGCGATCCAGTCTGGGTCCATCGTGGGTGCAGCTCGGGCTCACGTGGGGTCCGATGGGAGGACTGTGCCTAATCTGGTGAAGTTTGGAGGTGGAGCTGCAGATCTTCCGCCGATCATAGCTGGACTGTCTCCTGGTTTTTCCTCCATTCCTCGTTTCTGTCCATCGGGGGTCGCTGGGACTTCCCGTCTTTGATTCGGCCCTCCCTCACTTTCCCTCTTCATAAGGAGGCCATCTCTGAGTGCTCTCCAGCGGTTCTGGTGGCGGAATGACATGGGTCGGCCGCCTGGGACATTGCTTCGCCTATTTGGCGTTCTGGGTAGGCCGCCCGAACTGATTCTCTTCCCCCCATTAGCGGTCTGGGCGCTAGACGCAGGCAGGCCACCTGACCTTGTGGGTTTTTCTCTATTGCGCTCTGCCTGCTGTCATCCCTCTCCCCAGAGATCGCATATAAAGAAGCCAATTTGAGCTAATTATTGATGTAAATGTTACTGATTCTAAGTTACTCTACACTTTTCAAGAGGTATTTATATTTGTGGCTCAATCACCCAGTTCTACATTGTATCTGAGGAAAATGTATGCATCAGCTCCATAGCTCTCATGTATACCTTATTTTTCCCTCAGCCTTGTGTATACATGTTACTTGTAATTTGCAGGCAATATGTCAGTGTTATTGCATTGCTTCTAAGGTCTTCCATTGGAAGTGAGTGTTTTTTTTTTTTTTTTAATATGTCTGGTGATATCAAATTCGGCTCAGTGTAAAGTTGTTGTCATTTGTTCTGCACGGCAGATGATTGCATTGTACCTCTGTATGGCCCTATTTATGTGGTTTGTTCGAGGGCCGTTTTCTGTGTTTTTCTTCTGTACTGGTGGCCGTATTCTGGTTGGAGGTTTTTTTTTTTTTCCTTTCTCTCCCTGACCTTGTGTCTTGTTTCTTGCCCGCCTGGCCTTCCCCCGCCTCCCTCCCTGGGGTGGTCTGGTTGACCCTCCGGGTGGGGGGGGGGGGCTTTGATGTTACACGGCGCCTGGAATTTGCCTTGCAAACAGGGGGCTACTGTTACGATCCGAGTGCTGACTCTGTCCGTGCTCGGGTGGTCCGGTAGTTCTCCGTTCTCTACTCTGGGTTACCATTGGGCCTTCGAGCCCTTATTGTGCTTATTGTGACAGCATCTCGGCGGGGCTTCCGGCTGTCTGAGCTGCGCTCCGCTGAGACGGCTGATTATCAACCAGCTGCCATTCTCATCAGCTGGGTCTATTGAGACGCTATTTAAGGGAGCAGCTCAGGTTACTCCGGGCTGCGACCTTCGTCGAAGATTCCACGGTTTCATCCCGTTCTTTGATTCAGGAATTTTCTCCCCTCTGTAAGTGTTTACCCTCTTAGTCCGTTTCATAGTGCTCTTTTCCCATGTAACCTGTTATCTATCACCCAAGTGTATGTTCGTGTCGTTGCCCCACGTGGCTTATTATTTTGTACTGTTCCTTTGTATTAATAAATAACGCAAACTCATCGGCGAGCTCTCAGCGTCTCATTGATGGCCCGTGAGGGCCATCGCATGACAGGAAAAAGGTAATGACAAATATAATGGATGACATTTGTACTTTGAAATCTAACTGCAAGAGTTCACTAATTATTACACACGGCACCTTTAAGGCAGCGTTGACCCTAATAAGGCAAACGATAAAGCTCTAAGCAGTGTAGCTCTAAGCATTTATGGTGTGCAGTAGGCAAACCATTTTGAAACTGGGAAGATAAAATTTAAATGAAAACGGGTGATGCTCAGTGGGTGATTTATTATTTATTTCCAGGTGGCTCAGCACTCTGTGGAGAGTGGCAGCGATGGCGTCTTCCGTAGATTGGTTCTCCCTGTAGGTGAACTGATGGATGTTGTTTTAATTAGCATATAATTGTTCTTGAGTAAAATTTGTTGTGTTCTCTGTGTGATCATTTTTTTAATACGCAGGAAGAGGGTCTGCTTCTGTGTAGGTGCCATTTTGGACTATTATCAGAGTTGTCATGTGTTAACTCTAAATACATAAATGACTTCTGTAGGTTATCCTTGGAAAGGCATCACAGCTTATAAGATAAGATAAGATAAGCCTTTATTAGTCCCACAATGGGGAAATTCCAGGATTGCAACAGCACAGGGATAGCAACACTCAGAGCAATAATTTTTTTTTATTTTTAATTTTTTTTTAGATTTAGTATACTTTATTGATCCCCAGAGGGGAAATTGAGGGTCATCCACCACCTGGATGGATGAAGCAGCCACGATACGGCGCTATCCCTTAACCATTCACGCACACATTCACACCTAGGGCCACTTTAGAGTCTCCAATTAACCTAACCTGCATGTTTTTGGCATGTGGGAGGAAACCGGAGAAATCCCGGGGTAAACCCACACAGACACGGGGAGAACATGCAAACTCCACACAGATACTGTTGGTCGGGGGCTGGGATCGAACCCACGATCCCACGATCCCCACAATCCCCCGGCCAAGGGTAAACTGTACTGCCGCAGTGCTAACCACTGCGCCACCGTGCAGTGAATACACATATATACACATAAATATTGTATATAAATAAATATACACAGTGTGGAGCATTGTAGCTAGATGGAATAAACAGCATCACCGTCTATTTAGTTACCCTACATGGTGTGAATACAGTGGGGTAAAAAAGTATTTAGTCAGCCACCAATTGTGCAAGTTCTCCCACTTAAAAGATGAGAGAGGTCTCCAATTTTCATCATAGGTATACCTCAATTATGAGAGACAAAATGAGAAAAAAAAAATCCAGAAAATCACATTGTCTGATTTTTAAAGAATTTATTTGCAAATTATGGTGAAAAATAAGTATTTGGTCAATAACAAAAGTTCATCTCAATACTTTGTTATATACCCTTTGTTGGCAATGACAGAGGTCAAATGTTTTCTGTAAGTCTTCACAAGGTTTTCACACACTGTTGCTGGTATTTTGGCCCATTCCTCCATGCAGATCTCCTCTAGAGCAGTGATGTTTTGGGGCTGTCGCTGGGCAACACGGACTTTCAACTCCCTCCAAAGATTTTCTATGGGGTTGAGATCTGGAGACTGGCTAGGCCACTCCAGGACCTTGAAATGCTTCTTATGAAGCCACTCCTTCGTTGACCGGGCGGTATGTTTGGGATCATTGTCATGCTGACCCAGCCACGTTTCATCTTCAATACCCTTGCTGATGGAAGGAGGTTTTCACTCAAAATCTCACGATACATGGCCCCATTCATTCTTTCCTTTACACGGATCAGTCGTCCTGGTCCCTTTGCAGAAAAACAGCCCCAAAGCATGATGTTTCCACCCCCATGCTTCACAGTAGGTATGGTGTTCTCTCTCCTCCAAACACGACAAGTTGAGTTTTTACCAAAAAGTTCTATTTTGGTTTCATCTGACCATATGACATTCTCCCAATCCTCTTCTGGATCATCCAAATGCTCTCTAGCAAACTTCAGACGGGCCTGGACATGTACTGGCTTAAGCAGGGGGACACGTCTGGCACTGCAGGATTTGAGTCCCTGGTGGCGTAGTGTGTTACTGATGGTAGCCATTGTTACTTTGGTCCCAGCTCTCTGCAGGTCATTCACTAGGTCCCTCCGTGTGGTTCTGGGATTTTTGCTCACCGTTCTCGTGATCATTTTGACCCCACGGGGTGAGATCTTGCGTGGAGCCCCAGATCGAGGGAGATTATCAGTGGTTTTGTATGTCTTCCATTTTCTAATAATTGCTCCCACAGTTGATTTCTTCACACCAAGCTGCTTACCTATTGCAGATTCAGTCTTCCCAGCCTGGTGCAGGTCTACAATTTTGTTTCTGGTGTCCTTTGACAGCTCTTTGGTCTTGGCCATAGTGGAGTTTGGAGTCTGACTGTTTGAGGTTGTGGACAGGTGTCTTTTGTACTGATAATGAGTTCAAACGGATGCCATTAATACAGGTAACGAGTGGAGGACAGAGGAGCCTCTTAAAGAAGAAGTTACAGGTCTGTGAGAGCCAGAAATCTTGCTTGTTTGTAGGTGACCAAATACTTATTTTCCACCATAATTTGGAAATAAAGTCTTTAAAAATCCTTCAATGTGATTTTCTGGATTTTTTTTCTCATTTTGTCTCTCATAGTTGAGGTATACCTATGATGAAAATTGGAGACCTCTCTCATCTTTTAAGTGGGAGAACTTGCACAGTTGGTGGCTGACTAAATATTTTTTTGCCCCACTGTATGTACCCATACATATTGTCACCCTCCGTAGCGACTGATATTGTCCTAGTTGTATACTGGAGGGAACCATTTGTGTAAGTCTATTGCGTCTTTTGTGCTTCAGACTTGGTGTAAAAACAGCAGAATAATTCATAGCCACTGTTCACTGGACTTAGAGGCCATGTGCTTCCTATGCAGACCTCTTTATCTCCCCTGTGAGCTAACAGCAGTAATTTTAACAGCCGTTTACATTGCTCCTGATGCTAACGTTAGCTTAGCACTCAATCACCTCCAGCACATTGTCAGCAGGCAGCAGAGAGATCACCCCAACGCAGTCCACATTATTGCAGGGGATTTTAACAAAGCATGTTTAAAGACTGTACTCCCCAAATTCTACCAATATGTTAAGTGTCCTACAGGAGGGGAAAGAACACTGGATCATGTTTACAGCAACATTAAGCACGCTTACAGAGCCACCCCTCTCCCCCACCTTGGACAATCAGACCATCTCGTTCCGTTTCTGATTCCTGCCTACACCCTCCTTAGGAAGAGTTCCCCCCCAACTAAGCAAACAGTTAAAACCTGGCCTGAAAATGCTCTTCTCCAGCTTTAAGACTGCTTTGCCTGCACTGATTGGAGCATCTTTTAACAGCAGAACCTAGACTCCTTCACCGAATCTGTCCTTTTCTACATCAAATGCTGCGTCGAAAATGTGACAGTCACCAAACACATCCGGGTATTTCCAAACCACAAACCCTGGATGACCAGGGCAACTCAATCTTCAGAAACAGGGACAGCTCTCTGTACAGCACTGCCAGAGCTAAGTTGTGGAGAGGCATAAAACTCGCTAAAAACACCTATAGGAGGAAGGTGGAGGGTTTCCTCTCAGACAACAACCCCCGACAGATGTGGAAAGGCATCTAGGCCCTCACCAACTACAGGGGCCAGGGCCCCCCAGTATCAGACAGCAGCCTCTGGCAGAGATTCTTTGCTCTGTTTGAGCACCCCCCCCCCCCCACAGGTGCACAAGGTGAGGAGGCAAGTGAGAGCAGTGAACTCCCGCAGAGCTACTGGTCCAAATGGCATCCCAGGAGAAGTGGTCAAAGCATGTGCAGACCAGCTGGCAGGGATCCTCACCAAGTTGTTCAACCTTTCCCTGACGCACGCTACCGTCCCCTCCTGCCTCATGGCCTCCATCATCATCCCCATCCCCATCCCCAAAAAGGCCGCAGTTGACAGCCTGAATGACTACAGACCCACAGCACTCACGTTTGTAGTCATGAAATGTTTTGGGCGACTGGTGTCCCAGCACATCAGGGACTGTCTTCCCCCCTCCTTCGACCCCCATCAGTTTGCCTACAGGAAGAACCGGTCTACGGAAGACGCCATCGCCTCCACTCTCCACAGAGCACTGAGCCACCTGGAGAACCCAAGGAGCTACGTGAGGATGCTGTTTGTGGACTACAGCTCAGCTTTTAACACCATCATCCTGGTGAAGAAAGCCCAGCAGCGGCTACACTTCCTCCGTGTCCTGAGGAAGAACAACCTGGACCAGTAGCTGCTGCTGGCCTTCTATCGCTGCTCAGTGGAGAGTGTGCTCACCTACTGTCTGGATGTGTGGTACGCCGGCTCCACGGCCGAGAACAGGAAGGCTGTGCAGAGGGTCATCGACACCATCCAAAAAATTATCAGCAGCCCTCTGCCCTCCCTGGAAGAAATCTCCAGAGTCTCCTGTCTCGGAAGGATCAAGGCCATCACAGGAGACCTCTCACACCCCGCCCACCACCTGTTTGACCTGCTTCCCTCTGGACGATGGTTCAGATCAACCAGGTCCCACACCTCTAGACTGACAGTTTCTTCCCCTGGGCCATCCGAACTGCAAACAGTCAGCGGCCCCACCTCCCTCCTTCCTTCCTATATACCAGTGGTCTATTTGTTGTTTTTATTTTTACCTTTACTTCAGTTGTATGGTTAATCGTGTGTTCTGTAACTGTTTTTATTTCAAAATCTTTTCACTTTCTTTATTGCACAGTAGCCTGGTGGAGCACCCGCAACTTTGTTGTGTTGTACAACTGTACAATGACAAGAAAGCCTATTCTGTTCTATTCTTAATGCTTTGGAAAAAGGTAATGACAAATATAATGGATGATACTTGTACTTTGAAATCTAACTGCAAGATTTCACTAATTATTACACACGACACCTTTAAGGCAGCCTCGACCCTAATAAGGCAAATGTTAAAGCTTTAAACAGTGTAGCTTTAAGCATTTATGGTGTGCAGTAGACACACCATTTTGAAACTGGGAAGATAAAATTTAAATGAAAACGGGTGATGCTCAGTGGGTGATTTATTATTTTTTAACAGATCGGTTCTTCCCAAAAGTTGGTGTAAACATACTAACAAAGTATAAACTTGCAAAAATATGAAAAAGACGCTACTCTTCAATTTAAAATGTCCCAAAGTTACCATATCTAAGTCCCAAATTTACAAGAAAAAAATTACATATTCATGAGGGGAAAAAAAATAATTTCCAAGAAAAAAGTTTAGATTTAGGGCAAAAAAAATCACAAACTTACAAGAAAAAAGTTTCAGAGTTGCATAAATTTTTGACCTTTCTTTCTCATAAATTCCACATTTCTGTCAATCTGTGAGGTTTTTCTTGTAAACTTGTAATATTTTCAACAGAGCTTTTTCTGATAAATGTGAAACTTTTTCCAAGAAAAAGTGAAGCCCTTTAAGTGGTCTTTGAGACTAGAAAAAGACTGTATAAGTACAGGTCCTTATCCCTTATCCCTAACAATTTTCTGATAAATTCAGTATAATCTTCCTTTAATTTAGCCACTTTTTGTGACAAATGTGTGTTTTTTCCCCCACATGAATATATGTTCTGGTGATACTCTATATAAAACAATTATTTTCTTTATGTCTGCATTTCCAACATTTATGAAGGCAAATTCCATAAATTATATTTAGGAAAATTATTGTTATTATTATTGATGATGATTTAGACATCTCAGGGGTTAAATGGGTTTTATATATTGTACATGAAAAAAATGCAAAGTTGGAAATTTACCTTTGGGACAGAAGTAGTGTCTTAAAATGTTAGTACTTAATGTACCATCGATTTACAGAAAAGACGAGGAACTGTCTGAGATATTAAAAAAAAGTAATTTGCCTTTTCAGATTTATTCAGTTGATTGCCACTGAAAAGAAAAACTCCAATCCTAAATCAAAGAAATGCCTCATCATGGCTCCACAGCCAATATGCCTTGCTTCAGTGTGGTGAAGTCGAGGCAGTGGATAATGTCTCTGTCAGGAAGAAGGCTGTAAAACTTAAAATGATCGCCACCCCTAGTGAGGATTAATTTAATACCTGCGACAGCTACTCTTATGTGACATGATCTATTCCTTATATACCTCAACACAGTACTTCCTGAAAGAAATTGTGCTGCCCTGTTTATACTCTGCAAAGCCATGCAGTGGGCTGAATGTGATCACATGCTGAGTGGTGACACATTCCTTATATTCAAGAAGGACAGAAAAAAAAAAACAACTCTGGAAAAAATAGAACTTCTTTACTCAAGTAAAAGTATTAAAGTACAGGCTCAGAAATGTACTTAAAGTGTACAAGTATCTCTTTGAAGGACATTTCTTCCAGGTGTTAAAAGCTAAATGAACCTTGTGTTATTAACATACTGTACACTTCATGTCTAATTAAGCTATAGATTGAAGCATAAATGTATCTAGTTTTGTGTCATATTGTTACGTGCACTGATGCATACACTAACCCAGGATCTACACTGACTTCGGATCCGGTCCGTAACAGACTGCATCCAGAATCACTGTAAATGCTAGGTAAGAGGTGATTCTTTTTTTGTTGTTATTGTCCCAACATTTAAGTTCAAATCTGTCTGTTGGGAAGGACTTAAACTGAAGTGACTGGCTTGTTTTGAAAATGTAAAGATAAAGGGCCCTACTTTGACGATCATCCATCCACTTTTCTGCCAGACTTTCCACCGTACGCCAATGGTTTTGTTATGGTCATTATGGCCCCTACAGGGCAAAGGAGAGGACCCACTTGCCAGGTGAAAAGGAAATATAATTTATTATGGAAAACACAAACGCAGCATGAGGTTGGAAAAAATAACATGAGCTGTACAGCAGGATCAATGGAGAAACAAACCTTAACTGTGACAAGCTGTGTGTGAGAGAACTGTGAGAAAATGAAAGCACCAAGGTGCTGTGCCTCAGTGCCTGTGGCACGGCAGCATGGGCAGCTGTAAAAAAGTGACACTCCAACCTCTGCTGGCCCGGGATAGTTATTCCAGTACCTTATTTGCTGCAGCATTGGCAGAAATGGTGAGTTAAATTTGTGTTTGTCAAAAACAAAGTGTTATTTCAAAATTCTGGCAAATTAAAAGCTGAGAAAATATGGTCATACAATGATACAAGCCTTTACTTGCATTTAATTTTGAATGGGTGAGCTGAAAAGCTGGTAACAGACAGACAAACAGGCACAAACACACACACACACACAGACGCAGTAACTGATTACTGTATGCCTCTCTGTTTCACCAAGGCATAATAATCGACTAAACAAACATCAAAACAGTCAACTTAACAGACTTCTTAACAGTAGATTGCCACAACGGGAGTGAGGCAAGAGCTGGATATACAGTAAAGGATAGTCTGTGATCAACACAATCAAATACAGCTGTGAATAATTAACAACACAAAAGGCCAATAATGAGGAGCAGAAGTAACAGAGTGCTGACACCACAAATAAACACAAAAAATGATGAGAGAATGCAGGACACAGATAATAACTGTAATGATAATAATGATAATGAGTCCAAAAAAGGAACATAAAGTGTGAACAGAGGCTGCAGCCCTGTCCAGACCACTACTGTTAGTTTCTGTCAGTGCATTGTCTGTTATTTATGCCTTGTGTCACACCATCAAATTGCCAGTAGACAGTGCGCTTGCTATGAGCTGGGAGGAGAAGAGTCATTTCAAAGAGATGTGGTGGCACACAATCTAAGGTGCATTACTGTAATAGTGCATTCCATGAAAATCCGCTTTTGATCAGGAAAAGGAGGTCTTTCATCAGAAGCGCACTGTTTAATGATATTTCAGTGACGTGTTTTGAAATTGCGCAGCCCCGGAGCTCATGAAGAGCATGCGCTGATTTGATTTTAATAGAGAGTTGTAACAGTCATCATATCGCCTGTCATTATATGATGATCACACACTAGGTTTTTTTTCGTCCACACTCTCATTTTAACTACAGACTTATCATTGGAGTCTATAGATTAGGCATTAATGTAGGATTTTTTTTTTAGGGGAATGAATGAATGAACAGGCAGTGTGATGTGTAGCGCGGGGGGTGGGGGTGTTAGTCCATTGAGTTGTATTCCAGTCACATTTTTTTCATCACGGACTTATTTGGGATCAATGTGTTTATTTTTAGGGGAATAAATGAATGAACAAGGAGTGTGCAGTGTTTTACTTTTCACTGTAGCTCCTCACAGAAACAGGAGATGTGTCCACACATCTGCCTTGGCTGCCTGCCTCAGGTCTCCAGCTGGTACCCGCACCGTGTCAAGGGTTGCGGTTCTCCACCATCAAACTTCCCAACTGCTACCCATTAGGGGCCGGCAGAAGCTGCCGAAAGTGGGCTCGATTCATGGCTGGGGTCGCTGCGGATGGGAAGCTGCGCCAGATCTGCTCCTTTGGAGACTGAAGAAAGGAAAGGAGAAAATGATGGCACGGAAGTTGCTCCGCACCATTGTTAATGAAAGTTTATGAAAGTTGATGAAAGTTTGCACAGGCATCATCCTCTTTACCTAAAGTTTCAAACCCATTCATGTCTGTGTGTTTCATCCGTGCGCAGTACATTAAACCATTCAGCTGATTTTTCAGCCCATTCTTCTCTGTTTGTTCTCTCTAACATAACTAACTGCGCATCAGCTGTGATTCATGTCTTCCTTAGTACCAAGCAGCATTACTATCGTGTGCATTTTGGCTCGTGATAGTGATCACAGTTCACTTTGCGCCTCTTTTCATGAAAGGGATGGGAAGGAGCGCTTTGGATTGGATTATCTAAAACACACCTCTGAATGATTAGATGGCCTCTTTGCATCATGCACTGCGAAAAGTTTGTTTTTATGCCGTTGTGATAAGGAAATGAACTTGGAAATGCCCATAATTGCATTCTGCGTCAGTGACAACTGATCAACCAACCCCGTCATTGTAATAAGGCCCAACATGTGTTAAAATGTGGGGCATAAAAGTAAAAACTTGTCAGAAAAGTAAAAACTAAAGTATAGATACCTTGTAGAAGTTACAGAAAAACAGACAGGATACGCATAAGTCTGTCTGGAAAAACTTTATTTACATTTTTGTACTTCCTGCTTTTATCTCCGTCCAAAACGGAAAAACTTCGCCTTCACATTAAAACTCCACCTTCACATTAAAAGATCCAATTTTGTGTGTGAGACCAACAACTAATATCACCACACAGGCCCCCCCAGAACACACAAATAACAACATAAATAAACATGCTGACAAAAAACAAACAGCATGAACAAAAATCCAAAAGAAAATAACTCAAGAGAACCTCTTAGGCAACCTAATTACCCTGCCCCGACGACTGCACTGCACAGTCCTAGGGGGCACAACTGTAACTGGAGCAGAAACAACCTCAGGCGCAGGGTTGGGAGGGCGCCCCCGCCGAGCCGGGCGGGCTAACTCAACCTCATCGTCACAAAGAACATGCGCAGGCTTCAAACGATCCACCGAAATCCGATCCTGACCAGTCCCCAACTCAACCAAAAAATCCTTATGGCCTGTTTCTAACACCCGAAAAGGGCCATCATAAGGTGCCTGCAGGGGAGAACGATGGGCATCGTGCCGGACAAAAACATATTTAGCCGACCTAAGGCTGTCGGGGACGTAGGACTGAGGAAGGCAGTGGTGCGCAGCCACAGGAACAAAAGCCCTAACTTCCTCTCGACACTTAGGCCTCTTAACCATACTGGGACCTAACCCTGGACTGGTAGGAAGAAACTCCCCTGGAACCCTCAAGGTCTGGCCAAGGACCAACTCAGCAGAAGAGGAATGCAGGTCTTCTTTGGGGGCTGAACGCAAACCCAACAAAACCCACGGTAATCTGTCCACCCATCCACTATCCACTAATGACGCGCGAAGGGCCGCTTTCATAGTCCGATGAAACCGCTCGCATAGCCCATTAGCTTGTGGATGGTATGCTGTGGTCCGATGGAGTTTAACCCCCAAACTACCAGCTACTTCATTCCAAAGTGCAGAGGTAAATTGCGGGCCCCTGTCAGAGGTAACGTCCAAGGGGACACCAAAACGGGACACCCAAGAGGAGATAAATGCCCAGGCAACATCAGATGCTGTAGTTGATGTCAGGGGAACCACCTCCGGCCACCGCGTAGTCCGGTCCACCATAGTGAAGAGGTGAGTAAAACCGCGAGACGGAGGAAGAGGTCCAACCAGGTCCACCTGAACATGATCAAAACGTCGCTCCGGAATCCAAAAAGGCTCCAATGGAGCCTTTATGTGGCGCTGCACCTTAGCACGCTGGCACGCCACACAGGTTGTCGTCCAAGTCTTCACATCCTTTCTAAGACCCGGCCATACAAACTTGGCGCTCACCAACTTGACCGAAGCCTTAACCCCAGGATGCGACAAAGAATGAACAGCGTCAAAAACACGACGACGCCAAGCCACAGGCACCAGAGGTCGTGGTTTTCCCAGTGTAGTATCACACAGAAGAGTGGCGCCACTGTCTTGAAAGCAGACATCCTCCAACTGCAAACTGGACTCCGTGGAACGAAGCACCTGCACCTCCGGGTCCAACAACTGATCGCCAGCCATCTCAGCATAGTCCATGCTCAAATGAACAGCAGCAACTGGTGCACGAGAAAGACAGTCCGCCACCAAGTTGGTCTTACCAGCCACATGCTGAATGTCTGTAGTGAACTCGGAAATAGCCGAAAGCTGCCGTTGTTGCCGAGCTGACCAAGGTTCAGTGGACTTGGCCATGGCAAACGTGAGAGGTTTATGGTCCACAAAAGCGGTGAATTTACGGCCCTCCAAAAGAAACCTGAAATGCCTTGTCGCCAAGAAAAGGGCCAGCAGCTCCCTGTCAAAGGTGCTGTACTTCCTTTCTGACTCGCGTAACTGTCTACTAAAAAAGGCCAGAGGTTCCCAGGAATTGCCCACCCACTGCTCACAAACTGCTCCGACAGCATAATCAGATGCGTCGGTGGTAAGAGCAATGGTGGCCGTGGAATCTGGATGAGCCAACAAGGCAGCATCAGCCAGTGCAGCTTTAGCCCCGTCAAAAGCACATAACCTCTCATGAGTCCACTCAATGTCCTGATTACCCCTCTTACCCTTCAAGGCCTCATATAGCAGACGCATAATATGGGCAGCATGAGGTATAAAACGGTTGTAAAAATTGACCATGCCCAAAAACTCCTGCAGGGGCTTGACAGAGGAGGGGCATGGAAAAGCTAAGACTGCTTCGACTTTAGCTGGGAGGGGCACGGCACCCAGCTGGGATACCTTGTGCCCCAAAAACTCAAGTTCTGAGAGCCCAAACTGACACTTCACGGGGTTCACTATCAGTCCATGGTCACAGAGGCGTCTGAAGAGCTGGCGAAGGTGCAACACATGTTCCTCCACCGAAGCGCTCGCCACCAGTATATCGTCCAGGTATACAAACAAAAAAGGCATGTCCCACAACACAGAGTCCATAAGCCTTTGAAACGTCTGTGCAGCACCCTTAAGGCCGAACGGCATCCTCAAGAACTCGAACAGTCCAAATGGAGTGATCACTGCTGTCTTGGGGACGTCCTGGGGATGGACAGGCACCTGATGATAACCACGCACTAAATCCACTTTAGAAAAAATGACTGTCCCTGCCAGACGTGAAGAAAAATCCTGGATATGGGGGACTGGGAACCTGTCGTTGGTAGTAGCGTTGTTAAGGCGCCTAAAATCTCCACAAGGGCGCCAACCCCCATCTGACTTAGGGACCATGTGGAGGGGAGAAGCCCACGGACTGTCGGAACGGCGCACAATACCCAGCCGCTCCATATTGGCAAACTCATCTCTAGCGATGGCCAACTTAGCAGCATCCAGACGGCGTGCGCGAGCAAAAACAGGTGGACCCACAGTAGTAATATAATGCTCAACCCCATGTTTAACTACTGCCGCAGAAAATGTAGGCACAGTGAGGGCAGGAAACTCAGAGAGAAGGCGCTGGTATCTGTCTCCTGAGGCGAGCATGTTAGCAAGCAGTGGACCAGCCCCACCCAGTGTACATGGATAAGAATCAAAAGACACAGCATCAATCAAACATCTGTTAGCTACGTCAACCAACAGTCTGTAAGCACACAAAAAATCTGCGCCAAGAATAGGAACCGCTACAGATGCTACCACAAAGTCCCAACTAAATTCACGGCCGTTAAAACACACAGTAATGAGCCTGGTGCCAAAGGTGCGAATAGGAGTACCATTAGCAGCGTCCAGTGGAGGTCCATGTTCATATTCCATGACGTCAGCCGAAGAGGGGGGAACGATGCTCCACTGCGCTCCCGAATCCACCAAAAAACGACGTCCAGCCACGCAGTCCTCAATAAAAAGCAGCTTATTGCTGGTGCCGGTGCACGCAGCTGCTAGCGAGCACCAGCCTTCTCGTTTCCCTGTGGCTGGAAAGAGCACGGTGGAATACAGCGCCGAGCCTTCGGTCCAAAACGGCGGTGATAAAAACACAGGCTGCTCTCTTTCTTACGGCGATCCAATACTGCGGCCACACCCACCGAGACTTCTCCATCAGACTGCCCAGGCAGCAATGCATGCACCGACAAATGACGAGAAGCCAGCCAATGCCTGTCCGCTTCTCCAGCCAAACCCCGATAATCCTTAGTACGAATGAGGGGCGAGCTGGCCAGGACAGTGCGCACTGGAGGCGGAAGCTGATGCAGAAACAGGTGGGTAAACAGAAATGAACTATCTCCTGAACCAAGAAGTGCCAACATATTCTCCATCAGCTCAGAAGGTTTGCTGTCCCCCAAACCAGTCATAGACAGAAGACGATCAGCACGCTCTATATCAGAGAGTTGGTACAGCTGCAGAAGAGCCCTCTTCAGAGTGACGTACCTGTCAGCGTGAGGCGGGTCCCGGAGCAGTCCCATCAAACGACGAGTAGTGGCAGAATCCAAAGCTGCGACAACATGGAAATACTTCGTGTCATCTGTGGTTATTCCGCGCAGATGGAACTGAGCCTCGACATGCTGAAACCAGGGCTCCGGGTCGTGCTGCCAAAAGTCCGGTAATTTAACGGTAGCCACAAAAACAGCCGGTGCGGGAGCCGCAGCGGATACAGACGCCGTGGCAGCGATATCAGAAGAGGTCGCTTGATCGAACATTCTTCAAACGTCGGGGTCACCAATGTAGAAGTTACAGAAAAACAGACAGGATACGCATAAGTCTGTCTGGAAAAACTTTATTTACATTTTTGTACTTCCTGCTTTTATCTCCGTCCAAAACGGAAAAACTCCGCCTTCATATTAAAACTCCACCTTCACATTAAAAGATCCAATTTTGTGTGTGAGACCAACAACTAATATCACCACAACCTGATAATTCTACTGAAGTGCAGGAACAAAGGATTTTTTTTGCTTCTCCACTCTGATGCCTAAATCTTATTATACTGTACAAGGATGTGTATGGGTATGGGCTATTGTTGCCTGGGCAGCAGCCCTTTTGCCGTCTTTATTTGGGCTGTCCCTCCAGAGGATTTTTTTTTTTTTTTTTTTTTTTTTTTAGTTTTTCACAAAATTTTGTGACTTTATGATAACTTTAGGCTTTTTTCATTCATGAATCTACACTTTTTTTCTTGAATTCACATCTTTTTTCTTCCAACGTTGTGACTTTTCATCAATATTTTTCCCCTCATGTCTTTTCCATTTACAGTTTTTCTTTAAAAAAAATATTTTTTGTAAATGTGTTGTTTTTCTCTTGTAATTTTCTGTCATTTTCTCAAAAAAAAATCCCTTATGAATTTAGTGAATCTTTTTTAAATACATTCCTCAATTTCTTACACATTTTCAGTGAGTATCATTGTACATACGTGACTGTTTCCCTCATAAATTTGCAACTTTTGTTTTATAAATTCACTCTTTCCCCCTTTGTAATATTGCCCGGGGCAGCTCACTGGCTTCACAGATGAGTTTACTCCTTTTGCTGCTCTGCATTCCGCCAACAGGAACTCAGACAAAGGAGTGGAGATCGCCTTCCTGGGTACGCGCACCGGTCTGTCGAGAATCAACCTGTTTGTACCCGCCAATCAGCTCTCCAATAAGTGAGTGCCGCTGCTCAACATTCCACTAATCACTCAGTACGAGGCCAGGCTATGATTGTTCTTGATGAATCTAATCCTTTTGCTTCTCACCTCACTGTCACTCTGTGCGCTTCCTCAGAGACTTCCTGACAGCAGAGGACAAGGAGGGAGTGTTTAACGCCGATCACTTCCCTCTGTGGTACAAAAGAGCAGCGGAGCAAGTCCCCGGCACGTTTGTCTACTCCATCCCCTTCAGCACAGGTGCGCTGAACAAAACCTGCAATTGTATAATTTCACATGTGCACCATTTGTTGTAAAACATAAGCCTGCATAAAAATATACAAAACACAATATTGTCTGCATAATTACTGCTAAAGTTTCAGTATGCATTAGACAACTGTCTTTCACATTTCCTCCCTTTAATTTTCCAGTGCTGTAATACTCACTGCACTGTGCTGTCATTGCCATTCTAATATCTGAATCAGTCGCTCTCTGTGCTCCTCGTTCTGTTATGGCCTGTGGTTTTTACTGGTGGGATGTGCAGCACAGCTTGCCTCCCCACATCTTCTCTGCAGTTAATGTGCCTCACATACTGTCTTCTGTCTGGAGGAGGGACAATTCATCCCTCCTCTCCAGGACATTTAACTCCTCTCCTCTGTTAATGGCAACTGCATCCACTCAGGCTTTGCCATCGTAAACCTCAATTGCTCTATCACACCACCTTTTTTTAATACTGGAGTCCTCTGCAGAAAGACTCAGCCTGGACTCACTGCTGCAGTTTCTTTTTAGGCTGTGAGGCAAAGAGCGCCATCTTGTGGGTAGAAAATGTAACCTCTGCTTCAACTTTTTTTGTCTCTAGCTTTAGAAAATAAAAGCGTGGTTTTAGCCAGCACAGCAATTCAACTGCTTGATGACAGAAAGTCTCCAATTGTCGCCGGTAATGACTTCTTTCATACAGTTAAACTGCTGAATTTTACTTATTAGGTTGAAATGACTTTTGTTTGGTCTTGCACTCAGCTGTTGGGATCCAGATGAAGCTGGAGTTTTTTCAGAGGAAGTTTTGGACTGCCTGTAGACAGGTGAGTACACACAACTACTATGATGCATATGTATATATAGATTTTTTTTTTTAAGTATCATGACATCATAAGCGTAAATCAAAGGGGGGCAGGGGGGCATAACTCCCCAACTTGGGAAAAAAAAGAGAGAATTGTCCCCCCAATATCACCATGACCCTTTCTGTATCATGTCACAGAACTGAATAAAATGTACCAGTGCTGTGCTAATTGCTAATTTGCTAATTTGACTAATGTTTTTTTCTAATGCGAGGACATGGCGTCGGCCGTCTGTCCGTCTGTCTGTCTGTCTGTCTGTTCACATTTCACGGGACTCACAACTCCTCCTAGACATTTACACCGATGCTCACCAAACTCACTCACAATGATCCTCAGGTGGGTCTGCATCCAAGTTGTGGTCAAGGTCAAAGGTCAGAAGATCCGGGCATTTAAGATTTCATAGAAAATGACGCTCCTCCTAGTTTATTTTAATGTTTATTTGAAAGGGACATTACATACTAATGAACATTAATACAAATGCAAGTATGCCAGATTTAGCAATACTACTAATTTGCATCTCTAGTCCCCTGGCAAGTCACAAAAACATACGAACAATCATACATGAGAAGTACATCTGCAATGAAACTGTACAAAGTGGATATGCTAAAGTGCAGGAGTTAAGGTGCTACAAAACAAAAGATTCAAATGTCACACGAGTGAAGTGCTGTGTACACACACACACGCACCCAAGCACCTCACAGCAACAACAAACAACAGCAGCAAACAAGAGGCAGGGCATATGTGTGTGACGCACGGGCACATATAGTATACTGTACAGTATATGCGCATGCCGCAGAGCAACCACTAGTTATGCATACAGTTTTGGTTGTTTAGAAGCCAATTTTTACAATGAGTCTTAAAAGTGTTTAGTGTGGTACGTTCTCTGATTGCAGGTGGTATATTATTCCAGACCTTGGTGCCCCTCACTGATAGCACAGATTGAGAAAATGTGGTGCATTTGTGGTCCGTGAGGAGATCTCACAGTCTCCTCTAGTGATTGCTCTGGTGGTCGTACCGGTGACAGTCCTCAGTTTAACATATTCTCCCGGGGGGGGGGGGGGGGGGTGCATAGCTTTATAAATTGAACAGGCAAATTTGACAGTTTTATAATTTTGAAAACACAGAAAATTGTATTTCTTGTAAATGTGACAATGATATAGTATGGGATCGTCCTTATCAAAGATTTTAATGGCTTTTTGGTATAAATATTCAGTGGGTTTGATTATGGTTAGACCAGTGAGTGACCAGTTGGTAAGACAGTAATCAATGTGTGAGAAGATCATTGCATGCAAGAACATTTTGGCCACACTGACTGTCAGCGATGGTCTAATTTAAGATTTCTCAGAATAAATTTGATTATGTTTGAGATTTTTTTATGTGTTTTTTAAAGGTTAATGAGGAATCTAAAATCACGCTGAGGCACTTAAATTCCTCAGCTAATTGCAGCTCCTCCCCTTTTAAGAAAATGGTTGAGTTTGTAATATTTGATTGTTGTTTGGTAAACATCATGCAAACAGTTTTAGTGTTTAGTAGGAGACATGAATTATTGAGCCAGTCATGGATTTGAGTCATCGCTGTTGTAAGAATACATGCAGCTTCTTTTGTGTTTTTTGCAGGTGTGAATATTACCGTGTCATCTGCATACATTATATGAATGTTTCTGCATGCATTTGGTAAATCATTTATGTATAAGGAGAATAATACTGGTCCAAGTATGGAACTTTGTGGGACACCCATTTGACATTTCAAATATGGCAGTTTGACACTGTTGACCATTACACATTGCTGTCTGTCGGTTAAATAGAATTTCATCCATTTGATAGCGTGTTCTGAAAAATTAAACTGAGTAAGTTTGCTTAAAAGGATGTTGTGGTCAACGGTGTCAAATGCCTTCCTCAGATCTAAGAACACAACACCTAGGTCCTAGGTCACTGACCTTGACTTTAAGCACGTCCTAGATCGGCCTATATCTACAGTTGCCATTAAAATTATTTAATCCCCACAAATTAGGTTTACTGGCAAAATGTACAAACTAGCAACTGTTTGCAATAAACAAATCAAACAAGAACAATTTAAATAGCTCAACATAACTAATATTACAAGTGGCTTCTCCAAATTCAACACAAAATGACGCTTTTAATGACTACTGCAGTCTCAAAATTATTCAACTCCCTCATGACAGCCATCTTTAGAACTTCGTAGAGCACCTTTTTGCTGTTATGACCTGCTGCAAACATAATGCATAGCCAGACACCAGCTTCTGGCAGCATTCTGAGGAACCTTAGCCCATTCCTCATTGGCAAAGACCTCCACTTCACTAATATTCTTAGGTTTGCATGCTGCAGCCACCTTTTTCAAATCCCACCAGAGATTTTCATATGGGCTCAAGTGAGGCAACTGTGATGGCCACTGTAGTATCTTCCAGGACTTCTTCTGAAACCAAGCCTTGGTGGACTTTGAGGTAGTCTTGGGATCATTGTCCCATTGGAAGATCTAGTGATGCCTAAGCTTCAGCATCCTCACACATGTCATGAAATTTTCTCCCTGGATTTTCTGATACTTGATTGAATCCATTTTGACCTCCACACACTGCAGGTTTCCAGTGCCAGAGGAAGTGAAGCAGCCCCAGAGCATCACTGAGCCCCACCATGCTTTAATTTTGGCATGGTGTTCTTTTCAGTATATGCTTCATTCTTCCCCCTCCAGACATACCGTTGACCCATAGGCCCAGAAAGTTCCAGTTTTGTTTCATTGCTTCACAGAACAGAATCCCCAAACCTCTTTGGTTTATTTATATAGTTTTGAGCAAATTTGAGCTGACTTTTCTTGTGCTCATGGGTCGTCACCTTATCGTGGTGGAGGGGTCTGCATACCCTAGTGATCCCAGGACCTATGTTGTCTGGGGCAATTTGCCTCTGGTAGTGTCACCCAAGACAAACTGGTCCTGGGTGAAGGGTCAGACTAAGAATGATCCAATAGATCCTCATGATGAACGCTTGAACAGGGATCCAGTGTACCCCGCCCGGTATGGGGTTACCGGGGCCCCACCCTGGAGCCAGGCCTGGGGGAGGGGCTCAGTGGCTAGCATCTGGTGACCAGGTTTCTGCCCATGGGACCTGGCCGGGCTCAGCCCGAAGGAGTTACAATGGTCCGCCCTCCAGTGAGCTCACCACCTGCAGGAGGGACCATGGGGGTCCGGTGTTGTGTGGATCAGGTGGCAGTCAAAGGCGGCGACCTTGGTGGTCTGATCCCAGGCTTCCTAAATTGGCTTTTGGGACGTGGAATGTCACCTCTCTGGTGGAGAAGTAGCCTGAGCTGGTGCATGAGGTTGAGAGATACCGGCTAGATATAGTCGGCCTCACCTCAACACACAGCTCTGGTTCTGGAACCAGTCTCCTGGAGAGGGGCTGGAGCTTGTCCTACTCTGGAGTCGCCCCGGGTGAGAGGCAACGAGCAGGGGTGGGTATTCTTGTATCCCCCCACCTTGCTGCCTCTATATTGGAGTCTTCCCCGGTGGGTGAAAGGCTTGTTTCCCTGCGCCTTCGGGTTGGGAAATGGGTCCTGACCATCGTTTGTGCCTATGCACCAAATGATGGTTCAGAGTACCCACCCTTTTTGGAGTCTCTGACTGGGGTGCTGGAGAGTGCTCCTCTTGGAGACTCCATTGTCCTTCTGGGGGACTTCATTGTGCACGTGGGCAATGACAGTGAAACCTGGAGGGGGGTGATTGGGAGGAACAGCCTGCCCGATCTGAACCCGAGTGGTGTTCAGTTATTGGACTTCTGTGCTAACCACACTTTGTCCACAACAAACACCATGTTCAAGCATAAGGGTGTCCATATGCGCACCTAGCACCAGGACACCCTAGGTCACAGGTGGATGATCGATTTTGTTATCGTGCCATCAGACCTGCGACCATATGTCTTGGACACTCAGGTAAAGAGAGGTGCAGAGCTGTCAACTGATCACCACCTGGTGGTGAGTTGGATCCGATGGGAGGGGAGAATGCCTTTCAGACCTGGTAGACCCAAATGTATAGTGAGGGTGTGCTGGGAATGTCTGGCTGAGGCCCCTGTCCGGGAGGTCTTCAACTCCCACCTACGGAAGAACTCCAGCCACATTCCGAGGGAGTCTGGAGACATGGAGTCTGAATGGGCCATGTTCTCCACCTCCATTGTTGAAGCATCTGCCCAGAGCTGCGGCCACAGGGTCTTCGGGGCATCTCGTGGTAGCAACCCCCGAACCAAGTGGTGGACACCAGTGGTGAGGGGGCCATCAAGCTGAAGAAGGAGTCCTATCAAGCTTGATTGGCTTGTGGGACTCCTAAAGCAGCTGAGGTGTACTGGCAGGCCAAGCGGAGTGCAGCTTGGGTGGTTGCTGAAGCAAAAACTTGGGTATGGGAGGAGTTCAGTGAGGCCATGGAACAAGATTTTTGGTTGGCCTCGAAGAGATTCTGGCAAACTGTCCAGCGGCTCAGGAGGGGGAAGCAGCTCCCTGTCCACACTGTGTATGGTGCGGATGGGGCGCTGCTGACTTCGACTGGGGATATCATTGGGCGGTAGAAGGAATACTATGAGGATCTCCTCAAGCCCACTGATACGCCTTCCACAGAGGAAGCAGGGCTTGTGGATGAGGGGGACAACTTGCCTATCATAGGGGCTGAGATCGCCAAGGTGGTTAAAAATCTCTTTGGTGGCCGGGCCCTAGGGGTGGGCGAGATTCGCCCTGAGTACCTCAAGACCCTGGATGTTGTAGGGCTGTCATGATTGACACACCTCTGCAACATTGGAGGCTGGGGGCAGTGTCTTTGACATGGCAAACCGGGGTGGTGGTTCCTCTCTTCAAAAAAGGAGACCAGAGGGTGTGCTCCAACTTTAGAGAGATCACACTCCTCAGCCTCCCTGGGAAGGTCTATGCCAAGGTACTGGAGAGGAGAGTCCGGCCGCTGGTTAGATTCAGGAGGAGCAATGTGGTTTTTGTCCTGGCCTTGGCACATCGGACCAGCTCTTTATCCTCTCGAGAATCCTCGAGGGTTCGTGGGAGTTTGCCCAACCAGTTTACATGTGTTTTGTGGACTTGGAGAAGGCATTCGACTGTTTCTCTTGTGTTTTTTTGTGGGGTGGGGGGTGCTTCGGGAGTATGGGATATCGGGCTTGTTGTTACAAGCTATTCGGTCTCTGTACGACTGTTGTGAGAGTTTGGCTCGTATTACCAACACTCGGTCGGACTCATTCCCAGTGAGAGTTGGACTCCGTCAGGGCTGCCTTTTGTCACTGATCCTGTTAATAATTTTTATGGATAGGATTTCTAGGCCCAGCCAGGGAACAGAGGGCGTCATGGTTGGTGACCACAGGATCTCATCTCTGTTGTTTGCAGATGATGTTGTCCTGCTGGCTTCATCCAGCAATGACCTACAGGTCTTACTGGGATGGTTTGCCACTGAGTGTGAAGCGGCTGGGATGAGAATCAATACCTCCAAGTCCGAGTCCATGGTCCTCAGCCGGAAAAAGGTTTATTGCCCTCTCCGGGTTGGGGACAGGCTTCTGCTCCAAGTGGAGGAGTTTAAGTATCTTGGGGTCTTATTCATGAGTGAGGGGAGAATGGAACGAGAGATTGACAGATGGATCAGAGCAGCATCTGCAGTGATGCGGACGTTGTACCGGTCTGTTGTGGTGAAGAGGGAGCTGAGCTCTAAGGCAAAACTGTTGATTTACCAGTCAATCTACATTCCTACCCTCACCTATGGTCATGAGCTTTGGGTAATGACCAAAAGAACGAGATTGTGGATACAAGTGGCTGAAATGAGCTTTCTTCGTAGGATACTGGACTCACCCTCAGAGATAGGGTGAGGAGCTCAGTCATCCGGGAGAGGCTCAGAGTAGAACTGCTGATCCTCTACATTGAAAGGAGCCAGCTGAGGTGGTATGGGCATCTGATTAGGATGCCTCCTGGACACCTCCCACTTGAGGTGTTTCGGGAACGTCCCTCTGGAGGAGACCCTGGGGCAGACCCAGGACTCGCTGGAGAGACTATGTCTCCCAGCTGGTCTGGGAACACCTTGGTATCCTCTCTGAAGAGCTGGAGCAGGTGGCTGGGGAGAGGGAAGTCTGGGCTTCTCTGCTTGAACTGCTGCCTCCGCTAACCGTACCTCCGGAGAAGCGGTAGAAGATGGATGGATGGATTTTCTTGTGCTTTTGGGTCATTAGTGGTGTATATCTTGGAGTTAAGGCATTCAGCCCTTCAGTGTTTAGCATGCACCTTACTGTCAAAACTGAAACCCCAGTGCCTGCTGCCACCAAGTCCTGTTGCAGGTCTTTTGCAGTCAGTCGAGTGTTTTTGACCACCTGCCTCCTCAGGACTCTGATGGCAGCCGTTGATAAGCTTCCTCTTTCTGCCACATCTAGATAGTGTAGCCACTGTTCCTTTAACTTTAAACTTGTGAACTATGGTTCCAGCCGTGTCTCTAGGAACATTTAGTGCCTTTGCTATCTTTTTGTATCATTTTCCTTGTTTTTGCAAGGCAATGATCTCTTCTCTGAACTTTTTGGACAATTCTCTTGACTCAGCCATATTTCTGACATAATATCAAATGTTGCAGTCAACAGTCCAGGTATTTGAGGGATTCTGTCTCAGGCACACCTGATGCAATTAACGAAGCCCTTGATTGGTTGCGTCAGGCATGCTTGAGACCAGACCTGAGTTGCAAATGTGTGTGCTTATGAGGAATTCTGTTCAGGGGGTTGAATAATTTTTGAGACTGCAGTAGTCACTGAAAGTAAGATTTAGTGTTGAATTTGGATAAAATCCTTGTAATATTAGTTTTATTTAACTTTTTAAACTGTCTAATCTTGTTTATTGCAAACACTTGAAATTTTTGAAATTTTGCCAATAAACCCAAAATGCAATGGGGGTTGAATAATTTTAATTGACAGTAGGTTCCTCTTAAAGTCAAGGTCAGTGGTCAGGAAATCTGAGCATTTTCAAAATGATTTCGTCAGGCTGGAATGAGCTACTCCATCATTGACAGTTTAATCTTGTAAATTTACAATGTGTTTTTTTTTTATCACAAATTTCTGATTTATTTTCTTGTAAAGATGCAAGTTTTGCCTCATCATTTTATCCTCTTTTTTGTAAATTTGCATTTTTTCTCATTTAGATAGATAGATCGATAGATACACACGTGGACAAAATTGTTGGTACCCCTCTGTTAATGAAAGAAAAACCCACAATGGTCACAGAAATAACTTGAATCTGACAAAAGTGGTAATAAATAAAAAGTCTATGAAAAGTAACCAATGAAAATCAGACAATGCTTTTGAATTGTGGTTCAACAGAATTATTTTAAAAAACAAACTCATGAAACAGGCCTGGACAAAAATGATGGTACCCTTAACTTAATATTTTCTTGCACAACCTTTTGAGGCAATTACTGCAATCAAACGATTTCTGTAACTGTCAATGAGACTTCTGCACCTCTCAGCAGGTATTTTGGCCCACTCCTCATGAACAAACTGCTCCAGTTGTCTCAGGTTTGAAGGGTGCCTTCTCCAGACGGCATGTTTCAGCTACTTCCACAGATGTTCAATAGGATTTAGATCAGGGTTCATAGAAGGCCACTTTAGAATAGTCCAATATTTCGCTCTTAGCCATTCTTGGGTGTTTTTAGCTGTGTGTTTTGGGTCATTGTCCTGTTGCAAGACATATGACCTGCGACTAAGATCAAGCTGTCTGACACTGGGCAGCACATTTCTCTCTAGAATACCTTGATAGTCTTGAGATTTCATTGTACCCTGCACAGATTCAAGACACCCCATGCCAGATGCAGCAAAACAGCCCCAGAACATAACAGAACCTCCTCCATGTTTCACAGTAGGGACAGTGTTCTTTTCTTGGTATGTTTCATTTTTGCGCCTGTGAACATAGAGCTGATGTGCCTTGCCAAAAAGTTCCAGTTTTGTCTCGTCTGTCCATAGGACATTCTCCCAGAAGCTTTGTGGCTTGTCAACATGCAGTTTGGCAAATTCCAGTCTGGCTTTTTTATGATTTGTTTTCAACAGTGGTGTCCTCCTTGGTCGTCTCCCATGAAGTCCACTTTGGCTCAAACAATGAAGGATGGTGCGATCTGACACTGATGTACCTTGACCTTGGAGTTCACCATGAATGTGTTTAGAGGTTGTTCTGGGCTCTTTTGTTACCATTCATATTATTCATCTCCTCCTGCGGCCACGTCCAGGGAGGTTGGCTACAGTCCCGTGGATCTTAAATTTCTGAATAATACGTGCAACTGTAGTCACAGGAACATCAGGCTGCTTGGAGATGGTCTTATAGCCTTTACCTTTAACATGCTTGTCTATAATTTTCTTTCTAATCTCCTGAGACAACTCTCTCCTTTGCTTCCTCTGGCCCATGTTTAGCGTGGTACACACCATGTCACCAAACAGCACAGTGACTACTTGTCACCCTTTAAAATAGGCCGACTGACTGATTACAAGTTTGTAGACACCTGTGATGTTAATTAGAGGACACATCTTGGTTGAACATGTCCCTATGGTCACATTATTTTCAATCTTTTCTAGGGGTACCATCATTTTTGTCCAGGCCTGTTTCATGAGTTTGTTTTTTAAAATAATTCTGTTGAACCACAATTCAAAAGCATTGTCTGATTTTCATTGGTTAATTTTCATAGAATTTTTATTTATTACCACTTTTGTCAGATTCAAGTTTTTCTGTGACCATTGTGGGTTTTTCTTCTCATTAACAGAGGGGTACCAACAATTTTGTCCACAGCTGTAGATAGACAGACAGATGTACTTTACTGATCCCAAACTGGGAAATTACAGCGTAACAGCAGCATGACAGTGGACAACCACAACAACAGAAACACACAGCATAATAGACAAAGGGATTACCTATGGAAAGTAAAACTGCTAAAAACTTATATACATCATAAATGATCTACAGTGGGGCAAAAAAGTATTTAGTCAGCCACCAATTGTGCAAGTTCTACCACTTAAAAGATGAGAGAGGTCTCCAAATTTCATCATAGGTATACTTCAACTATGAGAGACAAAATGAGAGAAAAAAAAATCCAGAAAATCGCATTGAAGGATTTTTAAAGAATTTATTTGCAAATTATGGTGGAAAATAAGTATTTGGCCACCTACAAACAAGCAAGATTTCTGGCTCTCACAGACCTGTAACTTCTTCTTTAAGAGGCTCCTCTGTCCTCCACTCGTTACCTGTATTAATGGCACCTGCTTGAACTCGTTATCAGTATAAAAGACACCTGTCCACAACCTCAAACAGTCAGACTCCAAACTCCACTGTGGCCAAGACCAAAGAGCTGTCAAAGGACACCAGAAACAAAATTGTAGACCTGCACCAGGCTGGGAAGACTGAATCTGCAATAGGTAAGCAGCTTGGTGTGACAAAATCAACTGTGGGAGCAATTATTAGAAAATGGAAGACATACAAGACCACTGATAATCTCCCTCGATCTGGGGCTCCACGCAAGATCTCACCCCATTGGGTCAAAATGATCACGAGAACGGTGAGCAAAAATCCCAGAACCACATGGGGGGACCTAGTGAATGACCTGCAGAGAGCTGGGACCAAAGTAACAAAGGCTACCATCAGTAACACACTACACCGTTAGGGACTCAAATCCTGCAGTGCCAGACGTGTCCCCCTGCTTAAGCCAGTACATGTCCAGGCCTGTCTGAAGTTTGCTAGAGAGCATCTGGATGATCCAGAAGAGGATTGGGAGAATGTCATATGGTCAGATGAAACCAAAATAGAACTTTTTGGTAAAAACTCAACTTGTCGTGTTTGGAGGAGAAAGAACACAATACCTACTGTGAAGGATGGGGGTGGAAACATCATGCTTTGGGGCTGTTTTTCTGCAAAGGGACCAGGACGACTGATCCGTGTAAAGGAAAGAATGAATGGGGCCATGTATCATGAGATTTTGAGTGAAAACCTCCTTCCATCAGCAAGGGCATTGAAGATGAAACGTGGCTGGATCTTTCAGCATGACAATGATCCCAAACACACCGCCCGGGCAACGAAGGAGTGGCTTTGTAAGAACCATTTCAAGGTCCTGGAGTGGCCTAGCCAGTCTCCAGATCTCAACCCCATAGAAAATCTTTGGAGGGAGTTGAAAGTCCGTGTTGCCCAGCGACAGCCCCAAAACATCACTGCTCTAGAGGAGATCTGCATGGAGGAATGGGCCAAAATACCAGCAACAGTGTGTGAAAACCTTGTGAAGACTTACAGAAAACGTTTGACCTCTGTCATTGCCAACAAAGGGTATATAACAAAGTATTGAGATGAACTTTTGTTATTGACCAAATACTTATTTTTCACCATAATTTGCAAATAAATTCTTTAAAAATCCTTCAATGTGATTTTCTGGATTTTTTTTCTCATTTTGTCTCTCATAGTTGAGGTATACCTATGATGAAAATTGGAGACCTCTCTCATCTTTTAAGTGGGAGAACTTGCACAATTGGTGGCTGACTAAATACTTTTTTACCCCACTGCATTTGTGACTTGTGACTTTTGCTTGAAAATGCTCAACTTTTTTTTGAAAATTTGCAACATGTTATGGTTACTGGTTACATTTTTATTCTATGTAATGGTTTATTTTTTTTCTGTTCATCTTGCAATAATCTTACTAGGGCTGCTCATAGAGGTCATATTAAATGTACTAAACATAACAACATTGTACAATAGCAGTCGTCCCCTCCAATGCACAACTAGGACAATAACAATCATTATTGAGGGTGGCAACAACACTGTTGATTCAAATGCGAAATATGCTGTCTTGGTACATATTCATATTCTGCAGGGTAATTTAACAAACCATAATGCTGTTTATTCCATCTAGCTGCAATGCTCCTGCACTGTGTATATAACTGTGTCTACATGTATATTAATTTACTGCTTTGGCGAACCAGTTCTTCTCTTATTACTATTGCTCTGAGTGCTGCTATCCCTTTGCTGCTGTAATTGTGGGACTAATAAAGGCTTATCTTATCTAAACAGTGAGCCAAGTATATTTTTAAATGTTTTTGCTGGAAAGGGAGCGACCCCCCCCCCCTCCAATTACACAAACATGGGAGCCCAAATGCAATCTTGCATAGAGACCTGCCCAATAGTAATTACATTGTCCCCCTCAAGATTTAGAAAATGTTCTGTTTATTGTGCTCCCCCCAACAGTGAAATTAAATATCCACCCATGCATGACATACTGTTTTTGTTGTACTCAGTGTACAGCCCTAGATGGGAAATGTAGCATCAGCTGTGACAATGAGGTGAGAACAGACACATCAGCACAGTTTTTGTACTTTCTTTTAAGATGAAGTTGGATAGGACAACATCTTTCTCACCTTGTTAACAGGATATCAACTGTTATCTCATTGACAACAATGGCTTCATTCTTGTCACAGAAGAACAGTCTCAGGTACTGTGTGCACGTCTGTTTATACATTTTCACATCTTGGACATAAGTTTAAATAAGCCGAATGTCTGCTTTTGCAGTTTGTAGCTCCACAAATTATTCATTACATTTAAATTGCATAATAACGTAATATCTCACTTATATTTAGATTGATATAAGCGGTTATGGAAAATGCTGTCATGTAACCACGAGGCATGTCCTGTACAGACGTTTACACTGAGTTGTCTTTACCACAACTTGCAGATTTAGCTGATCTCTGCTTTCAGTGTAGATTACCTTATCCAGTTAGAAACTGCACGACTTTACAAAGTCTGCTCTCGTTGTTATAACTGGACAGGTCTGATGAAATAATATCCATGCATCATACAGATGAGCTTAAAGATTTATTGTTGTATTTTTGTTCCTCTTCCTTCATTTGACACGATAAAACATGAGATTAAAATCACAGAATCTTTAAGCCTCTCAAACTACCATTATTTTATCCATGTATACTGTAACATAACTTCTCTCTTAGACAGGGCTCTTCTTTGGAGAGGTGGAGGGTGCTGTCATGAGTAAACTTCTCCAAATGGGATCCTTTAAAAGGTCAGAGACACCATGTAAACCGGAAATGAATCATGTAACAGCTGGTGTTAAAATAATTATGTTCAACATGTCAGTGTTCTGATTTTTTTTGTCTTACAGGATCACCCTGTATGACTACCAGGCCCTCTGTAGAGAGTACAGTGGGAGCAGTGACAGTGCACGCACTTTATCAGATGTAAGTGTACAAAAGACAAGAATAAGTGGATTTTAATCGAACAGAAATCACAAGAAATATTTTTGTCCTCTTTGGCGATGGATGGATGGATGGATGGAGGTGCAGCTCAATAAATTAGAGTGTCATCGAAAAGTAGATTTATTTCACTAATTCATTTCAAAAAATTAAACTCCTACATTATACAGATTCATTACACAGTGTGTACAGTATATTTCAAGTGTTTATTTTTTTTTAATTTTGATGATTATGGTTTATGAAAACTCCAAATTCAGTTTCTCAAAAAATTAAAATATTACGTAAAAATAATTTAAAAAAATTGATTTTTAATAGCAATGTTGGCTGACTGAAAAATATGTCCATGTACATACTCAATACTTGGTCAGGACTCATTTTGTATGAATTGCTGCATCAATGCAGCATAGCATGGGGGAGATCAGCCTGTGGTACTGCTGAGGTAAGTAAGTAAGTAAATTTTATTTATATAGCACCTTTCACAGATATAAAATCACAAAGTTGTTATGTCTATATATGAAGCCACGGACGAGGCCAGGTGTTGAACTGAACATTTGTTCATTAGGGAGGGACTAGACTATAAAAGTGCTTCACAAAACAGTAAACTGGAGTGGTGGCTCAGTTGGTAGAGCACCCGCCCCACACCCGGGAGGCAGGGGTTCAAATCCCGGCCGGGTCATGCCAAAGACCATATAAAAGTGGAACTTCCTGCCATCCAGCTTGGTGCTCAGCAATAATGGAATGGAGGAGGGAAATCTGTGGCGGCGCCTTGCATGGCAGCGGCCCTCTGATTCTGCACTGAGGTGTGTGTGATTAACACAGTAGATAGGTAAAGCACAATCTCGTTCTACTGTACGGTTCCGGTTCCGCCGGACCGGTGGCACCACACGAGTTGGCTGCCCGTTGCAACAGCCTTTTTTTATCTTCCTTCTTCTTTCTACACCTTTCACTCTATATACATATCACGGACACACAGAATGCCCCAAAGGTCTCCCGAGTCGGCGGACGGAGCCACTGTTTACAGCAGGAGACGTTACAGCAGGAAGAACTAGTGCTAGCTAGCACTCAACCGCCACCCGGTGCTAACGGTGTACTCGACATACCGGGAACTGTAGCGAAAACGACGCTGGTGCCGGGCTGGAGTTTAGGCGGCGTGCAAGAAATATAAGACAGAATAATAAAGAGCGATGGCAAGAACCAAGCAGACCGCCCGTAAAATCTACTGGAGGAAAAGCCCCCCAGGAAGCAGCTAGCCACCAAGGCTGCTCGGAAAAGCACTCCGGCCACCGGCGGAGTGAAGAAGCCTCACCATTACAGGCCCGTGGCTCTGAGAGAGATCCGTTGCTACCAGAAATCCACAGAGCTGCTCATCCGTAAGCTGCCCATCCAGCGCCTGGTGAGGGAGATCGCTCACGACTTCAAGACCGACCTGCGCTTCCTGAGCTTCGCCGTCATGGCTCTGCAGGAGGCCAGCGAGGCCTACCTGGTGGGTCTCTTCTTCGCTAAGAGGGTCACCATCATGCCCAAAGACTTCCAGCTGGCCCGCCGCATCCACGGAGAGAGACCTTAGACTTTCTGCCTCACATTCACCAACCATAATGCTCCGCACTGTGTGTCTATATATATATATATACTGTATATATATATTTATAGTAATATGTACATATGTTTACTAGCTGTTCTTGTTTTTTCTTGCCTTCTGATTGTTGCTCTGAGTGTTGCTATCCCTGTGCTGTTGCAATCCTGGAATTTCCCCATTGTGGGACTAATAAAGGCTTATCTTATCTTATCTTATCTTATGATTGGTTGTATGGTTGAATGACAATAAGGGTGATTTAATTTAATTTAATTTAATTAAAAAATAAAATACAGACAGGGTAAATTAAAAAATACAGTAAAATACAATAAATAAATACAACCTTTATTTAGCTAAAAGCCTGTTTAAAAAGAAAAGTCTTTAGCTGCTTTTAAAATACATCCACACTATCTAGGTAACAAAGAAAAGAGGAAAGAGCATTCCAATGCCTAGGTGCAACTACTTTAAAAGAGCGATCGCCTTGTGTCTTGAAATGGGTTTTTGGGACCATAAGTAATATTTGGCCTGCTGACCTCAGACTATGTGCAGGGGTATAAGGCTGTAGCAAGTCTGAGATACAGTCATGTGAAAAAATTAGGATACCCCATTAAATATTCAGTTCTTTATTAAGAAATGTTCACATATATATGTCTAACCTTGTTTTTGTTTTGATTTGCATTTTTTAATGTTTATTTTATCCATTTTAAGTGGGAATGAATGTGGGGGTGTCCTAAAAAAGAAGGGGGGTATCCTAATTAATTTTTCACTATTTGTTTAGAATTATATTTTACAGAAAATTTGAAAAAAGTCTTTAATTCATTTTTAATTGTTTAGTTGTATTACATGAATCTCCCAGTATTTTAAACACTGATATTGAATATCCATATACCGTATTTTTTGGACTATAAGGCGCACTTAAAATCCTTTAATTTTCTCAAAAATCGACAGTGCGCTTTATAATCCGGTGCGCCTTATGTATTAATTCTGGTTGTGTTTACTGACCTCGAACCGATTTTATGTGGTACACGGCGCTCAAAAATCTGTCAAAAATGTTTTAGTATGACTTTGGTAAGTTACGAAGCCGAACCGCTTGATGGATTGTCGGAGCATTACGGTAGTCAGGAGCCTCGCGGAGTAATATGTGCTTCAACATAATGGCCGGATGGCTTTTTCCACAAATCTCCATCCCTATTGATCTGCCACTCCATGCGCGCCCATCTCACCGATACTGTCAAAACCCATGTGAAGCAAACTAATTCGGAGCTTGCCATCATTCCGGGTGGATTAACCAAAGAACTCCAGCCGCTATATTGGTGTCAACAGGTTGTTCAAAGTTAAATTGCTAGCGAGTTACGCCACTATCTGCCAATGGATCGTGGATCGAAACTACTCCTGTTTAGCTGTAATTAATATTCAAAAATGATATTTTACGAGATCGCGGATACAAGCGGCTGAAATGAGCTTTCTCCGTAGGATTGCTGGACTCACCCTCAGAGATAGGGTGAGGAGCTCAGTCATCCGGGAGAGGCTCAGAGTAGAACCGCTGCTCCTCCACATTGAAAGGAGTCAGTTGAGGTGGTATGGGCATCTGATTAGGATGCCTCCTGGACGCCTCCCACTTGAGGTGTTTCAGGCACGTCCCACTGGGAGGAGACCCCGGGGCAGACCCAGGACTCGGTGGAGAGACTATGTCTCCCAGCTAGTCTGGGAACGCCTTGGTATCCCCTCTGAAGAGCTGGAGCAGGTGGCTGGGGAGAGGGAAGTCTGGGCTTCTCTGCTTGAACTGCTGCCTCCGCGACCCGGACCTCCGGAAAAGCGGTAGAAGATGGATGGATGGATGGATGGATATTTTCGGGACGAAAGAATTCAAGCGTCCCGGCATTTGTTTGCATTGTTTACATCTCGGGGCTGCCGCCGGAGAGCGAGCCGTATCGATTACTGAGCGAGTATCCTGGCAATGTAAACAGCCACGGACGAAAAATGTACATTTGCTCATGGAGCAGGTCATTCACACTCGCAGACAATCGCGCTATATGTGTCTATAATGACTATAGATAGGATTTTCTTTCCATGCACGCAAAAAAAAATTTTTTTTAAATTCCCAGATCCGACTACCTCGCGAGGTAGTCGATACTACCTTGCGAGGTAGTCGATACTACCTTGCGAGGTAGTCGATACCCAAAAGCCGATGGTGTATAGAACACGTATATTAGGATTTGTATGTGAAATTTCGGCATCGAAACTGTAAATACGGCTGTAAATACGTATTTACGGCTGCAAATACGGCTCGCTCTCTGCCGGAGAGCGAGCCGTATCGAGTACCAAGCGAGTACCGAGCGATATTCCGGCCAATATGGCGATGTAAACAGCCACGGACTAAAAACGTTCTGCCTGCTCATGGAACAGGTCATTCACACTCGCAGACAATCGCGCTATATGTGTCTATAATGTCTATAGATAGGATTTTCTTTCCATGCACGCAAAATTTTTTTTTCCTGGCTCCGACTACCTCGCTTTAATGCGCCTTATAATCCGGTGCGCCTTATGCATGAAATTAGACCATCAAATAGACCATTCATTGATAGTGCGCCTTATAATCCGGTGCGCCTTATAGTCCCAAAAATACGGTATACAAATATGTTAAAAAAACACACAAGCCTATACAGGGTATCCTTATTTTTTCACATGACTATATAAGGAGGAGCTTGTCCATGCAAGGCTCTGAAAGTTAAGGTCAAAATTTTAAAATGTATTCTAAAATTCACTGACAACCAATGCAGAGAGGCTAAAACAGGCATAATATGAGCCCATTTGCATGTTCCAGTTAAAAGCCTTGCAGCAGACTTCTGAACAATCTGAATGTGGTCAAGTTCAGTGGTCAAGGTGTTATTAAGGCCCAGGTTGCTTTGATAGCAGCCTTCATCTTGTCTGCATTGTTGGGTCTGGTGTCTCTCATCTTCTCTTGACAATACTCCATAGATTCTCAGTGGGGTTTAGGTCAGGAGAGTTGGCTGGCCAATAAAGCACAGTGATACCATGGTCATTAAACCACGTATTGGTACTTCTGGCAGTGTGGGAAGGTGCCAAGTCCTTCTGGAAAATTAAATCAGCATCTCCATAAAGCTTGTCAGCAGAGGAAAGCATGAAGTGCTCTAAAATTTCCTGGTAGATGACTGCGCTGACTTTGAACTTGATAAAACACAGTGGACCAACACTAGCAGATAACTACACTGAGGGTGAGCGCTGACTGAACATATGCAGCCCCCAAAAAACAACCATGCCTACAAGTACGCAGGTGGTTGCACTGAACTATGCAGGAGTCAGGAAGCTCCCATCAGGGGGAAGAACTGAGCAATCTGCCCAAACGGAGAGAACATATGTTTGTCTGTTTGCCCATCTGATTTCTTCCTCTGCCACTAACAATAACAACAGTAAAAGCTCCTGTTCATCTTGATCGTCATTGTACGTACGTACCTCCAGTGTCTCTGCCATTTTAAACATCCGCTACCATGCTGTTCTTTTATGTTTGGTTTGCGATTGTTCAAATCAGTTTGGTGGCTCTTGGCTGCCACCAACAGTACAGTCATGTGAACTACAGATTATATTCATGAAACACGGCTGCTGAGCGGCAGCTGTAGTGCCTCAAAAACTACTCTGAAAAGTTCTGGGAACGCGTGTGCAGTCTACAGAACACATGTGTTTTCCCCTTAGAGGGGCTCTGACCCGCCCTTAACAGTGAATGGGCCAACAACAAAATGGACAAGCAGAGGTTGGATTTACAATCCTGATCAGAGACTCATAATACCGATGTGGTGATAACATAGCAGTAATCTTGTCTTCACCCATGACTCCCTCAATACAGATATTACGCAATGTGTCCACAGAGAGCGTTCTTCTCACTGGAAATGCTGTAGACCTATTTTTCAGGTCACTTCACAGGCACTCTTTCTGCTCTGTAGCTGAGCAATCGCTTGACCTGCAACTCACAGCTCCGCACTGGCATTTCAGACTGAAACTCTCTACTAACTTCAATATGCTGCAACAAACTGGTAAGGAAACATACGTACAGTACATCCCTCCAAATTTTGCTCTCAAATATTGATCATAGTGTGGAGAATGTGGAAATGACGAGGCTGAGTTTATCTCACGAGTCAGGTTTATTCACATTCTCCAACATCATCAAAAACAGAAAGAGAAAGAAACCCCCAGACATTCGTCCCTTTATACCCCAGGACATCAAAGCACACAGTCACATTGTATTTAATCCCAAGTCACAATGCGTCTTCTTCCAGGTCTTCTCACCTCCACCTAAAGTCACTGGTGGCCAGGAAATCCCCCAAGGCCATCTCTTTGCATACAAAAGGCCACATTTCACATCCTCCTGTTATCTCCTAGGAGGCTTAGTCCTTTTGTTCATCTGAGACGTGAAGCATACAGTAAGCATACAGTAATATACATGTGAAGCATATGAAACCCACATATGTGTCCCACAATAGTGTCCTTTTAACTGAATTCTGGTTGGCTGGTTAGCGAGTAGGGCTGGGCAATATACTGAATATATTCGTTTAATAAACTTAGGCTCACCTTAAGCACAGGAAATGGGGTGGGGGGAAGATAAACATTTTGAGTCTGAACTCTGCAGGTAACCGGGTAACTGCTCTCTTAGCAAACAAACTTTCAAAATAAGAGCTCCTATCCAGTCTTGCAACCCTTCAAAATAATAGCGAGTGGCTCACCAAATAAAGAACTGATGAAATGTAGACACATAAAACAGTACAAAAATAAGCTACAAATTAGTTTGCTCACTTACAGTGAGGTAAAAAAGTATTTAGTCAGCCACCAATTGTGCACGTTCTCCCACTTAAAAGATGAGAGGGTCTCCAATTTTCATCATAGGTATACCTCAACTATGAGAGACAAAATGAGAAAAAAAAAATCCAGAAAATCACATTGAAGGATTTTTAAAGAATTTATTTGCAAATTATGGTGAAAAATAAGTATTTGGTCAATAACAAAAGTTCATCTCAGTACTTTGTTATATACACTTTGTTGGCAATGACAGAGGTCAAACATTTTCGGTAAGTCTTCACAAGGTTTTCACACACTGTTGCTGGTATTTTGGCCCATTCCTCCATGCAGATCTCCTCTAGAGCAGTGATGTTTTGGGGCTGTCGCTGGGCAACACGGACTTTCAACTCCCTCCAAAGATTTTCTATGGGGCTGAGATCTGGAGACTGGCTAGGCCACTCCAGGACCTTAAAATGCTTCTTACGAAGCCACTCCTTCGTTGCCCAGGCAGTGTGTTTGGGATCATTGTCATGCTGAAAGACCCAGCCACGTTTCATCTTCAATGACCTTGCTGATGGAAGGTTTTCACTCAAAATCTCATGATACATGGCCCCATTCATTCTTTCCTTTACACGGATCAGTCGTCCTGGTCCCTTTGCAGAAAAACAGCCCCAAAGCACGATGTTTCCACCCCCATGCTTCACAGTAGGTATGGTGTTCTTTTTCCTCCAAACACGACAAGTTGAGTTTTTACCAAAAAGTTCTATTTTAGTTTCATCTGACCATATGACATTCTCCCAATCCTCTTCTGGATCATCCAGATGCTCTCTAGCAAACTTCAGACGGGCCTGGACATGTACTGGCTTAAGCAGGGAGACACGTCTGGCACTGCAGGATTTGAGTCCCTGGCGGCGTAGTGTGTTACTGATGGTAGCCTTTGTTACTTTGGTCCCAGCTCTCTGCAGGTCATTCACTAGGTCCCGCCGTGTGATTCTGGGATTTTTGCTCACCGTTCTCGTGATCATTTTGACCCCACGGGGTGCGATCTTGCGTGGAGTCCCAGATCGAGGGAGATTATCAGTGGTCTTGTATGTCTTCCATTTTCTAATAATTGCTCCCACAGTTGATTTTTTCCACACCAAGCTGCTTACCTATTGCAGATTCAGTCTTCCCAGCCTGGTGCAGGTCTACAATTTTGTTTCTGGTGTCCTTTGACAGCTCTTTGGTCTTGGCCACAGTGGAGTTTGGAGTCTGACTGTTTGAGGTTGTGGACAGGTGTCTTTTATACTGATAATGAGTTCAAACAGGTGCCATTAATACAGGTAACGAGTGGAGGACAGAGGAGGCTCTTAAAGAAGAAGTTACAGGTCTGTGAGAGCCAGAACTCTTGCTTGTTTGTAGGTGACCAAATACTTATTTTCCACCATAATTTGCAAATAAATTCATTAAAAATCCGACAATGTGATTTTCTGGATTTTTTTTTCTCCTTTTGTCTCTCATAGTTGAGGTATACCTATGATGAAAATTGGAGACCTCTCTCATCTTTTAAGTGGGAGAACTTGCACAGTTGGTGGCTGACTAAATACTTTTTTGCCCCACTGTACATATTGTTGTGAAGAATTTTCTTTGACATAAGTTTTCATTTTATTTTATTATTCAGCTTCTTCATAATAAAAATGTAGGTAAACCCAAATTTTAAAGGACATTCAGTATACAAAATACATATTGCTATATGTATCATGATATAGATAAATTATATCGTGAAACAATTGTTTGAGCTATATCGCCCAGCCCCATTAGAGAGGTGTGCCGCTGATGAGCAACATTATAAAAGTCGAACTTTTTTCAACTTTTAGCACCTTGGGCACAGTGACAAAATGCTAACCACTAAAAGTGTTTTCCAACGAGGGCACTGAGCATGTTAAGGGGCAGATTTACTAACGTGCTGCGGCATCGCTAAACCCTATTTAGGCATTAAAAGAACTACTGTCGAGATTTACTAAAGGGCACAAGGCAGAATTAGCAGTGGAAAGGTGTGGACTATGTTAATTTTGCGCCTGGCCTCATTGCATATGTATTTGTAGGAGTTGTCATGTCAACGCACAAATTTGAGGGAGCAGAGCATTTAAATGACGGCACAAGGGGATTTACTAAAGTTTGTGGTTGTCAGTCTCCTGCTAAATGCGCCAGGATTTAACGCCCCAAAAAAGCATGTCTTAATTCATCTGTGCCTGACATGACAGCAATTGTTGGTGCCGAGATGCTGGCAAGAACTGAGGGTGCATGACCAAAGACACAGAAGCTTCTCCCTGCACGTGACTTTATTTGGCATGACAGAAGAACAGATTATAGGAACAAAAACAATCTCACAGAGATCGGTTAATGCTGAACTGAGCATCAGCCGGCAGAGGATTTTTTTTAAATTGCATTTGTTTATATATAGCCTAATAATAATAATAATAATAATAATAATAATAATAATAATTAAACCTGCAAGCAGGTGTAAGCGGGCCTTCGCCCCCCACGCACCCGCACAACCCAGTGCACGTCGTACCTTGCTGTCTCGGAAAATTTCCCCTTGTCGCTGCAAGGGCTGCGGGAATAATAAAGTGTACCATTTGGCAAGAACTTCCTTTGAGCAGTAAGTTTTGCTATAACTTTTGTCAAATATTCTTATGTAGGTGCATGCAGAGTTTGACTAAAGTCCATCATGGCAATTACAGTGAAAATCCGGCACAGTTTGTCCAATTTTGAACTGTCCAACGTATGGTGATAAGGTAAATTTGGACATGTGTACATTGTAACACTTAACATTTTAAGTACATGTTGCAGACTGATACAGAACAAAAGAAAAGAGTCACCTTGACTTCCCTTCCACATTTGGTGACCCTTGGACTTCCCCAAACCTCCAAAGTAAAAAACATCTTGAATGGCAAGGAATGTGTTTCCATGGCAACTGTTCTTATCGCAGGACAAAAATGACTTCCACCGAGGGTAGTCCAATGCACTCTGAGAAACCAGTGAAAATGTCATATCATTGTGACTACTTTGCGCAAAATTTGATACAATTTTGTGCAGTACCTCATGTGAACAGTAGGTGCTGGTGTGACAGTTTTGTGAATATTGATATGCAGACATGTTCAGAGTGGGATCAGTATGATTTGTGCAAAGTTTGGTCCAAATCAGACGAGGATTGTCTTAGCTGTAACTGTCATGCTTTGCATGGTGAGAAAGCCATTGAAGCACGCTGGTCACCAGGGAGAAGTTCTATACTATGTACATCTACAGTCAATGAGCTCTAGTCATTCCTTCATGTCATTTTTTCTGCTGGTGAGAGAACAATAAACAAAACAGCTTTCAGCAATTCTTCCTTTAATCAATAGGGGTGCTAAAAGTTTTATTTTTTTATAGACACCGTCAGTGCGGGACTAATGTCGGTCGTAGAAAATTTGGTGCAAATTGTACCAAGTTTGTCCAATGTACAAGTGTCCGTTATTGAAAGGCAAGGAGTGGGTTTCCATGGCAACTGTGCTTATCGCAGGACAAAAGTAACTTCCACTGAGGGTAGTCCAATGCATTCTGAGAAACCACAGAAAATATCATGTCATTGTGAGTACTGCTGTTTGCGCCAAATTTGAAACAATTTTTCGCAGTACTTAAAGCCATTGAGGCATGCCGGTCGCCATGGAAACAGTTCTGTACTATGTACATGTACTGTCAATGAGCCCTAGTCATTCCTTCATGTATTTTTTTCTGCTGGTGATAGAAAAAAAAAGAAAAAAGTTGTCAGCAATTCTTCCTTTAATCAATAGGGGCGCTAAAACTTTTGTTTATTATTTTATGTAGACACGTTCGGTATGGGACTAATATCAATCATAGAAAATTTGGTGAAAATTGTGCAAAGTTTGTCCAATGTACAAGTGTCCGTTATTGAAAGGCAAGGCATGGGTTTCCATGGCAACTGTGCTTATCACAGGACAAAAGTGACTTCCACTGAGGGTAGTCCAATGCGCTCTGAGAAACCACAGAAAATGTCATGTCACTGTGACTATTGGTCTTTGCGCACAATTTTTTGCAGTACCTAATGTCAGCAGTGGGTTCGGGTGTGACAGTTTTGTGAACATTGATATGCAGACATGTTCAGAATGGGATCAGTGTGATTTGTGCAAAGTTTGATCCAAATCAGACGAGGATTGTCTGAGCTGTAACTGTCATGTTTTGCATGGCGAGAAAGCCATTGAAGCACACTGGCCTCCATGGAAACCGTTCTGTACTATGTACATGTTCTGTCAATGAGCCCTAGTCATTCCTTCATGTCATTTTTTTCAGCTGATGAGAGAAAAATAAAGAAAACAGTTGTCAGCAATTCTTCGTTTAATCATTAAGGGGTGCTATAAATTTTGTTTATTATTTGTATATAGACGCGTTCGGGGCAGGGCGAATATTGATCGTATAAAATTTGGTGAAAATCGTACAAAGTTTGTCCAATTTACAAGGGTCCGATGTTGTAACCACTAGGCGGCACTCTAACCTTTGTTATTTTTATATCGGAGTGTTCAGGGTTGGACTATTAGCCATTGTCGAAAATTTGGTGAAAATCAGACAAAGTTTGTCCAAGATACAACTTTCCAATATTTCATGGCGAGGCGTCAACCTTCGCCATGTCACCATGGCAACACTTCCCTGTCAGTTATGTGTTGTCCACCCATATAGGACTATATCTGACAGTGACCTCAACCTATGGTTCAAATTTCATGACTCCAGGACCTTCCCACGCCTCCCCATAAGCTCATGGATTGAATGGCGATGACAGCGTGTCCATGGTAACACGTGTGACATCATGCTAAAGTTGATGTTCAGTTATGATCATTGCTGTGGTCTGATGAATCTCAGAAAATTTCACGTCATTCTGGCAAGTGGTGCGTGAGTAATAAATAAAAAGTTTTCAGCAATTCTTTCCTTAACCAGTAGGTGGCCCTATATATTTGTCAGGTCTTTTGATGTAGACGCGTTCAGGACAGAAATATTTTCCATCATGAAAACTTTGGTGCACATCAGACAAGTTTTGCCCGAGTTACAGCTTCTTGATTTTTAAGGGAAGAAGTCAACCTTCATCATGGCGCCATGGCAACACTTCCCTGTCAGTTATGTGTTGTCCACCCATATAGGACTATAAAAGACAGTGACCTCAACCTATGTTCCAAATTTCATGACTCCAGGACCTTCCCATCCCTCCCCATAAGCTCACGGATTGAATGGCGAGGAAGGCGTGTCCATGGTAACACGTCTGACGTCATGCTAAAGTTGATGTGCAGTTATGATCATCCCTGTGGTCGGACGAATCTCAGAAAATTTCACGTCATTCTGGCCAGCTGCGGGTGAGTATTAAATAAAACAGTTTTCAGCAATTCTTTCATTAACCACTATGTGGCGCTATATCTGTTGTCAGGTATTTTAATGTAGCTGTGTTCAGGGCGGGACTGTTTTCCATCATGGAAACTTTGGTGCACATCAGACAAGTTTTGCCCGAGTTACAGCTGCTTGATTTTTAAGGGGAGGAGTCAAACTTGGTCATGGCGCCATGGCAACACTTCCCTGTCAGATGTGTGTTGTCCACCCATATAGGACTATAAAGGACTGCCACCTCAACCTATGTTCCAAATTTCATGACTCCAGGACCTTCTGACCCCTCCCCAAAGGCTCAGGGATTGAATCTCAAGGAGGGCATGTCCATGGTAACGTGTGATGTCATGCTAAAGTTGATGTGCAGTTATGATCACCCTGTGGTCGGACGAATCTCAGAAAATTTCACATCATTCTGGCCAGCAGTGGGTGAGTATTAAATAAAACAGTTTTCAGCAATTCTTTCGTTAACCACTATGTGGCGCTATATCTGTTGTCAGGTATTTTGATGTAGACGTGTTCGGGGTCGGACTGTTTTCCATTATGTAAGGTTTGGTGCACATCGGGCAAGTTTTGCCCAAGTTACAGCTGCTTGATTTTGTAAGGGGAGGAGTCAAACTTCGTCATGGCACCATGGCAATACGTCCCTGTCATTTGTGTGTTGTCCACCCATATAGGACTATAAAGGACAGTCACCTCAACCTATGTTCCATATTTCATGACTCCAGGACCTTCCCACCCCTCCCCATAAGCTCATGGATTGAATGGCGAGGAGGGCGTGTCCATGTTAACACGTTTGATGTCATGCTAAATTTGATTTGCAGTTATGATCATCACTGTGGTTTGATTAATCTCAGAAAATTTCACGTCATTCTGGCCAGTGGCACGTGAGTAATAGAACAGTTTTCAGTTATTCTTTAGTTAACCACTATGTGGCACTATATCTGTTATCAGGTATTTTGATGTAGTTGCGTTCGGGATGGGACTATTTTCCAACATGGAAGGTTTGGTGCACACTGGACAAGTTTTGCCCGGTTTACAGGTGGTTGAAGTTGTAAGGGGAGGAGTCAAACTTTGCCATGGTGCCCTGGCCACACCTTTTGAGCTTTTGACTTAATTTATATAATTTTTAATGGCCAATGCCTATAGATAACGTCATGTAAAAATGAGCTCAATCGGAGCAGGTCCCTAGGACTAGTTCGTTCAAATGTGAGGTGTGACTTTTTTCCGAATTGGAGTTGGGGCAACTTTGAGGCAAGATGGCGGCCTTCCTGTTGGTGGTGGGTATGGGTCACGATTATGTTTTTTGCATGTCTTGAGGTGATGCACGCCTCACCCAAATTTTATGTCTCTACGGCAAAGTTTATGGTCTCCAGTCTCCATAGACCTTGAGCATTTGTGTACGTTTGGCCCCACCCACAAAAATAAGGGGTGGGGGGGCACATATCTTTTCCAGTTTATCGAATTTTTTGCTGGGTCTGAGGGGTTTGCCAAAAAAAATTGCGTTTTGGTTAATGTTCAGAGGGTGAAAAATGCAATCATTTAGGTGGAAAAATACAGTAATTAAACCTGCAAGCAGGTGTAAACGGACCTTCGCCCCCTGTGCACCCGCAGAACCCGGTGCCCATCGTCCCTTGCTGGCTCGGAAAATGTGCCGTCATCACTGCATGGGCTGCATGAATAATAAAGTAAACCATTTGGCGCAAAACTTCCTGTGAGCAGTAAGTGGCACTATCCCATTTGTCAAATATTTTTATGTAGGAGTGCGCAGAGTGGGACTAATCTCCATCATAGCAATTCCAGCAAAAAATTTGATCAAGTGGAAAAGATATGTGCACCCCCGCCCCTCATTTTTGTGGGTGGGGCCAAATGTGCGGAGTGGGATTAATCTCCATCATAGCAATTCTGGTGACAGTCCGACACAGTTTGTCCAAATTACAACTGTCCAACATATTGCGATCAGGTAAACTCGGACATGTGGCCATGGTAACACTTACATTTTAGGTACATGTTGCAGACACCACAGAACTACAGAAGAGAGTCATCTTGACTTACGTTTCACATTTGGTGACTCTTGGACTTTCCCAACCCTCCAAAGTATAAAACATATTGAATGGCAAGGAGTGGGTTTTCATGGCAACTGTGGTTATTGCAGTACAAAAGTGACTTCCACTGAGAGCAGTCCAATTCACTCTGAGAAACCACTGAAAATGTCATTTCACTCTGACTACTGGTCTTTGTGCAAAATGTGATGCAATTTTGTGCAGTACCTCATGTCAGCAGTAGGTGTGGGCGTGACAGTTTTGTGAATATTGATATACAGTATATCAACGTATATCAACGTATATCAACGTATATTGATATACGTTACCAGAAGGATTTTAAGAACTGCTGCGTCATGGCTTTCACTGAATCTTGGCTTACTGCGCATGATCGACATGCAGACCTGTGGATTGACGGCTTTGGAGCCCCGCTGCGCTCGGATCGCCAGGAAGAGGTAACTGGGAAGCGTCAGGGGGGCGGTGTATGTTTATACATTAATAAGCAGTACTGCACATCTGTCACGGTCAGAGAGCACATCTGTACACCCGATGTGGAGTTGCTGTCTGTGTCACTACGCCCCTTTTATTTGCCTCGAGAGTTTCCCCAACTTTTCATCACAGTTGTGTACATTCATCCGAGGGCAGACGCTGACTCCGCCTCCAGCACCATCTCTGATGTGGTGCAGCGGCTGCAGTCAATTTCTCCAGAGGCGCCAAACTTCATTCTTGGGGATTTTAACCATGTTTCTTTAAAGAAGACACTTAAAAACTTTCATCAGTATGTCTCCTGCCAACCAGGTGAAAAAAGACATTGGACCTGTGCTATGGATCCATAGAGAGGGCCTATAAATCACTCCCCCTTCCTCTTTTAGGATCCTCAGATCACAACTGTGTTCATTTGCTGCCCACATATAAAACTGCTCTCAGAAGAGGCAAGGTGGAAATGAGAGACATTGATGTGTGGACAGAAGATTCAGAGCACAGCCTCCAGGAATGCTTTAACTGTACAGACTGGAAGATGTTCATAATGGCCTGCGGGGATGACTTGGACTCTCTGGCTGAGCTCACATGCTCATACATGGCTTACTGTCAAAATAAGATTGTTCCACGTAAACGTGTCAAAATATACCCCAACAACAAACCATGGGTTACTAAATCAGTTAAATCCTGCTTACAGAGGAAAGCTCTTGCCTTTAAACAGGGGTCTGTTTCTGAGCTACAGGTTGCCACTAAGGAGCTGAAGGCCGAAATTTTAAGAGCAAAACAGAATTATAAATCAGAGTTGGAAAGCAAGATGGCAGCAAATAAACTTGGTTCGGCCTGGGCCAGTATGAAAACTATTGCAGGCCTTCAGAGCACAGAGCGCAGTAATCGTGTATTTTTAGATGGTTTTAATTCAGACACAGAGCTGGCTAATGCTCTTAATTGTTTCTATGGTCGTTTTGACTCCTTTGATTTTAGCACAGAAATCCAAGATTTGAAACAGAAACTCAAAGACAATCAGCACTTTAATATTGAGATGCAGGATGTTAAAAGGGAGTTCCGCGCTGTAAAAGTGAACAAAAGTCAGGGCCCTGATAATATATGTGGGCGCCTGGTAAAGTCCTGTGCACATGAACTGAGTCCTATATTTCATTACATTTTCAATAAGTCCTTACAGACACAACATGTGCCTAAGATCTGGAAAGATGCCATGGTTGTTCCCATTCCAAAATCCAGCTGTCCTAAAACGGTAAATGACTTTAGACCAGTTGCTTTGACTTCAATTTTAATGAAAATTTTTGAAAAACTGGTCAGATGTGAGGTCCTAAGGCAGACTGAACATGCATTGGATCCTCTGCAGTTTGCCTATAGGCCTCACAGAGGAGTGGAGGATGCCACTGTCACTCTGTTTGACATGCTTTTCAAACATCTGGATTTTAATGGGACACACGCCAGGCTTTTATTTGTGGACTTTTCTTCCGCCTTTAATACAATCCAACCTCATATTTTAGTTGAAAGGCTCCTGCAACAATTTGATTTAAGCAATAATCTGGTGGGTTTGATTCTGGATTTCTTAACCACCAGGACGCAGAGAGTAAGGGTCAATGACACATTGTCTGACCTAAAGTGCTCTTCTACTGGCTCTCCTCAGGGGTGTGTGTTGTCACCACTACTCTTCATCCTGTACACAAACATGTGTCGGAGCAGACATGACAACAGACACATTATAAAGTATGCTGATGACTCAGTCATTGTCAGTCTCCTCCAGGATGGTGAGAGTGGCCACGGCCCAGTAGTTGATGACTTTGTTCACTGGTGTGAGGATTCCTACCTGCAGCTGAATACAACAAAAATGAAAGATATGATTATTGACTTTAGGAGGAAAACTCCCAGACACAAAGTCACCATACTAAAAGGCCAGACCACCGAATGTGTACAATCGTACAAATATCTTGGGACGATTATTGATAGTGGATTGAACTTTGAGGTGAACTGTGAAAGGGTGTGCAAAAAGGGTCAGCAAAATCTGCATTGTTTGAGGAAACTTGCACGCTTTCAAATTGACCGAACCATAATGACTATGTTTTATCGGGCTTTTATTGAATCTGTTTTATCCTTTTCTTTAATGTCATGGTTTGGTCAGATAAAACTGAAACAGAGGAAATCCTTGGATCAGGTAGTCAGATGGTCCAGTCGTTTGCTTGGTGAGTCACAGCTGAGCCTGACATCCCTGTACACCAGACAAGTACAGAGGATGGCCGACTCGATTTTAAATGATGACTCCCACCCTTTGCACTGCAACTTTCAGCTTCTTCCCTCCAGACGGAGGTTTGCTGTCCCAAAAAGTAGAACCCAGCGCTACAAAAACAGCTTTGTCCCTGCTGCTGTCAAAGAGTTGAACAAGCTATAAAAATTATATTGTACATATTTTATCTTTACCTATTTTGTAAGATGTGTGCCTGTGTTTGTGTCTATGTTGAATGTAATTAGTGGCTTGTAAATATGGATGTCACCAACTGCAAAACAAATCTACCTACGGGTACAAATAAAGTAACCTGAACCTGAACCTGAACAGACATGTTCAGAGTGGGATCAGTATTATTTATGCAAAGATTTTTCCAAATCAGGCGAGAATTGTCTGAGCTGTAACTATCATGTTTTGTATGATGAGAAAGCCATCGAAGCACGCTGGTCGCCATGGGAACAGTTCTGTACTATGTACATGTGCTGTCAATGAGCCCTAGTCATTCCTTCATGTATTTTTTTCTGCTGGTGAGGGAAAAAGAAAAAAAAAAGTTTTCAGCAATTCTTTCTTTTAACAATAGGGCCGCTAAAACTTTTGTTTGTTATTTTTATGTAGACATGCTTGGTGCAGGACTAATATCGATCGTAGAAAATTTGGTGCAAATTGTACCAAGTTTGCCCAATGTACAAGTGTCCGTTATTGAAAGGCAATGAGTGGATTCCCATAGCAACTGTGCTTATCGCAGGACAAAAGTGACTTCCACCGAGGGTAATCCAATGCACTCTGAGAAACCTCTGAAAAGGTCATGTCATTGTGACTACTGGTCTTTGTGCAAAATTTGAAACAATTTTTTGCAGTACCTAATGTCAGCAGTAGGTGTGGGTGTGACAGTTTTGTGAATATTGATATACAGACATGTTCAGAGTGGGATCAGTATGATTTGTGCAAAGTTTTTTCCAAATCAGGCGAGAATTGTCTGAGGTGTAACTGTCATGTTTTGTTGGTGAGAAAGCCATTGTAGCACGCCGGTCGCCATGGAAACAGTTCTGTACTATGTACATGTACTGTCAATGAGCCCTAGTCATTCCTTCATGTTTTTTTTTTTCTGCTGGTGAGAGAAAAAGAAAGAAAAAAATTTTCAGCAATTCTTCCTTTTAACAATAGGGGCGCTAAAACTTTTGTTTGTTATTTTTATGTAGACACGTTTGGTGCAGGACTAATATTGATCGTAGAAAATTTGGTGCAAATTGTACCAAGTTTGTCCAATGTACAAGTGTCCGTTATTGAAAGGCAAGGAGTGGGTTTCCATGGCAACTGTGCTTATTGCAGGACAAAAGTGACGTCCACTGAGGGTAGTCCAATGCACTCTGAGAAACCACTGAAAATTTCATGTCATTGTGAGTACTGGTGTTTGAGCAAAATTTGAAACAATTTTTTGCAGTACCTAATGTCAGCAGTAGGTGCAGGTGTTACAGTTTTTTTAATATTGATATGCAGACATGTTCAGAGTGGGATCGGTATGATTTGTGCAAAGTTTGGCCAAAATCAGACGAGGACTGTCTGAGCTGTAACTGTCATGTTTTGCATGGCGAGAAAGCCATTGAAGAACGCCGGTTGCCATGGAAACAGTTCTGTACTATGTACATGTACTATCAATGAGCCCAAGTAATTCCTTCATGTAATTTTGTTAAGCTGGTGAGAGAAAAATAAAGAAAACAGTAATTCTTCCTTTAATCATTTGGGGGCGCTATGACTTTTGTTTATTATTTGTATATAGACGAGTTAGGGGGAGAATATTGATCGTATAAAATTTGGTGCAAATCGTACAAAGTTTGTCCAATTGACAAGGGTCCAATGTTGTTACCACTAGGCGGTGCTAAAACTTTTGTTATCTTATATAGGAGTGTTCAGGGTGGGACTATTATCCATTGTCGAAAATTTGGTGAAAATCAGACGAAGTTTGTCCAAGATACAACTTTCCGAAATTTCATGGTGAGTAGTCAACCGTCGCCATGTTGCCATGGTAACACTTCCCTGTAAGTTATGTGTTGTCCACCCATATTGGACTATATATGAGAGAGACCTCAACATATGTTCCAAATTTTATAACTCCAAGACCTTCCCACCCCTCCCATAAGCTCATGGATTGAATGGCGAGGAGGGCATGTACATGGTAACACGGTTGATGTCATGCTAACGTTGATGTTCAGTTATGATCATGGCTGTGTTCTGATGAATCTCAGAAAATTTCACGTCATTCTGGCCAGTGGCGCGTGAGTAATAAATAAAACAGTTTTCAGCAATTCTTTTGTTAACCACTATGTGGCGCTAAAACTTTTGTCAGGTATTTTGATGTAGTTGCGTTCAGGGTGGGACTATTTTCCATCATGGAAAGTTTGGTGGACATCGGACAAGTTTTGCCCGATTTACAGCTGGTTGAATTTGTAAGGGGAGAAGTCAAAATTCGCCATGGCGCCATGGCAACACTTCCTTGTCAGTTATGTGCTGTACACCCATATAGGACTATATGTGACAGTCACCTTAACCTATGTTCCAGATTTCATGACTCCAGGAGCTTCCCATCCCTCCCCATAAGCTTACGGATTGAATGGCGAGGAGGGCGTGTCCATGGTAACACATTTCATGTCATGCTAAAGTTGATGTTCAGTTATGATCATGGCTGTGGTCTGATGAATAACTGAGTAAGGATCGTCACTTCCTTGTGGTAACGTATCGTCACTTCCTGTTTTGCTGTCTGCCTGTGTGGTTGCTCTCTAGCCACTAGCTATGGCTACTAGCTCTCTTTCCTCTCCTCCTCTGGTGTGCTCTCTCTGTCAGATGTTTAGCTACACCTCTGCCTCTTTTAGCGATAATGGTAAATGTAATAAATGTTGTCTTTTTGAGGCGCTTGAGGTGAGGTTGTCTGATTTGGAATCCCGGCTCCGCTGCATTGAAACACCGTCTGCGCCAGTTAATCTTGACGGACGCCCATTAGCTGCAGCGGAGCTAGCTAGCTTAGGTCCCACTGTCAGCGGTCCCTCAGCTCTCCTCAGCAGCGAGGAGACTGGGTGGGTGACGGTGAGAAGGAAGCCTAGTCGCAAAGCCCCGGTACACCACCAACCTGTTCACGTCTCTAATCGTTTTTCCCCGCTCAGCGACACACCCGCTGAGGAAAAAACTCTGATCATTGGCGACTCTGTAGTCAGAAACGTGAACCTAGAGACTCCAGCGGCCATAGTCCAATGCATTCCTGGGGCCAGAGCAGACGACATCGAGTCAAATTTGAAAATGCTGGCTAAAAGTAACTGTAAATATTCCACAATTGTTATTCACGCCGGCATTAATGACATCCGTCTCCGGCAGTCGGAAGTCACGAAACTTAATATAGAATCGGTGTGTGACTTTGCAAAAACGATGTCTGCCACTGTAGTATTCTCTGGGCCCCTCCCCAATCTGACCAGTGATGACATGTTTAGCCGCTCGTCATCCTTGAACCGCTGGCTGTCTGTGTGGTGTCCTAAAAATGACGTGGGCTACATTGACAATTGGAGCTCTTTTTGGGGAAAACCTGGTCTTATGAGACGAGACAGCATTCATCCCACTTTGGATGGTGCTTCTCATTTATCTAACAATCTGGCATCTTTTTTATCCAAATTTCCAAAACCATGACTACTCAGAGTTGGGACCAGGAAGCAGAGTCGCAGTCTTACACGCCTCTCTGCAGCTCCTCTTCATCCGCCACCCCTCAGCTTAGCCCCTGTCTTCCCCATCAGAGAATCGTTGTCTGCTCCCTCCAAAGTGAATAAAAATATAATGTATAAGCATCCCAAAGTGATAAAGCAAAATATTGGTAAAACTCAAATTAAACATAAAGCCTCTAAATTGAATGATTTGGCCTCTGTTCCTCCTCATAATTTAAAAATTAAATGTGGTTTATTAAATATTAGGTCTCTAACTCCCAAGTCTCTGTTAGTTCATGATTTGTTAATTGATCATCAGATTGATTTAATTTCCCTTACAGAGACTTGGTTAGGACAAGAGGATTATGTTGGTTTAAATGAATCAACTCCCTCTGGTTATTTAAACTGTCAAAATCCCAGAAGTTCTGGTTGTGGAGGAGGAGTAGCAACAATTTACCATTCCAAATTACTAGTTAATGTAAAGCAAAAAACATGTTATAATTCCTTTGAGGGCCTGGTCCTCAGTATTGGGCACTTTAGCAATTTTAGGTTAAACCCAATTTTATTTGCCATAGTTTATCGTCCCCCATCAACCTACTCAGAATTTTTATCCGAATTTGCTGATTTCTTAGCTGATTTAGTGCTGAAATCTGATAGAATAATTATAGTAGGGGACTTTAATATACATGTGGATGTAGATAGTGACTGCCTTAATGTGGCATTCAATTCAATATTAGATTCGATTGGGTTTTCTCAGAAAGTAGGAAATTCTACTCATTACCTCCACCATACATTGGACCTTGTTTTGACATATGGCATAGAAATAGAAAATCTTGTAGTGTCTCCTCATAACCCTGTACTGTCAGACCATTGTCTGTTAACCTTTGATTTTACTATTTCTGACTATTTGGCTCCTAAAGAAAAATATTATTACAGTAGATGCCTCTCAGATGATGCTGTTTCCAAATTTATGCAGATTGTTTCCTCTATGCCATGTGTCAACACAACGGAAATAAGCTATAGACAGCTTGCTCCTTCTGTAATTGATAACATGGTGGATAGTGTTTCAGCTTCTCTGCATCAGACTCTAGACTTGGTGGCCCTCTTAAAAAAGAAAAAGTCTAATCAGAGATTTCTAACTCCTTGGTTCAACACAGAAACTCGTACCTTAAAACAGAAGACTCGTCAATTAGAAAGAAAATGGCGCTCTACTAATTTAGATGAAATCTATTTAGCTTGGAGAAATCATCTTTTAATTTATAAAAAATCTCTTAGAAAAGCTAGAACGAGTTATTACTCTGCATTAATAGAAGAGAACAAGAATAATCCCAGGTTTCTTTTCAGTACTGTAGCCAGGTTGACAAAGAGTCAGGACTCTGTCAATCCTAGCATTCCCTTAGAGCTTACTAGTCAGGACTTTATGAACTTTTTCAATAATAAAATTTCATCCATCAGAGATAAAATCAATCAGATTCTTCCCACAGTTAACTTAAATACTGTAACTACTACAACTCCTTCTATTGATGTCTGTCTTGATGAGTTTACTCCAATCGACCTTTGTGAGTTAGACAAAATAGTTTCCTCATCCAAACCTTCAACTTGTCTTTTAGACCCTATTCCTACCAGGTTATTTAAAGAAGTCTTCCCACTTATTGGTAGCTTTATTCTTCATATAATCAATTCTTCGTTAACTTTAGGCCATGTACCGCAGGCTTTTAAAACGGCTGTAATTAAACCCTTACTCAAAAAGCCAACGCTAGATCCAGGAGCTTTAGCTAACTATAGACCAATCTCTAATCTCCCTTTCATTTCAAAAATCTTAGAAAGAGTTGTTGCTACGCAATTATTTGACCACCTGCAGGGAAATGGTTTACTTGAAGAGTTTCAATCTGGGTTTAGAATCCATCATAGTACTGAAACAGCCTTAGTGAAGGTCACTAACGACCTCCTCATTGCATCTGATAATGGACTAGTTTCTGTACTTGTCCTTTTAGACCTTAGTGCAGCTTTTGATACTATCGATCATAATATTCTACTTGATAGATTAGAACACTATGTTGGACTTAATGGAACTTCGTTGCAATGGTTTAGCTCTTATTTATCTGATAGGTTCCAGTTTGTTCATGTAAATAATGAGTTTTCTTTCAACTCAAAGCTTAGTCATGGAGTTCCACAGGGATCTGTGCTAGGCCCTACTCTTTTTTTTTCCACAATATCTTTATTGAACCTTTTTTTTTTAACAAACATGATACAAACAATCAAACACTAACACTAAAGTACTACAAAAAAAAAAAAAATGCACTAAAAACACCAACAACCACCAACAAAATCAAGTCTTCAACAATGCTCCTCTGTTTAGTCTAGACAATCCAATACATAAGTATACATATTATGTTCACCAGTTTGGAATTTACAAGGTCCACACACATCATTCACCTTCTTCTTCTAGAGTTATGTTTAAATTTTTTACATAATCAATAAAAGGTCTCCATATATTCTCAAACACAATTTCCTTTGATTTCAGTATATATGTTATTCTTTCTAATGGAAGGTTTGTTAACATCTGTCTTAACCACTGAGTCACATCTGGTCTATGAGTCTTTTTCCATAATAGTGCAATACATTTTTTGGCATTAAGCAAACTGAGGTCTATGAATGTTCTTTCACTTTTATTAAAATTATGCTTTTCTGGGTACAGACCCAACAAAAACAGTTTAGGATTCAATATGATTTGTTTTGAGATTATTTTTTCAATTGTTACCCTCACCTCTTCCCAAAACATTCTTATTAATCTACATTCCCATAAACAATGAAATAGGGTTCCTTTACTTTCCATGCATTTTGTGCATGTATCTGGTATATTTTTGTTATATCTATTTAACTCCTCCGGTGTAACATACATCCGCATTAACCATTTGAAATGTATCAATTTAAGGCGTGCATTTATTGATTTGGTTTGAGCTTCTGTACAAGCCAATTCCCATTGTTCCTCTGAAATTTCAATTTGCAGATCTTCTTTCCAGTAGTTTAATCTTTTCAGTGAATTTTCACTTGAAGATAGTGTCAATGAGTTATAAAACTCTGAAATAATACCCTTTCTTTTACTATCTTTCATCATCATTTTTTCCAAGGATGAATAAATAGGTCGAGTGAGAGCTTTATTTTGATTTGATCGAATAAAGTTTCTAAGTTGACGATATTTAAAAAAATGTGTTCTATTGAGATTAAATTTGATCCTCAGCTCTTCAAAAGACATTATGTTGTCTGCACATGGCAAATATAAATCCTGAATCTTTTGTATCCCTTTTAAATTCCATACTTTAAATACAGCGTCCGCTCTCCCTGGTTTAAAATATTGATTACCCCATATTGGACTAAATTGTGACAATAACTGTGGTTCTTTTAAATAGTTTTTAGCTTCACACCATATTTTGATCATATGCTTTACAAATGGATTTTTAACTTGTTTTTGTAATTTTTTTGCCGAATCTGAGTATATGAATATGGGAAGAGGTAAAGGTAAATTGTATGATTCCATTTCAGTCCAGTGAGGGAGATCATTTGATGAAAAATAATATGTCATAGACCTCAGTTGTGCCGACCAATAATACAACATAAAATTTGGACATTTCAGACCTCCACGATCAAATGGTAAATATAATAAAGACAAACGTAATCTAGCCCTCCTGTTGTTCCATATAAATTCCACTAACTTTTTTTTTATTCTTGAGAATAGATCTAAAGGTGGTGATAAGGGAATGTATTGAAATAAATAAAGTATTTTAGGTAAAATATTACTTTTAAGTATATTGATTCTCCCGATCATCGACATTGGTAGTGACATCCATCTCTGAGTTAACTCATTGATATCTGACATTAAGGCTTCATAGTTGACACTGGCGACTGATTCTAGCTTAGGCATAATTTGGATTCCTAAATATTTAAACTGATTTACAACATTGAATTGATTTACCTCAGGGGCTGGGTAATTTCTCTGGGTCTCATTTAGCATTAATATTGAAGATTTAGTTTTATTTATTTTATATCCTGATATTTCCCCAAAATTCATTATTAAATTCAACAAGGTTGGAATTGATTTTTTTAGATTTGACATAAACAAAATTATATCATCGGCGTACAGGGAGATTTTATGTTCTGTTGGTCCAACTTTAATTCCATATATTTGTGAATGTAAACGTATCGCTATCGCTAAAGGTTCAATTGCCATAGTAAACAGTAAAGGTGAAAGTGGACAGCCTTGTCGACATCCTCTATTGATTTTTATTGGTTTTGAAATATTGTTATTTGTTAGGATTTCTGCTGTAGCATTATTGTATATTATTTGAACCCATTTTATGAAATTATTTCCAAGTCCAAACCTTTGTATGACTTCAAAAAGAAAGGGCCATTCAACTCTATCAAAGGCCTTTTCGGCGTCCAATGATAGGAGAGCTGTATCCGGTGCTTCTTTATTAAAATAAATAATATTAAATAGTCTTCTTACATTATGGAAGCCTTGTCTACCCTTTATAAAGCCATTCTGATCTCGATTAATAATATTTGGTAAAATTTCTTGTATTCGTCTTGCTAAAATTTTACAGATTATCTTAAGGTCGGCGTTTAATAGGCTTATTGGTCTCATATTTTCACATTTATTAGAGGGCTTACCTGGTTTTGGCAGCAGTATAATTAAGGCATTATTTATGTATGATGGTAAATTATTATTTTGAAATGCTTCTAAAACCATTTCCAAAAAAGGTTTTATTAATTTATTCTTAAATTTTTTATAAAGGTCAACTGGAAGACCATCTGGTCCTGCACTTTTTCCTGATTTCATATTATCAATGGCTAGCCCAACTTCTTCTTGACTAATTTTAGACTCCAATATCTCCCTGTTTTCATTTGGAATACACGGTATAGATAGTTCGTTCAAAAACCCATTTAGTTTTGTTAAATCAGGTTCATTTTTGGTATCATATAATTTTTCATAGTAATCTCTAAAGGCTCTATTAATTTCTAAAGGATCTATAACTACCTGTCCGTTACTTATAATACTGGTAATTGGTGTTTTAATTTCCAATTGTTTAATCTGCCATGCTAATAATTTTCCTGATTTTTCACCTTGTTCATAAAAAGATTGTTTCAATCTTAGAAGACTCGAGGCAGCTCTATTCGCTGATTTTTTGTCGTATTCAGCTCTCAAAATCAGTAATTCATTCTCCAACCTTGGGTCACTTCCTGCATACACTTTTTCCTGAAGACTTTTTATTTTATGTTCCAATTTAGCTCTCTCCTCTCGAGTCTTCTTAGATTTTGATCCTGTATAACTAATAATATGTCCCCTAATAAAAGCTTTGAAAGCCTCCCACTTTACACATGCTGATGTTTGTGTAGTATTGATGTCAAAGAACTCGTCTATCTGTTTTTCTATATACTTGACAAATTCCTCATCCTGAAGCCATTTATGCTGAAATTGCCATCTACCTGATTCCTTTGTCAATTTTTTATCTACATATATTAGACAACAGGGTGCATGATCAGAGATCACGATGTTATCATAAAAGCAGTTTTGAATCTTGGACCTTAATTCTGTGGAAATCAAAAAATAATCAATACGTGAGAATGTCTTGTAGGTACTGGAATAACAAGAATAGGCTTTAACTTGTGGTTTCATTTCTCTCCATATATCTAACAATCTCAATTCTTTCATAAAATGATTAATAGTCATCCTACATCCAATGTGCGTACAATCCAGTCCTGTTGATCTATCCACACCTGGATTCAATGTACAATTAAAATCCCCTGCTATTATATGTTGCCCTGTAAGTGATGATAAGATGAGAAATAAATTAGCAAAGAACTTCTGATCATCTATATTGGGACCATATAAGTTCACAAGATTTATATTTTCTAATAGCAAAGAACCTTGAATGATTACATATCTTCCAAATTTGTCTCCAATTACATTTTTCACTTGAAAAGGAACTGATTTATGTATGAGAGTCATAACTCCCCTGGCTCGGGATGAAAATGAAGAGGTGAATACACTTCCCTGCCATCTACTCCTAATTCTTTTAACACCCTCCTCTATCAGATGAGTTTCTTGTAAAAACACAATTCTTGAACCCATGTCCTTTATTTTATTCATAACTTGTTTAAGTTTTTTTAAATTTTGTAGACCTCTGCAATTCCATGAAGTTAAATTAAGATTAACACTTTGGTCCATGATCAATAGAGAGTTTGGGATTACCTTGCAGTGTAAACATGCTCATACAGAGAAGCAAAAACATGAGTGGTTGAACATTCATCCTACAAACTACACACAAACAAATTTCCCCTTCCCACACTTGTGGCAAACCCCCCAAAATCAAAAGAAAAATTCTGTCTCCCGATATAGCCATCGACCGTTCCACACCCACGGGGAACAGCCTAAGCCACTCCTTCTTCATCCTCCCAATCACCCTAACTCTACTGCTTTTAATGACGTAACATTAACTCTCCTCTGTAGTTTTCCAACTTAACTCCAAAATTTTTAACAACTTTGTACATCATAGTTTTTTTTTTTGTTTGTTTTGTTTTTGTTTTGTTTTTTTAATATATAATACAATCTATATTTTGTAAACTTACTATTTACTTCAAGTCAGTCAGATGCCTGTGCAAATGCTTAATTATTCTACCTTATATTTTGTTCATGCTTAGCTCCCACCAGTCTCTTCTTCTTCTTTGATCTTCTTGATGAACTCCTGCGCCTCCTCTGGGGTCTTGAAGATGTGGGTTCTGCCCTCATACGTGGTCAGCAGTCTCGCAGGATAGATTACACCATGACGAATCCCAAGGTTGCGCAGCTCCTTACGTACGGGATCAAACTGCTTCCTCAATTGCTGGATTCCTGTGGCCAAATCTGGGTAGAACCGCACCTGCTGGTCCTGGTGTTTAATCTCTCCTTTAGCACGTGCAGCGTTGAAGATCTTCATCCTGTCTCTGTTGCTAAGAAACTTCATAATTAAGGTCCTCGGCGGTCCCTTATCTCTCCGTGGGCCAATACGATGTGCTTTTTCCAGAACCACTGCTGACTGCAACTCCTCGCTGCCCAGCACCTCCGGAATCCACTTTTCCAGAAAGGAACATACGTCCCGACCTTCTGATTCCTCTGGAAGACCCACCAGCCTCAAATTATTCTGTCTCGACCGAGATTCCAAATCCAAAATATTATCTTCCAGAGATTTATTTTTTTTTTCCAAAGTGCGCACCTTTAATTGAAGACGGGTGACGTCATCTTCAGCACTAGCGAGACGGAGCTCCATCTGCGCCGTTCGTTCTACACAGTCACCCAATTCCTTTCTTATTCCTTCCAACGCTGTCATAATCCCATCAAATCTAGAGGAAAAGTCCGCTCTCATTGAACTCATGGCAGCCATCAGCGCATCTGCGCCATTCCCCACAGATATCGCACCGTTGCCAGCCTCCTCCGCCATATATGGAGTTTTGTTTGCTGCGTCACGGACCTGAAAGTCCGTTAATTTGGACTGTTTCGGCGGCTCGCTTTTTCCTTTTCCTGGTTTTCCAGCCTTAGGCTTCGCCGACATATCCTCGCCCAAATGCTGGGATACGTTCTGTCCCAAATGAGAGAGTTATTTGCCGATTTTTTTTCTCCAGGAGCAGAGCAGAGCGAGACACGTCCGTCCTACGTGGCAGCCATAACCGGAAGCGGCCCTACTCTTTTTAGTTTATATATGCTTCCATTAGGCAACATTATTAGAAAGCACTGTATACATTTTCATTGTTATGCAGATGACACACAATTATACCTGTCAATGAAGCCAGATGATAGTAATCAATTAGCCAAGTTAGAAGCCTGTCTTAAGGAAATCAAAGCTTGGATGACTTGTAATTTCCTGCTATTAAATTCAGATAAGACTGAAGTCATTCTTGTTGGTCCAAAAAACCTTAGAAATTCCTTTCCAAATCAAACTTTCAGTTTGGATGCAGTTACTCTTTCTCTTAATAGCTCTGTGAGGAACCTTGGAGTTATTTTTGATCAGGATTTGTCCTTCAATTCACATATTAAATTTGTTTCTAAGACTGCCTTCTACCATTTGCGTAATATTGCCAAGATTAGGAGCATCTTGTCTCAGAGTGATGCTGAGAAACTGATCCACGCTTTTGTTAGCTCGAGATTAGATTATTGTAATTCTTTATTATCAGGCTGTCCTAAAACATCTTTAAAAAGTCTTCAGCTGATCCAAAATGCTGCAGCAAGAGTTTTAACAGGTACTAGAAAGAGAGATCATATCTCTCCGGTTCTGGCCTCCCTTCATTGGCTTCCCATAGAGTTTAGAATTAAGTTTAAAATCCTTTTTCTTACTTACAAAGCTCTAAACAATCAGGCTCCTTTTTATTTAAAAGATCTGATACTACCATATTATCCTAACAGAGCACTACGCTCCCAAAATGCAGGATTACTTGTAATACCTAGAATCTCCAAAAGTACAATGGGAGGCAGAGCCTTCAGTTATCAAGCTCCTCTCCTGTGGAATCAGCTGCCAATCTGGATTCGGGAGTCAGACTCGATCTCTGTTTTTAAGAATAGGGCTAAAACCTACCTTTTTGATATAGCCTACAATTAGGGAGGGATCATGTGTTTCTGAACCCTCCCTTAGTTATGCTGCTAATAGGTTTAGTCAGCCAGGGGACCTCCAGTAATGCACTGGGCCTCACTCCTTTCCTCACTCTCTATGAAATATTTTTTTTTTTGCTGGTCATTAACATCTGTTTGTTCTCTCCCATAGATTGAGTCCCCATCATGCTGTTTGCTCTCTACGTGTCTGTTCTTTTCTTTTTCTCTATCCCCTCACCCCCCAGCCAGTCGCAGCAGATGACTGCCCCTCCCTGAGCCTGGTTCTGCTGGAGGTTTCTTCCTGTTAAAAGGGAGTTTTTCCTCTCCACCGTCGCCAAGTGCTTGCTCACAGGGGATCGCCTGATTGCTGGGGTCTTTCTGCAACTGTGGGGGTTCCCCCCTACAGTTGATAGTGCTATGAGATGACTGTTGTTGTGAAATGGCGCTATATAAATAAAGTTGAATTGAATTGAATTGAATTGAATATAAGAAAATGTCACATCATTCTGCCCAGCCACGCATGAGTAATAAATAAAACAGTTTTAAGCAATTCTTTTGTCAACCACTATTTGGCGCTATATCGGTTTTCAGGTATTTTGATGTCATTGCATTTGGGGAGGGACTATTTTCCATCATGGAACGTTTGGTGCACATTGGACAGGTTTTGCCCGAGTTACAGGTGGTTGAAGTTGTAAGGGGAGGAGTCAAATTTCGCCCTGGCGCCCTGGCCACGCCTTTTGAGATTTTGACTTAATTTATACAATTTTTAATGGCCAATGCCTATAGATGCCACCATGTAAAAATGAGCTCAATCGGAGTAGGTCCCTAGGACTAGTTCGTTCAAATGTGAGGTGTGACTTTTTTCTGAATTGGAGGTGGGGCGACTTTGAGGCAAGATGGCGGCCTTCCTGTTGGCGGTGGGTATCAGTCCCTGATGTCTTATGGCAGCCGGAATGTTAGAGGGTTAAGCCGTTCAGAGGTGGACTTGCTGGTGTGTTCTGGATCATTGTCCTACTGCAGAACCCAAGTGCACTTGAGCTTGAGGTCACGAACAGATGGCCGGACATTGTCCTTCAGGATTTTTTGGTAGACAGCAGAATTCATGGTTGCATTTACCACAGCAAGGCTTTCGGGTAATGAAGCAGCAAAACAGCCCCAGACCATCACACTACCACCACCATATTTTACTGTTGGCATGATATTCCTTTTCTGAAATGCTGTGTTACTTTTACACTGGATGTACTGGGACACACACCTTCCAAAAAGTTCAACTTTTGACTCATCAGTCCACAGAGTATTTTCCCAAAAGTCTTGGGGATCATCAAGATGTTTTCTGGCAAATCTGAGACAAGCCTTTATGTTCTTTTCACTCAGCAGTGGTTTTTGTCTTGGAACTCTGCCATGCAGGCCATTTTTGCCCAGTCCTTTTCTTATGGTGGACTCATGGACACTGACCTTAGCTGAGGCAAGTGAGGCCTGCGGTTCTTTGGATGTTGTTGTGGGGTCTTTTGTGACCTCTTGGATGAGTCGTTGCTGCACTCTTGGGGTAATTTTGGTCCACTGGCCACTCCTGGGAAGGTTCACCACAGTTTCATGTTTTCGCCATTTATGAATAATGGCTCTCACTGTGGTTTGCTGGAGTCCCAAAGCTTTATAAATGGTTTTATAACCTTTTCCAGACTGATAGAGCTCAATTTGTTTCTCATTTGTTCCTGAATTTCTTTGCATTACAGCATGATGTCTAGGTTTTGAGGATTTTTTGGTCTACTTCACTTTGTCAGGCAGGTCTTATTTAAGTGATTTCTTGATTGAGAACAGGTGTGGCAGTAATCAGGCCTGGTTGTGGCTAGAGAAATTGAACTCAGCTTTCCAAAGATGTGATAAAACACAGTTAGTTTATGTTTTAACAGCGGTGGGGGGGATCACTTTTTCACACAGGGCCATGTAGGTTTGGATTTTTTTTTTACCCATAATAATAAACACCTTCATTTAAAAACTGCATTTTATGTTTACTTGTGTTGTCTTTGTCTTATATTTAAATTTGTTTGATGATCTGAAACATTTAAATGTGACAAACATATAAAAAAATGAGAAATCAAGAAGGGGGCAAACACTTTTTCACACCACACACAGTTGCCTTGATTTCTTTGTATGTATGGATTACTTGGGTTGTTACTGATATCTGGTGAAAATCTCAGGTCAATGGCTCCATCAGAAATATGTTTCATGAGAAAAATGTTGATGTGTTCATTAATTTTCCTGCTGTACTTGGGTAGCTTTGGTAGGAACTATTTTTCTTGCTGAAGCCACCTGACTGAAGCACCTCTAAGCTACCAGAGCATCCGCCCCACAACCGGGAGGTTGGGGTTCAAGTCCTGGCCGGGTCATGCCAAAAAGACCATATTAAAAAAAGGAACTTCCTGTCGTCCAGCTTGGTGCTGAGAAAAGATGGAACGGAGGGGGTAAATGTGGGTGGCAGTGGCTCAGAAGGTAGAGCAGATCACCTACTAACCAGAGGGCTGGTGGTTCGAATCCCACTCTCCCCAGCCATCCTGTCTATGTGTCCCTTGGCAAGACACTTTACCCACCTTGCCTCCAGTGTCCATGACACTGGGTATGAATGTGGATAAATGTTCGGTAGTGGTCGAAGAGGCCATTGGCGCAGATTGGCAGCCACGTTTCCGTCAGTCTGCCCAGGGGCAACTGTGGCTACAGTAGTAGCTTACTACTATCAATGTCTGTCTGGAGTGAATGAATAATGGACTCACTGTGAGCGCTTTGAGATGTCAGTTGACATGTTAAAGCGCCATATAAATCTAATCCATTATTGTTATTATGAAGCAAAATAACTGGTTAAACAAACAAAATAATTATCTTTTGTCCTGTATTGTTGGCAATTCATAAATTGTGCTTGTGGAACTGTTGTATAAAAGCATTATTGTACTCGAGGTTGTGTGTTATCTTGACTATATCACCTCTGTCCTATGACAAAGTCACCACTGATACCACATTCTTGTAACATTGTGATTGTTGTTTTTTCCCTCTTTCAGCCTTTTTCTGTCATTAAGTGGCTCTTGACTGAACTTGTCCTGTAAGAATTGTATTAATCTATTTGTCTAATATTGATTACTTTTTTTGTTGTAACTGTCATTACAAAATCCTTTCATGATTGTGCTTTTCTTTTAGCTTTCTGCTGGAATTTAACCTGTACAGCTGGTGGAATATTGACTTCTCAGTGAAAGGTAACTGTAGTTTATGATAATTTTAGGTGAAGGCTACATACCTGAACTATGACTGTGAGAAATGGAAACTTCCTGTGTTCATCTCTGGTTTTGTCAGGTTTCTGTGGTTCTCTTAAACTTGCTATATCACCTGTTTAGCTCAGAGGTTTCGGGGTAAAACCATGATGGTGCCATGTGATACGGAGTACCCGGCTTTTGTGTCTGAGCGGACCATCAAGGAAACAACAGGCAACATCGACTGTGATGGCTGCACCAGGTATTTATAAAGCAAATGTTATTACTCAAATCATAAATTTATCATCCCCTACACTGATCATATCCCTCCTGGGATATCAGACATTATTTTATGTTATATTAATGTTATATTTTGTCTGGGTTTGTGTTATAGATCTTTTGTCATACAGCAGATTCCTGCTAGTAACCTCTTCATGGTTGTTGTGGACAATAAGTGTGACTGCAGCAGTATTCCTCCGGTAACCATGGATCCCATCGAGATCATGTATATCCTTTCTAGATCAAATGAAAGACTGCTTTCTTCATTTTGTATTTACAGTATATGCAAGCAGCTGAAAGTGGAAAAAATAGTGTTTTAATAGAATTTCTAAGATTACCAGTTTAGCATTAAATTTGTTATTGAAGCTTTGAATTTTCAAAGCCAAAGTCCATTTTCAACACATTATTTGCATTTATTTTGCCCCTTGACACCTGTGAACACAATGAATCACAGAAATGTGACAGACTGAAGTTACAGAAGGACAGAAAGAAGCCTGAATCATGCCATCCATTCCATCCTGAGGTATGACAGTGTCCATGTTGTCTTATAAGTTACTTATTTTACCTGCTGGTTGTCTGGTAATCTAATGGTGATGATCGGATGTGTTCTTTTTAAAGCTAGAGGTGGGACTTTGAAGTGGTCCCGGTCAGAACTTTGGATGGGAACTGTGGGAAAGTCAGATTTTCAGGTTGTGAGTCAAGTAGCCCTCACCAAACTAACAATCATAATCTAAGATGGTTGCACCCATGTGCCGCACATCATTAGGGAAAGCTTTGTGTATTATTAGTGCTTCTGTTTTATATGCCTCATCCAGTCAGTCATACAAACATTACTGCCCAAGTTGTATCTCTGAATACTAGTGGTGGGCCATGTATTTTACACCTAGGCCTTCAGTGTTGTGGTCCTATTTGACTGTACATGTCCACCTAGGTATTTTCTGATGCTCCACGCCGCCTCCACTTCAGTCACGGGCATGAATGAGGCGTAACCACTTGAGGAATACCAAATGATTGACATACAGTGGGGCAAAAAAGTATTTAGTCAGCCACCAATTGTGCAAGTTCTCCCACTTAAAAGATGAGAGAGGTCTCCAATTTTCATCATAGGTATACCTCAACTATGAGACAAAATGAGAAAAAAAAATCCAGAAAATCACATTGAAGGATTTTTAATGAATTAATTGGTAAATTCCTCAGTAAAATAAGTATTTGGTCACCTACAAACAAGCAAGATTTCTGGCTCTCACAGACCTGTAACTTCTTCTTTAAGAGGATCCTCTGTCCTCCACTCGTTACCTGTATTAATGGCACCTGTTTGAACTCGTTATCAGTATAAAAGACACCTGTCCACAACCTCAAACAGTCAGACTCCAAACTCCACTATGGCCAAGACCAAAGAGCTATCAAAGGACACCAGAAGCAAAATTGTAGACCTGCACCAGGCTGGGAAGACTGAATCTGCAATAGGTAAGCAGCTTGGTGTGAAGAAATCAGTTCACTCTCATTCGTGAGTGAACCGATTGGCGTGAGTGAACTGACTGGCGTTTCTCTTCGTGGTTCGCTGCTACGCTTAACCCGAAGCGTTTGCTAGGCTAATGCTATAGCTAACGCCATAGCTAGTCGTAGCACCTAGCACCGACACGAAGAAGCGACTCTGTCCCCGGTGATTGAGGCTCGCTGGAGGAACAAGCCGAGACATCAGTTGGACGGGAGCCGGATCGGAGTTCAACTGCAGCGGTGGTGGGAGACGGGGACCAGTGGAGGACCACCGGGGCCCCAGCTAGAGTCGGAGCCCTGTTGCAGTGGCGGGGCTCGGCGGAGGAACTACTGAGGCAGACAGCGGTAGGCGGCGGGGCTCAGCGGAGGGTCTACCGGGACCCCAGCTGGACAGAAGCAGGATTGGAGCTCGACTGCAGCGGCGGTGGGCGGCGGGACTCGGTGGAGGAGCTTCCGGTGCCCCGGCTGGACAGGAGCTCGGTTACGGCAGCGGTAAGCAGCGGGACTAGCAGCGGAGGGGGCTAGCTGAGGCCAAGCTGGATTCGAGGTCGGTCGGATCGGATACCGGCGACACCAGCAGAGATTGTTTTACTATCCACAGGTCAGTAAAAATGCCACCAAAGAAGGAGGAAATGGAAGAGATCAAAAAATCTCTGAACTTCTTGTCAGAAGAACTGACCAAAGTGGTTAGTCAGCAGGCTAAAATAATAGAGCTAATGGAAGATGCCTGAGAATTAAAATGAACAATTAAGGAAAAAGACAAAAAAATTGCAGACTTGGAGCAACGCGTTGAGGATCTTGAACAATGTTCTCGTATGGATGATCTAATTATAAGTGGACTAGACATTAAATATCAATCATATGCTCATGCTACAGCAGGATTGAGAGGAGAGGATGCTCCCCTGAGTGAATCAGTCTCCCTGGAAAACCAGGTGCTTCAGTTCCTTATAGGAGAATATGAAATTAATAAATATGATCAGGTATAAATTATTTAATTTATATTGATGTATTGGAATCTGAGATCAAATTTTGTTTCATATACACCAGAAATGTTAATAACACTCGTGGGGCACCAACTTCTATCTTTAAGAAGCAATTTAATCTTTAATTTCACTTTATACCTGTTTAATCACTCAATAAATGAATTAATAATCAGTCTCAAAAATTTTTCCGTGAATTCGATACCTGGGCTTGAAACAGACTCAGAATGAAATAAATTCTCAACAACTTCTCTCATTTTCACATATTTATTAAATGAAATGATTAACAGATATGGCAGTAATTTCATTAATCATAAAATCAATCTTGTAAATGATAGATTAACAGTGTCAATATTTTCGGAACCAGGGTTAACTGAGAAATGAATTTATCAGTTTGAGTTAACAGATTATGGAAACAACGCAAATTTATGGAGAAAGTTTACTAATTATATGAAAAGTCCTGGATTAATTTTAAGAAAATAAAAATGGAATTTTAATGAAAAGAAGAGTTATGTTAATGGCTTCTTAATTTGCATCTGATTAGATATACAAATTATTACCGAACCTCAGACGTTTAATTCAGCAGATGAATTAAAGTTTGCAGCTCACGTGATTCCTTGTTCGGCGTTTCCTCAGCCCAAGATTTCGTGGTTGTTAGGGGAAATATCTGCCCGCAGATATTTCAGGGTCCACAGTTCAACCTTTAAAGTCAAGCGGTCGAAGTGGCTGGATTTTGGCTGTATGACCCACAGTTGTAACTTGGATCGGAGCCAGATGGTGCCGACGTTTCTTCAGCGTGTGATGAAGAGAGCAGCGTGTTTTCTCCTTCGTAGACAAGCGGCTTCAGAGGTCTTCGAGAATAATTAGATCTAATCAGATCTCAAATTAGAAAAGGACTTTCGGACTTTAGATAAAATAATAGCTTCTGGTGTGTGATTGGTCAAGAAAAATATTATAAAAATAAAGTCAAGATTAAAACTTACATTAAAATTAAAACAAACGGTGGTTTTACAGAAAGTTTAACAAAGAAAAAGATAAATAAAAATTGGAGTTTAACTCCGATTAAGAATTGAGCTCAAAGAAATAGGAATTCCTAGGCATTTAAGAGAAAAAGAAAAAAAACATTAAAATACAAAGTTACATAAACAAATTACGAGTTATCTGTGCTGTGCTTGGAAAAGCAACACGTGGGAGAAGTCTTTGTTCGGGCAGTCCTTTGTTCTTCCCAAAGTTCTTTCTTGCTGTGTGTAGACAATGGACAAAAAAGAGAGCGACGAACGGAGGCGAAAGAGCGTCCAAAAAAAACGTCGTTAAAAGAGACGAAAAAGCAGAAAAAAAAGAAGTAGCAGGGGTTTTTCCTCCTTTTCTAAGTTCTGTTGAGCTTTCACGGGCTTCTGGGTTGACCGGAATCTCAGCCAATGAGCGTCCTTCGTGGGCGGGCTTGACGAACTTTAGTCCAATGACAGGCTTTGTCTGCGAGGGACCAATGGGATGGAGAAGCTGGAGCTCAGTGAAGGCTGGGTGACATTTGATACCGGTCCCCATGGAAACACACAATTTTAATACACTGGAATATGCTTTTACACACTTATGTATAACTAAGCTAACCTTAGTGATTAGTAACTTATGAGCAGTGCTTCCAAATCAACATGCAGGAATAAACATTAATTTAAACATTTTTAACATGCATATATATAAAATCACAGATTAACCACTTGCGCTCCGTTGTTCCGCGGGCGGGCAAGTCTCTGCGTCCTATGACGCACGAGGGCGCACGAGAGCACCCTCGTGCGCGCTTGGACGCATGACGCATGATGGTGGTGATGGTGATGTAGTGGCGTCCAAGCGCCACTCAAAAAAAAACTGCAGAGACAGCCGCGAACAGATTAGTTCATCTGATTGACCTCTCATTCGACTAATAAGAGCCTTGAATTGGGTTTCTGAAACCTTGAGGAGCCAATGAATGAAAATCTAGGAAGGAGGACCCGCCTACTGTGAATGCAGGAGCCAATTGAAGCACAGAAATTCAGGCTGGGTGAAGCGATATTTACTGCTGCAGCAGATGAAAACAAAAGACGCTGGACGAATCTACTACAGACCCAGGCTCACCCAGCAGCATGGAGAACACCCACAAGTGGGACCTGCACTCATTCCAGCAGAATAGACGGAGGCCGACGACAAAAGTCGTAAATCATTCGCCAAAACGGCAATAATGGAATTATGTTGATCGGGATCCACGAGCGGAGCAGCGTCGCGTTGGGGGAAGAGATGTTCGCCACGACTCTGCTGCTTTGAAGAGGTAAGGTGTTATAAGCTAAATTATTATTTATCCCTGAAAACTGTAATCCAAAAATGACTTTTGACCGATTGGTAAATTACAACTGTACTGCGCACGAATTACGAAGTGTGTGCGCCGCGATAAATGGTTCATTTGCCGTGTTCAGACCGTGAACGCCCCCCCCCCCCGCTGCAGAAGAGGAGCGGGGGGGGGCGTTCACAGTCCGAACGCCCCCCGGTCCGCGGGGGGAAGCATATCAGTCTATTCCATCATGTAGCGATGGCCCTCTTCTGTAGCGAGGGGGGGGGGCGTTCACGGTCCGTTCACGGTTCCCCCCCACACACACACACACAGTAGCGAGGGGGGGGGGAGCCGCTGTGAAAACATGCAAGGAGTGTAATCCGTCTGTAGCGAGGGCCGAAGTCGGTCCTTGGTAGCGGGGGGGGAACGACCCCCCGCCCACACACACACACACACACAGACACAGCCCTGAGTGTGACCTTTCATTAGAGCCTAAAATGAAGATTCTACATTGAATTATTCAAAAGTTACAGACGTTTTTCCAAACTGTGCCACTGTGTCCAATTTTTTTTTCTTCAAGTTCAGTATGCTTAGATGACTGTAACTCAGTGGCCGGAGCACATAGAGAGATTATGTTTTTTTTTTGCCAAAAAATTCAAAGTGTTTTCTTTTAAATGAGACCAACCCCATGAAGATGCTGCAAAGGGTTGAATAACAGCTTTTGATTTACTTTGGGCACGTTATTTTTTGGCATTTTTAGGAAAATTGCCCGGAGTGCAAGTGGTTAATGCATTTCACACATATTATTGATTTTCCACATTAAAAACATCAGAGTCCATTTGCTTTTCATAGTCCTGAAAAGAAGAGAAGGTTTAGAATTGAGTTTGTAATAATGTACTTTAAAGTTCACTGGTTAAATCCAGCATGTCCCAGAGTTTAAGGAAATTAACTGAGTTGTGGATCTGTGTAGGCCATGAGGGCTCCATGTCTGTTCCATGTTTATGGGGGCAATAAAGGGGCGCAGGAGGAAATAGGTTGAATTCTTTTAGACTGGTTTTAGCAAAGGAATGGGATTTCAGCTGTGGCCTGGGGAAGAAAATCAGTTCTTGACTGTCTTACTCCTGGGTGAAACAAAATGTCTAAGCAGAAGAATAATTATTACTGAGCCAAAATGAGATGATGCTACATCCTTGATAGCAGAGGTATAAAGGTCGAAGTAAATGCAATTTCAGCCTGTCATGCTTTACCCAGAAAAGATAATAAAACAAAGAAATCAATTGTGATGCGCTTTGTGAACAGAAGGGTAAAGAATGACATACTGAAGCAGGCCAGAAAACTACGGGGAACAGAAGTTTACCTAAATGAACATCTAACAAAAACTAATGCTGAAATAGCACGGCAAGCACGGATGCTGAAAAGACAAAATAAGATACAGGCAACATGGACAAGAAATTGTAGAGTTTGGATCAAACTAAATGGAACACCTGAGGAAGCAAAGAGTATAATAATCAGGGATGTTACTGACTTAAATAAATACAGATGAACAATGATTAAGAAAATTAAGAGACTATAAAAATCCATATCCACACACGGCAAGAATAGTTCTTTTGACATACCATGTCAATGTACTTTAAAAAAAATAAAATAAAAAAAAAATAAACAAAACAAACAAAAAAACTTATGACTGACTTGAGTAGACATCAATTATCCCCAGTTGGAGGAAGTCATTTGACACAGAGTGAGGAAATTCAAACTCTGAAAATATGCCATTATGCTGAACATAAACTACAAGAGATGGAAAATGATATTGATCCTGATAACCACTTTTTCAATAATATTCATAATCATTGTGAATATTACACCGAAAAGCAATTCAAAAGTCAAGTGCAACTAGATGGTAAACTATCAATGATACACTTCAACAGCAGAAGTCTTAACAAAAACTTTCCACAGATTCAGGGCTATTTAAAACAGCTAGACAGAAAATTTACAGCTATCGCAGTCTCTGAAACTTGGCTTAATGAAGAGCAGGCTCCCCTGATGGCAATAGAGGGATATCAGATGTTTCATATTAACAGATCTCAAAAAAAGGGTGGTGGTGTTGCACTGTATATTGATGACCTGTATAGGTGTAAACTTGTAAATGGAATGTCCTTTGCACTACCAGGGATTTTGGAATGTGTTACTGTTGAGATTGACCAAGATAAAACAAAAAATCTAATTATAAGTTGTATATATAGAACGCTGGGAACTTGCATTGAGACATTCAGAGATAAATTAGTCGAGCTGTACAATAATATTACTAGTAAGAAAATGGTAGTAATTTGTGGAGATTTCAATATTGATTTACTAAATCCATATCAACAAAATGTAATTACAGAGTTCATGAATTCTATAGTCTATATCCCACATATATGAGTATGTGGGATATGAGTCTATATCCCACAATAACACATCCCAGTAGAATCACAGTCCACACTGCTACACTTATTGACAACCTGTTTGTTAATATTATTGATAAGAAAATAGAAAGTGGATTATTGATAAATGATATAAGTGACCATTTGCCAACCTTTGCACTTATCCATGGCCACACGGGGGCCAATACAGAAAAAAATTTAAAATCGTTCAGATACAAATCACAAAATGCAATCAGTTCTTTTAAAGAAGACTTGCTGAAGCAAGACTGGACAAAAGTCTATGTATCAGATGTAAATGAAGCCTATGACACATTTATAAACATTGTAACCACTCTTTATGAAAAAAATTGTCCATTAGTAAAAAAAGCTTAACCCCTTGCACTCTGGTCAATTTCCCTAAAAACGCCCAAAAATAACATACCCAAAGTAAATCAAAAGCTGTTCTTCAACCCTTTGCAGCATCTTCATGGGGTTGGTCTCATTTAAAAGAAAACACTTTGAATTTTTTGGCAAAAAAAACATAATCTCTCTATGTGCTCCGGCCACTGAGTTACAGTCATCTAAGCATACTGAACTTGAAGAAAAAAAAATTGGACACAGTGTTTTTTTGGATACAAATGCTTGTAAATAACACACAGCTGTCTGATCCGGCTGGAAAAACAGCCATAATCTCTCTAAGTGCTCCGGCCACTGAGTAACAGTCATCTAAACATACTGAACTTGAAGAAAATAAATTTCGCCTGGGTGTTTTTTTGGATACAAATGCTTGCAAATAACACACAGCTGTCAGATATGGGCTGGAAAATGCAACAGAAATGTAGAGCCAAGTGTTATCCAGCTGAGGTCAAAATTTTGTAACAATACCACAAAAAATGAATATATTACACAGCTTTTTTCTCAAGTTGTTCCCAGGCGTTTTTGAACTGTGCCAAATTGTGCCAAATGGCACAGTTTGGAAAAACGTTTGTAACTTTTGAATGATTCAATATAGAAGCTTGATCTTGGGCTCTAATGAAAGGTGACACTCAGGGCTGTGTGTGTGTGTGGGGGGGGTTGTTTATTCATTCATTCATGAATGCATGAACAAGCAAGCCCCCACACACAAAGAAGCATGCCACGTAAAAAATGTGTGGCTTTTTTTTACAAGAAAAAATAACCTACAGTGCACTAAAAATTATTCTAAAATATCTGTAATGTAGAAGATAACAACTCCCACCCCCCACCCCCCCGCTACAGAGGACGGACATCGCCCATCACCACATGACGGAACAGTCATGTGGCGATGTGGCGACCGCGGTGCACAGTCCCCGCGGTCTACTACGCACAGTTGTACTGAAATATCTGCAATATATCTGCAATCCGCTACAGAAGAGTAGCGGGGGGGGGGGTTCACGGTCTGGACGCGGCGCATGAACCGTGTACCACGGCGCACGGACTTCGGACTTTGTGCGCCGCGGTCTACTACGCACAGTTGTAATTTACCGATCGGTCAAAAGTCATTTTTGATTACAATTTTCAGGGATAAAGAATAATTTAGCTTATAACACTTACCTGTTCACAACAGCAGCGTAGCTGGCGAACTTCTCTTCCTCATTGTCAGACGAACATGAAGCTGGTCCGCTTGTTACGGACTCGTGGTTCTGGTTACGTGACCCGGTCAAACCATAATTCCATTATTGCGGTTTTGCGCTTCCATGATTGCGGTTTTGGCGAACGATTTTTCAAAACAAATAACAGTAGTAAGAAAAAAAGACTGGCGAACGTGTGTGTGTCACCCAGCCTTCATCGTCGGCCTCTGTCGGTCTATGATGACCATGGAAGAGAATCCTAAACGTCTACTCTGCTGGGACAGCACCGCCTGTGGCTGAACAGGCCGATGCGCGAATGGCAGTCCCTGTCACACAGGTCGCACTTGTGGGTGGTCTCCGTGCTGCTGGGTCTGTGGCGGTTCTTCCTGCGGGTCCTTTTTTCATCTGCTGCAGCAGTCAGTCTCTCTTCACCCAGCCTTACACAACACAGATTTTGCAAGGGACGCACGCTTTCGAACTTCTGTGCTTCAATTGGCTGGCTGTATTTGCAGCCGTTGGTAGGCGGGTCCTTCTTGCTAGGTTTTCAGTCATTGGTTCTTCAAGGTTTCAGAAACCCAATTCAAGGCTCTTATTAGTCGAATGAGAGGTCAATCACATCTAAACCAATCAAAGCACTCCTTTGGCTTTCTGTTCGCGGCTGTGTCTGTAGTGGAAGAACGGAAATCCAGCTTTTTTTTTCAGTCCGCTCTAGGACGCAGCGCCCTCATGCGCCCTCGTGCGCTCTAGGACGCAGAGACGTGCCCGCCTGCGGTACACCGGAGTGCAAGAGGTTAAACATAAATTTGCCGATAAGCCATGGTTAACCAAAGGATTACAAAAGGCGTGTAAAAAGAAAAATTCATTATATAAAGCTTTTCTAAAGAAAAGGACAAAAGAAGCAGAGCAGCGGTATAAAACATACAAAAATAAGTTAACATATATAAAAAGATGTAGTAAAAGAGACTATTACAGTAAAGAACTTGTTACGTGTGGCCCTCGCGAGCCACACAAAGAGAGCCGAGGGCGAGCCAGTGAGTTGCAATGTTTTATTAATAATAGGGAACAGGGGATAAGGAACACGGCCTCGTGGGCCAAAAGGCACAAATACTCATACAGTTGTACACTCACAAGTAATGCAGAATGACGAGTAGAGGACTGGCGCCGGGCGTAGGGGTTCCAGCCTTCAGTGTGCTAAGTCGCAACCCCGAATGATCGGAGCTGCTCCTTCTTATACTCATTAGCAGCGCCTCAGCTTATGAGGGTTGATTGGATTCCAGCCATCCCGTAACTGACAGCTGGGAGCCCGCTGAGGCACTGTCACAGAAAGAACAGGGCTGAGGGAATATGGTCTGAGCGCCGGATGGCACGGCGTCTCATCCACGTGACAGAACTGGAGAAAAACAGAGACAATATAAAAATACATGGACAATACTTAACAATATTCTTGGAAATAAAAACAGAAATACAAGCTACCCAACCAATTTTTCAAAAAATAATAAAACGACTCAGAGTGTGAATGCAGCTTCACCTGTAGATGAATTTAATAACTTTTTTGTTAACATTGGTCCTAATTTGGCTCGAGAAATACCCATTACTGCACCCACAGGTGATACAATAAGCAAAAACACTGCTGTAAAAGACTTCATTTTCATAAAGAACACAGACGAGAGAGAGGTCATTGAAATTGTTAAATCGTTTAAAAGTAAAACATCTACGGACTGTGATGGTATTGACATGCTCTTAATCAAAACTATCATTGAATGCTTTGTGAAACCACTGACGTATATCTGTAACCTGTCTCTCCAAACAGGTATATTTCTAAATAATAATAATAATAATAATAATAATAGTAATAATAATAATAATAATTATATAATAATAATAGCTAAAGTAATTCCGATATACAAGACGGGTGACAGAGGGGAACTTTCAAACTATAGACCAATTTCACTATTGCCGCAATTTTCCAAGATACTTGAAAAAATATTCTATGAGAGAATTGACAACTTCATACTGAAGAATAATTTATTGTGTGGGCAGCAATATGGGTTCAGACACAAGAGGACAACTGCATTTGCTCTAATGGAATTTATAGAAAAAATATCAACTGCCGTTGAAAATAAAGAGTATTCAGTTGGGGTATTCCTGGATCTTAAAAAAACATTTGATACAGTGGATCATAACTTATTATTAAAGAAACTACAAAATTGTGGTATTAGGGGAGTAGCACTGTCCTGGTTATGTAGTTACTTAAAGAATAGATATCAGTATGTATGTGTTGGTAACAAAAACTCACAGTTACTGAAGGTTACTTGTGGAGTCCCACAGGGTTCAGTTTTGGGGCCCTTGTTATTCAATATGTATATAAATGATATATGTAAAGTTTCAGAAAAAATGCATTTAATATTGTTTGCTGATGGCACTAATTTATTATGCAGTGGAAGCAATTTGGAACAACTTTTGGATACACTCGGAAAGGAATTAGGAAAGCTTAAACTGTGGTTTGATTCAAACAAATTAACGCTCAATTTAAGTAAGACAAAATTTATAGTTTTTAACATCCATCACAACAACTTAGTATCTAAACTCAGTGTAAATGGTGTAGAGATTGAAAGGGTATCCGAAACTAAATTTCTTGGTGTAATAATTGATAATAAACTGTGTTGGAAGTCACATATTAATTATATTAAAGGTAAAATATCCAAATCAATTGCAATACTACACAGAGTGAAATATTTGCTGAATCAACCCACACTATATACCTTGTATCATTCATTAATACTCCCATACATGACATATTGTACTGAAGTATGGGGAAATACATATAAAACAAACATATATCCAGTCTTTATGCTTCAGAAGAGAGCTATTAGAATAATAAACAAAGCAGCTTACAGGGAACCAACAAACCCACTTTTTCTTAAATTAAAAGCTCTCAAGTTGAAAGATCTGGTTGACTTTAAAACTGCAGTAATAATGTTTAAAGTGAAGAATCTATCACTGCCCGCAAATATCCAAAAGCTGTTCCAAATAAGGGAGAAACAATATCATTTCAGAGGAACATGTGTATTTCAAAAACCTTCAGTGAGAACTACCACCAAGCAACACTGTGTTTCAGTGCAAGGAGTCAGATTATGGAATGATTTTGGACCTGAATTAAAATCATGTACAACGCTTGGACAATTTAAACAAAAACTAAAGGAAGAAATACTCCAAACATATATACAAGATGACATGTAAAATCACATAAGGATTGTCATATCCAGTCTGCGCTGTGTTGTTGCTTAGTTTTTTTGTTTTTGTTTTTTGTTTTTGTCACATTTTGTTTTAGCTTTGTTCTGAATTGTAATCGCGCTTGTTTGTTTTTCTTTTGAATTCTTGGATGGAATATGGGTGGGCAATATAAGCTGCGGCTTCAGCCATCACCCATTTCGGATAACTTATGTTGAACTGTATAATCAGAGGAGTTATTGTCTAATTTGACCTTGTTGGATTTTCTTTCCCCCTTTGTTATATTATTCTGTTTCTTTTAATCTGTACTTTTAATCTATCCGAAATAAACATTGATTGATTGATTGATTGAAAGAAATCAACTGTGGGAGCAATTATTAGAAAATGGAAGACATACAAGACCACTGATAATCTCCCTCGATCTGGGGCTCCACGCAAGATCTCACCCCGTGGGGTCAAAATCATCACAAGAACGGTGAGCAAAAATCCCAGAACCACATGGGGGGACCTAGTGAATGACCTGCAGAGAGCTGGGACCAAAATAACAAAGGCTACATCAGAAACACTACGCCGCCAGGCACTCAAATCCTGCAGTGCCAGACGTGTCCCCCTGCTTAAGCCAGTACATGTCCAGGCCCGTCTGAAGTTTGCTAGAGAGCATTTGGATGATCCAGAAGAGGACTGGGAGAATGTCATATGGTCAGATGAAACCAAAATAGAACTTTTTGGTAAAAACTCAACTTGTCGTGTTTGGAGGAGAAAGAACACCATACCTACTGTGAAGCATGGGGGTGGAAACATCATGCTTTGGGGCTGTTTTTCTGCAAAGGGACCAGGATGACTGATCCGTGTCAAGGAAAGAATGAATGGGGCCATGTATCGTGAGATTTTGAGTGAAAACCTCCTTCCACCAGCAAGGGCATTGAAGATGAAACGTGGCTGGGTCTTTCAGCATGACAATGATCCCAAACACACCGCCCGGGCAACGAAGGAGTGGCTTCGTAAGAAGCATTTCAAGGTCCTGGAGTGGCCTAGCCAGTCTCCAGATCTCAACCCCATAGAAAATCTTTGGAGGGAGTTGAAAGTCTGTGTTGCCCAGCGACAGCCCCAAAACATCCCTGCTCTAGAGGAGATCTGCATGGAGGAATGGGCCAAAATACCAACAACAGTGTGTTAAAACCTTGTGAAAACTTACAGAAAACGTTTGACCTCTGTCATTGCCAACAAAGGGTATATAACAAAGTATTGAGATGAACTTTTGTTATTAATAATAATAATAATGCATCAGATTTATATAGCACTTTATCATAGCCACTCAAAGACGCTTTACAAGTAGATACATTATTCATTCACTCCAGACAGACAATGGTAGTGGCAAGCTACTACTGTAGCCACAGCTGCCCTGGGGCAGGCTGACAGAAACGTGGCTGCCAATCTGCGCCAACGGCCTCTCCGGCCACCACCGAACATTTAAACATTTATACATATTCATACCCAATGTTATGGGCACTGGAGGCAATGCGGGTGAAGTGTCTTGCCCAGGGACACAACGGCAGGATATCTGGGGAGAGCGGGATTCGAACCGCCAACCATTGGGTTATTAGACGACCTGCTCTACCTCCTGAGCCACTGCCGCCCCAAAATATTTGGTCAATATTATTGACCAAATACTTATTTTACCGAGGAATTTACCAATTAATTCATTAAAAATCCTTCAATGTGATTTTCTTTTTCTTATATTAAATCACCCTTTATTGTCATTCAACTGTACAACCAATCATGTACAGTAGAACAAGATTGTGCTTTACCTATCTACTGTGTCAATCACACGCACCCCAAGTGTAGAATCAGAGGGCCGCTGCCATGCAAGGCGCCGCCACAAATTTCCCTTCTCCATTCCATTATTGCTGAGCGCCAAGCTGGACGGCAGGAAGTTCCACTTTTATATGGTCTTCGGCATGATCCGGCCGGGATTTGAACCCCTGCCTCCCGGGTGTGGGGTGGATGCTCTACCAACTGAGCCACCACTCCGGTCATAGTTGAGGTATACCTATGATGAAAATTGGAGACCTCTCTCATCTTTTAAGTGGGAGAACTTGCACAATTGGCGGCTGACTAAATACTTTTTTACCCCACTGTATGCATGTGCTGCTTGGCAAAACACATGAGCTGCACCTCATTGGTCGACGCGTCCTCCAGTGGGCAGCCTGTTCAATCTGTTCAACCTGCTGGGACAGTAAACTTTCTCCTATATCTTTAAAAGTAAACAGTAAAAAGTAAACGTGTACTGTACTTAGCAGCTACACCATTTATTTCTTGCCTCAGTGGTTTTCAAAAACATGTTTTTCTAACAATCGCTATTTTAAAAGTTCAACAGCAGCTCCAGATTCTAGACACGATGCTGCCAGAATGCATTATGAGGTGTCCTACATAGACAGTGAATTGGAAGCACAAAAATGCAAGCATATACCATCAATGCACCTGAGATGCATCAGCTGTAGCAATGTGGTGCCAAACATTAAAACCAGCAATTGTTGATGTCAAATCACAACAGATTCTTTAACTGTGCCTACTGTTTCTCGCCGCTAATGCTGCTAGAAACACTTTTTGCTGATTTGTTCTGACCATATCAGACAAAGTTTACTCATGATCCACCATGTTGTCCGGCAGTGAAATCCAGTGAAAGACCACCCACAACTGGATGTGTCAGTCAATCAGGTGCAGCCTTTGTCTTCTCAGCAAAAAAACCTGAGTTCTTTGACTACTGGTTTTCCACAGTGACAATTATTTCCTGTCAGTCCACCTGGTTATGCTATTATGCGGTTCCTTCCATTAAAAAATGGACCAATGGAAAATAATTTTAAATGCCTAGCTGATGATACTGATAGCATACCGATATACAGTATATTGTGCATCCCTATTGCCCACTAGTGCAGAAGTCAGTGTTTACAACACATATGTCTTGAGGGTTTGTGGGTCACATCATGTGTGTGACAGCTGATTTGCTTGTTCGCTGTGTTGGGGGAATCCTTTATGCACCGATGATTGTATTACTACCACATAGTGATTATGAGTCTCTTATCGGGTTCTTAAAAACAGCATTAGCTTGTCCAGTCCCTCTGTAAAACAGTTGAGATGATATGGATCCATCCTGATCTACAGATCAGAGCCTTGGACATTGACCAAAACACAAGTGCAGTCCTTAGATGGCATGTATACCAGAATGCTAAGAAGGGTTCTTAACGTCAGCTGGCAGGACCATTGGTCAAATGAGCTACTTTACGGTTCCCTCCCAAGGCTCTCGAATATCATAGCCAAGCATCAGATGGCGCTGTGCTGTCATGTCCTCTGCCACGACCAGCCAGCTACCCAAGTATTACTCTAGGAACCTGAGGCGAGACGTAAAGTTGGGAGACCCCATACCACCCTAAAATTGTCCTAGAGAGAGACACTGGTATACCAGCCAGAAACCTTAAGGCAACAGTGTTAGACTGGCAGACCTGGAAACAGATATCATTTCAAGTTACCGGCTTGCCCGAAGACTGACTGATGTGGATAGCAGTCAGAGGCTAACAGCGACTTAACTTCTGCTCTTTTTAGTGTTAGTATTCATGCACGTCGCTCGCTTTTTCTTGACATCTTTAGATGAAATAAAGAGTCAGTTATCACATGCTATTTAAATGGAGACAATGTTTGTTTTCGTTACAAGCTGTCTTTTATTGTTCCATCCATGTTCTGCTGCATCTGACCAGTGCTGGCTGCACTGCTTCTGGAGTTACATACCCGCGACTGTAAATCCGTGGGCACGTCTTAAAGGGGCAGTATATGAAAAGTTCTCACATACAGGCACACAACAGGGAGAGGGGAATAACCGAAAAACCGACATGAGCAAGAGTACATAGGTTCTACACCCCGAACATCGGTTAACCACCCAGCCCTGCTATATGTCACAGTATTAAAAAAGAGAAGTTTTGATGTGTAATAGCACACAAAACGTTTAAAATGTGTGTACATGACATGTTAAATCACCTTAAAAGTGGGGTGTTACTTTCCATGTTTGCTCACTGGTAATTTAATAACTAATAACTAAAACCTCGTTACAAAATGTCCAAACTTACAATATTTAATATCTGGCTTGCCATCATCAATGTTTTCATCTATGTCTCTGGATTGTGCTCCCTACAGGAAAATGCCATGGAGTGTGGTTCAGCAACACGCCTCTCTAGTCGTCTAACAGCAGCTCTGCTGCCATTTATAACAGCAACTGTCAGCAGGTGACCATCAACAGCAGAAGTGGACATCAGTAAGGACTAAATCAGTGAGAAGATGCTTTTAAACACACAAGCAAACATGACTGATCACAAATGAATTAGCTCACAACTTTGCAACAGGCAGCACTCTAGGACAAAATGTTTATCAGTAGCACTGGGGCAAATATCCATTAATGCAAAAAAGAAAATGAGAATATTAGGAGAGCTTGGTAATTTCACTCAGTGCGCAGCAGATCACATCATTCGACAGTTTGGCACGCTGCTGTGATTGTGTGCTGAACTGATGAGGAGAAGTCAATGCAGTATGGAGACAGTAAAAACAAATACCTGGGAGTACAGGACTTCCACGTCAGTGTACAAGAAGTCCTTTGTGCAGATGATTATAGTTTGATATTTATTGTTTGTCTCTTTGCTGTGTGGGAAAAATGAATATCTGCAGAATGTAAAATGCACTTTTGTGAGACGTGAATACAGAGTGGCCTATATTTTGGCAGTAAATCAGTGTGAGCTATTGGCAATGCCATCATAGTCTTAATTTTTAACAAGTTATGAAGTTCATTTTGATGGCAAAAGTCAAACACTTCAAATACCAGAGAGAAAAGAAAACATAATCTTGCTTTATTGTGCCAGTTTCTTCATGTTTTAAAACAGATTTGAGATCATTTAAAGATGCATGATGAAGAACAGTGTGTGTTCAGAATGTGACATTGGTGTATTCAGTCATTTGTCAAGGTGAACACAATATACATGTTAAAGAAAACTAACAAATAAACAAAGACATATTTTCCTTCATGTATAATGTGTTTTACTTAAATGTGTATGGGGGGGGGGTTACATAATAGAAAAATTACAGAAACAAGAAAGCAAATGAACTCATTGATATATTTAATGCTTACAATGTTTTTTAAATCTCAGTTTGTAAGAATGTACTCTACCAAGCTTTATACAGCAGTTAACAGAGTTATTAAAAAAATGTTATTTATTGTACATCTGTAAGTGGTCTTCTGCTCATTGACCGTACTTACTCTTGCTATAGTTTATAAAAGTGTGTGTCAGTGTGCCATCGTGGTGCTATACAGCTGACTCCTTGGCGGTGATACAGTCGGCTCGTCAGGGATGGTGTCATACGCATGGTAGATGTCAGACTGGGAAAAGAAATAAAACCAGGTGTGTCATCTGTAAACTTCTACAAAATATTGATCATTCTTGTACTCTGTCAGACTTACTTTGGTATCATGATGCTCATGTCTGCTTTCTTCAACATAAAATTCATCTGAGAAAGAATTTTACGATTGTTGTTTTAATAAAGTCATAATGTTATTGCATTGCTTTACAAAATCATACATCATAAAAGAGAATAAAAACTTTTCTTCAAAAAGATCACAATCCGGAATTTCATGATAAGCTGTCAAATGTGCCTTTGTCACAATAGATGAATCTTTTTTGGGTTGAAATTAATATATAAAAAAATTCTCACCAACAGCACAGTCAACAGAAGGCTCAGAGGTGATCATAGGAAAGGATTCTTCATCACCCAAAGACTCCTAGTTTTATGATTGGAAAGATTTAAAAATAGAGAGGATGTTTTATTCAAGATATTATGGACTGATGATGATTTTAAAATATTTTAGATGGAAAATTTTAATTGGATAGCCTGCAAATATCGCTCAGAATACTAATTGATTTGAAATAATTTGTACAGGTAAACTAGGAGCAAACATCCATGACTCTTATAAGCCTGCTTCATGAATTGTGAGATTAAGTGGCATTTTATCCAGAAAGAATATATTTAGCACATTTCTTACAGAACTAACATCTGACATTCATTTATGAACATGAGAATATGCCCTTCTGTATGATGGTAGAGAGTTTGTCATTAAACATGGTTAAACAGCTGCTGCACATCAAAAACAAATGTGATACAACTTGCTATGAATTACTGTCAAACTTGTTATAAAGCAACTACAAAAATTGCAAAGATGCCAGTGGGATGTTTGTCTAAAGCTGCACATAGAGCTCAAATTATACTGCCTTAAGTGCATCGCAATAGGCATATGAAAGTTTGACTGCTTTTCTTACAGAGACAAAAGTCCACTGGATTGAAGTTCACCAAGGAGTAGAGACCCTATTATTACTATTAAAGTGCAAAGCTCATTTATGGGCGTGATCAAGTCCATTTTGCAATTACAGCAGCACAAAAAGGAATTTTGTGCTTGGCGAATCGTGCAAAGAGGCTGTCCTAATGCTCTTAATTTTTCAGAGCTGGATTTTAGGCATAATGTGCAATAAATCATTCAGTCATTGCTCTCATTCCCTTTAATAAACAGAGGCACAAGATGTTGGGTGTTATATTAATATGACAGCATTTAAATGGGAAGACAAATCCATTTTCCACTGGGGACAATGCAGGCTCAATCACAAAGTGAAAATACATTTAAGGGCCGTCCGCACCGCTTGCATGATTTACTAAGATCCCAAACAGCTTGGTGGAGCAGTGGTTGGAACTGCGGAAGGATTCCAGTGGAACAAGATTTACCATAATGCTGGTTTCTGTCATGGAATGGGTTGGACTTCTCCAACCCTGTTCCATGATTTGTGGCTGTATTTTTTTCCCTGAGCATTATTTCCTTAATTTTCAGCTGGCAGCACTTTAGGAGCCTTGGGTCCTTGGCTCCCTGCCAGCCTACAGCCACACACCCCCTCCTGCCAGCACCTGCCAGCTGACTGTCATTTGTGTTTCCACTCTGCACACTCCCTAACTTACACACACACACTCATGCTCGCACACACATGCATTTACCACACCTGCACTCACTCAGTCCTATCTACAGTATATTCACACATGCACACACTCTCACATACATGCATCCTTCAGCACATGCACACACTTGTCTTCACTCACACATACAGTGGGGCAAAAAAGTATTTAGTCAGCCACCAATTGTGCAAGTTCTCCCACTTAAAAGATGAGAGAGGTCTCCAATTTTCATCATAGGTATACCTCAACTATTAAAGACAAAATGAGAAAAAAAAAATCCAGAAAATCACATTGAAGGATTTTTAATGAATTAATTGGTAAATTCCTCAGTAAAATAAGTATTTGGTCACCTACAAACAAGCAAGATTTCTGGCTCTCACAGACCTGTAACATCTTCTTTAAGAGGCTCCTCTGTTCTCCACTCGTTACCTGTATTAATGGCACCTGTTTGAACTCATTATCAGTATAAAAGACACCTGTCCACAACCTCAAACAGTCAGACTCCAAACTCCACTATGGCCAAGACCAAAGAGCTATCAAAGGACACCAGAAACAAAATTGTAGACCTGCACCAGGCTGGGAAGACTGAATCTGCAATAGGTAAGCAGCTTGGTGTGAAGAAATCAACTGTGGGAGCAATTATTAGAAAATGGAAGACATACAAGACCACTGATAATCTCCCTCGATCTGGGGCTCCACGCAAGATCTCACCCCATGGGGTCAAAATGATCACGAGAACGGTGAGCAAAAATCCCAGAACCACATGGGGGGACCTAGTGAATGACCTGCAGAGAGCTGGGACCAAAGTAACAAAGGCTACATCAGAAACACACTACGCCGCCAGGGATTCAAATCCTGCAGTGCCAGACGTGTCCCCCTGCTTAAGTCAGTACATGTCCAGGCCCATCTGAAGTTTGCTAGAGAGCGTTTGGATGATCCAGAAGAGGATTGGGAGAATGCCATATGGTCAGATGAAACCAAAATAGAACTTTTTGGTAAAAACTCAACTTGTCGTGTTTGGAGGAGAAAGAACACCATACCTACTGTGAAGCATGGGGGTGGAAACATCATACTTTGGGGCTGTTTTTCTGCAAAGGGACCAGGATGACTGATCCGTGTAAAGGAAAGAATGAATGGGGCCATGTATCGTGAGATTTTGAGTGAAAACCTCCTTCCACCAGCAAGGGCATTGAAGATGAAACGTGGCTGGGTCTTTCAGCATGACAATGATCCCAAACACACCGCCCGGGCAACGAAGGAGTGGCTTCGTAAGAAGCATTTCAAGGTCCTGGAGTGGCCTAGCCAGTCTCCAGATCTCAACCCCATAGAAAATCTTTGGAGGGAGTTGAAAGTCTGTGTTGCCCAGCGACAGCCCCAAAACATCACTGCTCTAGAGGAGATCTGCATGGAGGAATGGGCCAAAATACCAGCAACAGTGTGTGAAAACCTTGTGAAAACTTACAGAAAACGTTTGGCCTCTGTCATTGCCAACAAAGTGTATATAACAAAGTATTGAGATGAACTTTTGTTATTGACCAAATACTTATTTTACCGAGGAATTTACCAATTAATTCATTAAAAATCCTTCAATGTGATTTTCTGGATTTTTTTTTTCTTATTTTGTCTCTCATAGTTGAGGTATACCTATGACGAAAATTGGAGACCTCTCTCATCTTTTAAGTAGGAGAACTTGCACAATTGGTGGCTGACAAAATACTTTTTTACCCCACTGTACATGCACACGTACGCACTCTCCCACACTGGCGTTTACTTTGCTCATTATGTCTTGGATTACTTTAACCCTGTTGGTTCTCCTGTTTTTCACCGGTTCATTGGATGTCATGCCCACTCCAGAGTTGGACCACTCTGTCAAGTCTCCTATTGTAAGTACCATTGCCTACCGTTCCGCCAGGGGCTTTTCTCTTTATCATTTTTCCCCTCTTCTCCGCTGCCCAGTCCCATCTGGGAGTGCGTGGGGCCCATTCTTCCTCGTCTATTATCCAATGAACCGAAGAGTACAGTTGATTGAATCCTGTGTCTTTCTCTGCGTGCTCATTGGAGCCTAGTCAAGACCCACTTGTGTATCACCTCTGTGCTCAATAAAATTCACACACAACACTCTCCTGTGTTGGGTTTTCATCCCTTATCTTCCGTGCGCTGCATAAAAGCGCACGGATATGACAGTTTCAATGAAGTCTTTCGATCCCATTTCACTTAAGAGACTGCAATTTACACTGTGAAGAATAATGAATCAGCGTCAATCTGGGAGGATTCTTTGCAGCCAATGGAGGAGCCCAGACCCGCTACAGCTATAATGAGGAACTTCGCCTCGCCAGCTGCAGCAGGAGACACCACAAGCCAGGAGAACAGGCAAGTTTTCCCTTTCTTTGTTTCTAAAACTGACAAAATTACTTCCCTGATCCCTGGTAGAGAGTCTCTGGGTGTGCAATCCCCGTCAGAAGACTCTTCTGACGAAGGCTGCAGTGTACAGTCGAAATATGTTAAGAAGGTAAAGAAATCTCCTTTCTATTCTAATTTTGTCTTTAATAAGAACAAAAGATAAATAATTAAAAGAAGACAAAATGAACCTACTTGAGCCTTTTGGGTGTTCCTCTCTCTTCTTCTGGGCACCATCTTGGTCCTTCATCCTCCACCACCAGAAACCTCAGGGGTTCCCTTTCCTCTGTGTGGCCACCCACCTCTTAGCCTTCTGGTGGGTAGGCTGCCACTTCGTCCACCCCTCCGGTCCTGGTGGCTCAACTATGCGAGCCGGCTGCCCGAAGGACTGGGTTTCCTTGTCGGGTGACCCATTTGCCCTAGCAGGCCACCTGACACTGTTCTGCTGGCCGCCTGCTGGGCGTGGGATTTTGGTCGGCCCCCTGAATGTTTGGACTCTGGGGTCTTGGGGGGGGGGGGGTGTAGTCCTTGGTTTGGGGTTGGGGGGGGTTCTTTGTGCTTTTGTGTGGTATCACTGTGTCATTGTTGATTCCCTCCTGACCTGTTTCCCCCCACCTCCCACCCTGGTTAGTTGTGTTAGTTCTCTGGTGGTGGTTGTGGGGGCTATCCTTTTGTCTTTGTGTTCTTTTGATGGCACAGTGGGTGTCTGGTGTCCTCTACTTGGGAGGGGGGGCTCTGTCATGGAATGGGTTGGACTTCTCCAACCCTGTTCCATGATTTGTGGCTGTATTTTTTCCCTGAGCGTTATTTCCTTAATTTTCATCTGGCAGCGCTTTAGGAGCCTTGGGTCCTTGGCTCCCTGCCAGCCTACAGCCACCCCCTCTCCTGCCATCACCTGCCAGCTGATTGTCATTTGTGTTTCCACTCTGCACACTCACTCACTTACACACACACACTCATGCTCACACACACATGCATTTACCACACCTGCACTCACTCAGTCCTATCTATATTCACACATGCATGCACTCTAACATACATGCATCATTCAGCACACCCACACACCTGTCTCCACTCGCACACACATGCACCCTCACACATACATGCACACATACACACTCTCCCACACCGGCATTTACTTATAATAATAATAATAATGCATCGGTTTTATATAGCGCTTTGTCATATATACTCAAAGACGCTTTACAAATAGGTACATTATTCATTCACTCCAGACAGACAATGGTAGTAGCAAGCTACTTCTGCAGCCACAGCTGCCCTGGGGCAGGCTGACGGAAACGTGGCAGCCAATCTGCGCCAACAGCCTTTCCGGCCACCACCGAACATTTTTATACATTTATACACATTCATACCCAGGACACTGGAGGCAAAGCGGGTGAAGTGTCTTGCCCAGGGACACAACGGCAGGATATCTGGGGAGAGCGGGATTTGAACCGCCAACCATTGGGTTATTAGACGACCTGCTCTACCTCCTGAGCCACTGCCGCCCTTGCTCATTATGTCTGGTGTTACTTTAAGCCTGTTGGTTCTTCTGTTACTTGCCGGTTCATTGGATGTCATGCCCACTCCAGAGTTGGACCACTCTGTCGAGTCTCCTATTGTAAGTACCGTTGCCCACTGTTCCGCCAGGGGCTTTTCTCCTTTTTATTATTGCCCTTAATCTCCGCTGCCCAGTCTCGTCTGGGAGCGCGTGGGGCCCATTCTTCCTCGTCTATTATCCAATGAACCGAAGAGTACAGTTGATTGAATCCTGTGTCTTTCTCTGCATACTCATTGGAGCCTAGTCAAGACCCACTTGTGTATCACCTCTGTGCTCAATAAAATTCACACAACACTCTCCTGTGTTGGGTTTTCATCCCTTATCTTCCGTGCGCTGCGTAAAAGCGCACGGATATGACAGTTTCAAAGAAGTCTCTCCATCCCATTTCACTTAAGAGACTGTAATTTACACTGTGAAGAATAATGAATAATCAGAGTAAGACCTGAATATCAGGAGAGACTAAGAGTTAAGTATTGGACTCACTTGTTTATCATCACAGTAAGAATATTTCTATCTGCATTCTATCTGAATTCATTTTCACTGTGGCAGCACAGTAAGAAAGGTCACGGTGTGGGGAGACTTGAATAACGAAACCGAATTGTCTTTCATTTCAGTTTATTCAAGAAATCATTCCGCTGTCTGCTCTTATTCTTGAGCAGCGAACAAAGAGAGTGAACACACCAAAGTTCTCTCATTTAAACCTTCTCACATCAAACCATTTCCCTCGCGGGGGAAATCACACATCTATATCAAAGTCTCTTTATTCACATTCATTAGCCTTTTATTTACATAACTCCCCCTTCTCTCTTCCCGAGCCTCAGTGGTCAGGAAGTCTTCTGTCCCCTGTCCTCCGCAGGGGGTCCAGGCTCTGTGGCTCCGCACCGCAGGGGGCTGGCTCTCCTTCATCGTGGTTAAATCACATATGCAGTGTCCAACATATACATGTCTCACAACACAGCCATATAACCCCCCCCCAAACGATGAAGAACAGACTAATTCCCAAAATTTAATAGCACCTTACTCACTACTGAATAATCAACACCAACATTCAGTCTGTGCGCCGCTTGGGCTTCAGCCGTCTGCCGAATCTGCTGTGCGTTGGCCCCGCCTTGCCTGCGGTGCTGTTCTGCTCCGGGTCTGTTGACTGAGGAAGAGAGTGGTTAATTGCCCTCTGCGGGGGCCTGCCTCGTCGAGGCGCCACCGCGACCGGTACAGACACGTCCTTCATGACAAAAGCAGGTTTTAGTCTGTCAATACTGACTGTCTCTTTTCTGTCCCCAAAATCTAGCACAAATTGCTTATCACCTGCCTCCAGCACTCGAAATGGCCCTTCGTAAGGTGGTTTGAGCGTTGCTTTAAGGGCTTCGCGCCTGACAAAAACGAAATCGGCATTTTTCAAAGCCTTGGGGACGAAAACTCGTGGAAAAGCGTGATGAACCGGACCCGGGAGCGTGTCTGCCCCCGTGCCAACTAACGGTCCCAGAGCAGAGAGAGGTGGGGGCTCTGGGTGCTCTGGTAAAAACTCGCCCGGCAGCCTCAGAGTTTGTGCGAATACCAGCTCCGCTGGGGAGGCGTCTAAGTCCTCTTTAGGCGCAGAACGCAACCCTAATAAAACCCAAGGGAGTTTATTTACCCAATCTGCATCCGTGAGCGACGCTCTGAGTGCTGCCTTCAAAGACCTATGAAAACGCTCGCATAAACCATTAGCCTGAGGGTGGTAAGCCGTAGTGCGGTGAATTTTGGCTCCTAAGCCGTTGGCCATCGCTGACCACAGCTCAGAGATGAATTGCGGTCCTCTATCGGACGTAATGTCCGACGGAACCCCGAAGCGCGCCACCCAAGCCGTTAAAAAAACGCGAGCCACCTCCGCGGCCGTGGTCGTCGCAAGTGGGACCACTTCCGGCCAACGTGTGGTGCGGTCCACCATTGTCAAAAGATACGTGAACCCCTGTGATGCCGGTAGGGGGCCCACAAGGTCGACGTGCACATGGTCGAACCTTCTGGCCGGAATGCGGAACGGTTCTAACGGGGCTCTTGTGTGCCTGTGAATTTTGGCCCGTTGACAGGAAATGCAGGTTTTTGCCCATTCCTTCACGTGCTTGCGCAGGCACGGCCAAACAAACTTTTCCGCCACTAGTTTCACCGACGCGCGCACCCCCGGGTGCGCCAGTGAGTGGACCGAGTCAAAAACACGGCGGCGCCACGTGGCCGGAACCACCGGACGCGGGCGCCCCGTCGACATGTCGCAGATCAGGGGGGGCATACCGGTTTGTAAACACTTGCTCTCCAGCCTCAACCCTGTTGGTCCAGACTGGAGCGCGCGCACGTCTGCGTCCGCCCCCTGGTCCGCTGCCATGGCTGCGTAATCTATACCCACGTGCACCGGGGCTGCGCGCGCCACCGTGCCGCTCTCCTGCGGCGCGGTCACGGTGGCCCGTTCTGCCTCTGCGCGTGTCGGGGTCGTGAACGCGCGTGAGAGACAATCCGCTACTACATTGAATTTGCCCGCGACGTGCCTAATGTCAGTGGTAAATTCCGAGATTGCGGCCAGCTGCCTCTGCTGCCTGCCGGACCACGGATCTGAAATTTTGGCCATGGCGTATGTGAGCGGCTTGTGGTCCACATAAGCGGTGAAGCACCGTCCTTCCAGCCAGAACTGGAAATGACGAATAGCCAAATGCAGCGCCAACAGTTCTCTGTCAAACGCGCTGTATTTTCGCTCAGCCGCGCTTAAAGATTTGCTAAAGAAAGCCAAAGGCTGCCAAACTCCGGCTACCTGTTGCTCAATAACGGCCCCTATGGCTAAATCTGAAGCGTCTGTCGTCAGCGCGATACGTGCTGCAGGGTCTGGGTGGGCCAGGAGCGCAGCGTCAGCCAAGGCTTTTTTAACCTCTGTGAACGCGCGCTCCCGCTCCGGGGACCATTCGACCGCCTGGGTCGGCTTTTGTTTTTTGAGCGCGGCATATAACGGTTGCATGATTTGAGCTGCGTGGGGCAGGAACCGGTTATAAAAATTCACCATCCCCAAGAATTCCTGTAGTGATTTGACCGTTTGTGGACGGGGAAAATCCGCTACCGCGCGTACTTTCTCTGGTAACGGAACCGCTCCCTCCGGGGAGACGCGGTGACCCAAAAAATCAATCCGCTCAACGCCGAACTGGCACTTGGCTGGGTTAACTATTAAGCCGTGCTCTCCCAGCCTCCTAAAAACTGCTGTGAGGTGCATTTCGTGTTCGTCCTCTGAAGTACTCGCGACCAAAATGTCGTCGAGGTACACAAACACGAAAGGGAGATCGCGTAACACGGCATCCATCATCCGCTGAAATGTTTGCGCCGCCCCTTTGAGACCAAACGGCATGCGTAAAAATTCGAAAAGTCCGAACGGGGTTATTACCGCTGTTTTAGGAATGTCCTCCGGTTGGACCGGGACTTGGTGATAGCCGCGAACTAGATCAATCTTTGAAAAAATGCGCGCCCCCGCCAGGTGCACCGAAAAATCCTGAATGTGCGGGATGGGATAACGATCGTGTGCCGTAGCGTTGTTTAGCCTGCGGTAATCCCCGCACGGTCTCCAGGAGCCATCGGCTTTCGGTACCATGTGCAGCGGCGAAGCCCACGGGCTCTTCGACCTACGAACGATGCCCAGCCTCTCCAGGCTGGCGAACTCCTCGCGCGCAATGGCGAGCTTAACTGCATCCAAGCGCCGAGCTTTTGCAAACACGGGAGGACCAGAAGTGGGGATGAAGTGTTTCACCCCGTGCTTCGCGACCGTCGCTGAAAAAGTGGGCACAGTGAGCGCTGGAAATTGGGTGAGGAGTGTGTGAAACTTACCACCTGCTGTAGCGACGTGGGTCTGTACTGGTGGCGGGGACACTCGAGCTGAACAGGGGAGAGAGTAAAAAGAGAGTGCATTTACCAGCCGTCTATTAGCAAGATCAACTAACAGATTGTGTGAACACAAAAAATCCGCGCCCAACATGTTGAAACTCACCGCCGCTACTACAAAAGTCCATTCATATGTGCGGCCATGTAAGCATAAAGGCAAGGTCCTTCTCCCGTAGGTGTTGATGTTCGAGCCATTTGCCGCTGTAGCTCCGTCACCGTGGGGTCCAGCTACCCGGTCCGCGTATGTTGGGGTGATGAAGCTCACTTGTGCTCCGGTGTCAATGAGGAACACTCGTCCGGAGCGCGCATCCGTGATGTAGAGCAGCTTGTTGCGTTCTCCGAGGGTCGAAGCTGCTAGCGACCCCCGGTCTTGCCGTTTCCCGAACTCCTGAAGATGCAGGGCGGCACACACCTGCGTGCCTTCTCTGCGAACCTCCGATGGTAAAAGCAGAGATCTTCTCCTCCGCTGTGTCGTGCCCGCGCCTCTGTCGCCGGGCTATTGGCTCCCCCTCGTCGCGGCCGTGTTGCCGCCATCGTCGGCCAGTCTGGTTCTGCCGCCTCTGGCTCCCCGCTGTCTCGGGTCGCTGCTGTGGTTGCTTGCCCGCCGCAGGCGTCCAGGATCCCGTCTGCCTCCTGGGCCAGCTCCCGGAACTCCTCCAGGGTGTGACACTTTTTGCCGGCCAGCGTGCTTCTCGCATGCGCCGGGAGGTTGGAGAGGAAGATGAACTGAAAAATGAAATCATCGTTGTCCAACCCTCTCAGCTGTATCATCTCCTCCATCAGGGCGCTCGGCCTGTGTCCACCTTGGTCTAGCAAAGACAGGATCCTCCTCGCCCTCACTTCAGCCGAGGGGGTGAAAAACTTGATGAGGGTGGATTTCAGCTTGCTGTACCTGTCGGTCGCGGGTGGCTGCTCCACCAAGCTTTGCACGCACCGAGCTGTGCTGTTGTCCAGTTTAGCGATGACATGGTGGAACTTAGTGTCATCCACCGTTACTCCTGCGAGCGCGAACTGCGACTCTGCTTGCAGAAACCACGACCGTGGGTTATCCTGCCAGAAATCAGGCAGCTTAACGGCCACTGCGCTCGCCAGCTCTGAGCGCTGTGAGTCCGGGACCCTGAGAATTTCTTCGTTCATTCTCAACGTCGTCAGTCACCAATGTGGGGAGACTTGAATAACGAAACCGAATTGTCTTTCATTTCAGTTTATTCAAGAAATCATTCCGCTGTCTGCTCTTATTCTTGAGCAGCGAACAAAGAGAGTGAACACACCAAAGTTCTCTCATTTAAACCTTCTCACATCAAACCATTTCCCTCGCGGGGGAAATCACACATCTATATCAAAGTCTCTTTATTCACATTCATTAGCCTTTTATTTACATAACTCCCCCTTCTCTCTTCCCGAGCCTCAGTGGTCAGGAAGTCTTCTGTCCCCTGTCCTCCGCAGGGGGTCCAGGCTCTGTGGCTCCGCACCGCAGGGGGCTGGCTCTCCTTCATCGTGGTTAAATCACATATGCAGTGTCCAACATATACATGTCTCACAACACAGCCATAACGGGATCGATTCCACCCCTGACCATTGTGGGTTCGATCCCACCCCCTGACCATCAGTGACCCTTCTGTGTGGAGTTTGCATGTTCTCGCTGTGTTTGTGTGGGTTTACCCCGGGTACTCCAGTTTCCTCCCACAGGCCAAAAACATGCAAGTTAGGTTATTAATTGGAGACTCTAAAGTGGCCCTAGGCGTGAATGTGTGTATGAATGGTGAAGGGACTGGCACCGCAACTTGGCTGCCTCATCCATCCAGGTGGATGCCCTGTAATTTCCCTCTGGGGTTAAAGAAGTATACCAGAAAAAACAAAACAAAAAACAGTGGGTACTAATAGGAAAATTATATATTTAGGGGGTGTTTTATTAGTAGTTTACAAAGGAAAAATCTTGTCTTTAACTACAGGTGCAAACTTGAGGAGTGATTTTCCACGTCTCAATTTGTGTTTTTGCCTTCAGAGTTCAAAAACTGACTGGCAAACACAAGAGGAAATTAGATCCATTGTGGGGCCACGGTGGGGGTTTCTCCACCCAGAGAGGGCAGGGGGAAGGGGGAACAATGGACCGAAGGAGGAGGTGTCACCGGGGGGGTATCAGACGGGTCTATGCGCCCCCCGGGGAGAGTGAGAGCTGCTGGAGCAGCTGAGGGTAGTAGAGTGTAAGAGCGGCCCCAGCATAATGTCATGTTATTGTGCCACACATTCCTTTGTTCAAACAACAATGTGTTATGGCCGGAAGTTCTGAGTCTCGATGCATGGAAAAAAAGGGATAAAAGTGGAACGCACAGAGACCCGGGATCGCTGTTTGCTGTACTACATGTTGGAGAAAGAATAAAGTTCTGTGTTGTCCAGCTCATTACCTCGCCTGCCTCCTTTCTCCACACCATCATAATTAATGGTGTTTTTGTGAAATAATCATGAATGAAAATGACGTCCTCCACAATCATGCACCACTCTTTCTCTTGGATCGGAGGACAGCTGTTTCCTGGTGTATGCCACACATCGTCTCCCTGTGCAAAAGTCCAGTGGTTCAATTAAAAAAGAATGACCCACATTCTAATTACCTAAGAAGGGAATAAATAAATGGATGCTTCATGTGTGTACTTGTCTGTAAGTTTACAATTCATTAATCTTTACAGGCCTTTACAGGCCTTTAAAGTGCAGGACAGTGCAGGACAGCTGAAGCCTATCTGAGCGAGAGGCAGGGTAGATAAATTGCCAATAAATGAATGAATGAATGAATGAATGAAAGGTCAGGTAAGAGATTAGGTCAGATTTTTACAAAATTCTGTCCCTGAGAAATTCTGAGAAATTCTGTCCCTGAGAAATTGAGAAATTCTGTCCCTGGTGTAGTAACAAGCATACGTGTGTGTCCGTGCCTTTTAAATACACTGCTGAAATCAGCCCAGTCTCACCAAAAAAACATAAAATTACACATTTTTTTCACTCTGAGAAAACGTGCATAGACACGGAAAAAAAACATTTTTTTACGTGCAGTGGATACATGGCGTTTACAGCTTTAAGAAACGTGTCTCCTGGCACCTTGTTTGTCTGCTACTATCTCTTTCATTCTCCGTAACAGTCAGAGGTGACCCCTAATTAAAAGGTTTTTTTCCTAACCCGAACCACTACAAGAGGTGACACCTAAACCTGACCTTATCCTAACCGTAACCATTGGTGGAGTGAAAAACAAACAAATGAAAGAAAAAAACTAAAAAAAAAAAAGAGTCACTCACAGATCCATGGGGGACTTGAACTCATATCTTGTTGATTGAAACCAGAAGTAAGTAACTGTCCACCATCCCCCACTCACCACCAACTGAAAGAGTGTAGGAAGGCTGGCCAAAACAGGTGTTGTTCTGCTCATACACAGTGAGTACGGTGTGTTCTTTTCCTCTGTGCATTTGCGCATGTGCAGTGAGTGAAAGCATGGACTGTTAAACATATCTAGGTATGGGTTTTTTTTTGTTTGTTTTACGTACAAATGCACAATTTTTAAGGGGTGGAAAATGTTCATTATGTACTTTTTTAGTGAGACTGGTGTTATGTCCGAATAACATGAGACGGGAGCCTCCATTAACTTGAGTACTGAACAACCTTCATTACAGTGAACAACAGAATATATACTGTAGCCGTAGCCCGCCTGACGTCACCACCCCAGCCCCCTCGGCTAGGCTACGGCAAGCCCCGAGAGTCAAATCCCACATATAACACCCCCCCCCCAAAAAAAAGAACACACACAGTATCGTCTATCCTATATTGCTTTATATATATACAGTTGGGCCCAAAAATATTTGGACAGTGACACAAGTTTTGTTATTTTAGCTGTTTACAAAAACATATTTAGGATACAATTATATAATCAATATGGGATTAAAGTGCAGACTCTCAGCTGTAATTTGAGAGTATTCACATCCAAATTGGAGCAAGGGTTTAGGAATTACAGCTCTTTAATACGTAGCCGCCTCTTTTTCAAGGGACCAAAAGTAATTGGACAATTGACTCAGAAGGCTGCAAAAAAAATAACAAGGCTGCATGGGCTCTTCCCTCGTTAACCTGTCATCAATTAAGCAGTTAAAAGGTCTGGAGTTGATTCCAGGTGTGGCGTTTGCATTTGGAAGCTGTTGCTGTGAACACACAACATGCGGTCAAAGGAGCTCTCAATGGAGGTGAAACAGACCATCCTGAGGCTGAAAAAAAAGAAGAAATCCATCAGAGAGATAGCAGAAATGTTAGGAGTGGCCAAATCAACAGTTTGGTACATTCTGAGAAAAAAAAGAGTGCACTGGTGAGCTTGGGAACTCAAAAAGGCCCGGACGTCCATGGAAGACAACAGTGGTGGATGATCACAGAATCCTTTCCATGGTGAAGAACAACCCCTTCACAACATCCACTCAAGTGTAGAACACTCTCCAGGAAGTAGGTGTATCAGTATCTAAGTCTACCATAAAGAGAAGACTTCATGAGAGTAAATACAAAGGATTCACCACAAGGTGCAAACCATGAATCAGCCTCAAAAATAGAAAGGCCAGAATTGACTTTGCCAAAAAACACCTGAAGAAGCCAGCCCAGTTCTGGAACAGCATTCTTTGGACAGATGAGACTAAGATCAGCCTGTACCAGAATGATGGGAAGAAGAAAGTTTGGAGAAGAATTGGAACAGCTCATGATCCAAAGCATTACATCTTCTGTAAAACATGGTGGAGGCAGTGTGATGGCATGGGCATGCATGGTTTCCAATGGCACTGGGTCACTTGTGTTTATTGATGATGTGACAAATGACAGAAGCAGCCAGATGAATTCTGAAGTGTATAGGGATATACTTTCTGCTCAGATTCAGCCAAATGCAGCAAAGTTGATTGGACGGCACTTCACCAATGATCCAAAACATACTGCAAAAGAAACCCAGGAGTTTTTTAAAGCAACGAAGTGGAATATTTTGCAATGGCCGAGTCAATCACCAGATCTCAACCCAATCAAGCATGCATTTCACTTGCTCAAGACAAAACTTAAGGCAGAAAGACCCACAAACAAGCAACAACTGAAGACAGCTGCAGTAAAGGCCTGGCAAAGCATCACAAAGGAGGAAACCCAGCGTTTGGTGATGTCCATGGGTTCCAGACTTCAGGCAGTCATTGCCTGCAAAAGATTCTCAACAAAATATTGAAAAGTAACATTTTACTTAGGGTTATGTTTATTTGTCCAATTACTTTTGAGCCCCTGAAATGAGGAGCGTTTGTATAAAAATAGCTACAACTCCTACATGTTTAATCATATATTTTTGTTCATCCTCTTGAATTAAACCTTAAAGTCTGCACTTCAATTCCGTTGTAGTTGTTTCATTTCAAATCCAATGTGGTGGCATGCAGAGCCCAAATCATGAAGATTGTGTCACTGTCCAAATATTTCTGGGCCTAACTGTATATATATAGTAGTAAACAAATGAGCATTATTAGATATTTAAGGAGCAATTTTGCTGCAGCACCCTATTGCTTATTAAAAATCAACTGATAAAATGGGCAGCGCGGTGGCGGAGTGGTTAGCACTGCAGCAGCACAGCAACTCACCCTTGGCCGGGGGATCCTAGATTCGATCCCAGCCCCCGACCAACAGTGATCTGTGTGGAGTTTGCATGTTCTCCCTGTGTCTGCGTGGGTTTACTCCGGGATTTCTCTGGTTTCCTCCCACATGCCAAAAACATGCAAGTTAGGTTAATTGGCATCAAAACTGGGGATTCTAAATTGTCCTTAGGTATGACTGTGAGAGTGAATGGTTGACTGTCTCTCTGTGTTGGCCCTGCGATGAACTGGTGATCTGTCCAGGGTGTACCCTGCCTCTCACCCAAAGATGCTGGGATAGGCTCCAGCCCCCCCGCGGCGGAAGAAGATGGATGGAGATATATATATATGTATATACTGTATATATATATATATATATATATATATATATATATATATATATATATATATAAACACTAACTAGGCAAAACTCAGCCAACCAAACAGGCATCTGGGTAGACTACCAGAACGCCCCACCGTGTTAGAGCGGATTATTCTGCTGCTTAGTCCCAACAGGCATCAATTATTGTTGTCCTCAATACATAGTCCTTCAGGTACCTGGGCCTCTGACGAACTCTAGCCGGGCGTCCCCTGGGCGGGGACTCTGCACTGGGCACTGTCGGCTGCGCCTGTGAGTTCTCACCACCCCAGTCCAACCAGTCCCACCCCACGTCAGGCTGTCTCATCGTAGTTCTAGTCCTCTGTTCCAGTGGTGACTTCCTGAGTCTGCTGGAGTGCCACTGCGACCCGTCTGCGAGCTCAAACGTGTCCTGGCCTCGTTGTCTCGTGATCCACAGAGGACCCGTCCAGAGTGGCTGCAGCTTATGTGTGCGGTTAGGGTGTTTAATTCAAACTCAGTCCAACACCTTCAGCTCGTGGGCTCTCGCTCTGTGTTTCCTGTCAAATTGACGCTTCATTTTACGTTGTTGTGCGGTGACCCAGTCCCGTGTACAGTCCATATTTCCTGGAGAGCGAGTCGTGGGCGGACTCAGTCGATCCAAAGGCAGAAGCAGTTCATGTCCCAGCATGAGAGTCACCGGGGAACATCCTGTCGTAGCATGGGCCGTTGCTGTTGCCTTGTAGTGAAGTAGTGTGCTCTGGAGGGCATCCAGAAATGCGAAGCCGTCCCCCAAATGGGCTCTTAGTCCGTTCTTTAGGGTTTTGTTAAAATGTTCAACATCCCCATTGGCCTGAGGATGGTAGGATGCGGTTTTAATGTGTTCCACACCCTTACTGCTCAAGAACTCGTCAAACGCCCCAAAGGTGAGCTGCGGGTCATTGTCAGTCGTGACTGCATTAGGTATCCCCCACCTGGCGAACACTGATGAGAGGAAACCCATAACCACATCCGTCGTGAATGAGTTAGTGGGCAACATCTATGGCCATTTTGAGAACAAGTCATAGGCCACGAGCAGGAACCAGCTGTTTGGGGGTGCTGCATACAGTTGGCCACAAATGTCCAGCTGTATGTGTTTCCAAGGGCCTTCCGGGTATGACAGTGGCCACGGGGCAGAGGCAGTGGTCCGCCAGTCTTGCCACTCTCCAAACATGGAATACAGTTTTTTACTATAACTTCAATGTCCTTATCAATACCCGGCCACCAAACAGAGTCCCTGCTGTGCTGTTTTACTCTGACCACACCCAAGTGGCCCTCATGGAGCATGGGCTAAGACACAGCATCAGAGACACTGGGATTAGCGTGCAGTGCCCCCTTGCCACACACACATCATCCCAACAGCTCAGTTCATCTTTATACTGGTGGAAAAGTGCCAGCTCATCCTGCACCTTTGCGGGCCAACCCTCTCTAATCACTGAGCACAGCTGTGACAACAGGGGTCTCGTTCCGACTCTGCCCGAAGTTCCTGGGGGGACACTATATCCTGGAGGGCCCCGTGCAGTGCATTAACCAGATCTGCCTCTGTTAGATCGTCATCATCGTTGTCGTACGATTATGCATTGTTGGCCATGGTGCGGAACAGGAGATCCGCCACAACATTATCCTTGCCAGGAGTGAACTGGGTGGTAAAATTGTAGGCCCTCAGCCGCTTCATCCACCTATGGATCTGCAACAGTCTGTGTCCTGAACCCGATGTCTCCAGCAATGTCGTCAGCGCTCGGTGGTCTGTCTGTAGAGTGAAATGGGGCCCATAGAGGTAAATATACCACCGTTCACATGCCCAGATGCAGGCAAGCGCCTCTCTCTCACCCACGGCGTACTTTTGTTCAGCTGCTGAGAGAGACCTTGATGCGAACGCCACCGGGTGCTCCGTGCCATCTTGCACCTGGGACATAACCACCCCACCGCCGAGCCAGACACGTCACAGGTGACAATGGTAGGCCATTTTGGATCAAAATGGGCCAACACTGGAGGGGAAGTGAGTTGATGCTTCAGCTTAGTAATCACCGCTGAACAGGCTAGGGTCCATTGCCATGGCGCATCCTGTTTCAACAGTGCCCAGAGGGGTCCAATCATTTCCAAGGAGCGGGGAATAAAACACCCATAAAAGTTCACCATACCCAGAAACGAGGAAATCTGTGCAGGTGTTGGTGGTTCTGGGAGGTGTAGAACCGCCTCCATGTTCGAATGCAGGGGCCACAGCTCCCCCGTCAACCGGAACCCCATAAACTCGATAGAGTCTACCGCAAAAATATACTTTTCTCCATTCAGGGTGACTCCATGTTCCTGCAGCACCGTCAGCACCTATTCCAACCGATCATTGTATTCCTCACGTGACGTGCCATGAACCACAATGTCATCAAGGTATGCCACCACACCCTCAAGGCCGGCCAGGATCGTGGACATTATTTTCTGAAAACAGCTGGGTGCAGAAGTCAGACCAAATGACATGTGAGTGTACCTGAACACACCCATGTGGGTCACAAATGCTGTCAGGTTCCTGCTGGCTGGGTGGAAGGGCACCTACAGGTAACCCTGGCGAAGGTCCAGCTTCATGAACACCTGTGAACTGCTGAATGTTGCAGTGAGCTCCTCCATCATTGGGTGCGGGTATTTGTCCGGGATGATCACCCTATTTGCCATCCTGAGATCGATACATGGACGGATGCCACCCGATTTGTTCTTGGCCACCATGATATTTGACTCCCAGGGTGATGCATCCACTTTCTCAATGATGCTTGCTTCCAGCAATTTGGTCAACTCCGCCGTGACATCGTCCTGTAGGGCGAGAGGAAGCCGCCGTAGTGGTTCAATCTTCAGTGTCACACTTTGGTCTATGAGCGGGCGGTGGTGGAATGTGCTGATGCATCCCAGGCCTCTGAACAGCACACGTGTGGGCACCCAGCACAATGTAGACTGATAATATTCACGCTCAGCAGGGATTGCATACGAACAGAGAGCCCTAGGGGGACAACCAGAACAAAGACTATTGTTATACATCCCCGGAGTAAGGAGAGGAATTCCGGCGCCAGTTAATCACACAATTGATATGTATTGACTGATATGTATATCAATATGTAAATGTGCCATGCATTCTCTCTTGTCTGTATAAAAGAGCTGACTTTACATGCCTCACGAGAGCGCACTCACGGCACACACACACACACACAGCACAGCGCTACTGTGTGTCTCATGATGATGGAGGAATAAAAACTCTTAAACCTTCAGCTCGCCGTGTCTCACCTTGAACTTATTTTGTTCCTCCACACTGGTGACCCTTGACGAAGAATGGAACACGAGGCAACCCGGACGGGAAGCCCCAGCACACGTCATGGTGCGCCCCTCGCTTGATATCTTACCTCCACACTGGTGACCTGATGAGGGAGAATGACCACTCCTCCTTCTCACCGCGCTGTGGATCCCAGAGGACCAGAGAACGCCTGCAACCTCTTAATCCTCACCGGAGCGTAGCGCTTGCAACAAAACGCACCATGATCAACACAAGCGAACGAAGGAAGCAACCTGAATGGGGACAATCATCGACGCTGACTGCGCTGATTTCCACCGAGCTCCCCAACTCTGACTAAACTCCTGACAGCGGACCTCCCGTGCACTGAAGCCCCGCACGCTCACCGCAAGATTATGAGGACAGTGCAACTACCAGCTATGTGGTCACTGTGCCAAGCGCACGCCACGCACGGGACAAAACCGGCTCCACAGACTGATACAGCGTCCTCCGCCGCTGCACATGCCCGAGAAAAACGGCCGATCACCACCCTCGAAACCTTCAGGGCTACTCGCGCACCTGGAGCGGACATTCAGCCCCCACACAGGACTTTGTATGGGTTTCCAGCCACGGTACACAAGGGGAATTTAGCCGATTACTTTCCCAGATGACTTTAGGGCTGCTTCCCGCACCTAAAGCCAAACTGCCGAGTACCTGACACAGCTTCAGTTTATCACAGCTGCTACACATCCTCAGGGAATTTGGCCACTCACCTTCCCCACATCCTCGCTGGATCGTGCCGCAAGAGAAGTCAGAGATATAATTTTTTTTTTTTTTCACAGCTGCTGTGGACCTCCACCAGGCTTAACGGGAAAGTCCCTCACCATCGCAGATCCACACACAATTTTTGCGTGGCCCAGACACCTTTGATGTCCTGGGCCGGCACTCGCTTACTCCCACCCCCTCCCCTCTTCCTGCACAGAGCTTTTCCCGCACCTCACTCCCTAAGCCGACCGATTGCCGTCTTGTTCCATTATGCACAAAACACTCCGGCCCGTGCGCCCACGATCCACGGCCGTTCAACATGCTGGAACTCGGAGCAGAGCACACCACCCTTTCCACCCCTCCCCCGTCCCCCCCACGGACTGACATGCCCTCCGACAGTTCTACTGGAGCTGATGATGGAGGAATAAAAACTCTTAAATCTTCAGCTTGCCGTGTCTCGCCTTGAACTTATTTTGTTCCTCCACAGTGGGACTTCAGAGGCATCAGTAGCTTCAAATACCTGTTTGCTGCTTTGTAATGGCATTTTAGCAGCTGCTCTCTTAATCCAATGAATTTGTCTAGCAGAAACCTTCCTCATTACACCTTTATCTGCACAAACCCATCTGTGTTCTGAATCGGCCTCAAATTTCTTCACAGTACGATGATCATGCTTAAGTTTTCATGAAATATCGGATGTTTTCATACCTTGTCCAAGGCATTGCACTATTTGACGCTTTTTGGCAACAGAGAGATCCTTTTTCTTTCCCATATTGCTTCAAACCTGTGACATGCTTAATAATGTGGAATATCCTTCTTAAGTAGTTTTCCTTTAATTGGGCTCACCTGGCGAAATAATTATGGCAGGTATCTGAGATTGATATCAATGATCCAAGGAGCCCTGAGACACAATACTATCCATGAGTTTAATTGAAAAACAAAAAACTGAATGTTTATGACACTAAAATCCTATTTGCATAATAATTTGGAACGCGATGTAATTCTAATTTCTGACTAGTGACTTTAGACCTGCTTTTATGATGATCAGGTGAGTGTGCTCCCCCTCCCCTCCTGTGTTTTTTTCCCTTTGCCTGTTTCCCAGCTCCCCGGAGTTGATTACGCTCACCTCCGTGATTGTGCACACCTGCTGCTACCTCATCTACCAGCTTTAAAAGAGCCAGTCTGTGAGTGCTTCTTCGCTGGACCGTTGGGTACTGCTGCCAAGCAACTAATGTCAAAGTTGTACGGTGCTTATTCTTCTCAGTTGTCTTACCTTTTGTCTTCTCCTCCTCAGGTTTGCTGCCATCTCAGCGGTGTGAACTCCGGGGCTGCGCATGCTCACCTGAACCTCTCACCTCCAAGACAACTCCACTCCACCCAGGTCTACCAACTCCTTCACTCCAGGGATATAAAGGGTTTCTGCTCCACTGTCGGCTTTATTTCCAGCAGGTGGCGGGGGAGTATCGGGACGATTCGCCCAAGATTCAATTCATGACCCTGCTGCTCAGAGACTGAGCACTTAAATGGGCTCAGTCCATTTTAAGTAGTCCGGAGGGGCCCCATTACACCTGTGATCAGTTTGTTCAGGAATTCCCCCGGGCATTTGACCATACAGAGAGTGAGGGTAAAATCGTGAGCCAACTGATGGGACTCCAGCAGGGAAGTCGGTCGGTCGTCGATTTCTCGTTTGAGTTCCGGGTCATTGCGGCGGATTCCAGATGGAATGATGTTGCTCTATGTAGTGCCTTCCTCCGGAGTCTCAATTCCAACCTCCACGTCAACCTGGCTATTCACGCTAATCCCTCCTCTCTGGATGAACTAATTGAGCAGGCCATTGGACTGGATAATGTGTACCGTGAGTGCATGAGGGAACAGAGGGCCTCTGCCTCCTTGTCTGCGTTGCGACTGTCCCCCCCGTCCTCTCGCTCCACCAGGTGGGCTTCTCCACCGGAGCCGATGGTCTTTGGTCGGACTCATCTGACTCTGGAAGAACGCCGGTGTCGGGAGAAGGCGGGGGCCTGTATGTATTGCAGTTCCACAGAACACGCATTGCCGAAATGCCCCATTCGGCCAAAAGATCCAGCCTGTCAGCAGCCGTGGGGGGTCTGGCGGGCGGATCTTCTCCAAATCCTCCCAACAGTTTTGCACTTCCGGCCCTCATTCAGCTACTGGGGGTCGAGTGTAAAACCTCAGCTCTTATAGATTCCGGAGCTGAGCAAAATTTCCTTTTACAGGGTCTTGTGCAAAAGTTTAAGATTCCCACCAGGATCCTACTGATACCCCTAAATGTCTCAGCCCTTTCTGGGTGTAGACTAGCCGCGGTTACCCTCCAAACTGAGCCCATTTTCATCATTTGGTCCGGTAACCACCGTGAAACTATGCAGTTTTTTGTCTTACCTAACTCTTCTACTCCTGTGATTTTGGGATATCTGTGGCTCTGCAAACATAATCTAATTATTAAGTGGGACCAAGGCTCAGTTTCTTCCTCAAGTCCTTTTTGTCTTTCATCGTGCCTCTGCTCTTCCGCATGTTCACCCACTCCTCCTATCTCGTCCCCTTCGGTCGAGCCACCAGATCTCAGTCTCATGCCCGAGGTCTATCATGACCTTGGGGAGGTCTTTAGTAAGTCTAGAGCAGGGGTCGGCAACCCGCGGCTCCGGAGCCGCATGCGGCTCTTTCATCCCTCTGCTGCGGCTCCCTGTGGCTTTGGAAAATAAATAATTGTGGCGGTTTGGGAAAACCCCCACAAACAGACTAAGGACAGACAACTCGCTACTCCTGTTTTTTTCCGCTACACTACTGTGATAATGTCACCTTTCATGCATTGTGTTCATGCGTCCTGTCCTTACTGTGACCTAGAGACTCAGATCAATATGTAGATGTGCCTGTTAACCTCTTTGTTGTGTCTCTGTGTTGGTTTTTTCCGCTACACTACTGTGATAATGTCACCTTTCATGCATTGTGTTCATGCGTCCTGTCCTTACTGTGACCTAGAGACTCAGATCAATATGTAGATGTGCCTGTTAACCTCTTTGTTCTGCAGCTGGAGCAAAGTCTAGCAAATCTGCCTATTGTAATGTATGTCTCACAAATGCAAATATCTCATGCCTGTTCTGCAGTCCCTTTGATCAGACAAACTGCTGTGAATCTGCTTTGATGTATTGTTTGAGTTGGGTATAAATACTGCACAGGTTCTGTAACACCTCCTCTCACTCACACTTCAACCTCTGCTGCAGACACGCGCTCTGTGTCTTCTTCTCTGAGAGCCAGAGGATCCCCATCCAGCCTGCACACACTTGGGCTGGAGAGGGGATCCCGTGACGGCGGTATGATATAATAAACTCTACTTAAAACCTCCAACAACGCCGCTTTATTTCATGCCGCCGCACTGGTCTCCCTGAGGCCGCAGTAAGGACAGGACGCATGAACACAATGCATGAAAGGTGACATTATCACAGTAGTGTAGCAGAAAAAACCAGGAGTAGCGAGTTGTCTGTCCTTAGTCTGTTTGTGGGGGTTTTCCCAAACCGCCACAATAATGAGTATTTAATTAAAATGTATTTTATTTTAGTTCATTAGTTTTTAAAATGTAATTCTAAATTTGAAGATTATGGTGATCTTGTAAAATCTAAAAAAAAACGTGTTAAAGTTTAATCACCGTCAGCGAAAATCAACACGATTACATAAGCGCTCAGCGCTTCCCCGGAAGTCGTCTCCCGTGATAACCCGGATGTGTTGTGTTCAAGCTACTGCTGTATTGCAGTAGCTTGACAGCCCTGCGATTGGATAGTTGCAAACGATTGGACCAATCAAATGGCTCGTTGTATGCTTTTTCAAAGATTCATGGCGGCGTGTTCTCAGGGATGTGATTTTCTGCTAATTCGCCGAATTCCGCTTTATTTTATCTTCCAGGAAGATAAAGTACGTTAAGTACGTTAGCGGCTTGTGGTCCACGAACGCAGTGAAGCTGCGCCCTTTCAGGCAGGACTGGAAGTGGCGTATGGCCACTTCCAGTAATCGGTATGGCCAGGTGGAGAGTCATTAACTCTCTTACTGGTGGCGTACAACGGCTGTATGAGCTGGTCTGTGCGAGGGAGGAAACGGTAATAAAAGTTAACCATCCCCTTTTATGATTCCAAACAGTTTGAAATTGACAGTGCACAGTGGACATTGACTCATAACTTTTGAATATTTCTAAGACTTGGCTACATCAGTGATTGTGCAAAATGAACTGCTCAAGTCTCAATGGAGATTGAAACTGGTGATCTGAAATGAATGCTGAAATTATAAAAAGTAATGGTATATTGGAATTTTATTTCTATTATGGAACAGATAAAATTAACTGATTTTGATTTGATCAAGTGTTAAAGCATGTGATGGATAATGCTTGTTGGAATATTTTAGGAATGCTATCTTCTTGGAACATAAGTCAATATTATACAGTAATAAGTGGCATCCAGCTGTTTGTTTTATGTCATTTAAGCACAGTTCTGGTACTTAAAATTCATAAAAACCCAGGAGCTTCGGGGGGCTTTGCCCCCCTTGCCCCCCCACCCCACCAGGGCTCTGCCCCAGACCCCGCTGGGGGACTATGTCCCCCAGACCCCCTGCTGAATTTTCAGATAATTTCCCCAACCCCAAATCACATCGCTGGTTCGTGTTGGAATTCTGAGCTTTCGGTATTGTTTTCAGTGGAATTATGAGATTTTTATCGAAGGATCAGGAGTCATCAGTGCTAGAAATAGCACTCTCCTTTCAACCCAATGTCAACCTTCAACCCAATGTCTTTTTTTTTTCGGAGTTCAAATTGTTTTTGTTGCATGCAGAAATGTAATTTTGTTTTCTCTGCAGGAGTTCCCTGATTTCATAAATGCAACACATTATAGTTTGTTTATACATAGCATAAAGGGAAAAAAAAGTTATATGCAGTGTTATTTCATTTTAAGTGTCAAAAGGGTTTTTGTGGTTCCCAGTGTTTTCTTTTCTGTGGGAAACGGGTCCAAATGGCTCTTTGAGTGGTAAAGGTTGCTGACCCCTGGTCTAGAGCCCTCTCTTTACCACCTCATTGGTCCTACGACTGCACTATAGATTTCCTCCCGGGTGCATGGCTGCCATCCAGTCAGCTCTACAGTTTGTCTGGGCCAGAGAAGGAGGAGATGGAGAGTTATATGAAAGACTCCCTGAGCACTGGCTTCATTCATCCGTCATCCACTCCTCTCGCGCCGGGTTCTTTTTTATGGGGAAAAAAGACGAGTTGCTGCGGCCGTGCATTGATTATCGTGAGCTGAATGCTATTACTATCAAAGATAAGTACCTGTACCGCTTATTAACTCAGCTTTCGAGCTGCTTCAGTGTGCACGTGTGTTCATTAAACTCGATCTCCGCAACGTATACAGTGATCCCTCGCTACTTTGCGCCTCACCTTTCGCGCCCTCAGTGCATCGCGGATTTTTCAAAAATATTCATCAAAAATTCAAAATTGAGAAAAAATGGGCGGGCGCTAGCAGAAGGCAGGGAGACTACATTAGAACATCAGGTATCAACACGGAGAGCCCGCACAACTCAAAATCCACCTCTCTGTTCGCTGTTCTCGTGTTGGCTCGGCTCGGGAATCTCGCAAGCTGATTGGCCGAGACGTTTTACCCATCTTCTCTCCCTGCCGAGCGCCCATACCCAGCGAAGGAAGACCGTATTCATTGTTCTTTATCGCTCGTGTTGCTTAGTCTCGCCGCGTGGAACTTTTCGCTGTTCTCTTGTGCCTTTTTGTGCGAAATAGTCTTCCCGTCGAGCCACTACGCCACCTCCTGCAGCTTCTCCAGCTCTATCGGAAGCTGCCCTCGACGATGCTGCGCCTCTAGCACCTGACGATGAGGCGTCACCTGAGGAGCAGTAAAGCTCTCATTAACCTGTGCAGTAAATCATCTTCATCTTGAGTTACGTATCTTGTTATAAGAATAAAAGAGTTCTAAAAACATATTTATGTACACTTTATTTACATCTACGTATGTATGTACACTTACACACACACACACACACACGTATCATATGAGAGAGAGAGAGAGAATGAACGTACGTATTATTTATGGGTGACGTCATTAGGGGTGACGCTACTTCGCGGTTTTTCACTTTTCGCGGTCGGTTCTGGAACCCATTAACTGCGATAAGTGAGGGATCACTGTACCATCCTGTTCGTGTACGCGAAGGAGATGAGTGGAAGATGGCTTTTAAGACACATCTGGGACAGTTTGAGTACCTGGTCGTGCCCTTTGGGCTGACCAATCCCCCCTCCATCTTCCAGCAGATGATAAATGACGTCCTCCGGGACATGGTGAATCACTTCATTTTTGTTTACCTTGACGATATCCTCATTTTCCCCGCACACTGGAGGAGCACACAGTCCATGTCCGGGTAGTCCTGCAGCGGCTCCTGGAGAATCAACTTTTCGTGAAGGCTGAAAAGTGTGTTTACTTCCAGCTCCACTTCCTTCCTGGGGTTTATAGTGGCCCAGGGTGAGTTAAAGACCGACCCAGTGAAAGTCAAGGCGATGGTAGATTGGCCTATCCCCCAGTGCTTCCTGGGCTTTGCTAATTTCTACTGCTGATTTATTTGGAATTACAGCCAAGTAGCCCTGCCGTTAACTCAACTCACTTCTACTAAAATCCTGTTTAATTCATCTGAAGTGGCAGAACAGGCTTTCACCAAATTAAAGGCCCTTTTCTCTGAAATACCCATCCTGGTCCAAGTCAACCCCCAATCCCAGTTTGTGGTCGAGCTTGATGCATCTGATTTGAGGGTGGGCACTGTTCTTTCCCAGCACTCTGGCTCCAACCAAAAGCTTCATCCGTGTGTGTATTTCTCTCGGCGGTTGACCCCAGCTGACAGGAATTACAACGTAGGAGACCGTGAGCTGCTGGCCGTTAAATTGGCAATAGAAGAATGGAGGCACTGGCTAGAGGGAGCGACCCAACCTGTCATTGTCTGGACAGATCACAAAAACTTAGAATATCTCAGATCTGCTAGAAGGTCAAATTCTCATCAGGCCCATTGGGCTTTGTTTTTCCTCAGGTTCAATCTCTCCATTACTTACCGTCCTAGGTCTCGCAGTATCAAACCCGATGCTATCTCTTGCCAGTTTTCCTCAGACACTTGTCCTTCCTCTTTCTCGTCAGCTGCTTCTTCTCCTCCTGAAACTATCCTGCCTTCCTTCTGTATATTAGGAGCCCTCTCTTGGGAAATCGAGCAGAGGGTCCGGCAGGCCCAGGCCTCCGAACCCATTCCCGAGGGAGGCCTGGCTAATCTACTCTATCCCCTCTGTCCTCCGCAGTGAAGTTATCCAGTGGGGGCACACCAGTTTCTTTGTCTGTCACCCCGGCATTTCCCGGACAGCTGAACTTTTGCAACAAGTTTTTTGGTGGCCGACTCTCAGAGCGGATGTTCAAGATTATGTTAAAGCCTGCCAGGTTTGCGCCACCAACAAGTCAGATTCCTTACTGCCAGCTGGCCTCTTTCATCCCTTACCTGTCCCGAGTCAGCCCTGGCCACATATTGCCATAGACTTTGTCACAGGTCTCCCTCCACCACAAGGCAACACCATCATTTTCACTATCATTGACCATTTTTCCAAGGCCATCCATTTGGTTCCCCTGTCCAAATTGCCTACTGCTGCCTAGACTGCCAACCTCCTCACTCTCCACGTCATCCCCCTTCATGGGATGACGAAGCCTCCTCCCCATGTCCTCAACGGCCATATCACCTACACGGTCCAAAGGATCTTGGACATTCATTGTCGGGGCCAGGGCCTGCAGTACCTCGTCCATTGGAAGGGTTATGGACCAGAGGAGAGGTCATGGATTCCTAGATCATTTTTCCACAACAAGGGCATAGCTCGGGCCTTCCACCGGGCACATCCCAACAAGCCCGAAGGGATGCCAGGAGGTGCCCCTTGGGGGGAGGGGGGCACTGTGGTGAGCATGCTCCCCCTCCCCTCCTGTGTTTTTTACCTATGACTGTTTCCCGGAGTTGATTACGCTCAGTAGCGTGATTGTGCACACCTGCTGCTACCTCATCTACCAGCTTTAAAAGAGCCAGTCTGTGAGTGCTTCTTCGCTGGACTGTTGGGTATTGCTGCCAAGCAACTAATGTCAAAGTTGTATGGTGTTTATTCTTCCCAGATGTCTTACCTTTTGTTTTCTCCTCCTCAGGTTTGCTGCCTTCTCAGCGGTGTGAACTCCGGGGCTGCGCATGCTCACCTGAACCTCTTTCTTAAGTTTACAGCATAAAACACACACACTGTAGTTGGGGGTCATTTTGACCACACTCATGGAAGAGTGTTGGAATTGGTTGGTCATGCATCTAAGGGTTAAGCTATGGTTTTCCTTGGTTCCAAAAATGCTTAATATTACACATTATGCAGTCATGCCTAGACAGTTTAATGTGGCGCTTCATACTTGTTGATCATTTCACCTTGCCTTTAAAGTCATTTGAATGGAATACTTTATCTAAGCTGAGTTTGATCATTAAACTGCTAAAGGTATATTGAAGTTTCTGCTTGATTTTTTTGTGTCTGTTTTCTCGAGTCATGCAGAAGAATTTATGAATGTTTGAGACTGATTTATAGCGGGTACAGAGATTATTTATTAATAAAAGTGTCCACTCTTTTGGGCTGGTGCCCCACGAGCTTATGTGTGTTGGTAATTAAGTGAAGCCTCATTCCCACCCACACATATATGAAGAGTTCTTTTGCAAAAACAGATAAGTCCAATTGGTTTAATACTGAGAAAAACAACATTTTCATCTGTACGTTTATAGGTGTTAGTATTTCCAATTCAGCTTCTAAGACATGGTCACTTGAAATATGAGTATCTCAGACATAATAAAGCAAAAAATCGAACAACAACTCAGTTACTTTTTGGCAATTCATTAGTACTTTTTTTTCCGCAAAAACAGATAAGTCCACAAGCCATTCTTTTGCAAAAACAGACATGTCCCAAAAACCATGCTAATGTGTCTGGAAATATACTTGAATATCTATAAGCATCAATGTAGTATGATTGACACACTGATTTAGGCAAATCCACTCAGTAAAATGGTATAATATAGCTATAATAAAGCTGCCTTTTGCAACAGCGGCTCGATTCCGAGTTTTTTTTTTCCCTTCCTCTCTCTTTTGATCACTTTTTTTTTCACCCCACTTATATCACGGACACACAGATCGTCCCAAATGTCTCCTGAGCCGGTGGACGGAGCCACTGTTTATAGCAGGATACGATACAACAGGGAAGAGCTGCTAGCATTTAACCGCCACCCGGTCCCACTGGAAAAACTCGACATACCGAGAGAATTGAGGCGAAAGCGTCGCGGCTGCCGGGCTGGAGTAAGGCGGAGGACAAAAAATATAAGGTACAGACCCTCCCTTCCATCTGTTGTCATGGGAAACGTACGGTCGATACTGGGAAAGTTAGATGAGCTAGCGGCTATCTCCCGTTATGATAGCACTTACCGGGAGTGCTCTCTCCTTTTGTTTACTGAGACGTGGCTAACTGAACTAGCAGTAGATGCTAACATTGAGCTGGAGGGTTTTCACATGATACGAGCTGACCGAACACCAGAGAGTGGCAAAGCAAGGGGCGGTGGAGTGATAATGTATGTTAACAACAACTGGTGCAGACCGGGACATATCACTGTTAAACAACGACACTGCAGCAAAGACATTGAGTTGCTAGCTGTTAGCATGAGGCCTACATATCTCCCGAGAGAACACTCACACGTGATCTGCATTGTTGTTTATGCAAATCCGACGGCGAACGCTGGGACAGCGCGTGACGTCATCCATTCAGTAACCAGCAGGCTGCAGACAGAACACCCAGATGCTCTTCTCCTCATCTCAGGCGATTTCAACCACGTTTCACTGTCTCCCATTCTGCCCACTTTCACCCAGTATGTCACATGCCACACTAGAGACAATAAAACACTGGATTTGTTCTACGCAAACACTAAGGAGGCGTACACCTCATCACAACTCCCCCCACTTGGGAGATCGGATCACAACTTGGTTCATCTCCGGCCGGTGTACAAACCCCTAGTGCACAGACAACCTCCGGCCATGCACACTGTGGAGTTATGGTCTGAGGAGACAATGGACACTCTAAAGGACTGTTTTGAAGCCACTGCCTGGAAGCAGCTCTGCGATCCACATGGTGAGGACATCGATGGCCTCATTCACACCTTCACGGGCTACCTCAGCTTCTGTGTGGACAAATCCGTTCCCACCAAGACCATACGGCGTCACTCAAACAACAAACCCTGGATCAACCCTGAGATAAAAACACTTCTGAGAGAGAAGAAGAGGATCTTCAGGTCGGGGAACAGGGAGATGCTGAAGTCCGTACAGAGGGAGCTGAGGAGAAAGATCAGAGAAGGCAAGGACAGCTTCAGGAAGAAGATGGAGGACAAGCTGCAACAGAGCGACATCAGCGGGGTCTGGAGAAACCTCAAAACCATCTCGGGGCTCCAGAATACCTCCCCCCAGGCCACGGGGGGCAGGGAGTGGGCGAACAACCTGAATCTGTTTTTCAATAGATTTGACCAACCGCCCTCCCCCCTGTCTGCACAACAACCACTGCTGCCTCTAAGAAATCAAGTCCTGCTGCCCACTCCCCACTCCACCGACACCCCCCCCACTCCCAACACACAGCCCCCCATCCTGACCCTGACCAAGACCCAGGTGAGGACGGAGCTGAGGAAGATCAAGGCGAGGAAGGCGTCGGGACCGGACGGCATCAGCGCAAAGCTCCTCAAGTCCTGTGCAGACCAGCTGTGTGGGATTGTGACGTATATCTTCAACATGAGCCTGAAACTGGGGAGGGTACCACAGCTGTGGAAAACATCTTGTGTGGTACCTGTACCAAAAACTTCCCACCCCAAAGACCTGAACAGCTACAGACCGGTGGCCTTGACGTCCCACTTGATGAAGACCCTGGAGAGACTGCTCCTTGCTCATCTCCGCCCCCTGGTGGAACCAGCGATGGATCCACTCCAGTTCGCCTACCAGCATGGCATTGGGGTGGAGGATGCGGTGATCTTCCTCCTTCACCGTTCTCTGTCCCACCTGGAGAAGCCCGGGAATATGGTGAGGATCATGTTCTTTGACTTCTCCAGTGCTTTCAACACCATCCAACCGATGATCCTGAAGGACAAGCTGCTGCGCGCAGGGGTGGACCAGCACCTGTCATCATGGATCCTGGACTACCTCACGAACCGGCCTCAGTTTGTGAGAACCCGGGACTGTGTTTCCGACACGATCATCAGTAGCACGGGGGCCCCCCAGGGAACTGTGCTGGCTCCCTTCCTGTTCACTCTTTATACTGCGGACTTCTCACACAACACAACACATTGCCATCTACAGAAGTTCTCTGATGACTCTGTGATCGTTGGTCTCATCTCCAACGGAGATGAAGCTGAGTACAGAGGGCTTATCCAGGACTTTGTGGACTGGTGCCATCGGAACTGCCTCCAGATCAACGCGAGGAAAACTAAGGAGCTGGTGGTGGACTGCCGCAGGCATGGGCAGCCCCTCACAGCACCAGTAAATATACAGGGAACAGACATCGAGATGGTGACATCCTATAAGTACCTGGGTATTCATCTGAACAATAAACTAGACTGGTCACACAATACTGACGCACTCTACAAGAAGGGACAGCGCAGGCTGTTCCTGCTGAGGAGACTCAGGTCTTTTGGTGTACAAGGGGCGCTGCTGAAGTCATTCTATGACACGGTGGTGGCATCAGCCATCACTTTTGGAGTGGTCTGCTGGGGCAGTGGCATTACTGCAGCCGATAGGAAGAGACTGAACAAACTGATTAAGAAAGCTAGCTCTGTCCTGGGGCAGCGCCTTGATCCGATGGAGGAGATAGGAGAGAGAAGGACGGTGGCTAAACTGTCATCTCTGCTGGAGTCCGAGTTCCACCCTATCCACCCTATATATTTTAACTGTTGACCAGTATCACTTAATCTTATCCTACACTTTATTACATGTATAGTTTATTTCTCTTATCCTATCATGTTTAATGTTGCAGCATTGTACCGAGACAAATTCCTAGTTTGTGTACTACATGAACAATGGCAATAAACCTGATTCTGATTCTGATTCTGATGCAGGACATACTGGATGCACTGAGGAGCTCATTTAGCAGCAGACTACATCATCCCAGGTGCACAACCGAGAGGTTTCGTAGGTCCTTCCTACCAACGGCTGTCAGACTGTACAACCTAAGCAGGGCTGCTCGCAGAGATAGCAAAAAGACGTAACAAACTAATAGTTTTTTTGAATGCAAAAGATGCAATAGACTTACACAATGGTCCTCTCCGGCATACAACTAGGAACATACCGGTCGCTATGGAGGGTGAGAATATGTATGGGCACATAATCATACCATGTAGGATAACTAAATAGACGGTTATGCTGTTTCATCCCACCTAGCAACAATGCTCTGCACTGTGTGTGTTTATATATTTACATATTTATTCCATCTAGCTACAATGCTCAGCACTGGGTGTGTTTATATTTATATATCTATATATTTATTCCATCTAGCTACAATGCTCCGCACTGTGTTTTTTTTATATATCTACATATTATTCCATCTAGCTACATTGCTCCGCACTGTGTGTGTTTATATACTTGCATATTTATTCCACCTAGCTGCAATGCTCCGTACTGTGGGTGTTTATATATTTACATATTTATTCCATCTAGCTACAATGCTCTGCACTGTGTGTTCATATATTCATATATTTATTCCATCCAGCTACAATGCTCTGCACTGTGTGTCTGTGTGTGTGTGTGTATATATATATTTTATAGTAATATGTACATATGTATATTAGCTGCTCTTGCTTGCTTGTTTTTTTTCTTGCCTTCTGATTGTTGCTCTGAGTGTTGCTATCCCTTTGCTGTTGCAATCCTGGAATTTCCCCGTTGTGGGACTAATAAAGGCTTATCTTATCTTATCTTATCTTATAATTCAAAGATTCAAAGATTAATTGTCAATACTACTATACGTACAGGACATACAGAAGAATTGAAATGGCATTTCTCTCGCTCTTCATTGGTGTGTACAGTATAAAAAGAAAAGGAATAAGGCTGGAAAAAAGAAAACAACAACAGCAATCTAATATACAATATGTACAGTAATGCAACCCGTGGTGCAAATGGCGACAAGAAAGACCCAAACCTCCCATAGTGCAAAATTGAGATAAACAATTAGCAATGATAAAACCCAGCAATCCAATATACAGACAACTGTGGCGGTTTGGTGTAAACCCCCACAAACAGACTGGACAGACAAAGCGCTCGGCTAGAGCAATTAACAGAACAGCGAAATGTGTGTATTAATGTCTACAGGCAGCCCTGCTTCTTCTGGCTCTCTACTGTGATGTTAATGTCACCTTTCATGCATTGTGTTCATGCGTCCTGTCCTTACTGTGACCTAGAGACAGATCAATATGTAGATGTGTCTTGTAACCTCTTTGCCCTGCAAGCTGGAGCAGAGGCGAGCAGTCTTCCTATTGTTATGTATGTCTCTCAAATGCAAATGTCTCATGCCTGTTCTGCAGTCCCTTTGATCGTACCAACTGCTGTGAATCCTCTTTGATGTATTGTCTGAGTTGGGTATAAATACTGCACAGGTTCTGTAACTCACTCTCTCATTCTGACTTCTGCAACTGCTACTGCTGGCACATTGTGTCTCTCTGGGGAGCCGCTGGGCTCGCTCCCGGCGCGCATGCACGGCGCCGGGAGCAGAGCTCGTGACGGCGGTATGATTTAATAAAACCTACTTAAAACCTCAGCATCGCTGCTTATTTTTTCATGCCGCCGCACTGGTGACCCCGAAGACTCACACGCTTTGTGCGACGCAACCTTCTGGTCTGGACATCCACGCTGAACCGGCCGAGGGACACAAGACGTCTCCTCCCTCTCGCCGCCCCAATGTACCATGACCTGAAGGCAGAAAAGAACACGCTGCCAGTGAACACTTCACTGGTGACCCCGAACATGCTCACGTTTTGTGCAAAGCAACCTTCTGACCTGGACAGCTGCACTGGTGACCCGTTCTTCATGATGAGATCTGCACGTCTGAGATCTGCTCATCCACGCTGGACCGGTCGCGCTCGCAGCTCCTTCACACGAGAGCGCAGGCACCTCGTCCCCTCTCCACGACGGCGGCCTCCATGGCCGGCGGAGAACGCAACACGTGGACCTGAACGCACCACGGCCGAGCGGTGACAAAGATTGTCTATTCCCTCCCACCGCTCCAACGCATCTGCACGAGCCTGAGGGACAAAAGATCGTCTATTTCCTTTCACCGCTCCAACGCACCATGGCCAATCTGCAGCCACAGCTCAATCTGGATATTATCGGCGCCGTCTGCGCCGATCTCCACCAAGATTCTGGACCCTGACACGCCACTCCAGCGGCCCACCCACGCACGGAACCCCCGCGCGCGCACCGGGGAGTTACGAGGACGGCGCACCACGCACGGGACAAATACGGCTCTTCTGACCGCCTTCCTTCTGCTGCACACTGGCCTTTCAGGCTTGCTCGTACACCTGAGGCCCGCAGCTTGCTCACTGGATTTTATGGTCTTAGCCACGGCACACAAGGGGAATTCAGCCGTCTGCGGTTCCCGAGGCTTTAGGGTTGCGCCTGCCCTAAAATCAACACGCCAGTCCCTCTGCTTTTATTTTTTTCTTACCGCCGCTCCTGCTTTTCTTCATGGCCACAAGAGGAGTCAGAGACAAATTTTTCTTCTTGTGATCTCCGCACACGCAACGGGACAGCCCCTCGACGTCGCGGAGCAGCAAGCAATTTTTGCGCGGCTCGGACGATTTCACCGTCCCCTGCCGACACTTACTACCCCCCTCCTCCCTCCCCCTCCGCCTGCAGCGAGCTTCTCCCACAGCTCGCTCCCATAGATGGATTATCGAGGTCTCGGCCCCCTGCCGTGCCCTGTGGGGGGGAGCGTGTGGCGGTTTGGTGTAAACCCCCACAAACAGACTGGACAGACACAGCGCTCGGCTAGAGCAATTAACAGAACAGCGAAATGTGTGTATTAATGTCTACAGGCAGCCCCGCTTCTTCTGGCTCTCTACTGTGATGTTAATGTCACCTTTCATGCATTGTGTTCATGCGTCCTGTCCTTACTGTGACCTAGAGACAGATCAATATGTAGATGTGCCTTGTAACCTCTTTGCCCTGCAAGCTGGAGCAGAGGCGAGCAGTCTTCCTATTGTTATGTATGTCTCTCAAATGCAAATGTCTCATGCCTGTTCTGCAGTCCCTTTGATCGTACCAACTGCTGTGAATCCTCTTTGATGTATTGTCTGAGTTGGGTATAAATACTGCACAGGTTCTGTAACTCACTCTCTCATTCTGACTTCTGCAACTGCTACTGCTGACACATTGTGTCTCTCTGGGGAGCCGCTGGGCTCGCTCCCGGCGCGCAAGCACGGTGCCGGGAGCGAAGCTCATGACGGCGGTATGATTTAATAAAACCTACTTAAAACCTCAGCATCGCTGCTTATTTTTTCATGCCGCCGCACAACTAGAGATGTAATACCTGTAGTTGCAGTTCAATGTGGTAGTGTAGGTGCAGATAGTAACAGATAGCACTGCACGTGATCAGTATTGCAGTGACAGACAGACAGCAGCACATATGACATTTGTGCAAATGGTTGCAGTTAATGTTAATGTGCAGAGACATACAGCAGCAAAGAAGCAAGAATTCTGATAATAGAAGATAATAGTAGCAAGAATTCTGAATATTGTTCACTGTTCCGACCTCGTTTGTGCCCTACTGGTGAACGCATCACTGGTTCATCTGCTTCATTAAAATTATCAATACTTGACATAAAATGCAACAAAACTGTAAAAAAAAAAAAACTGGCAGGGAAATCACTCACAACAAGCAGGTGCTGTGTTCGAAATGTTCACTCCTTCCCCATATAGTGTACAATATAGTGAATGCGCAGCCAATGGAGCAGTTGTGGAGCCCATAGTTATAACCTATGTGACTCACATGTGGCTGGCTGAATTCAGCCAAGAGAGACTTTGAGCTAGCCTTGTGTATTGACTTCACACCTCAAGAGGAAGATGTGTCGGCACCCACTGGGGACTCAGGAGAGAGGAGAAGATTACCCGGCCTGACCTTTGGGGGTCAGAAAAGAGAACAGAAGGACTCTGGGTGTTCTATTACAGATGAAAGGATGTAGCTGAGTATTGAGACTTTTGTGTGATGTATTGTTAGAGATGAGTGTATAAATGTATGTGTGTGACTGCGTCCTGTCTCTTTTCACTCCGATCGAGAGAGGACGTAGGATGAATGAGAATTAAAACAGATACTGGAAAAATCATCCATCTCCTCAATTCTTGACTCCTACACAGTGAGAGAAGTTTCACATCACAACGTAAACTACGGTACCTTAAGGTATTTATATTTAATAATTCAGCAACAACAATTTGATTAAATACATATTTACTACAAATTACATGCAGGTATTCATTTTTTTTTTTTTTTACCACCGTTAGTCTGTTACGTTTTACCATCTTACGTGATGATGTCATTAACCGTGTCGCAAAAACAAGCCCAGTAGTGTCCGAAAGCGGTTAATTTTATTGTTATATTGAGTTTACTGTATAGTCCACTATATCTAAATTCGCTATATAGCGAGTAGGGAGGGAATAAGTGGCCACGGTTAAATGGGCAAAATTTCTTCAATCTGATTACAATTCAGATCAGGATTTTACTGTTTACATGGATCCTGAAAAAGCTGATCTGATTAGGATGTGCGTTTCCATGTGTCACACGTTTGAATGGAATAAATCATTTTGACATGAGCACGTCGACATTTCGACATTCCGAAAATAGTAGAAAAAGAAGCAACTTCCGGTGTTAGCGAGCCCCGCTTCGTGTCGAAATGGACCTGTATTGTGTTATTCAGACTGTACTTTTGCTTCTGCTGGTCTCCGTAATGAAGCTACAAGTACATACTTCTGCATATGACGAACAGAGGGAGACAGCAGGACGATACACACCAGTTTTGTTTTACTCCCGCTGTTTTCCGCTAGCTGCTGCTAAGGCGGAAATACGTCATGTCGACATGCGGCTGGTGTACAGACATGCGCAGTAAACATATTTTCTGCCCTACGTTCGGAATACGTATGTGTTTTCATGCGCACCATTCCGATTAACAATCGGCATAACCCACCCCTCTCAATCGGAATGAAATTTTGATCCAAATGAGCGTGATCGGGTTAGAATATTCAGATTGCCATGTTTACATGAAGCATTTTTATTCCGATCAGGCTTTTAATCCGGTTACTTGTGTCCATGTAAACATAGCCGTGAGGGAACATTCCGAGCACAGCCAGGGAAATCAGTCAGAGCGAGCAGACTGAGAAGACAGCCAAGATTACATGTATAGTTTATTTCTCTTATCTTATCATGTTTAATGTTGTTTAATGTTGCAGCATTGTACCGAGACAAATTCCTAGTTTGTGTACTACATGAACAATGGCAATAAACCTGATTCTGATTCTGATTCTGATTCTGAGATGAGTCATATGACCCAAATACCAAGCGCTGATTTGCCCTGTGGAGTTTTCTGTTTTTGTAAAAAAAACGTTCCCAGCGTTTATCAGTTTTTGAAAAAAAAAAGAATTTGTAGTGTCTATAACATAGGACATATTGGATTTTGAGAAAAAAACAATTTGAACTTCTATAAGTAGGTAATGTTAACAGTTGTTTGATGTAAAGAGGGAAATTTTCATGGAAGTGACGTTTATCGGTTTTTGCAAACAAACTCTTCATATATAAATTAAATAATCTTTGTACAGTACCTAATAACAATAAATTACTACAGATAGTAAGCCTTGTCTCCTCCTTTCCTCATCTTCTCCTTTCTCCACCAAATTTCATTATTAATCATTTCCCTCTTTCTTCTCTACAGGCTGTGTGCTGCTCCAGCATGCCCACTTGTGTTGTTTTGTGCTTGTTAGGGTTTTGTTGTTGTGCATTAAGTGTTGTTTTGTGGAAAATTAAACTGTGCTAAACATTACCATCTGAGTCTGACTGCTCTTCTGGTGTTATTCGCTCTGCGCTTGAGTCTCTGGCTACAAAATCATGACAGCTTTTTGCTGATCAACACCGCACTGGAATAAAATGCACCTTAATTACAATGCACCAAACTTGGTGCCAAGCCTCACCCGCTTTAAATTAGTCCTCTCCTGTGACCGTAAATCACGCCCAGAGTCATTTCCTAATTAGGTACCGAGGGTGCACAGTGGAAAACCAAACAATGCACTGACAAAAACTAATGAAAGCACCGGTGCAAGGTGTTGTGTGGGGATTTGGCCCTTGGGGCTTGCTGTAGCCTGTGCCGGGGGGTTGGGGTGGTGACGTCAGGCGGGCTACGGCCAGTGAATATATTGTGCCAGTGTTCCATAATAAAATTCAGTTCATTGCTCAGTTCAACACGGCTCCGGTCTTCCGTTATTGAGACATAACATTTTGGCGATGAGAATAAACCATGGGAGTGTGCATTAAACCGCCACCTCCATTTTTGCAGTCTCCGGGTATGCCAAGTATACCATGGTGCCACTGGCATGAGGCGTTTGAGGTGTATGTTAGCGCGGCTGGCCTTGGAGGCGCCGACGAAGAGAGACAGAGGAGCCTACTCATTCACTACCTCGGTGAGGAGGGCCAATGGATATTTTATCGCGCTGGGTAGCAAGGGCTCACTGAAGGAATGTCTGGACTTAATGGACTATTTCTTTATGGACCATTCCAACATCGTGGCGCGAAGATATAAATTCTTAGACTGCTGACAACAAGCTGGTGAGTCCACCCAACACTTCATTATGGAACTCTGTAGCCTAGCAAGAAAGTGTGCCTTCGGGCGGACTGAGGAAGAGCTAGTCCGGGACAAGCTAGCACACAGTATAAGCGATGAGTGGCTAAAAGACAAGCTAACGCTGACTACAGACGTCCTTGCACTGGAGAAAGTGGTTGAATTTACCAGCCAGATAGAGTCCACTGCCCAGCTAGGTCTACCAGTGCTAGCTAAGGAGAACCTGGCCACCCAGGTTTCCCCTCCATGTCTGGCTGCTAGCAACACAGCTAACACTTTGGGGTGGACCCCCAAAAGACGGTGGACTGTGGCACAGGCAGGAGCTGGGGTTCAGGGTCTGTGTGACGGCTGTGGCTACCCTTGTCACTGGGCGGGCTCGTTCACCTGCCCCGCCAGAGGGAAGAAGTGCCATAACTGTGGCCGTTCTAATCACTGGGCTAGGGCCTGCACCACCAATATGAAACCATTGGCAGTGGAGCCCGAAAACATGATGCAGGTGAGTGTGGCAGGTAATATGTCTTGCAGCTAGATGGGATTGATGTGCTGCTTATGGTGGACTCAGGAGCCGGTAAGTCCATACTGAATATGGCTACATTGAGAAGACTTTTCCTGGGCAAAACCATCCATGCAGAGGCAATGAAAATACAGTCACGCTGAAACTGACATGGCAGGCACAGTCAGCTTCTCGGTGAAATGTAGGTTAAGCATTATTCCTGCTTCTACCTTCCAGGTTTCACGCCAGGGGGCTGACTTGCTGGGAATCGATCTGCTGGGTGAACTGGGATTCTCCATCATGGACCCAGCAGGCTCAACAGTGCTGACGGTGTCCCCCAAATGGCATGTCCGCTGGCCGGTGTTGTTTGTGGGCCTTGGACGTATTGAGGCGTTCTACCACCGCCCGCTCATCGACCCAAGCATGACGCTAAAGATCCAACCATTTCGGCGGCTTCCCTTCACCCTGCGGGACGATGTCACGGCGGGATTGAACAAACTGCTTAAAGCTGGCATCATTGAGAGTGTGGATGCCTCACCCTGGATATCGAACATTGTGGTGGCCAAGAAGAAGATGGGTGGCATCCGGGCGTGTATTGACCTTAGGATGGTAAATAAGGCAATTGTTCTGGACAAATACCCGCTCCCTACAATGGAGGAACTTACCGCAACATTCAGCGGCTCAAGGGTGTTCACAAAGCTAGATCTCTGCCAGGGTTACCTACAGGTGCCTCTTTACCCAGTCAGCAGGAACCTGACAGCATTCGTGACCCACATGGGCATTTTCAGGTACACCCGCATGCCTTTTGGTCTGACCTCAGCACCTAGCTGTTTTCAAAAGATCATGTCCACGATTCTGGCTGGCCTCAAGGGTGTAGTGGTGTACCTGGATGACATCATGGTCCGGGAAGAGCACGATGGTCGTTTGGGATGGGTGATGGAGGTGCTACAAGAGCACGGAGTCACATTGAACAGGAAGAAGTGCATTTTCATGGAGGACTCCATTGAGTTTGTGGGATTCCGGCTGGCGACCAAGGGTCTGAGGCCCCTGCACTCAAACGTGGAGGTTGTCCTGTGTCTCCCAGATCCCACGACACTCGCACAAAGCTCCTCGTTCTTGGGCATGGTGAACTTTTACGGGCGTTTTATTCCCCACTATTCAGAGACTATCGAACCACTCTGGGCCCTTTTGAAGCAGGATGTACCGTGGCAGTGGACCCCGGCCTGCTCAGCGGTGGTCGCTAGGCTGAAGTCCCAACTCATCTCCCCTCCAGTGTTGGCCCACTTTGATCCAAAATGGCCAACTTTTGTGACCTGTGACGCATCTGGTTCAGTGGTGGGGGCAGTTATGTCTCAAGTGCAAGATGGTATCGAGCACCCAGTGGCGTTCGCGTCGAAGTCTCTTTCAGCGGCCGAACAGAAATATGCCGTGGGTGAGAGGGAGGCACTCACCTGTGTCTGGGTGTGTGAATGGTGGCACATCTATCTCTACGGGTGCCACTTCACCCTGCGAACGGACCACCAGGAGCTGATGACACTGCTGGAGACAATGGACTCAGGACACAGACCCCTACGGATCCACAGGTGGACTGAGCAGCTGAGGGACTACAACTTTACTACCCAGTTCACTCCTGGAAAAGAGAACATAGTGGCGGACCTCCTGTCCTGTGCCATGGTCAACACCGCACAACCGGACAACGACGATGACCCCACGGAGGCTGATATGGTCAACACGCTGCATGGACCCCTCCGGGACATGGTATCCCTCCAGGAGCTCCGGGCAGAGTTGGAACGGGACCCCACATTGTCACAACTGTGCTCAGTCATCAGGGAGGGTTGGCCCGCAAAAGTACAGGGCGATCTGACACCTTTTCACCAGTTTAGGGACGAGCTGAGCTGTTGGAACGGTGTGTGTGTGGCAAGCGGACACTGCACATTGATCCCGGTGTCTCTGAGATCACGAGTTCTGGCGATGCTCCACGAGGGTCACCTGGCCGTGGTCAGGGTGAAACAGCATTGCAGGGATTCAGTTTGGTGGCCTGGTATCAATGAGGACATTGAAACCATCCTAAAGAACTGTGTCCCGTGCTTGGAGAGCGGAAAGACTGGTGGACCACCCCCTCACCCCTGCGATCGTTACCGTACCCAGAGGGCCCTTGGAAGCACATCCAGTTAGACATCTGCAACGAACTGCATACAGCACCCCCGAACAGCCGGTTTTTGCTTGTGGTCTACGATCTGTTCTCCAAATGGCCAGAGGTGTTGCCCACTAATTCAGTTACGACGGAGGTGGTTACGGGTTTCCTCTCATCACTGTTTGCCAGATGGGGGGTCCCCATCACTACGGACAGTGGCCCACAGTTCACCTCTGGGGGGTTTGAGGAGTTTTTGGGTGTTTTACCACTGCGTTCTACAACCCCCAAGCCAATGGGGGAGTGGAGCGTTTCATCAAGACTCTGAAAAATGGTCTGAGAGCCCATTTGGCAGACGGCTTCATGTTCTTTGACGCCCTCCAGAGCACACTCCTCCACTACAGGGCAATGGCCCACACCACGACAGGGTGCTCCCCGACGAAACTCATGCTGGGGCATGAACTCCATCTGCCCCTGGACCGACTGAGGCCTCCCACGACCTCCTCTCCAGAGAACACAGACCCTCCATGAGACCGGGTCGTTGCCCAGCAGCAGAAGATGAAATGACGTTTCGACAGGAAGCACAGGACGAAAGCCCACGGACTCGAAGTGTCTGACTGGGTCTGGATTAAACACCCCAACTGCATGCATAAACTGCAGCCTTTCTGGATGGGGCCCCTACAGATCGTGAGGCAGCGGGGCCAGGACACGTTCGAGCTCTTGGACGGGTCACGGTTGCACTCCAGCTGACTCAGGAAGTCGTTACCTGCACAGAGTCCGGGAATGGTGGCAGAGCAGACTGATGTGGGTTGGGACTCATCTGGTGAGGGTGTTAGGGACTCGCAGGTGCGGCCGACAGAGCCAGGAGCAGGTCCCCTTCAGTGGGGCGCTTGGTGAGGATGCGTCAGAGGCCCAAATACCTTGATGATTTTGTCCTGAAAGTAGCGTTAGCCAATGCATGTTGGGAATGGGGAATAATCCGCCCCAACACGGGAGGGTGTCCTGGCAGTCTACCCAGGTGCCCATTTAGTTTACTCGTTTTGTGTGTTCTTCTTCTTTTAGATTTGATTGGCGGTTGGCAACCAGCCTACAGGTGCATTACTGCCACTGACTTGATTATCATCACTCAATATCTTTGTATAAGGAGTTCTTACAAGGAGCTCCAAACAACTCCCCATGTGTGAAAAAAACATCCATCCCCGGACTGTGTCCTCTCGGCGGCGTTCTAGTTTTGTGTGTTTAAAAAAAAAACTGTCTATATTGCATGTGTTCTAAGGGGTCCATCTTATATATATGTGAGTTATCTATGGGGTTTCCATATTTTGAAAGGGGGCGGGAAATGTTGTGTGGGGATTTGGCCCTTGGGGCTTGCTGTAGCCTGTGCTGGGGGGTCGGGGTGGTGACGTAAGACGGGCTACAGCCAGTGAATATATTGTGCCTGTGTTCCATAATAAAGTTCAGTTCGTTGATCAGTTCAACACGGCTCTGGTCTCCCGTTATTGAGACATAACACAAGGTGCAAAGCACGGTACAAATGCCCACTTTAGACTGTCATAGGAAGGCCCTATACTCCTCTCTTAAGGACTAAAGTGAATTATTCTGTCTGAGTATCCATCATGTAGGCTCTGTATTTACATTAATAATACTAAAGTGATCAAACCTTAGGAGATTTGTGCAATTTAGATGTGGGGAAAAATAATTTGTCCCTCAGACTACTAACATTGCAATTACCTTTTTTTAACACATTTTTAAACAAATTTCCTAACAGCAGTTAAAGCATTTACATCCAATAAAAGGGTGCATCTAAAAAAATGTCTCACAAGTTAATTAAAAAATAGAAATGATCACTGAAGTTGAAACAAAATTAGAAAGCAGCCAGCAGATGTGCAAACCAAAGCAAACTCTGTGACTTTGACCTTTTGACCTCAAAATGCATGTATGTGTAGAACTTTGCATGTAGTATTCCTGCACCAAATCCAGTGTTCATGTCTGCAGTTTTCTTGTTTTAGAGCCAGAAAAGCAAACAGCTTGTGATCCTGTGACCCCTCTTCTTTGATCCCAAAACCACAGCTACAGGTGAGAAACAAATACTGCCTTCCTCATTTTTACGTATGTGTTATGCCAGTGATTAATCATTTTTGAGCCTTAGTATATGTGGAAATGTTTACCATTTCTGCATGATCCTGTGTGTTCATTGAGTCATCTATAGATTAAGAAAGAAAAAAAAAAGAAAAAATGGATCTCTAAGGGACAAGAATACAAATGAATTATTATATACAGTGGTGTGAAAAAGTGTTTGCCCCTTCCTGATTTCTCAATTTTTTCTATGTTTGTCACACTTAAATGTTTCAGATCATCAAATAAATTTAAATATTACACAAAGATAACACAAGTAAACACAAAATGCAGTTTTTAAATGAAAGTGTTTGTTATTAAGGGGGAAAAATCCAAACCTACATGGCCCTGTGTGAAAAAGTGATTGCCCCCACCTGTGAAAACATAAATTAACTGTGGTTTATCAAATCTTTCGAAAGCTCAGTTCAGTTTCTCAAGCCACACCCATGCCTGATTACTGCCACACCCATTCTCAATCAAGAAATCACTTAAATGGGACCTGCATAACAAAGTGAAGTAAACCAAAAGATCCTCAAAAGCTAGACATCATGCTGCAATCCAAAGAAATTCAGGAACAAATGAGAAACAAAGTAATTGAGCTCTATCAGTCTGAAAAAGGTTATAAAGCCATTTCTAAAGCTTTGGGACTCCAGCAAACCACAGTGAGAGCCATTATCCACAAATGGTGAGAACATGGAACCGTGGTGAACCTTCCCAGGAGTGGCCAGCCGACCAAAATTACCCCAAGAGCGCAGCGACGACTCACCCAAGAGGTCACAAAAGACCCCACAACAACATCCAAAGAACTGCAGGCCTCGCTTGCTCAGCTAAGGTCAGTGTTCATGACTCCACCATAAGAAAGTGACTGGGCAAAAAAGGCCTGCATGGCAGAGTTCCCAGATGAAAACCACTGCTGAGCGAAAAGAACATAAAAGCTCATCTCAGTTTTGCCAGAAAACATCTTGATGATCTCCAAGACTTTTGGGAAAATAGTCTGTGGACTGACGAGACAAAAGTTGAACTTTTTGGAACGTGTGTGTCCCATTACATCCGGCGTAAAAGTAACACAGCATTTCAGAAAAGGAACATCATACCAACAGTAAAATATGGTGGTGGTAGTGTGATGGTCTGGAGCTGTTTTGCTGCTTCATTACCCGAAAGCCTTGCTGTGGTAAATGGAACCATGAATTCTGGTGTCTACCAAAAAATCCTGAAGGAGACTGTCCGGCCATCTGTTCGTGACCTCAAGCTGAAGTGCACTTGGGTTCTGCAGCAGGACAATGATCCAGAACACACCAGCAAGTCCACCTCTGAATGGCTTGAGAAAAATAAAATTAAGACTTTGGAGTGGCCTAGTCAAAGTCCTGACCTGAATCCGATTGAGATGCTGTGGCATGACCTTAAAAAGGCGGTTCATGCTTGAAAAACCCTCCAATGTGGCTGAATTACAGCAATTCTGCAAAGATGAGTGGACCAAAATTCCTCTACAGTGCTGTAAAAGACTCATTACCAGTTATCGCAAACGCTTGATTGCAGTTGTTGCTGCTAAGGGTGGCCCAATCAGTTATTAGGTTTAGGGGACAATCACTTTTTCACACAGGGCCATGTAGGTTTGGATTTTTTTTTCCTTTAATAATCAACACCTTCATTTAAAAACTGCATTTTGTGTTTACTTGTGTTATCTTTGTCTAATATTTAAATTTGTTTGAGGATCTGAAACACTTCAGTGTGACAAACATACAAAAAAATGAGAAATCAAGAAGGGGAAAACACTTTTTCACACCATTGTATATGTGGATAACACTGTAATACCATGTGTGATACTGAAATATCACAAGGATTTTGTTTACATTACCTGCACAATGGGCTTGTGGTCTGCTAGAAAGAAAAGGTAGTCTTTAAAATCTGGATATACTGTAATACACAAGTCATTGAAAATGTATGCAGGAAAAGTTTCTACCTTATTGTTGCACTCGCTGCTGAAAAATGCAAAAAGGTAACTGAGAAAGTACTGACAATGTTTAAATTGCAAGCAATTGTTGAGATCAGAAAGTTTAGATGTGCTAAAATTAACAGAAATTATTTCATATCAACTTCCTCACACAATATTATTACCAAAACCTCACAGATATTATATTATTTACCCTATTTGGGATGAAACTTTTCTTCCACAAGTGCTGTTTTAGTAACCATGTGACCTGCTTTTATTAAACTAAAGAAATTTTTTTCTAAAAATAATTGATATTTTATACATTTTTAATCATATATTAAGATGCATTGAATTTGATAATAAATCCTGAGAAAAGTGATGATAAATCAGCATCATTCCCACCAGGTCTTTGGTGAATCCTCACAGTCAGTCCCACTAAGACGACACCAACAGCTACTCCACATCCAGTTAATGACACAATCAACCTCAATATCCATGAAGCTGCTTGGAAAAAAACACAGAATCAAGACACTTTTTTCAGTGACACAAAAGTTGCATCAATATAGTTATACCAATACTACAGTTTTTAAGGAGACTAATGTCCATAAAACCAAAAATTGTACACTGAGAATGCAGATGAGAGAAATACCATTTTCAGTCTTTTTATTAAACCTGTTTATAGTAAACAGACTTAAAATGTAAATTGTATAATATATACAGTGGTGTGAAAAAGTGTTTGCCCCCTTCCTGATTTCTCTTTTTTTTGTATGTTTGTCACACTTAAATGTTTCAGACCATCAAACAAATTTAAATATTAGACAAAGATAACACAAGTAAACACAAAATGCAGTTTTTAAAAGAAGGTGTTTATTATTAAAGGTAAAGAAAAATCCAAACCTACATGGCCCTGTGTGAAAAAGTGACCCCCCCCCCATTAAAACATGAATTAACTGGTTTATCACATCTTTGGAAAGCTGAGTTCAATTTCTCTAGCCACACCCAGGCCTGATTACTGCCACACCTGCTCTCAATTAAGAAATCACTTAAATAGGACCTGCCTGACAAAGTGAAGTAGACCAGAAGATCCTCAAAAGCTAGACATCATGCTGTGATCAAAGAAATTCAGCAACAAATGAGAAACAAAGTAATTGCGATCTATCAGTCTGGAAAAGTTTTGCAGTTTTGCAAGAAAACGTCTTGATGATCCCCAGGACTTTTGGGAAAATACTCTGTGGACTGATGAGACAAAAGTTGAACTTTTTGGAAGGTGTGTATCCCATTACATCTGGCGTAAAAGTGACAGCATTTCAGGAAAGGAACATCATACCAACAGTAAAATATGGTGGTGGTAGTGCGATGGTCTGGGGCTGTTTTGCTGCTTCAGGACCTGGAAGACTTGCTGTGGTAAATGGAACCATGAATTCTGCTGTCTACCAAAAAATCCTGAAGGAAAATGTCCAGCCATCTGTTCGTGACCTCAAGCTGAAGCGCACTTGGCTTCTGCAGCGGGACAATGATCCAAAACACACCAGCAAGTCCACCTCTGAATGGCTTAAGAAAAACAAAATGAAGACTTTGGAGTGGTCTAGTCAAAGTCCTGACCTGAATCCAATTGAGATGCTGTGGCATGACCTTAAAAAGGCGGTTCATGCTCGAAAAACCCTCCAATGTGGCTGAATTACAGCAATTCTGCAAAGATGAGTGGACCAAAATTCCTCTATAGCGCTGTAAAAGACTCATTGCCAGTTATTGCAAACACTTCATTGCAGTTGTTGCTGCTAAGGGTGGCCCAACCAGTTATTAGATTTAGGGGCAATCACTTTTTCACACAGGGCCATGTAGGTTTGGATCGTTTTTCCTTTATAATAAACACCTTCATTTAAAAACTGCATTTTGTGTTTGTGTTATCTTTAATATTTAAATTTGTTTGATAAGCTGAAACATTTAAGTGTGAAAAAACCTACAAAAAAAGAGAGAACTCAGGAAGGGGACAGACACTTTTTCATACCACTGCTTACCTGAAAATGCTTTCAGAGGAGTGACAGGTAAGTATGTGGTTTTTGTTCCAGGTATGCTGACTATAGAAAAACAAATGAGAATTCAAGCTTTTGAATCATATGCATGAAAAAATCTGTGATACTATGAGCATTTTATTTTATAACATTAATTCTGAAACAGTCTTTCTGCATTATGCCACACAGAGACCAAACTAACACAATATAATAAATAAGAGAACAAGCGTGAGCTATTAAAAAAATATTTTAAAAATTGCCCACCTGTTCCACGCATGATTGTAGATGACATTAAAGCTGTAGAACAGGTTGTTGAATCTGTGGTTTGAGGCTGTTTTTCATTTTCACCTAAAAACAAATTCACACCTGAAATATTTCAGAATATTTTTGTATTGTTCTGATTCTGTATTAAGATGAAACTATATCAGTAAATAAACATAAATCATTCAGGAATGTGAATCAAAGGTAGAAAATAGAAGTAAAAGCACTCATTTAGAATAATGATGTAGAACCAGTCACTGTGCGGAGACTGTGACCCCATGTCAGATTAACAACAGTTCATTTTATTTTCAGTAGGTGATTTTTCATTTGCATGTGTAACCAGGTGGAAGAATGGGGGGGGGGGGGAGATGTTTCTCCTCTCCACTAGGGGGCGGTAGCATTTGTGAGCCTCTTTCCTGGTTTTAGTAGGCAGCAGCTGAAGGGGGAGAAGAGTATAAATACCTGACAGGAAACAAGTGGCTCTTTTGTTCTGCTCAGACAGCTCAAGCAGAAGGCCACACCCAAGGTTTGGAACAAGCCAGTGATTTTAGGTAAAATGTTATGAAATGTGTTTGTATGTGAATGTGTTTTTAAAGAGTTGATATAGTTTGCCTAGCATTGTATTTGTAAAAGGAGTAAAAGTGTTTGTATAATGTTTTTAGGCTTGTTGGGGTGGTGGAAGGCCAGGTGACCTTGTAGGCCCAAAGGGATGAGGGCCATTGGTTTTCTTTGTCATTAACGGTATTTATGGTGTATTTTAATTGGGTTATTTCATGTTTTATTGTTACCACTGACTTGAAATGATGTATTTTCTTTTGTTGTTTTAGAACTGTTGGGAGTTGAGGTGTGCATTTGTGAGCGGGCCCTAGCAATGCACAAAAACAGTATATTTCACTGTTTAATAAGTATAACTGTTGTTGTTTTTCTTGTTAATGTGGTTTTGTGTTCTGTTCAAAACAGGAAGACAGGCCACTATAGCTGTTAATGCACTCAATTTGTGAACAGTTTTCCTTTAAGATTTGTCCATTTTAAAGAACTCATTTTTTTGCCATTCAGAAAAAAGAACCCCTCTATATATTTTGTGTTTTGTCTGGAGCTCATTTGGCCAGACACCACATTTTTGGCACCAGAAGAGTGGGGTTCTACCAAAACTGAGTTCTTTGAGGTTAGTGGTTGAGTGCATTGATGGCTGTAGTGGTGGCCATCATGGACAAGGGAGCACAAACCGAGGCCGAAGCTGAGGGAAGGCCTGGAACTGGGAGAAACCTCTGGACAAGGCTGTGAAAGAAATCATCTTGGACAAGGATGGCAGCAGCCAAGTTCAACTGGAGTGACCGTAGAGGGATGCCCTGGGACTTTGGGTACAGCACCAAGGCGTTTCATCATTTCAGATGGTGATAATGAGTATGTGCCAGAGGAGGAACTGGACACTGATGTTGTTGTGGACATGCAATCAAAGTTATCTGAATTAAGTTTAAAGCACGATCAAGCTATGGCTCGGATTACTGCTCTAAATGGTGGAATGAACAGGTCTTTTGTCTATTTACTTTTATTCCATTTAGTGGAGATGTTGATGGTCGCTCTGTTTATGAATTTCTTGAAGTAAACTGCACTGTCAGAGTTCGACGTTTAAACAACCAAGATCAAGTCGATTTTATTCTTTCTCTCCTTAGAGGTTCAGCACTTGAAGAAGTGAAGCTACGTTTTGATGGTGAAGTAGATGATGCTGCTGAGTTACTTAACATTCTTCGAGAAACCTACAGTGAGAAATGCAGTACAGCTCAACTGCTGCAGAAGTTTTATGGTCATTACCAACTTGAGGATGACGACTTCTTTGATTATTCACATGCATTATCACAGATTCTTCGCACAGCTTTAAGACAAAGACCCAATGTAGTAACTGATGCAGCAATAGTAATTAGAGACCAGTTTGTGGAAGGAGTTGGAGAGCCAGCCCTATGAAGGGAGCTTCGCAAGATGGTTAGAGAAAGACCACACTGCACATTGAGGTGCGACAGGAGGCAGTTGCCTGGTTTCAAGAAGACCAACCTACTAACACACGAGCTGTTTGGAGTAGGAACATCATATGTGACGATGTGTCTGTAGGACACCGTCAAGATCAGTCTTCTACATTAAATGATATCCTGAAAATTGTTTCTAAGCAAGGTAAAGCCATCATTGAGTTGACCAATATTGTGAAAGACAGTCTAGTTGTCACGGAAAAGCCACCTGGGACTAGTAAGTCCAGACTAAAGCCACAATTTACTGAGGATGGACTGCCCATATGTTAGATATAAAGAAATGGGGCATATTGTCAGGGAGTGCAGGCAACATCAGTCAGGGGGTAGGCCAGTTACAAGAAATGCATCTAGGGACTCACCCAATCAGGGAAACTAGCTCCCTCAGTTGTCAAGAGCTGGACAATTAGAGGAGAGGGTAGAAGCTCAAAGACCCTTACACATGAGATTTCTTGAAAAAGCAGTGGGTAAATGTCCAGAGATTGAAGTAGAGGTGGGTGGAGTTAGGGCCAAGACCTCAGCACTTCAGGACTGTTTTCTGCATACAGACTGGGAGGTTTTCAAAATAGCAGCCTCTCAGGGAGACAGGATTGATGTGGAGGAGTACGCTGAAACGGTCACCAGCTACATCGCAAAGTGCACAGAGGATGTCACTATATTGAAGACCTTCACTGCACGGGGCAACTATTAACCCTGGATGACTGCAGAGGTGTGCTCGCTGCTCACAGCCAGAGATGCAGCCTTTAGATCGAAGGACAGGATTGCCGTCCACTCAGCCAGGGGTCTGCGCTCGCAAAGGGAATTAAGACGGCGAAACGTGCCTACGCAGAGAAAATCCAGGGACATTTCTGTGACACAGGGAACACCAAACAGATGTGGCAGGGAGTACGGGCGTTGATGGATTATAAGTCTAGGCAGGGGGTCGATGACTGTTTGCTTCCTGACAGGCTCAATAACTTCTTTGCACGTTTTGAAGCATCAAACCCGACAATCGGAGGGAGGGCTGGCCCATCTTCACCATCTGTGGGGCCAGCTATCACCATCAACGCAGCGGACACAGGGAGGACCCTAATCAGGGTCAACCCACGTAAAGCTGCAGGCCCGGACAACATCCCGGGACGTGTGCTCAGTCTGCGCGAGGGAGTTGGCGGATGTCCTGACTGACATAACATTTCCCTGAGTCAGGCCATCGTCCCTAGATGCTTTAAGACCTCTATCATAGTACCGGTGGCAAAGAAAGCGGTTGTGTCCTGTCTGAATGACTATCGTCCTGTCTCACTGACACCAATTGTAATTAAGTGTTTTGAACGGCTTGTTAAACCACACATCACAGCCTACCTCCCTGCATCACATGACCCACTCCCGTTCGCGTATCATTCAAATCGCTCCACAGAGGATGCTATAGTCACCAGCCTGCACTCTGTCATTACCCACCTGGATCAGAAAGACACCTATGCCAGACTCCTGTACATTGATTTCAGTTCAGCATTTAACACCATTATTCCCCAGAGACTGATGGAGAAATTACTCTTTCTCGGTCTGAACACCGCCACATGTCTCTGGATCCTGGATTTCCTGATCGAGACCTCAGTCTGTCCGGGTTGTAAACAACATCTCCAACTCCATCACGCAGAGCACTGGATCCCCTCAAGGCTGTGTACTCAGTCCACTGTTTACACTCTTAACACATGACTGTGTGTCCAGACACAAGGGGGAACCAGATTAAGTTTGCGGATGACACCACAGTGGTGGGACTTATTCAGAGGGATGAGGAATCAATGTACAGGGAAGAAGTTAGAGACCTGGAGGGCTGGTGCAGGGAGAACAATCTGGTGCTCAACGTGGACAAAACAAAGGAGATGATTATCGACTTCCGGCGGTCACGGCCTGAACACATCCCTCTCTGCATCAGCGGCCGTTCGGTGGAGAGAATGGAGAACATAAAGTTCCTCGGAGTGCAGATCTCGCAGGACCTGGCCTGGAGCAAGAATTCCTTGGGGATCAGGAAGCAGGCCCAGCAGAGACTGCACTCCTTGAGGAAACTCAAACAGGCCTCTCTCCCCATCTGCATCCTTGGGACCTTCTACAGAGGTGTGGTGGAGAGTGTTCTGACGTACTGCATTGCAACATGGTACTCCAGTTGCAGTATGTCAGACAAAAAAGCTCTGCAGAGGATGGTTAAGGGAGCTGAGAGGGTAATTGGAGTTTTCCCTCCCCTCTGTCCAAGAACTTTTTCAGAGCCGTTGTAGGAGCAGGGCACTGAACATTAAGGACCACTCTCACCCTCTGCACAAACACTTTGAACTGCTGCCATCTGGCAAACGATTCCGGAACATCAGAGGCAGAACCACCAGACTGATCAACAGCTTCCTTCCACAAGCTGTTAAGATGCTGAACAGTTGATCCGGAATCCTTTACACATATTACTGCACCTTATGTATATTACAGTTTTAGTCAGTTTTAAGTATTCATTTCTCTTAGCTACTTAGATTCACTTAGCCATTTTAATTGTTTTATATATACATAGGCAGTTATCATTTTAACTGCAACTGTAATAAGTTAACATTACTGTAATATCCAAATGTGTCTCAGGGATATGTGAATGGCTGTCGGGGTGAGGGGTGTGTGTGAGTGTGTTTTTAAATTATGTTCTTTTTACAATACTTATGCCTAGAGAAACGCAATTTCATCTTGCTTGCACTACAGTTGTATGCATAGCATCATGACAATAAAAGGTTGATTGACCCCATTGGAAACTGGGAGTCAGGTTAGCACCATCTCTGAATGGTTCTTTAAAAGAAATTTGCAAAAGGAGAATCAGGACATGACCTCAACTGCTAAATGGCTGATGTTAACAGCAGCTAACTCTTTGCCAATTCCTTATATAGGATACATAGAGTTGGATGTACAGACTTGTGGGGGGGGGGGGGGGGGTAACTATACCTGAATGTGGGTTTTTGGTAGTCCAGGATCCTGCTCCTATATTTTCAGAGCAGGAGCAAGTTTCAAATGGGTCTGAGTCAAGTACATCCTGTCCTATTCTCCTTGGTATGAATGTGATAGAGATGTAGGGAACTGGCAATAGCCAGTTTTGATATAAATTCTGGGGCAGAATTGTATCTGGCCTGGAGAGATGCTTTCCAGAAAGTGCAAGTGTGTGAGATAGTTGTTGGGGGGGGGGGGGGGGGAACTGGGCAGTGGTTTTTGTAATTCCCACCTTGGTTGAAGCGGAGAAGTCTGTGTTTCCAGTCCAAGTGGTAAACTTTACTCAAGATTTGTGGTTACTACCAAGAACAAGGCTGGGGGTTCTGGAGGTTGTTGAATGTGTTGATGGGACAACTGAGGTATGTTTCAATCGTATCTCTGTAGATCATGAAGAGGTGTCAGTCGAAGGAAAGAGGGTTCAATCGTCGGATGCTAGGATGCATTCATTGTTGGAGCATCTAAATGTGAGAGCCTACCCTGAAGAATGGGCTAAATTAGCTACCCTCTTGTGTCAGTTTTCAGATGTTTTTGTATTCCAGGATGAGGATTTGGGTTATACAGATAAGGTTAAGCATGAGAACGTTTTTGGGTTTCCATAGTTATTACAGGAGGTTTATACCAGGTTTTTCTCAGTTAGCAGGGCCTTTGCATGACTTGGTCAATGCCTGTATTAAAGAGAATCATTCTGTTCAGTCAAAGGGACTATTTGATAGCCTATGGACCTCAGAGTGTCAGAAGTCCTTCGAGTTATTGAAGGAGAAGCTCATTAGTGCCCCTTTAGTGCTTTCTAAGAAAGCTAGCTCTGTCCTGGGGCAACGCTTTGACCCAGTGGAGATGGGAGAGAGAAGGATGGTGGCTAAACTGCAATCTCTGCTGGAGTCCGAGTCCCACCCCATGCAGGACATACTGAACGCACTGAGGAGCTCATTTAGCAGTAGACTACATCATCCTAGGTGCGCGACTGAGAGGTTTCGCAGGTCCTTCCTACCTACGGCTGTCAGACTGTATAACCTAAGCAGGGCTGCTTGCAGAGATGGCAAAAAACCCAAAACGTGACGACCTAATAGTATTGAATGCAAAAGATGCAACCGACTTACACAAATGGTCCCCTCCAGTATACAACTAGGACAATATCAGTCGCTATGGAGGGTGACAATATGTATGGGTACCATATTCATACCATGTAGGGTAACTAAATAGACAGTTATGCTGTTTATTCCATCTAGCTACAATGCTCCACACTGTGTATATATATATATATTTATATATTTATGTGTACATATGTATATTCGCTGCTCTTATTTTCTTATCTTCTGAATTATTGCTCTGAGTGTTGCCATCCCTGTGCTGTTGCAATCCTGGAATTTCCCCATTGTGGGACTAATAAAGGCTTATCTTACTTGGTTATACTGATTTCTCCCTTCTTTTTATTGTGGAGACTGATGCTAGCTGTTTGGGGATGGGGGGCTGTTCTCTATCAGATTCAGGAAGGCAAGAAACGGGTAATGGCCTATGCTAGTAGGAGGTTGAGAAATGCAGAAAAAATGCCAGTAATTATAACAGTATGAAACTTGAGCTTTTGGCTTTGAAGTGGGTTGTCTGAAAAATTCAGAGGTTGCCTTTTAGGATCCAAATTCACGGTTTTGACTGACAACAATCCCTTATGTCATCTGAACACTGCCAGGTTGGGGGCAATTGAGCAACGGTGGGTTGCAGAGTTAGCTGTATTTGATTTTGAGGTGCAGTACCACCCTGGTAAAAATAACAATCCGCTGATGCCCTCGCTAGGCAGTTGTCAGCAGGGGAGCCTCAGTCAGATGGGGATGATCAGGAGTTTGATGGTTGTATATCCATCTGTAATGTCATTTGGAGGGGGACAGTTTTGGATCCAGACTTGGTTGGTGCAGGTGTTAAATGTTGCCAGGGTAGGCAGGCTCGGGCTTTGGTAGCTGCACCAAGTACTGATAATGGTTTGCAAGGTAATACACCCACTTTGCCAGGTTACTGAAAAGAGGAGCTTAGTCAGCTCCAGAATACTGATCCTACCATTCAGTCTTTTAAGCAGTTTTGGGACAAGCAGGAAAAGCCCACTTATGAAAGAAAGGGATTGGAAATCAAGGGATTGAAATCACGGACAAAGTCCGTGATTTCTTTACTAAGACACTGGCCTAGGATTAGGAAAATTGAACTTTTGTAACTAGTCATTGGAAATGTGCAGGAGGGTGAATGCAAGCAACTTCTGTTACCTGCATGTTTGAAAGATGTTGTTCTCAAGTGTGTTCATGATGATATGGGACATCAAGGTATAGAACATACACAGAACCTCTTGAGACAAAGATGTTTTGGGGTTGGGATGTATAAGGATGTGGAGAAGTGGATTAAGGGATGTCAGAGGTGTGTACTTTCTAAGATGCCACAGCCAAAGATCTGAGCACCTATGCAGGCATTCCTAGATACTAATTTGCTTGAGGTTGTTGCAGTGGATTTTACTTTGTTGGGACCTGCCTCAGATGGTCAGGAGAATGTGTTGATTGTTACTGATGTTTTCACTAAACTTACACAGGCATTTCCTGCGTGTGACCAGAGAGCTGATCCCACAGCTAAAATACTTCTAAGGGAGTGGTTTATGAAATATGGAGTGCCTGAGAGACTACATTCAGATCAGGGTAGGAATTTTGAGTGAAGTTGTCCAGGAGTCGTGCAAACTGTATGGTGTCAAGAAGACTCACACTACACCTCCTCATCCACAGGGTAATGCACAATGTGAGCGCTTTAATAGACCCTGCACGATCTCTTGCGCACACTACCTCCAGAAAAGAAACGACGTTGGCCTGAGTATTTACCAGAGTTAGTCTATGCATATAATGGAACTCCACATGCTACTACAGGCTACTCGCCTGTGGATGCTTTTAGGGCAGGGACAAACATTTGACAGGAACCGTGATTGGTTAGCTATACACCAGCAACATCTTAATGATGTTCATGCCAGGGTAAAACAATATGCAGAGCAGAAGGCTGCAGAGAGACTTGAGGCATGCAGGGATAAAGTACATTGTCCTCCAGTTGAGGTGGGTCAGTCAGTCTACCTTCGCCATTGGCCTCAGGGCAGAAATAAAAATTCAAGATGCTTGGGGACCAACTGTGTACAGAGTAGTTGAGGTCAAGGGTAGCACACATGCAGTGGAGCCAGTAGAGGGTGGCCCCATTAAAAGGGTCCATAGAACTAATCTTAGGCACTGTGCATCCTGTTCCTGCACCCAGGAGATTAAGGGATAGTGTTTCCCCATCACCAACACACCATTCCCATTCCACCATTTCTACTGAACATCTAGGCTCAGACCCAGAATATGTTAGAGACTTCATATCCCACTCTGGATTCCAGAGAAGGAGAGATTGTCACTAGAGGAGAGGAGCAGGCTGTTGAATCTGCAGTGTCTAAGGTTGGAGATGGGGTTGAGACAATAGCTGTTTGCCTACACGTGATGCAGTTTCTCTCACATGTGACAATCCGAACAATGTTGAGGTGACAGTACCTACTCCAGCACCACGTCGAAGTCAAAGATCAAATACAGGGGTTCATCCCAATCCTTATCTCCCTAGGTCTGTTTGTAGTTGTTTCCCTTAGCCCTGATGTACTGTCCCAGTTGTTAACCAGTATGGGTACTGTTCTTCAGGGAAGCCATCAGTGAAGTTAGAAATTTAAGTTAAGTCACCGGGGATGTTGACATTGTAGCAGGGGAGAGTGTAGCCAGCTGGAAGAATTGGGGGGTGGGGAGATGTTTCTCCTCTCCACTAGGGGGCGGTAGCATTTTGTGAGTCTCTTTCCTAGTTTTAGTAGGGGGAGAAGAGTATAAATACCTGACAGGAAACAGGAGGTTCTTTTGTTCTGCTCAGACAGCTCAAGCAGAAGGCCACACCCGAGGTTTGGAACAAGTCAGTGATTTTAGGTAAAACGTTATGAAATGTATTTGTATGTGAATGTGTTTTTAAAGAGTTGATATAGTTTGCCTAGCACTGTATTAAAGAAGTAAAAGTGTTTGTGTAATGTTTTTAGGCTTGTTGGGGTGGTGGAAGGCCAGGTGACCTTGTAGGCCCAAAGGATGAGGGTCATGGGTTTTCTTCGTCATTAATGGTATTTATGGTGTATTTTAATTGGGTTATTTCATGTTTTATTGTTACCACTGACTTGAAATGATGTATTTTCTTTTGTTTTAGAACTGTTGGGAGTTGAGATGTGCATTTGTGAGCGGGCCCTAGCAATGCACAAAAACGGTATCGTGTGTGTAACTGTTGTTTTTCTTGTTAATGTGGCTTTTGTGTTCTGTTCTAAACAGGAAGTGTGGAGGCCATAGTTATAACCTATGTGGCTGGCTGAATTCAGCCAAGAGAGACTTTGAGCTAGCCATGTGTATTGACTTCACACCTCAAGAGGAAGACGTGTCTGCACCCCCTGGGGACTCAGGAGAGAGGAGATTACCCAGCCTGATCTTTGGGGGTCGGAGAGGAGAACAGAAGGACTCTGGGTGTTCTATTACAGATGAAAGGATGTAACTGAGTATTGAGACTTTTTGTGTGATGTATTGTTAGAGATGAGTGTATAAATGTATGTGTGTGACTGCGTCCTGTCTCTTTTCACTCCGATCGAGAGAGGACGTAGGATGAATGAGAATTAAAGCAGATACTGGAAAAATCATCCATCTCCTCAATTCTTGACTCCTCAATTCGTTCCGTCGTCTGAGGCAAGAGCCAGGCAGCTACTGGACCTGCGCGACAGAGGTGGACGCAGGCCGACTGTCCTCATGGAGGACATGCTGCAAATGATCGGGACGGACAACGACGCGTTCCTTTTCAAACATATTTTCCTGAGAACCCTCCCAGCGCACATGAGAGGTTCCCTGTCCAGCAGGAGATGTGTGACCCAGCAGGACTTCCGCGACCTGGCCCAAGAGGCGGAGCGGCTCCTCAACGCCTGCGAGGAACAAGAGGCTTCCGTGGCAGCGGCAAACCTCGGCGTGGCGGCCGGGGGCAGTGTGGAGCCAGAGACGGCAGTGACCACCTCAGCGGCGAGATTCCGTGGCAGGGGAGATGACGGCCTCTGTTTTTACCATCGACGTTTCGCTGGGAAGGCACACAAATGCATCCCGCCCTGCAAGTTCAAAAAGCAGGGAAACGACCGGGCCGGGAGCCGTTAGCAGCTTCCACTCTCGGCGAACGGAACAAGCTGCTTTATCTTACAGACGCGGGCTCCGGGCGGCAATTCCTAGTGGACACCGGAGCCCAGAGGAGCTTCATCACTGCCACCTATGCTGATTGGGTCGCGGGACCCCGCGGAGACGGAGCGACAGCGGCCAACAGCTCCAGCATCAAGACGTACGGAGAGAGAACCTTGTCTCTGTCCTTGCACGACCGCGCCTGAGTGGAATTTCATCGTGGTGGCAGTGAGCTTCAATATGTTAGGTGCTGATTTTCTGTGTTCACATGGTTTGTTAGTTGATCTGGCCAACAAACGACTAGTAAATGCACTCTTTTTCTGTTCTATCCCTTGTGCAGCTCGGGTGTGCCCGCCGCCAGTTCAGACCAACGTCGCCACAGCAGGTGGTAAGTTTCACAGCCTTCTACACCAGTTCCCAGCACTCACAGTTCCTACTTTTTCAGCTAAGGTGGCGAAGCACGGGGTGGAGCACTTTATTACCACGAGTGGCCCACCCGTTTTTGCAAAGGCTCGGCGCTTGGATGCAGCTAAACTCTCCATTGCGCGCGAGGAGTTCGCCAACCTGGAAAGGTTGGGCATAATTCGCCGCTCGAAGTCCGCTTGGGCATCCCCCCTCCACATGGTACCTAAAGCTGACGGCTCATGGAGACCTTGTGGCGATTACCGCAGGTTGAACAATGCCACAGTGCAGGACCGGTACCCGATTCCGCATATCCAGGACTTTTCAGTGCATTTGGTGAAGGCGCGCATTTTTTCTAAAATAGACCTGGTCCGCGGTTATCACCATGTCCCGGTCTGACCAGAGGACATCCCCAAAACAGCCGCAATAACCCTGTTCGGGCTTTTTGAGTTTTTACGAATGCCTTTTGGCCTTAAAGGTGCCACACAAACCTTCCAACGGATGATGGATGCAGTGTTGCGCGACCTTTCTTTCATTTTTGTCTATTTAGACGACATTTTGGTAGCCAGCACCTCCGAGGAGGAGCACGCAAAACACCTCACGACAGTTTTTCAGAGGTTAGGAGAGCATGGGTTGATAATCAACCCGGCCAAGTGCCATTTTGGCGTGGCACAAATCGATTTTTTTAGGGCACTGCGTTTCCTCGGAGGGAGCAGTTACTCTGCCGGCCAAAGTACGCGCAGTGGCAGATTTTCCCCAACCTCGAACGGTAAAGGCGTTGCAAGAATTTTTGGGGACGGTAAATTTTTATAACAGTTTCATACCCCACACAGCGCAGCTTATGCAGCCCTTGTACACCGCGCTCAAAAAGCAGAAGCCCTCCCATGTGATTGAATGGTCCCCGGAGCGGGAGCGCGCATTCAGAGGTTAAACGGGCACTGGCAAACGCGGCACTGTTGGCCCACCCAGACCCGGCAGCCCGCATAGCGCTAACCACGGACGCGTCAGATGTGGCCATAGGGGCCGTAGTGGAACAGCAGGTTGCTGGGGTTTGGCAACCACTTGCATTCTTCAGCAGATCCCTACGCGAGGCTGAGCGAAAATACAGCGTGTTTGACAGGGAGCTGCTGGCGCTCCACTTGGCTATTCGCCATTTCCAGTTCTGGTTGGAAGGGCGGCGTTTCACCGCGTTTGTCGACCACAAACCGCTCACTTTTGCGATGTCCAAAACTTCAGAACCGTGGTCAGGGCGGCAACAGAGACTGCTGGCTGCAATTTCTGAATTTACCACCGATATTCAGCACGTAGCCGGTAAAATCAATGTGGTGGCAGACTGTCTGTCACGCGCAGTAACAGCACCCGTCCGCGCGGAAACGGATTGCGCGGCCGCTTACCCAGAGCGCGGTAACAGCGCGGACACGCGCGCGGCTCCGGTCCACGTGGGAATAGATTATGCAGCCATGGCGGCGGAGCAGAGCGAGGACGCGGACGTGCGTGTGCTCCTGTCTGGACCAACAGGGTTAAGGCTGGAACGCAGAAATCTACAAACCGGTTTCCCCCCGCTTATTTGCGATGTATCTACAGGGCGACCGCGCCCGGTGGTGCCAGCCGCGTGGCGCCGTCGCGTTTTTGACGCCGTGCACTCCCTAGCACACCCAGGGGTGTGCGCTTCGGTGAAAATGGTGGCGGAGAAGTTTGTTTGGCCGAGCCTGTGCAAGCACGTGAAGGAGTGGGCTAAAACCTGCATGGCTTGCCAGCGGGCTAAAATTCACAGGCACACTAAGGCGCCCTTAGAACCGTTCCACATTCCGGCTAAAAGGTTCGATCATGTGCACGTGGACCTCGTGGGCCCCCTGCCCACTTCACAAGGGTTCACGCATCTCTTGACAATGGTAGACCGAACCACTCGTTGGCCGGAAGTGGTCCCGTTAACATCGACCACAGCAGCAGAGGTGGCACGCGCTTTTTTAACAGCCTGGGTAGCGCGGTTCGGGGTCCCGTCAGATATTACGTCTGATAGGGGACCTCAATTTGCGTCGGAACTGTGGTCAGCGGTGGCCAGCGGCTTAGGAGCGGCGGTACATTGCACGACCGCTTACCATCCCCAGGCCAACGGTTTATGCGAGCGTTTTCACAGGTCTTTGAAGGCAGCCCTCAGAGCTTCACTGACAGACACAGATTGGGTAAACAAACTACCATGGGTTTTATTGGGGTTGCGTTCGGCACCCAAAGAGGATCTAGATGCCTCATCAGCAGAATTGGTCTTCGCACAACCGCTCAGGCTGCCAGGCGAGTTTTTACCCGACCACACGGCACCAGGGCCCCCCCCGATCCGGGGGTCTCTGAGTAACATGGGAGCAGATATGCTCCTGGGCCCCGCTCATCACTCTTTCCCGCGTGTGTTCGTGCCCCAGGCTTTACGAGACGCAGAGTTTGTTTTTGTCAGGCACGATGCGCAGCGGCATAGTCTCCGCCCACCTTACGACGGTCCATTTCGAGTGCTGGAAACCGGGGAGAAATATTTTGTGCTAGATTTGGGGGGCAGGAGGGAGACGATCAGTATCGATAGATTAAAACCTGCTTTTGTGTTGCATAATGAGTCTGTGCGACCGGCGGGCGTGCCTCGACGCAGCAGTCCTCCGAAGGGGCGGCCCCGGGACCCCCCACGGGGGGGCAAATAACCCTTCTCCCCCTCACTCCACAGATGCACAGCAGGATGGCCCAACACAGAGCAGGAGACCTGCATACAGCAGATTTGGGAGAAGATTGAAACCTAAGCTGCATGCAGAATGTTTTTTTTTTTTTTTTTTGGTCAGGTTGTTTAGGTTGCTGTGAGATTCTGTTGGGGGAGGTGACGTGCTGGATGACTGTTGTATGACTGTATGTGGGTGCCCAGTCTTTCGCGTGGAAGGGGGGAGTGATGTGGAGGCCATAGTTATAACCCATGTGACTCACATGTGGTTGGCTGAATTCAGCCAAGAGAGACTTTGAGCTAGCCATGTGTATTGACTTCACACCTCAAGAGGAAGACGTGTCTGCACCCCCTGGGGACTCGGGAGAGAGGAGAAGATTACCCGGCCTGACCTTTGGGGGTCGGAGAGGAGAACAGAAGGACTCTGGGTGTTCTATTACAGATGAAAGGATGTAACTGAGTATTGAGACTTTTTGTGTGATGTATTGTTAGAGATGAGTGTTAGAGACACACTGCACTGTGTGTCTATATATATATACATTTATAGTAATATGGACATATGTTTACTAGATGTTGTTTTTTCTTGCCTTCTGATTGTTGCTCTGAGTGTTGCTATCCCTATGCTGTTGCAATCCTGGAATTTCCCCATTGTGGGACTAATAAAGGCTTATCTTATCTTATCTTATCTTATAAATGTATGTGTGTGACTGTGTCCTGTCTCTTTTCACTCTGATCGAGAGAGGATGTAGGATGAATGAGAATTAAAGCAGATACTGGAAAAATCATCCAGTCTCCTCAATTCTTGACTCCTACAGAAGACAGGCCACTATAGCTGTTAATGCACTCAATTTGTGAACGGTTTTCCTTTAAGATTGGTCTGTTTTAAAGAACTCAGTTTTTTGCTATTTAGAATAAACAACCTCTTTACAGTATATATATTTATCTGGAGCTCATTTGGCCAGATGCCACATGTTCCATATTTTCTTCCATTCAGTGTGGTCACACAGGAAAGCGGTCTGACATTAAAGATGGGGGGGGGGGGGGAGACACACAGAAACATGTAATGGCGTCTCACCAGTCAGAGTAACTGCGTCAGTCTCTGTGATCAATGATGGTTTGAGGTTAGGTGGAGGAGGAGCTGAAAAATAAACCAGTTATTAAAGTTAAGTTTGTATTTATATCAACATTGCTCTCATGATGGCACTGTAACTGCAGAAGTAGCCTTAAAATATAACCATCTAAAATCTGAATACTCGTTCACTTAAAATACAGCAATCCACTTTGGACATGTGTCCCATGTAAGACAACTTATTTCATGCACTGAAAATCTACCAATCTATATAGAAGGGATTCTGGGAACTATGGTGAAGGAGTTAACATGTTAATTGCCATTTAACAACACCATTAATGTAGACAGTTTTTTTTTTCATCACAATTAGTCACAATTAATTGCAAGTGTGAACAGGGTAGTTTGACGTGGCCGCTTTCCCTACTGAAGCCACTCCATACCCCATACAGACACTTGGAAGTTAAGTCTATGATCACAATGCATGATAAAGCCCTCCACAAACTGAAATGACAGAGAAAAAAATTTGACATTGAGCATTTTATTTTATAACATTAATTCTGAAAGTCTTTCTGCACTATGCCACACAGAGACCAAACTAACACAATGTAATAAGAGAACAAGAGTGAGCTGTTAAAAAAAATTATTTAAATTGCCCTCCTGTACCAAGCATGATTGTAGATGACATTAAAGCTGTAGAACGGGCTGTTGAATCTGTGGTTTGGGGTTGTTTTTTATTTTCACCTAAAAACAAATTCACACCTGAAATATTAAAATATTTTTGTATTGTTCTATTCTGTATCAAGATGAAACTATATCAGTAAATAAACATAAATCATTCAGGAATGTGAATCAAAGGTAGAAAATAGAAGTAAAATCACTCATTTTGAATGATGTAGAACCAGTCACTGTGTGGAGATTGTGACCCTGCATCAAATTAACAGTTCATTTTATTTTCAGCAGGTGATTTTTCATTTGCATGTTCAGTATTTCTCTTCCGTTCAGTGTGTGCACACAGGAAAATGGTCTGACATTAAAGCTATGAATAACACTGAGACAGAAACATGTAATGGCGCCTCACCGTTCAGAGTAACTGCGTCAGTCTCTGTGATCAATGATGGTTTAATGACGTTAGGTGGAGGAGCTGAAAAATAAACCAGTTATTAAAGTTAGGTTTGCATTTATATCAACAGTGCTCTCATGATGGCACTGTAACTGCAGAAGTAGCCTTAAAATATAACCATCTAAAATCTGAATACTTGTTCACTTGAAATACAGCAATCCACTTTGGACATGTGTCCCATGTAAGACAACTTATTTCATGCACTGAAAATCTACCAATCTATATATAAGGGATTTCACGATCAATGGTAAGGAGTTAACATGTTAATTGCCATTTAACACAACACCCATTAATGTAGACAATTTTTTTCATCACAATTAGTCACAATTAATTGCAAGTGTGAACAGGGTAGTTTGACATGGCTGCTTTCCCTACTGAAGCCACTCCGCACCGAGTGATATATACCGCTCAAAAAAATTAAAGGAACACTTTGAAAACATCAGATTTTAATGGGAAAAAATAAGCTGGATATTTACACTGATATGGACTGGATAATGTGTTAAGAATGAAAAGATGCCACATCTTTTGATGGAAATGAAAACACTCCAAAAACTTAAAGTGAAGAAATTGTGGTAGGCTAGTCCAGCTTACTCAGATTAAAAAGTGTTCCTTTAATTTTTTTGAGCAGTATATATACAGTATATAGTTACTTATTTATACTAGCATACTGTCAATTTTTAATTGCTGTTTCAGGTAATTTTGACCTACTGTTGTTATGATGGGTTGTACTGTGGAAGATGTGAAAATGACGAGGCAGAGTTCTTTCTCAGAGTCAGCTTTATTCACATCTCCATCATTTCAAAGCAGAAAAAAGAGAATGAAACAGTAAACTCTCGCCCTTAAATATCAGGGACTTCACACCTCATAGATCACATGTCACACAGACCACCTTGCATAATAAAGACAGTCACAATGCATTTCACCACCTTGCATAATAAAGACAGTCACAATGCATTTCTGTCCATGATATCACTTCCACATCTCCCACACATCCTTTAATCGACCCCCCACAGTCTCCAGCCTTGCATACAAAGGCTAAGCTTCCTGCCTTTGTTCTGACCTAAAATGCGAGTCACAAAACCGGTCCAACAGGTCCCATGAGTGTTCGCCACACAAGCCCCCCCCCCCCCAGCATTTTAGAAAAACAGAACAAGAAGAAGATAACCACGTGTATGCCGTGATAGCATCAATACACATCAGTTCACATGCTGGATAGGCTTCAGCCTCCTGCCGAATCTGCTGCAGCTGGGGTTCACCGTCTCTGCGGCGCTGTCACGCTGGGGGTTTGCCGTCTGGGGGCGGAAACTCTTTGTCAGTCTCTGCGGGTGTTCTGCGGAAACATTACTTTGGGAAACATTACTGTGTGAAACCCTCCGTGGTGGTCTACCTCGCCGCGGGGCCTTTGCCAACAGCACTTCCTCATCTGCCACCACAAAAGCGGGTTTAAGTCTGTCTATGCCAATTTTCTCTTTCCTACCCCCCCAAATCTAGCAAAAACTGCTTATCCCCTGTTTCTAGCACTCTGAATGGTCCGTCATAAGGCGGTCGCAGCGGGGTTCGATGTGCATCATGTCTAACAAAAATAAACTCTGCGTTCTTCAAAGTTTTAGGCACAAAAACGCGCGGAAAACTGTGGTGTGCGGGGCTGGGCAGCGTGCTTGATTCTATGTTACTCCGCAACAGCTGAGACAGGGAGGCGTTTGGCGCAAGGTTATCTGGGAGAAACTCCCCAGGAAGCCGGAGTGGCTGTGCAAACACGAGCTCCGCTGGGGAGGCTTCTAGATCCTCTTTAGGTGCAGAACGCAACCCCAATAACACCCATGGTAACTTGTCAACCCAATTTGTATCCATCAGTGACGCTCTGAGAGCCGCCTTCAATGACCTATGAAAACGTTCGCATAACCCGTTAGCCTACGGATTGTACGCGGTTGTGCGGTGAATTGTGACACCCAGGCTGCGGGCCATTGTCGACCAAAGCTTGGAAACAAATTGAGGGCCTCTGTCGGACGTAATGTCCGACGGAATGCCGAAACGCGCCACCCAAGCTGTTAAAAACGCGCGCGCCACTTCCTCGGCCGTGGTTGATGCCAGCGGGACCACTTCAGGCCAGCACGTGGTGCGGTCCACCATTGTCAGAAGATGTGTGCACCCCTGTGACAGCGGGAGGGGTCCAACGAGGTCCACATGAACGTGATCGAACCTCTTGGCCGGAATGTGAAACTGTTCCAAAGGAGCCCTCGTGTGCCTGCGTACTTTGGCTCGTTGACACGCCGTGCAGGCTGCTGCCCACTCTTTGACCTGTTTGCGGAGGCTCGGCCACACAAATTTCTCTCCCACCATTTTGACCGACGCGCGCACTCCAGGGTGCGCCAAAGAATGAACCGAGTCAAAAACGCGGCGGCGCCACGGACGCGGCCGTCCAGTGGAGACATCGCAGATTAGGGGGGGCATACCGTCTTGTAGCACCCTGTTCTCCAGCCTTAACCCTGTTGGTCCAGACTGGAGCGCGCGCACGTCCACGTCATTAACCTGCTCCGCGGCCATGGCTGCATAATCTAACTCTACGCTGACTGGGGCCGCCACGGCGCGCAAGAGGCAATCTGCCACTACATTGAGTTTGCCCGCCACATGCTGAATATCAGTGGTAAACTCTGATATCGCGGCCAGCTGTCTCTGCTGCCGGCCTGACCACGGTTCAGAGACCTTGGCCATCGTGAATGTTAGCGGTTTGTAATCAACGAACGCGGTGAAAGCGCGATCTTCCAGCCAGAACTGAAAGTGGCGGATGGCCAAATGGAGAGCGAGCAGCTCCCTGTCGAACGCGCTGTATTTACATTCGCTATCGCGCAAGGTCCTGCTGAAAAAGGCGAGGGGCTGCCAAACCCTGGCTACATGTTGCTCCACGACCGCCCCTATGGCCACCTCTGACGCGTCAGTGGTGAGCGCTATGCGGGCCGTTGGGTCTGGGTGTGCCAACAACGCAACCTTTGCCAAGGCTGCTTTAACCTCCGAGAACGCTTGGTCCCGCTTCGGGGACCACTCGATCTTATCCGCGGGTTTCTTTTTTTTGGGCACAGCATACAGCGGCTGCGAAAACAGTTATAAAAATTCACCATTCCCAAAAACTCCTGCAACGCCCTGACTGTCTGCGGCCGGGGAAAATCTGCCACTGCGCGCACTTTGTCAGGCAGCGGAACTGCTCCTTCGGGGGAGACGCGGTGTCCTAAAAAATCGATCTGCGCCACCCCGAACTGACACTTCGCTGGGTTGACTATTAACCCGTGATCTCCCAACCTTCGGAAAACTGTGGCCAGGTGTTTTTCGTGTTTGTCTTCGGACGCGCTGGCTACTAAAATATCGTCCAGGTAGACGAACACGAAAGGGAGGTCGCGAAGCACTGCGTCCATCATGCGTTGGAACGTCTGAGCAGCCCCTTTAAGTCCGAATGGCATGCGTAAAAACTCGAATAAACCAAACGGAGTTATTACCGCTGTTTTGGGTATGTCCTCAGCGTGCACTGGGACTTGGTGGTAACCGCGGACCAAGTCTATTTTAGAAAAAATGCGTGGGATTGGGTAGCGGTCGTGCGCTGTAGCGTTATTTAACCTGCGGAAATCCCCGCAAGGGTGCCATGATCCGTCAGCTTTCGGGACCATATGTAGGCGGGGCCACTCGCGCTGTACAGGGGATAGAATCAAAAGAAAGTGCATTAGCCAGGCGCTTGTTAGCGAGATCAACCAACAACCCATGTGAGCACAAAAAATCAGCCCCCAGCATATTGAAATTTACTGTTGCTACAACAAAAGTCCACTCATATGCACGGCCATGTAGAGACAGAAGCAGAGTCTTCTCACCAAAGGTCTTAATCTCCGAGCCGTTCGCCGCTGTCACCAGGGGACCTCCGGAACCAGCCAGTCTGTCCGCGTAGGAAGGTGTGATGAAACTCAACTGGGAGCCTGTGTCGACGAGGAACTGCCTCCCGGAGCGTGCATCCGACAAGTAGAGCAGCTTGTTCTCTTCCCCGAGGGCCGCGGCTGCTACCGACCCCCGGTCTTGGCGTTTCCTGAACGCCTGAACTGGCACGGCGGTACACACTTGCGTGCCCTCTCTGCAAAGCGGCGATGGGAGAAACAAAAGACGTCCGGTCCACGCTCCCTGGCCCTTGCCGCCACCGTCGTCGGTGAGTCTGGCACCGCTGCCTCTGGCCTCCTGTCGTCTCCGGTCGTCGCGCCGAGTTCCGCTGCAGCGGCCATGGCTGCGCGCCGCTTGGTGGCGTTGATAATCCGCTGCGCCTCTCGGCCCAGTGTGCGGTAGTCCCATAGGGCCAACAATGGCAAACTGGCCAGAGCCGCTCTCGCTGCTGGCGGTAGAGTCCTGAGGAAGAGGTGGGTGAAAATGAAGTGATCATCGTCAGAGTCTTTCAACCTCAACAACTTCTCCATCAGGCTCGCGGGCATGTCGTTTTCCTCCTCCGTCAGCGCCAGGAGCCTCTCTGCTCGCTCCTCCGCCGAGGGGCTGAATTGCTGGATGAGAGCAGCCTTCAACGTGCCGTATTTGTCGCACTCCGGCGGCTGGTCGATCAGGCTCTCCACATGCTGGGCCGTGTTGTTGTCCAGCTTTGCGACTACGTGGTAGAATTTCGTGGCATCTACCGATATCCCCCGGAGGTTGAACTGCGCCTCAACCGCGTTGAACCAGGAGCACGGATTGTTCTGCCAGAAATCCGGTAGCTGGACTGTAGTTGCATTCGCTTGGCTGGGGGCTCCTGACGTGGCTGGCCCGGGGGAATTTTCTTCTTCCATGATACGTCTCGAGTCACCAGTGTGGAAGATGTGAAAATGACGAGGCAGAGTTCTTTCTCAGAGTCAGCTTTATTCACATCTCCATCATTTCAAAGCAGAAAAAAGAGAATGAAACAGTAAACTCTCGCCCTTAAATATCAGGGACTTCACACCTCATAGATCACATGTCACACAGACCACCTTGCATAATAAAGACAGTCACAATGCATTTCACCACCTTGCATAATAAAGACAGTCACAATGCATTTCTCTCCATGATATCACTTCCACCTTCTCCCAGGCATCCTTTAATCGACCCCCCACAGTCTCCAGCCTTGCATACAAAGGCTAAGATTCCTGCCTTTGTTCTGACCTAAAATACGAGTCACAGAACCGGTCCAACAGGTCCCATGAGTGTTCGCCACAGTACTATAATTTATCAATGTCACATTTCCCAGCTTTAGTTGTTTTTTTTGTTTTGTTTTTTTTTACTTAATGTTGGTGTTCAAAATTCAGAACACAATATTATAAAATTACTGATCCAACCACAGAAAAAGAATTTCATAGGATTCCATGGACTGTTCTGCAGGGTAACTGATTAAGATGGTAACGACTTAAAAGTAAAGCCAACTTTTGTCATTCAATCCATACAGCCAATCATGTACAGTAGAATGAAATTACGTTTCTCTTATCTACAGTGTTAATCACATCTAGAATCAGAGGGGTCGCTGCCATGCAAGGCACCGCCACAAATTTTCCGTCCTCCATTCCATTATTGCTGAGCACCAAGCTGAACAGCAGGAAGCTCCGCTTTTATATGGTCTTCGGCATGACCCAACTGGGATTTGAACCCCAGTGTCCCAGGTGTGGGGTGGATGTTCTACCAACTGAGCCACCACTCCAGTAAGTGAGTGAGTACAAATTAGCCACTTAACATCTCAGCAGGAGTCGCATACCTGCCATCTTTTCTGTCCAGAGCCACACGGCACTGTCCAGATGACATGAAGAGAGAATTAATTCTAAATGATTTGATCAGACTGATTTCACTCATCAGGAGGTTTAAGACACAGGCAGTTTTAAGCTTCTTAATTAATCTAAAATGTTAATTGTGCAGCATGTTTCTATATGATGGGCGGTGCGGTGGCGCAGTGGTCAGCACTGCGGCAGCACAGCAACTCACCCTTGGCCATGGGATCCCTGGTTCGATCCCAGCCACTGACCAACAGTGATCTGTTTGGAGTTTGCATGTTCTCCCCGTGTCTGCGTGGGTTTACTCCGGGATTTCTCCGGTTTCCTCCCACAGGCCAAAAACATGCAGGTTAGGTTAATTGGAGACTCTAAAGTGGCCCTAGGTATGAATGTGTGTGTGAATGGTAAAGGGATGGCGCCGTACCGTGGCTGCTTCATCCATCCATGTGGATGCCCTCAGTATCCCCTGTGGGGATCAATAAAAGTATACAAAATCAAAAAAAAAATAACCTTGTGACAAAAAAGTTTTATATTTGTAATTTGCTTTGTCTCAGAGTCTGTGTGAAAGTGCTAAAGGTGCTGATACAGCTGTATTGTGTTATCGCTTTGTTTTAGTATGCATGTACTGTTCTGATGTGACTGATGCTGAGAAAGTCTGACTAAAGAGATAATCTGTACACCAAGTTTTGACCACATGTACTGAGCCAATCACAGTGGACATTTTCTCCTCCACCTCTTGGATAATGGAGAGCTTCAAGGACTGAGTGATGTGCGTTTGAGTCAGAATGATGCACGAATAGGCTCTGAGACTATAATTGTATTGTTCTCCATTGGCCTGTGTAATTAAATTTGCTGAAACTTTAATCGTGCCTGATTCTTGACTGAAGGTTAAGAATTTTTCCAACACCTTGCTATTGCTTTTTCTGTATCATCATGCTTAATGCATGCCAAATGCATTGTGTCACTGGTATATGTCTATGTATGTGGACTAAACTTGCTTGCTATTGTAGTGCCACCATCATTAAACACTACATGCAACATTCAATGGGCATCAATGCTAGTATGCTGATATGAAATGAAGGACAGCTCACTCACCATGAATGGTGATAGACGACATGTCACTGTATTGGGATGATGACCCTCCATGAATTTGGTACTGACACGCCATGTTAACTTTAGCAGGTGATTTTTGCCTTGCCATTTCCAGTAGTTCTCTTCCATTCAGTGTCGTCACACAGGAAAACTCTCTGACAATGTAATTACTCGAAGTATAGAAAAAACACCGAGACATAGAAACTGATGGAGCCTCACAGTTAAGGGTGACTGAGTCTGTCTCTCTGATGCTCAATCTACTCACTGACAGCTTAGGCTGAGGGAGAGCTGAAATGTCAGACATTACAGTGTGTTTATGATATAGAAATATCAATACTGGTAAATGTGAAAACAAATATTGAGCTAGTGGACTGACCTTCAACACTGTGAGAAGAATCTAAGAAAAAAAAAATAATAGCATGGAAATAATTTTAGTTAACTTAATTGTATTAATCTATTCTCAGACTATGTTAAAACATGAAGAATTGTAAGAACAGACAAGAAGTAACACTACATAAGATGTTGATTTGGTCTAACAACAGATGTGCCGTATAAAGGTCCAAAATATATATATTACTTACAGATGATGATGGCAAACAGCAGCTGTCCAATCATGATGAGTATGACAGTGAATACTGTGACTGAGTAAATGATGAGTAAATGACTAAAGACTACATCTATCTGACTTTAACGTACGTGTTTCCCTGACATGTTAAGGTCCTTGACACTTCACATCAGGAAACCACAGAAGCATCTAAATGAAGCAATAGTTTTTGTCAAACCACAGAAGCATAGTTTTGTTTGTTTTTTTTGCGGCTTCCTGTGGTAACTTATCATCACTTCCTGTGTTGCTGGCTGTCTGTGTGGTTTGCTCTGTGGTTAGCTCTCCTCATTCTCCTGAGGATTTTTGCCTTTAATTGTATTTTAGTCACTTTTTTTCCATCTACCGTCAGCTCTCACTTCTGTTTATCAAGCCTCTTGCACCTGTGTGCGCACTCAGTGTCATCTAATCACCCTCTTTAACCTTCTGTTCACCTTTCATCTGTGTTTTTGTTAGCTTTGGGTTAGTCACTAGCTATGGCTACTAGCTCTCCTTCCCGTCCTCCTCTGGTGTGCTCTCTCTGTCAGATGTTTAGCTACACCTCTGCCTCTTTTGGTGATAACGGTAAATGTAATAAATGTTGTCTTTTTGAAGCGCTCGAGGCGAGGTTGTCTGATTTGGAATCCCGGCTCCGCTGCATTGAAACACCATCTGCGCCAGCTAATAATGACGGACGCCCCTTAGCTGCAGCGGAGCTCCCTAGCATAGGACGGCCTGCTAGCGGTCCTCCGGTCCTCCTTAGCAGCGAGGAGAATGGGTGGGTGACAGTGAGAACGAAGCCTAGTCGCAAGGCCCTGGTTCACCACCAACCTGTTCATGTTTCTAATCACTTTTCCCCGCTCAGCCACACACCCGCTGAGGAAAAAACTCTAATCATTGGCGACTCTGTAGTCAAAAACGTGAACCTAGAGACTCCAGTGGCCATAGTCAAATGCATTCCTGGGGCCAGAGCAGGCAACATTGAGTCAAATTTGAAAATGCTGGCTAAAAGTAACTGTAAATACTCCACAATTGTTATCCACGCCGGCATTAATGACATCCGACTCCAGCAGTCGGAAGTCACAAAACTTAATGTGGAATTGGTGTGTGACTTTGCACACTCTGCCTCTGGGCCCCTCCCCAATCTGACCAGTGATGACATGTTTGGCCACTTGTCATCCTTCAACCGCTGGCTGTCTGTGTGGTGTCCTGCAAATGATGTGAACTACATAGATAACTGGAACTCATTTTGGGGAAAACCTGGTCTTCTTAGATGAGAGGGCGTCCATCCCACTTTGGATGGTGCGTCTCATTTATCTAACAATCTGGCATTATTTTTTTCCAAATTTCCAAAACATTGACAACTCAGAGTTGGGACCAGGGAGTAGAGTCGCAGTCTTACACGCCTCTCTGCAGCTCCTCTTCATCCACCACCCCTTAACTTAGCCCCTGTCTTCCCCATCAGAGAATCATTGTCTGCTCCCTCCAAAGTAAATAAAAATATAATATATAAGCATCCCAAAGTGATTAAACAAAAAGTTGGTAAAACTCAAATTAAACATGAAGCCTCTAAATTGAATGATTTGGCCGCTGTTCCTCCTCATAATTTAAAAATTAAATGCAGTTTGTTAAATATTAGGTCTCTAACTCCCAAGTCTCTGCTAGTCCATGATCTGTTAATTGATCGTCAGATTGATTTAATATCCCTTACAGAGACTTGGTTAGGGCAAGAGGATTATGTTGGTTTAAATGAATCAACTCCCTCTGGTTATTTAAACTGTCAAAATCCCAGAAGTTCTGGTCGTGGAGGAGGAGTAACAACAATTTACCATTCCAAATTACTAGTTAACGTAAAGTAAAAAGCATGTTATAATTCCTTTGAGGGCCTGGTCCTCAGTATTGGGCATTTTAGCAATTTTAGGCTAAACCCAATTTTATTTGCCATAGTTTATCGTCCTCCATCAACCTACTCAGAGTTTTTATCCAAATTTGCCGAATTCTTAGCTGATTTAGTGCTGAAATCAGATAGAATAATTATAGTATGGGACTTTAATATACGTGTAGATGTAGATAGTGATTGCCTTAATGTGGCATTTAATTCAATATTAGACTCGATGGGGTTTTCTCAGAAAGTAGGATATTCTACCCATTATCTCCACCATACGCTGAACCTTGTTCTGACATATGGCATAGAAATAGAAATAGAAAATCTGGTAGTGTCTCCTCATAACCCTGTACTGTCAGACCATTGTCTGTTAACCTTTGATTTTACTATTTCTGACTATTTGGCTCCAAAAGAAAAATATTACTACAGTAGATGCCTCTCAGATGATGTTGTAACCAAATTTAAGCAGATTGTTTCCTCTATGCCATGTGTCAACACAACGGAAATAAGCTATAGACAGCTTGCTCCTTCTGTAATTGATAGCATGGTAGATAGTGTTACAGCTTCTCTGCATCAGACTCTAGACATGGTGGCCCCTTTAAAAAAGAAAAAGTCTAATCAGAGATTTCTAACTCCTTGGTTCAACACAGAAACTCATAGCTTAAAACAGAAGACTCGTCAATTAGAAAGAAAATGGCGCTCCTGTGGAGCATGTAAAAAATGAGGCTGATTTGGTTCAAGCGGTTTATTACACGACTCACACGAGGAGCATAGACAGAATGGCATACAAGTAGGAACTCTTCCCTTAAATAACATGACATCCTTCTAGACTCTTCTCACACACAAAAGATAATCTCCCCTGACTGCAGTCAGTCCATTCATCCTTGACACCTCCCTGTTATCTTACTAGGGCATCTAGAAACTTCTCACACACAAAAGGTTAACTTCACGTCCTTTGTTCCTGTCTAAGGTGGTAAACCATTACGCACTCCCCAGGTTGCCACACCACCACCCCCCAGCAACTTAGATAGGACAAAAGGGTAACAGTCCACATGCTGTGATAGAACCATTAACATCAGTCCACATGCTGTAGAACAATCAACATCAGTCCGCATGCTGCTTGGGCTTCAGTCTTCTGCCGTATCTGCTGTAGCCAGGATTCGCTGCCTCCGTGGCGCTGCCATGCTGGGGGGCTGATGTCTGGAGGTGAAAACTTTTTGACTGTCCGTGTGGGTGCTCTGGAGAATCTTTTTTCTGGGAAGCGCCCCGTGGGGGTCTTCCACGCCGAGGGGCCCTCGCCAACAGCACTTGCTCGTCAGCCACAAAAGCAGGTTTAGGTCTGTCTATGCCAATTTTTTCCCTCCTACCCCCCAAATCTAGCAAAAAATGCTTATCCCCTGTTTCCAGCACTCTAAACGGTCCATCATATGATGGGGGGGGCGGTGGGCGTCGTGTCTGACAAACACGAACTCTGCGTTTTTCAAAGCTTTAGGCACAAAAACGTGCGGAAAACTGTGGTGGGCAGGGCCCGGCAGCGTGCTTGAGTCTATGCAACGCTGCAGCAGCTGAGATGGGGAGCTGCCCGGCGCAGGATTATCTGGCAGAAACTCCCCAGGCAGCTGGAGTGGTTGTGCAAAAACGAGTTCTGCTGGGGAAGCTTCCAGATCCTCTTTAGGCGCAGAACGTAACCCCAATAAAACCCATGGTAGCCTGTCTACCCAATTTGCATCCGTCAGTGAAGCCCTCAGACCCGCTTTTAACGACCTATGAAAACGTTCGCATAACCCATTTGCCTGCGGGTTGTATGTGGTTGTGCGGTGAATTGAGACACCTAGGCTGGGGGCCATGGTTGACCAGAGTTCAGAAACAAATTGAGAGCCTCTGTCGGACGTAATGTCCGACGGAACTCCAAAACGCGCCACCCATGCTGTTAAAAATGTGCGCGCCACCTCCTCGGCCATGGTTGCCGCCAGCGGAACCGCTTCTGGCCAGCGCGTGGTGCGGTCTACCATTGTCAGGAGATGTGTGTACCCCTGTGATAGCGGAAGGGGGCCTACGAGGTCCACGTGGACATGGTCAAACCTCTTAGCCGGGATGGGAAACGGCTCCAAAGGAGCCTTCGTGTGTCTGTGAACCTTGGCTCGTTGGCACGCCAGGCAGGCTGCCGCCCACTCTTTCACTTGTTTGCGAAGGCCTGGCCACACATATTTCTCTCCTACCATTTTGACCAACGTGTGCACCCCTGGGTGTGCCAAAGACTGAACCGACTCAAACACGCGGCGGCGCCACGCGGCTGGAACCACAGGCCGTGGGCAACCCGTGGAGACGTTGCAGATTAAGGGGGGAATGCCGTTAAGCAGCGTCCTCTTCTCCAGCCTTAATCCTGTTGGTCCAGACTGGAGCGCGCGCATGTCCGCGTTACTAGCCTGCTCTGCGGCCATGGCTGCATAATCCAACCCTACACAGACCGGGGCCACAACGGCGCGCGAGAGGCAGTCTGCCACTACATTCAGTTTGCCCGACACATGCTGAATATCGGTAGTAAACCCTGAGATCGCGGCCAGCTGCCTCTGCTGCCGGCCCGACCAAGGTTCTGAAACTTTGGCCATCGCGAATGTTAGTGGCTTATGGTCAACGAACGCAGTAAAATTGCGCCCTTCCAGCCAGAACTGGAAATGGCGAATGGCGAGGTGGAGAGCCAGCAACTCTCTGTCGAACGCGCTGTATTTACGTTCATTGTCGCACAAGGTTCTGCTGAAAAAGGCAAGCGGCTGCCAAGCCCCGGCGACGCGCTGCTCCACAACAGCCCCTATGGCCACATCTGAGGCGTCAGTGGTGAGGGCTATGCGGGCCGTTGGGTCTGGATGTGCCAACAATGCGGCGTTTGCCAGGGCTGCTTTAACTTCCGAGAACGCCTGCTCTCGTTCCGGGGTCCATTCGACCTTATTCGCGGGTTTCTGTTTTTTGAGCGCAGCGTACAATGGCTGCATGAGCTGCACTGTGCGGGGAAGGAAACGGTTATAAAAGTTCACCATTCCCCAAAATTCTTGTAGCGCCCTGACCGTTTGTGGTCGGGGAAAATCTGTCACTGCGCGCACTTTGTCAGGCAGCGGAACCACTCCTTCGGGAGAGACGCGGTGCCCTAAAAAATCAATCCCCGTCACCCTGAACTGACATTTCACTGGGTTGATTATTAAACCGTGCTCTTCCAACCTACGGAAAACCGTCGTGAGGTGGGTTTCGTGTTCGTCTTCGGACGCGCTGGCTACCAAGATATCGTCCAGGTAGACGAACACGAAAGGGAGATCGCGCAGCACTGCATCCATCATGCGTTGGAACGTCTGTGCTGCCCCTTTAAGCCCAAACGGCATGCGCAAGAACTCAAATAAACCAAACGGAGTTATTACCGCTGTTTTGGGTATGTCCTCAGCGCGCACTGGGACTTGGTGGTAACCACAGACCAAATCTATCTTAGAAAAAATGTGCGCTCCTGCGAGGTGAGCGGAAAAATCCTGAATGTGGGGAATTGGGTAGCGGTCATGCGCTGTAGCGTTATTTAACCTGCGGAAATCGCCGCAAGGTCGCCACGAACCTTCAGCTTTAGGGACCATGTGTAGCGGGGAAGCCCATGGGCTGTTTGAGCGCCTGATGATGCCTAACCTCTCTAGGTTAGCGAACTCCTCGCGCACTATGGCCAGTTTAGCTGCGTCCAAGCGCCGAGGTCTTGCAAAAACGGGTGCCCTGGTGGTGGTGATAAAATGCTCCACCCCATGTTTAGCGATAGCTGCTGAAAACGTCGGGACTGTGAGTGCTGGGAACTGAGCGAGCAGTGTGTGGAACTTACCGCATGCTGCTGTGACGTTGGCTTGTGCTGTTGGCCGGGTCACTCGAGCTATACAGGGGAGAGAGTCAAAAGAGAGTGCATTAACCAGGCACCTGTTAGCGACATCTACCAACAACCCATAAGCGCATAGAAAATCAGCCCCCAGTATATGGTAATCCAATGCTGCTACAACAAAAGTCCATTCAAATGTACGACCACGTAGAGACAAGAGCAGAGTCCTCTCACCAAAGGTCTTAATGTCTGAGCCGTTTGCTGCTGCCATCTCGGGGCCTCTGGCTCCTGCCAGCCGGTCAGCGTAGGTTGGCCGGATGAAACTCCTCTGTGCGCCGGTGTCCACGAGGAAATGCCTCCCCGAGTGTGCGTCCGTCAAATAGAGCAGCTTGTTCTCCTCCCCAAGGGTCGCGGCTGCTACCGACCCCCGGTCTTGGCATTTCCCGAGCGCTTGAACTGGCACGGTGGTATACATTTGCGTGCCCTCTCTGCAAAGCGGCGATGGTAGAAGCAAAGTGTGTCACCTCCACGTTCCTTGGCCCCCGCTGCTGCTGCCGTCGGTGGTTCTGCTGCTGCTGTCGGCAGCTCCTTGCGTCCTCGTGTCGACGTGCCGGGCTCCGTCGCTGCCGCAATGGTCACGAAAGCCTTGGTGGCGACGATGATCCGGTCTGCCTCTCGGGCTAGCGCACGATAGTCCCGTTTGGCCAGCAACGACGAATTGGCCAGGGCCGCTCTCACCGCTGTCAGAAGGTTCCTGAGGAAAATGTGGGTGAAGATGAAGTGGTCGTCGTCCGTGCCCTTTAACCTCAGCATCTTCTCCATCATGTCCACGGCCGAACCGTCTCCCAACTCGGTCCGCGTCAGAAGCCTCTCTGCTCTCTCACCATCCGAGAGCGTGTAGTGCTGGATGAGGGCAGCCTTCAGCACGTCATATTTGCCGTCGGCTGGTGGCTGATCGGGCAGGCTCTCGATGTGCTGAGCCGTGCTGGCATCGAGCGCTGCGACCACATAGTAGAATTTCGTATCATCCGCCGATATCCCTCGGAGGGTGAACTGCACCTCGGTTAGGTGGAACCAGGAGCGTGGGTTGTGCTGCCAAAAATCAGGTAGTTTGATCGCTACAGCGCACGCGAAGCTGGGGGTTCCAGTCCAGGTTGGCTCCGGGGCTCTTCCGTCGTATTCCATGATTCGTCTTGGGTCACCAGTGTGGAGCGTGTAAAAAATGAGGCTGATTTGGTTCAAGCGGTTTATTACACGACTCACACGAGGAGCATAGACAGAATGGCATACAAGTAGGAACTCTTCCCTTAAATAACATGACATCCTTCTAGACTCTTCTCACACACAAAAGATAATCTCCCCCAACTGCAGTCAGTCCATTCATCCTTGACACCTCCCTGTTATCTTACTAGGGCATCTAGAAACTTCTCACACACAAAAGATTAACTTCACATCCTTTGTTCCTGTCTAAGGTGGTAAATCATTATGCACTCCCCAGGTTGCCACACCCCACTAGTTTAGATGAAATCTATTTAGCTTGGAGAAATCATCTTTTAATTTATAAAAAATCTCTTAGAAAAGCTAGAACGAGTTATTATTCTGCATTAATAGAAGAGAACAAGAATAATCCCAGGTTTCTTTTCAGCACTGTAGCCAGGCTGACAAAGAGTCAGGACTCTGTCAAACCTAGCATTCCCTTAGACTCTAAGGGAATGCTAGGTTTGACTCTGACTCTAAGGCTTAGAGCTTACTAGTCAGGACTTGATGAACTTTTTCAATAATAAAATTTCATCTATCAGAGATAAAATCAGTCAGATTCTTCCCACCGTTAAATACAGTAACTACAACTCCTTCAATTGATATCTGTTTGGATGAGTTTACTCCAATTGACCTTTTAGAGTTAGACAAAATTTCCTCATCCAAGCCTTCAACTTGTATTTTAAACCCTATTCCTACCAGGTTATTTAAAGAAGTCTTTCAATTTATTGGTAGCTTTATTCTTCAAATAATCCATTCTTCATTAACTTTAGGCCATGTACTGCAGGCTTTTAAAACTGCTGTAATTAAACCCTTACTCAAAAAGCCAACGCTGGATCCAGGAGTTTTAGCTAACTATAGACCAATCTCTAATCTCCCTTTCATTTCAAAAATCTTAGAAAGAGTTGTTGCTACGCAATTATTTGACCACTTGCATGGTAATGGTTTATTTGAAGAGTTTCAATCTGGATTTAGAATCCATCATAGTACTGAAACAGCCTTAGTGAAGATCACTAATGACCTCCTTATCGCATCTGATAATGGACTTGTATCTGTACTTGTCCTTTTAGACCTTAGTGCAGCTTTTGATACTATTGATCATAATATTCTACTTGATAGATTAGAACACAATGTTGGACTTAATGGGACTTTGTTGCAGTGGTTTAGATCTTATTTATCTGATAGGTTCCAGTTTGTTCATGTCAATAATGAGTTTTCTTTCAACTCAAAGCTCAGTCATGGAGTCCCACAGGGATCTGAGCTAGGCCCTACTCTTCTTAATTTATATATGCTTCCATTAGGCAACATTATTAGAAAGCACTGTATACATTTTCATTGTTATGCAGATGACACACAATTATACCTGTCAGTGAAGCTAGATGATAGTAATCAGTTAGCCAAGTTAGAAGCCTGTCTTAAGGAAATCAAAGCTTGGATGACTTGTAATTTCCTGCTATTAAATTCAGATAAAACTGAAGTCATTCTTGTTGGTCCAAAAAACCTTAGAAATACTTTTCCAAATCCAACTTTTAGTTTGGATGCGGTTACTCTTTCTCTTAATAGCTCTGTGAGGAACCTTGGAGTTATTTTTGATCAAGATCTGTTTTTCAATTCACATATTAAATTCGTTTCTAAGACTGCCTTCTGTCATTTGCATAATATTGCCAAGATTAGGAGCATCTTGTCTCAGAGTGATGCTGAGAAACTGATCCATGCTTTTGTTAGCTCGAGATTAGATTATTGCAACTCTTTATTATTAGGTTGTCCTAAAACATCTTTAAAAAGTCTTCAGTTGATCCAAAATGCTGCAGCAAGAGTTTTAACAGGGACTAGAAAGAGAGATCATATCTCTCTGGTTCTGGCCTCCCTTCATTGGCTTCCCATGGAGTTTAGAATTAAGTTTAAAATCCTTCTTTTCACTTTCAAAGCTCTAAACAATCGGGCCCCTTTTTTATTGAAAAGATTTGATACTACCCTATTTTCCTAACAGAGCACTATGCTCCCAAAATGCTGGATTACTCGTAATACCTAGAATCTCCAAAAGTACAACGGGAGGCAGAGCCTTCAGTTATCAAGCTCCTCTCCTGTGGAACCAGCTGCCAATCTGGATTCGGGAGTCAGACTCGATCTCTGTTTTTAAGAATAGGGTTAAAACCTTCCTTTTTGATATAGCCTGCAATTAGGGAGGGATCATGTGTCTCTGAACCCTCCCTTAGTTATGCTGCTAATAGGCTTAGACAGCTGGGGGACCTCCAATAATTGCACTGGGATTCATTCCTTTCTTCACTCTCAATGATTTTTTTTTTTTTTTTGTTGGTCATTAACATCTGTTTGTTCTCTCCCATAGATTGAGTCCCCATCGTGCTGTTTGCTCTCTACATGTCTGTTATTTTCATCTAATCTCTCCCCTCACCCCCCAGCCAGTCACAGCAGATGACTGCCCCTCCCTGAGCCTGGTTCTGCTGGAGGTTTCTTCCCGTTAAAAGGGAGTTTTTCCTCTCCACTGTCACCAAGCGCTTGCTCACAGAGGATCACCTGATTGCTGGGGTCTTCCTGCAATTGTGGGGGTTTCCCCTACAGTTGAAAGTGCTATGAGATGACTGTTGTTGTGAAATGGCGCTATATAAATAAAGTTGAATTGAATTAGATTGTCCTCTGTAAACCACCAGTCAATTTAGATAAAGTTCAGTTCAGTGTGAACAGGTGCACAAAGGTGAGCAGGACAAAAACAATGGTGGCTATGACATGAAATGCTTGGTCACTTTGCGTTTTTCTTTTTGTCCCAAGTTCGCTTTCTGAAAAACAGTCTGCTGAAGAACAAACAAAAGTGGTCTGCCTTCATGTGTACAGTATTTGGCCCAGGTAACAAAAAAGTATCAAAAATTCTGAAACCAAGTATCAAAAATTCTGAAATTTATTTTGTTTGCGGATGACACAAATATCCTTTGCACTGGTGAGAATTTGCAGCAGGTTTTAGAGGTGGTCACAACTGAAATGGAAAAATTAACGCAGTGGTTCAACAAAAATAAATTATCTCTAAATCTAAAAAAAACAAAGATTATGTTGTTTGGAAATTATAAAATAAATCATGAAATAATGGTAACGATAGATGATACCAGAATAGAAACAGTACAGGAAAATAAGTTTCTGGGGGTGACGCTTGACAATAAAATCTGCTGGAAACCTCACATCAGTCACATCCGGGCCAAATTAGCAAAATGTATAGGCATACTGGGGAAGACAAGACACTTCTTGGACTATAAATCATTGGTCTTATTGTACAATTCACTGTTTTTACCTTATCTTAACTACTGTGTAGAAGTCTGGGGAAACACCTACAAAACCAACCTACAGTCAATGTGCACATTACAAAAAAGAGCTATAAGGATAATAAACAATGCAGGATATAGAGACCATACCAATTCGTTGTTCTTAAAGTCACATGTCATAAAGTTCATCGATTTAGTTAAATTTAAGACAGCACAAGTAATGTACAGGGAAATTAATAATCAACTACCAACTAATATACAAAAAATATTTAAAAAAAGAGACAATGATCATAATTTGAGGGGAGACTTAAACTTTACAAAACCCAAGATACGAACAACCAAGAAAAGTATGTGCATATCTGTCTGTGGGGTGGATCTGTGGAACAGTCTAGAGCCGGAACTGAAACTATGTACAAACAGAAATCAATTCAAAAAGAGGTATAAGCACCATTTGCTGAAAGGGTATATGTTAGAAGGGTAGTAGTTATATGTACGATTTATTATGTTCACTCTGGGATATTATGGGACACTATGGAATGGTGGGTAGGACAGCACTGTGTATATCTGTGTTGTTTGAGGCTGGTTTTGTTGTATGGACATCATTGTATGTTAGAATGGATGGGTGTTAATGTTGATTTGTAAAAAATACAGTAAATTGTTTACTTGGGGTCTTAAAGGTGGTAATTTGTATAAAATTCACATGGGTGTATCTATGGAAAAGAGGAGATGGAATTAATAAGTGTTCACTTCTTCCTTCTCCCTTTCGAACAGTGTATACTGTTACTTTATTGCATTTGCCATTTGCTTGTATTTGTTATATTTTTGTGCTCGAAATAAACTATCGATCTATCTATCTATCTATCTATCTAAATGGTATTTAATTGCTCTCCAACTTTTTTTTAATGAATTTGACTTATTCTACAGTTTATCTATTCTTGATTTAGCCACAAAGGACATCTGAAAACAATAAATACACAATTATTTATTATTATCTCCAAGACTTAATCATTTGCAGGTGATATACTGTGTGTACTTAGGTTAGGTAGTAAATAGGGATGGCCTGTTTGTGAAGTTTTGGGCCAATAGCCAATACTGAATGTTTCTTCTGTTTTATGTTTTCATATTATATATGGTATAATTTTTTTTTTTTTTTTTGTTACTTATTTGTACCCGTAGGTAGACTTGGTTTGCAGTCTGGTGACAAGCCACCGGCTGCTGGTCGCTGCGTGCGCGAGCGCCCTAAACCTACATGTTTTTGGTTTGGTTTGGTTTGGTTTGGTTTTCAGGGCAAATCAATGTCACACATCTGCATATACTAGATAAATATCAGCCACTCTCATTGGTGAATCTTATCTTATTTGCAGATAGATGGATATGTCAGTCATCAGTCTACTTGTAATACATTGGAAAGAAAGTACAACCTCAATTCCAGTGAAGCTGGGACATTTATCTATAAATGCACCAAGTCTCTATGTGTGTGTGTGTGTGTGTATGTGTGACTGTTCCATGCATATCTCTTGAACCGTTCCTCAGACTGGCCTCAGATTTTATAAGTGCTTTGCTGAGGTTACGAGGGTGTGCATCCCCGAGTATGGAGTTGCTCAGTCAAAATATGTAATTTTTATCAATAGAAGTTTAGCCACCGCTCTGTCTCTTCATAACCCTTCAGTGTATGTGGGGTGTTGGACTGACTCCGTGCTAATTGGATAATATGCGGCATCACATGCTGATTGCATAATGCATGTTGTCATGGTCATGCTGATTGGATAATACGCGGCATGACGACCAGTCAGTCACCACAGTGTTTCGCAAACAAAAAAAGGAAGTAAGAGAGGGATGTATATATGTCAAAAAGTTTGGTGGATGGTGTTGATGGTGGATGGTGGACTTTTGACCTCCCCACCCCCTGCCCCGACCCCCTTGACCTGACCTGACCCCTGACCTGACCTGCCCCATTAACCTGTGACAACCTTTGACCCGTAATTATCCTTTGATCCATGACAACCTTTGGCCCGTGCCCTGAGTGGTGAGCGTGGGAATGGAATTTTGACATATGGGTAAAAAGCCACATTGTTTATCAAGATGAAAGGCATATAACCTTTGACCTCTTTTTCTTGTGGGTAGCGTGAGAATGGAAAGTTGGTACACATGGGAAACAGTGAGGACGCCTGTTGTAATTGCAGAGGTTTAAAAGTTTTCTTTTGATAAATGAAGTCGATCTCTCTCATACATGCGGATGAAATAACACTACACAGCAAAAGATAATGCACAGCGCAGAACTAACATGTTGATTTAAATATTAACAAAAAATGGTAAAAGGCAATAGTGTGGAGAGAGAAATAATCAGGCAGAGAGGTCCAGATCATATCAGACTTTATTCAACTCTCTCTCTCTCCATTTCTCTAGAAACACAAGCAACAAAAGAGTAACAGCTCTCAGGCACCTCTGCTCTTAAATCATACCACTCAGTCAGCCTTCTCTGTGTGCTGCCTTAACATCAAAGCCTTTGTAATTCCATTCTCTTTGTCACTGTTCTCATCAACACACCACCCCCACATCCACACACAAACCCCCCATGACGATTCCTTTTTGTCTTGAAGTCTGAGTGTAAATATACTGAGGTGGGATTCCCACAACGCCCCCCCCCCCCAGACTCAGACTGAGCCTTGACCTTCATGTCCTTTGTTTGGGCTTCAGCTTACGTCCGTAGTGGCTGTAACGTGGGGTCTGCGGCTTCGAGGTTGGGGGTGTGTCCATCTGTGGGGGATCATTGGGAGGGGGAAAACATCATTAGCATGGCCTTGTGACTGATCTGACGAGTCATTTACCTGGGGAGTTCTCAGTGGGGGTCGTCCGCGCCGAGGAGTTCGGGCCAGCACCACTTGCTCGTCTGATAACACGAAAGCGGGCTTAAGCCTGTCTATACAGACTGTTTCTCTGCATCCCCCCAAGTATAACACAAAATATTTCTCGCTGAGTCCTTAAAGACCTTTGGCACAAAAGCGCGTGGAAAACAGTGGTGGACCGGACCTTACGCGGTGAAAGCGGGGATGGATCGGTGTTCGGCACGGGACTGTCCAGCAAAAATTCCCCTGGGAGCCGCAGCAGCTGGGAAAAAAACAGCTCTGCTGGGGAGGCTGCCAAATCCTCCTTCGGTGCTGAACCCAACCCTAATAGAACCCACGGCAACCGGTCCACCCAATTTGCATCCGTAAGCGAAGCCCTGAGCGCTGCTTTAAGCGATCTATGGAAACGCTCGCATAACCCATTGGCCTGTGGGTTGTATGCAGTCGTGCGATGAATTGAGACGCCCATGCTCCAGGCCATGGTGGACCAGAGGTCGGAAACAAATTGCGGGCCCCGACTGGACGTGATATCCGAAGGAACGCCGAAAAATGCCACCCATGTCAAAAAAGCACGTGCAACTTCTGCGGACGCGGTGGAAGCTAGCGGGACTACTCCGGGCCAGCGCGTGGTGCGGTCCACCACTGTCAGGAGGTGCCCTTGCATTGGCAGGAGGGGGCCCACGAGGTCCACATGAACGTGGTCAAACCGCTTAGCTGGGATATGGAACGGCTCCAAGGGGGCCTTTGTGTGCCTGTGCACTTTAGCTCGCTGGCACGCTATGCAGGCTGCAGCCCACTCTTTCACCTGCTTGCGCAGGCTCGGCCAGACGAACTTCGCTCCCACCATTTTGACTGACGCGTGCACTCCTGGGTGCGCCAGGGAGTGAACCGACTCAAAAGCGCGGCGGCGCCAAGTGTGCGGGACCATTGGGCGCTGGCGACCCGTGGAGACGTCACAGATTAGGGGGGGGCCCCCGTCTTGCAGTACTCTGCTCTCCAGCCTTAACTCTGTTGGTCCAGACTGAAGCGCGCAAACGTCCGCATCGTCGCTCTGCACAGCGGCCATGGCCGAGTAATCTATCCCCACGTAGACTGGGGCCACTAATTCGCACGAGAGGCAGTCTGCCACAACGCTGAGTTTACCAGCCACATGCTGAATGTCGGTTGTAAACTCCGAGATTGCAGCCAGCTGTCTCTGCTGCTGACCCGACCATGATTCCGAAACCTTGGCCATCGCATACATTAGCGGCATGTGGTCTACGAACGCAGTGAAGGTGTGCCCTTCCAGCCAGAACTGGAAGTGGTGTATGGCCAGGTGGAGAGCCAGTAACTCTCTCTCGAATGTGCTGTATTTACGCTCACTGTCATGCAAAGACCTGCTAAAAAAGGCGAGTGGCTGCCAAGAACCGGCGACGTGCTGCTCTACGACGGCCCCTATGGCCACGTCTGAGGCATCGGTAGTGAGCGCAATCCGAGCCGCCGGGTCCGGGTGTGTCAGCAGTACGCCGTTTGCCAGAGCTGTTTTAACCTCGGAAAACGCCTGCTCCCGCTCAGGAGTCCAGTCGACTCTGTCCACCGGTTTCCGTTTCTTTAGTGCGGCGTACAACGGCTGCATGAGCTGGGCTGCGCGGGGGAGGAAACGATTGTAGAAGTTAACCATCCCCAAAAACTCCTGCAGCGCCCTGACCGTCTGAGGCAGGGGAAAATTCGTCATGGCGCGCACCTTGTCCGGCAAGGGTGTCGCGCCCTCCGGTGAGATGCGGTGGTCCAAAAAATCGATCCCCACCACCCCGAACTGGCACTTTGCCGGGTTGATTATTAATCCGTGCTCCTCCAACCTCTGGAAAACTGTCCTGAGGTGGGTTACGTGTTTGTCCTCGGACACATTGGCCACCAGGATGTCGTCCAGGTCGACGAACACAAACGGCAGATCGCGCAACACCGCATCCATCATGCGTTGGAATGTCTGCACCGTGCCTTTTAACCCGAAAAGCATGCGTAAAAAGTCAAACAGGCCAAACGGGGTTATTACTGCTGTTTTAGGTAAATATGTCCTCAGCGCGCACCGGCACCTGGTGGTAATCACGGACTCGGTCTATCATGGAAAAAATGCGTGCCCCGGTGAGGTGAACGGAAAAATCCTGAATATGAGGGATGGGGTAGTGGTCTTGCGCTGTGGCGTTGTTTAATCTGCGGAAATCTCCACACGGTCGCCACGATCCCTCGGCCTTAGGAACCATATGTAGCGGGGATGCCCATGGGCTGTTTGAGTGCCTGATGATGCCCAACCTTTCCAAGTTGGCAAACTCCTCGCATGCTATGGCCAGTTTAGCTGCATCCAGGCGCTGAGGTCTTGCGAATACGGGCGCCCCGGTGGTGGTGATAAAATGCTCCACCCCATGTTTAGTGATAGCTGCTGAAAACGTCGGGACTGTGAGGGCTGGGAACTGAGTGAGCAGTGTGTGGTGGTAATGAAGTGCTCCACCCCGTGTTTAGTGACGGTTGCTGAAAACGTCGGGACCGTGAGTGCTGGGAACTGGATGAGTAGTGTGTGGAACTTATCCCCTGGAGCTGTGATGTTGGCTAGCGTTGTTGGCCCGGCTTCTCGAGCTGTACAGGGGAGAGAATCAAAAGATATAGCATTAATCAGGCGTCTGTTAACAACATCGACTAGTAGTCCGTGTGCACACAAAAAATCAGCGCCTAAGATGGGGAAGCTGCATGCCGCTATGACGAATGTCCATTGGTATATACGGCCGTGCAAGGATACAGTCAGCGTCCGCTCACCAAAAGTCTTAATGTCTGAGCCATTTGCGGCTGTCAGCTCGGGGCCGCTAGTTCCCGCCAGCCGGTCAGTGTAGGACGACAGGATGTGGCTCTTTTGGGAGCCGGAGTCCACGAGGAACCGTCTCCCTGAGAGTGAGTCTGTCACATAGAGCAGCTTGCTTGCTTCACCAGCGGTCGCAGCTGCTACCAGCTTCCGGTCCTGGCGTTTCCCGAACGCTTGAATTGGCACGGTGGCACAATCGGCGTACGTCCTCTCCAAAACGGCAGTGGTAGACAGAACGTGTCTCTCTGGTGCTTCTTGGCCCCTGCCGCAGCCACCATCGCTGGCTCCTCGCCTCCGCTGGCCATCTCGCTGGGTTCTGATGCCACTGCGTTCACTGTGAGGGCTCTGGTGGTGAGGATAATCCGATCTGCCTCCTGGGCTAGCGCCCGGTAGTTGCGCACGGCCAGCAGCGGCGAATTGGCAAGGACCGCTCTGGCCGCCATCGGGAGATTCCGGAGGACAAGGTGAGCAAAGAGGAAATGCCCGTCGTCTGTGTCCATCAACGCCAACATCTTCTCCATCAATTCGACCGCCGACCCGTCTCCTAACTTGGAACGCGTCAGGAGCCTCTCCCCTCTCTCACAGTCCGAGAGCGTGTAGCACCGGGTTAGCGCGGTTTTGAGAGCACCATATTTGTCATGGGCTGGGGACTGTTGGAGCAGGCTCACCACCTGCTGAGTTGTGTGTGCATCCAGCGCTGCGACCACGTAGTGGTATCTGGTATCATCTGCCGTTATTCCCCGGAGCGCGAACTGGGCCTCGGTGTGGAAGAACCAAGACTTCAGGTCGTGTAGCCAAAAGTCTGGGAGTTTGACCGAAACGGCACACGTGTTGCTGGTACTTCCCCTCCGGGTCATCTCCGGGGTGTTCGCCTCGCGTTCCATTGTGCATCAAGGGTCATCAGTGTGGAGAGAGAAATAATCAGGCAGAGAGGTCCAGATCATATCAGACTTTATTCAACTGTCTCTCTCTCCATTTCTCGAGAAACACAAGCAACAAAAGAGTAACAGCTCTCAGGCACCTCTGCTCTTAAATCATACCACTCGGTCAGCCTTCTCTGTGTGCTACCTTAACATCAAAGTGTAACCCAGTGTTAAAAACGTAAATAAAATTATAAATATCGATACTGCTTTAAAAAACACTCATTTCACAATGGGAATAAATATTTTGAAGATAAATATATAGATAAATATAAGTTCAATTCAATTCAATTCAATTCAACTTTATTTATATAGCGCCATTTCACAACAACAGTCATCTCATAGCACTATCAACTGTAGGGGGGACCCCCACAGTTGCAGAAAGACCCCAGCAATCGGGCGATCCCCTGTGAGCAAGCACTTGGCGACGGTGGAGAGGAAAAACTCCCTTTTAACAGGAAGAAACCTCCAGCAGAACCAGGCTCAGGGAGGGGCAGTCATCTGCTGCGACTGGCTGGGGGGTGAGGGGATAGAGAAGAAGAAAAGAACAGACATGTAGAGAGCAAACAGCACGATGGGGACTCAATCTATGGGAGAGAACAAACAAATGTTAATGACCAGCAAAAAAAAAATATTTCATAGAGAGTGAGGAAAGGAGTGAGGCCCAGTGCATTACTGGAGGTCCCCCAGCTGACTAAACCTATTAGCAGCATAACTAAGGGAGGGTTCAGAAACACATGATCCCTCCCTAATTGTAGGCTATATCAAAAAGGTAGGTTTTAGCCCTATTCTTAAAAACAGAGATCGAGTCTGACTCCCAAATCCAGATTGGCAGCTGATTCCACAGGAGAGGAGCTTGATAACTGAAGGCTCTGCCTCCCATTGTACTTTTGGAGATTCTAGGTATTACAAGTAATCCTGCATTTTGAGAGCGTAGTGCTCTGTTAGGATAATACGGTAGTATCAGATCTTTTAAATAAAAAGGAGCCTGATTGTTTAGAGCTTTGTAAGTGAGAAGAAGGATTTTAAACTTAATTCTAAACTCTATGGGAAGCCAATGAAGGGAGGCCAGAACCGGAGAGATATGATCTCTCTTTCTAGTACCTGTTAAAACTCTTGCTGCAGCATTTTGGATCAGCTGAAGACTTTTTAAAGATGTTTTATGACAGCCTGATAATAAAGAATTACAATAATCTAATCTCGAGCTAACAAAAGCGTGGATCAGCTTCTCAGCATCACTCTGAGACAAGATGCTCCTAATCTTGGCAATATTACGCAAATGATAGAAGGCAGTCTTAGAAACAAATTTAATATGTGAATTGAAGGACAAATCCTGATCAAAAATAACTCCAAGGCTCCTCACAGAGTTATTAAGAGAAAGAGTAACTGCGTCCAAACTGAAAGTTTGATTTGGAAAGGAATTTCTAAGGTTTTTTGGACCAACAAGAATGACTTCAGTCTTATCTGAATTTAATAGCAGGAAATTACAAGTCATCCAAGCTTTGATTTCTTTAAGACAGGCTTCTAACTTGGCTAATTGATTAGTATCATCTGGCTTCATTGACAGGTATAATTGTGTGTCATCTGCATAACAATGAAAATGTATACAGTGCTTTCTAATAATGTTGCCTAACGGAAGCATATATAAACTAAAAAGAGTAGGGCCTAGCACAGATCCCTGTGGAACTCCATGACTAAGCTTTGAGCTGAAAGAAAACTCATCATTTACATGAACAAACTGGAACCTATCAGATAAATAAGATCTAAACCACTGCAACGAAGTTCCATTAAGTCCAACATTGTGTTCTAATCTATCAAGTAGAATATTATGATCAATAGTATCAAAAGCTGCACTAAGATCTAAAAGGACAAGTACAGAAACTAGTCCATTATCAGATGCAATGAGGAGGTCATTAGTGACCTTCGCTAAGGCTGTTTCAGTACTATGATGGATTCTAAACCCAGATTGAAACTCTTCAAGTAAACCATTTCCCTGCAGGTGGTCAAATAATTGCGTAGCAACAACTCTTTCTAAGATTTTTGAAATGAAAGGGAGATTAGAGATTGGTCTATAGTTAGCTAAAGCTCCTGGATCTAGCGTTGGCTTTTTGAGTAAGGGTTTAATTACAGCCGTTTTAAAAGCCTGCGGTACATGGCCTAAAGTTAATGAGGAATTGATTATATGAAGAATAAAGCTACCAATAAGTGGGAAGACTTCTTTAAATAACCTGGTAGGAATAGGATCTAAAAGACAAGTTGAAGGTTTGGATGAGGAAACTACTTTGTCTAACTCACAAAGGTCGATTGGAGTAAACTCATCAAGACAGACATCAATAGAAGGAGTTGTAGTAGTTACAGTATTTAAGTTAACTGTGGGAAGAATCTGATTGATTTTATCTCTGATGGATGAAATTTTATTATTGAAAAAGTTCATAAAGTCCTGACTAGTAAGCTCTAAGGGAATGCTAGGATTGACAGATTGACTCTTTGTCAACCTGGCTACAGTACTGAAAAGAAACCTGGGATTATTCTTGTTCTCTTCTATTAATGCAGAGTAATAACTCGTTCTAGCTTTTCTAAGAGATTTTTTATAAATTAAAAGATGATTTCTCCAAGCTAAATAGATTTCATCTAAATTAGTAGAGCGCCATTTTCTTTCTAATTGACGAGTCTTCTGTTTTAAGCTACGAGTTTCTGTGTTGAACCAAGGAGTTAAAAATCTCTGATTAGACTTTTTCTTTTTTAAGGGGGCCACCAAGTCTAGAGCCTGATGCAGAGAAGCTGAAACACTATCCACCATGTTATCAATTACAGAAGGAGCAAGCTGTCTATAGCTTATTTCCGTTGTGTTGACACATGGCATAGAGGAAACAATCTGCATAAATTTGGAAACAGCATCATCTGAGAGGCATCTACTGTGATAATATTTTTCTTTAGGAGCCAAATAGTCAGAAATAGTAAAATCAAAGGTTAACAGACAATGGTCTGACAGTACAGGGTTATGAGGAGACACTACAAGATTTTCTATTTCTATGCCATATGTCAGAACAAGGTCCAATGTATGGTGGAGGTAATGAGTAGAATTTCCTACTTTCTGAGAAAACCCAATCGAGTCTAATATTGAATTAAAAGCCACATTAAGGCAGTCACTAGCTACATCCACATGTATATTAAAGTCCCCTACTATAATTATTCTATCAGATTTCAACACTAAATCAGCTAAGAAATCAGCAAATTCGGATAAAAATTCTGAATAGGTTGATGGGGGATGATAAACAATGGCAAATAAAATTGGGTTTAACCTGAAATTGCTAAAGTGCCCAATACTGAGGACCAGGCCCTCAAAGGAATTATAACATGTTTTTTGCTTTACATTAACTAGTAATTTGGAATGGTAAATTGTTGCTACTCCTCCTCCACGACCAGAACTTCTGGGATTTTGACAGTTTAAATAACCAGAGGGAGTTGATTCATTTAAACCAACATAATCCTCTTGTCCTAACCAAGTCTCTGTAAGGGAAATTAAATCAATCTGATGATCAATTAACAGATCATGGACTAACAGAGACTTGGGAGTTAGAGACCTAATATTTAACAAACCACATTTAATTTTTAAATTATGAGGAGGAACAGAGGCCAAATCATTCAATTTAGAGGCTTTATGTTTAATTTGAGTTTTACCAATATTTTGCTTTATCACTTTGGGATGCTTATACATTATATTTTTATTCACTTTGGAGGGAGCAGACAACGATTCTCTGATGGGGAAGACAGGGGCTAAGTTGAGGGGTGGCGGATGAAGAGGAGCTGCAGAGAGGCGTGTAAGACTGCGACTCTGCTTCCTGGTCCCAACTCTGAGTAGTCATGGTTTTGGAAATTTGGATAAAAAAGATGCCAGATTGTTAGATAAATGAGAAGCACCATCCAAAGTGGGATGAATGCTGTCTCGTCTCATAAGACCAGGTTTTCCCCAAAAAGAGCTCCAATTGTCAATGTAGCCCACGTCATTTTTAGGACACCACACAGACAGCCAGCGGTTCAAGGATGATGAGCGACTAAACATGTCATCACTGGTCAGATTGGGGAGGGGCCCAGAGAATACTACAGTGGCAGACATCGTTTTTGCAAAGTCACACACCGATTCTATATTAAGTTTCGTGACTTCCGACTGCCGGAGACGGATGTCATTAATGCCGGCGTGAATAACAATTGTGGAATATTTACAGTTACTTTTAGCCAGCATTTTCAAATTTGACTCGATGTCGCCTGCTCTGGCCCCAGGAATACATTGGACTATGACCGCTGGAGTCTCTAGGTTCACGTTTCTGACTACAGAGTCGCCAATGATCAGAGTTTTTTCCTCAGCGGGTGTGTCGCTGAGCGGGGAAAAACGATTAGAAACGTGAACAGGTTGGTGGTGAACCGGGGCTTTGCGACTAGGCTTCCTTCTCACCGTCACCCACCCAGTCTCCTCGCTGCTGAGGAGAGCCGGGGAACCACTGATAGGGGGGCCTAAGCTAGCTAGCTCCGCTGCAGCTAATGGGCGTCCGTCGAGATTAACTGGTGCAGACGGTGTTTCAATGCAGCGGAGCCGGGATTCCAAATCAGACAACCTTGCCTCGAGCGCCTCAAAAAGACAACATTTATTACATTTACCGTTATCACTAAAAGAGGCAGAGGTGTAGCTAAACATCTGACAGAGAGAGCACACCAGAGGAGAGGAAAGAGAGGTAGTAGCCATAGCTAGTGGCTAGAGAGCTGGAGAGCAAACCACACAGGCAGACAGCAAAACAGGAAGTGACGATACGTTACCACAAGGAAGTGACGATCTGCCCACAGGTGCAGGACGATCTGCCCACAGGTGCAGGACGATCTGCCCACAGGTGTAGTTCATAAAATATATTCATAACTAGTTAAAAACAATTCTAAAAAGCTCTGATAAAGTTCCTAATATTTTTATTTGGTATATTGAGCAACCAATGGCTGCGTCGTTTGTTGGCAGCATCAGCTAATACCAACCAATGGCTGCATCGTTTGTTGGCAGCATCAGCTAATGGGGTCACGTGCTCTCTCGCTTGGTCTTGGTGTAACTTGCAGAACGCTTTCAGTCACGGCAGAGGCACCGACCGAGAGAGCGCGATCCCTTACTGAGACGGTGAGCTAACGTGCTAGTAGCAGCCTTTGCCTGGATAAAACTCTTGAGATTGGTAAGCCTAAACCAACATGAGAAACGAGGTATTGCTGTATCGTCAAATTCTAATACTGTAGCACCTTGGGAGAGCCAGATTGTCTAGCATCTCAGATAGGAGACAGTGGATAAGCTTGGGAGAACAAAGAGCAGGGGATTCCTGGTGAGATAGCAGGAAGGAGTCAAGGATAAGGGGGTTGAATGAAGTGTGAGTGTGTAATAAATCGTCTGAAATAAATCTGCCTCTTCATCTACACGCTCCACACTGGTGACCCAAGACGTATTATGGAACACGAGGCGAGATCCCAAGAGCCGGCCCGGTCAGGAAGCTACAACGAGGCAGCAGCCATCCCACAGACAGCCCGGACTGGAACCCCCAGCCACGCGTGTGCGGTTTCAGTCAAGCTACCGGATTTCTGGCAGCACAACTTGCGCTCTTGGTTCCACCTCACCGAGGCCCAGTTCGCCCTCTGGGGAGTAACGGCAGATGACACCAAATTCTACCATGTGGTCGCAGCGCTCGACGCCCGCATAGCTCAACAGGTAGCAAGCCTGATCGATCAGCCACCAGCCGGCAACAGATACGAGGCGCTCAAGGCTGCGCTCATCCAGCACTACACGCTCTCGGACTGTGAGAGAGCAGAGAGGCTCCTGACGCGGACCGAATTAGGAGATGGTTCGGCCGTAGACCTGATGAAGAAGATGCTGGCGTTAATGGGCACGGACGACGGGCACTTTCTGTTTGCCCACCTCTTCCTCTGGAACCTTCCGAAAGCAGCGAGAGCGGCCATGGCCAATTCGCCGTTGCTGGCCACGCAGGGCTACCGTGCACTAGCCCAGGAGGCAGACCGGATCATCATCACCACCAGGGCGATTACAGTCAACGCGGCAGCGGCAGAGCCCAGCGAGACGACCAGAGGAGGCGAGGAGCCACCGACGGTAGCAGCAGCGGGGGCCAAGGAGCGCGAGAGAGACACGCTCTGTTTCTACCACCGCCGCTTCGGAGAGAAGGCACGCAGATGTGCGCCCCGTGCCAATTCAAGCTCTCGGGAAACGCCAAGGCCGGGGGTCGGTAGCAGCTGCGACCCTCGGGGAAGAGAACAAGCTGCTCTACTTGACGGACGCATGCTCGGGGAGGTGTTTCCTCATAGACACCGGAGCTCAGAAGAGCTTCATCCTGCCGACCTACGCTGACCGGCTGGCAGGACCTAGCGGCCCCGAGATGTTGGCAGCAAACAGCTCAGATATTAAGACCTTTGGTGAGAGGACTCTGCTCTTATCTCTACACGGCCGTACATATGAGTGGACTTTTGTTGTAGCAGCACTGAATTACCATATACTGGGGGCTGATTTTCTGTGTGCACATGGTTTACTGGTTGATGCTGCTAACAGGCACCTGGTTAATGCACTGTCCTTTGACTCTCTCCCCTGTATAGCTCGAGTGACCCAGCCAACAGCACAAGCCAACGTCACAGCTACAGGCGGTAAGTTCCACACACTGCTCACTCAGTTCCCAGCACTCACAGTCCCGACGTTTTCCACGGCCATTGCTAAATACGGGGTGGAGCACTTTATTACGACCACCGGGCCGCCCGTCTTTGCAAGACCTCGGCACTTGGATGCAGCTAAACTGGCCATAGCACGCGAGGAGTTCGGCAACCTGGAAAGGTTGGGCATCATCAGGCGCTCGAACAGCCCATGGGCTTCCCCGCTATACATGGTCCCTAAGGCTGAGGGTTCGTGGCGACCGTGCGGGGATTTCCACAGGTTGAACAACGCCACAGCGCACGACCGCTACCCAATTCCCCACATACAGGATTTTTCCGTTCACCTCGCCGGGGCACGCATTTTTTCCAAAATAGACCTGGTCCGCGGTTATCACCAAGTCCCAGTGCGCGCTGAGGACATACCCAAAACAGCGGTAATAACTCCGTTCGGTTTATTCGAGTTCCTGCGCATGCCATTCGGGTTAAAAGGAGCAGCACAGACATTCCAGCGCATGATGGATGCAGTGCTGCGCGATCTCCCGTTCGTGGTCGTCTACCTGGACGATATCCTGGTAGCCAGTGCGTCCGAAGATGAACACGAAACCCACCTCACGACGGTTTTCCGGAGGTTGGAGGAGCACGGGTTAATAATCAACCCGGTGAAATGCCAGTTCGGCGTGACGGAGATTGATTTTTTGGGGCACCGCGTCTCTCCCGAAGGAGCGATCCCGCTGCCCGACAAAATGCGCGCCATGGCGGATTTTCCCCGGCCTCAGACGGTCAGGGCACTGCAGGAATTTTGGGGAATGGTGAACTTTTATAACCGTTTCCTTCCCCACGCGGCGCAGCTCATGCAACCATTATACGTCGCGCTCAAGAAACAGAAACCCGCGGATAGGGTCGAATGGACCCCGGAGCGAGAGCGGGTGTTCTCGGAAGTTAAAGCAGCCCTGGCAAATGCTGCACTGCTGGCGCATCCAGACCCGACGGTCTGCATAGCGCTCACCACCAACGCTTCAGACGTGGCCATAAGGGCTGTCGTGGAGCAGCGCGTCGCCGGGGCTTGGCAGCCGCTTGCTTTTTTTAGCAGAACTTTGCGCGACAGCGAACGTAAATACAACGCGTTCGACAGAGAGTTGCTGGCTCTTCACCTGGCCATACGTCACTTCCAGTTGTGGCTGGAAGGGCGCAGCTTCACCACGTTCGTGGACCACAAGCCGCTAACATTCGCGATGGCCAAGGTTTCAGAACCGTGGTCGGGCTGGCAGCAGAGACAGCTGGCCGCGATCTCAGAGTTTACTACCGATATTCAGCATGTGTCTGGTAAATTGAATATAGTGGTGGACTGCCTCTCGCGTGCCGTAGTGGCCCCGGTCTGCGTGGGGATAGATTACGCAGCCATGGCCGCGGAGCAGATTAGCGATGCAGACGTGTGCGCGCTCCAGTCTGGACAGGGTTAAGGCTGGAGAGCAGGGTGCTGCAGGATGGCGCGCCCCCCCCCCCCCCCAATCTACAATGTCTCCACGGGTCGCCTGCGTCCGGTGGTCCCGGCCGCGTGGCGCCGCCGCGTGTTTGAGTCGGTTCACACTCTGGCGCACCCAGGAGTGCACGCGTCGGTCAAAATGGTGGGAGAGAAGTTTGTGTGGTCGAGCCTACGCAAACAAGTGAAAGAACGGGCTGCAGCCTACGTGGCGTGCCAACGAGCCAAAGTACACAGACACACGAAGGCTCCCTTGGAGCCGTTTCGTATTCCGGCTAAGAGGTTCGACCATGTTCACGTGGACCTCGTGGGCCCCCTCCTGCCATCACAGGGGTGCACGCACCTCCTGACAATGGTGGACCGCACCACGCGCTGGCCAGAAGTGGTCCCGCTGGCGGCAACCACGTCTGTGGATGTAGCGTGCGCTTTTTTAACAGCATGGGTGGCACGTTTTGGAGTCCCGTCGGACATTACGTTCGACAGGGGCCCGCAATTTGTTTCCGAACTCTGGTCCGCGATGGCCCGCAGCCTGGGTGTTACAATTCACCGCACAACCGCGTACAACCCACAGGCCAATGGGTTATGCGAGCGTTTTTATAGATCACTGAAAGCAGCACTCAGGGCTTCATTGTTGGATGCAAATTGGGTAGACAGGCTGCCATGGGTTTTATTGGGGTTGTGCTCCGCGCCAAAAGAGGATCTGGAAGCTTCCCCGGCAGAGCTCGTTTTTGCGCAGCCACTACGGCTGCCCGGGGAATACACCCTCTGCATCCAACACACACACGACTGACCCACTTATACTGATGAAAAAAAAAACACATCCACTGTTCTCTCTACTGCTGTTTGTTAAGTGTGATTCATTGTCTGCTAATTGTGCATTGAGGGTTTTTTTCTGTGTGATCATAATTCAGCTCACTGAGCTTATTTGAGCTTATGAGCGTTATTTTGATAACTATGTTTTTTCTCTCTGCCTATTGTTTTTTCCTTGACCCTTGCCCTCTTTACCCCTCTTTACCTCCTGACAGGCGCCTTGTCATGGCTGCTGCATCATTGGGATGCGCCTTTCAGGCGCGCCCAATGTCAAGTCAAATTCCTCGTATGTTTACTTGTAAATGTGCTTGGCAATAAACTTTATTCTGATTCTGATTCTGCCAGATAATCCCGTGCCGGGCAGCTGCCCGTCTCAGCTTTTGCAGCGTAGCGCAAACACAGGCATGCTGCTGGGCCCTGCCCACCACAGTTTTCTGCATGTTTTTGTGCCTAAAACTTTGAAGAGCGCGGAGTTTGTGTTTGTCAGACACGACGCCCACCGCCCTCCTTTGCGCCCACCCTATGATGGACCGTTCCGAGTGCTGGAAACAGGGGATAAGCATTTTTTGCTAGACTTGGGGGGTAGGAGGGAAAAAATTGGCATAGACAGACTCAAACCCGCTTTCGTTGTGGCGGACGAGCAAGTGCTGTTGGCTAAGGCCTCTCGGCATGGAAGACCCCCACGGAGAGCTCCCCAGGGAAACGATTCACCAGAGCAGCCACACGGACAGACCGAAGTGGCCCCCCCTAGCAACAGCCCATCCACAATCAGACACACTCCCAGCAGCTCCCCACTGGCACAGCAGCGCCGCGGAGGCGGTAAACCCCAGTTACAGCAGATACGGGAGGAGACGGAAGCCCAAGCAGCATGTGGACTGATGTTCAATTGTTCTATCACAGCATGTGGACTGTTATTCTATTGTCCTATCTAAGATGCTGGGGGGGGGGGGGGGTGTAGCACCTTGGGAGAGCCAGATTGTCTAGCATCTCAGACAGGAGACAGTGGATAAGCTTGAGAGAACAAAGAGCAGGGGATTCCTGGTGAGATAGCAGGAAGGAGTCAAGGATGAGGGGGTTGAATGAATCACAATCAGAATCAGAATCAGATTTATTGCCAAGCACATTTACAAGTAAACAAGTAAACATCCGAGGAATTTGACTTGACATTGGGCGCGCACGAAAGGCGCATCCCAGTGACGCGGCAGCCATGAAAGGCACCTGTCATATGGGGGGGTGAAGAGGTGGGGGGGGGAGGATAGGGAAAAACACAATAGGAGAGAGAAAAAAGCATTGTTGATCAAAATAGAGCTCATTTTGTGACCAAAATTTTGACTACAAGAAAAAAACTCTCAAATGCACAATTAGCAGACAATAGATCACACAATGACAAAGCAGTAGTTGAGCGAGTCAGTGTATTGTGAATATACTATATCAGTAATTGTGTCAGTAGTGTGATGTTGAATGCAAGTGTAGGTGTGTCAATTGCTAGTGAACAGCAGAGGGCGCCTCCTGGCAGTGGATAGATGTTAAAGTCATGTGATCTAAACAGTCTAGCGTCTCAGATGGTAAATTGTCACATGGTGCACTGTCCTTGAGTGTTCATCTGTTGAAACAATAACAACTGTGTCTTTGTTTGGGTTAGCAGGCAAAGCCGCTCCTTCCGCTTTTCTTCGTCAGGAGGAATGTAAACACGGGGCACCAAAGACAAGGTCAAATCAAATCAGCACAGTGCACTCAGAGAATAGAATTTTTCCTCACCCGTGCAATTCTGTGCTTTCATAATTTCTATGTGCAGGCTTAAACTTTTTTCCATGGAGAGCACAGGGCTCCAGATGTATTCCTCCACTGAATCACTGTCATTCAGTTCACCGTTTGCCGCTCGTGCCCTCCCCAACTGGTCGAATTTGATGAAGGAGCTTGCCGGGTCCGCTTTGATCAGCTCTCTCACCTTCCTTCAATTTCTGATGCATCAGGGAACTTCACAGCCAAAAATAGAAGTCCTGAGATCATAACCAATAATGTTTCCACAGACGCATGAATTCCAATGTCCATGAGTCTCCTCGCAGGTTCCAATTCTTGGGCTCCCCCTTGGCCCGATTCTTGTTGAAAAATAGTGACAATAGCACATTTAAGCCGCTTCCAAATCGATAATTTCCGTTTAGATTAAGATTCAGCAGAAGAAGAGCGACTAAACACAGACAAAAACGCAACATTGCAAGCTGGGAATAGGTCAGGAAGGCAGATGAGAGGAGGGAAGAAAAATGCGACTGCTCTCTCTCAAGGCAAGAAGAAGAAGTGTGAGTGTGTAATAAATCGTCTGAAATAAATCTGCCTCTTCATTTACACGCTCCACAATACCTCTTTTGTTAAATTTTAAGATTTGAATCCAAAGGCTGTGAATTCACATGAGCGCGGGAATCCCCTTTGAGGCACGTGTTGCTAGGCATGGTGAGTGCCATTCATTGTGTATGTGAAATGCTAACCACTAGCTTAAAATTCTAACCTCTGATGCTAATTCCGGCTAGGTTTTTCATGGGGGAAATTCATTTTTCAAGGCTGTGGTAAATAGCAAAGGTCCCAATTCCCTTGCTACTGATTGTTACTTAAGAGTGAATGTTACATCTGTGGTTTAAAGGTGTTTAAAAGTATTATTTGTTGTACAACTTGGAAATATTTTGTGACAAGCTATAGAGCATAGCTTAAGCCTGTTGTTCTGACCTATTCTATAGGTCAGGTTTTTTTTGGCCTGGTTTGACAAGAATGTGGATTCTTCAGATCTGGATGGCGAGCCGAAGCCCGAACCTATCTAACTGGTAGAGGTGATCCGACTGGTCACTATCGAACTGAAACGAACTCTGACTGTACATATTGTAAATATATTTTGGGGGTATTTTATTTTTTTATTATTGTATTCACGAGCGCTCATGTTTGTTTAAGTGTACACAACTTTAAAAAATATACACATATTTGCAAGTTCCCATACTATTGTGTGTGTGTCATCTGTTGTTGCACCTCCCAGGCTCCTACGAACCTAGAATCTATCTGACCTGGCCCAATTGTCACTACACTGCCATACCCAGTACTACCAAAGGGTACAAGACTGCACCTAAAGTTACACACACACTAAAGTGCTACAAAAGCCTTTGTAATTCCCATTCTCTTTGTCACTGTTCACATCAACACACCACCCCCACATCCACACACAAACCCCCCATGACGATTCCTTTTTGTCTTGGAGTCTGAGTGTAAATATACTGAGGTGGGATTCCCACAATAGCACTTTTTCACATGACAGAAAACTGTTAGAAAAATACCCGATTCTTTGAAAGCTCCAAGAACAAACCGGAGATTTCTTCAATTTAAAGGATGGTACATTTATTTAGAAGTCACATGTAAAGCAAGCAGCGCTGGATCAGTTTGATGCTGTCCCCTCGAGAACGTCGTCAGACTGATCCCGACTTCCGGGTGTGGGTTACATTCATCTTCTCGGGGGGCAACCCAGTACAATAGGATGGGCTTATACGCAGCTATCTTATTGGCTAATCTACCTATGGCGGGAACAGGCCATCCACTGAACACGCCACTTCATTCTAGAATGTGCTATCAACAGTGTGCGTGGGTGTTGAGTTTGGGTGTGTATCTAATGTGAAAGACCTGACCTAAGAGAGAGAAAAGAGAGAGGGCTCTATACTTTTGTCTCATTCCTTTTATCTCAGGAACATATAACATAACATAATTGTTCATAAGCATGCAAACAGAATTTGTATGGAATATGTGTAGAGCATAATGGGAGATCACCTACAGAATTATTATTCTGGCACTAACTATACATTAACCCTTTCATTCCCCCCTTTGACATGATTTTATCATGTCAACCATGTATGGTGTGAGAGACTCTAGCAATTAACAGATGGTGAATAAGGCAGGTCCCTGCATTGTGTGTCAACCCAAGAGGCTTGCACCATTGGTTCTGCTACCCTTGCCTCCCCCCTTGTGGACACCTTAGCACGGTGCAGTGATGTCTAAGAGGTGAACTGTCACCAGGTCCTGTACCCCCCTCAAGGTCTCCTCCTGATCATAATTCCTTGGCCAGTGGAGTGGACCATGTAGGGGTCATAGGGTAGGATAGAGTCAGTCCACAAAGTCCACGAAACCTTTGTCCACCGGTTGTCCTTTGCCAGGGCTCACATCATTCAGCTGCACTCATCACACGGTTGCGACAGAGGTTTGACCTTCCTCTGTGTCTGCTTCCCGTATCTGCAGCTGTGGAGCACAGTTCCATCTTGTTGACACTGGAACGAAACAACTGTGTCCCCGCTCTCAGATGCACATCTCATCCCATGAGGTCTACAGGACAGTCTGGTGGGTGCAGCAGAGGGTATGTAGCATCCAGTCCAGCCAGTGAACAGTTCCGTGATGCTGTCCCAGGGATGCCACCCCCCTGTCGCTGGAAAGAGGTGGACATGCTGGTGTTGGTAAGGCTCGAGCTCCTGGCTCCACCCTGGATGCTGGAGGTGCGGAGGATGCGCTCGGGTACCAGTCCATTCTTCTTCTGGGGACTGAAGTCATACAGTCACTCGCTCTCCGACCTTTTCTATGTCGCAGGCACACGTCATGATGGTCTGGTGCTCTCCGGCATGCATCTTCCCTGTACCCTACACCTTTGATCGAGTGCCGATACAAAGGGCTCAGCCGGGGCAGGACCAATAATGGTCTGAGGGGTTGCCATCACAATGCATGGAGCTTGTAAAGTTTTATCCTTATTCACTGCATCTGTAGTTATCTATGTGTTGTTGTAAGTTATCTCCCAGCAGCCTTGAGTGTGTGATTGTTGACTATATGGAATCTGCATGTGGTGATTGTGTTGTGATGTGTGTGTTGGATGATGGGACCTATATGTTCAGTGGGTAGGTAGTAAACAATATTATTCAACGTTGGGAGACATCCATATCCATGCATTGTTGTATTCAGGCATTCAGAGCTTCTACCCTTCACCCTTATTCAGATTACCTAACCGTAATTAGCATGATGGAGATAAATAACGCAAGAACCCTATAAGTCTCACACCCCTACATCCGTGTGGTGAGCTATGTATGATTTATGTATTATCATTAGCACACTGTGTTTAGAAATAATCTGTGATGGCAGAATGGTCTTCCTCGTCATCATCTTTCGTCTTGGGGTCCTCAGCTCTTGCTCTCGACCCAGCAGCTGGTCTAAGACTTGCTGACGACTCCTACTGTGGAAAATTGCATTTGTTAACGCCCTTCTGGGCTTCTGAATATATGGCCTATAGTGTCGTACTCTGCTCCTTTTATTAGATCTGCATTTGGTTATCCTTTTACCATAACCAATTTGGAATTTGATTCAAATTTTCTTCATCCCCTCATTTGTTAATGTTAAGATTGGTCATATAGGAGATTTCTGGGCATCTTTGTGCCGCCTTTTGTGCTGTGGTTACCCAGTTAAGAGACAATGCTTATGGTTTTATTTTGGGAGAATATTCTATGTTAAGGTCAGGTATTGGTTTTCCATGGATGGCTCTATTCTGCACTAGAGATGACAATATGTCCAACATTTTCCAATCCATGTGTTTGGGTCTAACCAGCGGGATGTGTGGAACCCTCCATAAGTTGAAATGCCTCTTATCCTCTTCAATTAGGACAATGGATGCTTCCACACATTTCTTTGTTTATCAGTCTAATTTTATGACCAATCTAGAGGATGGATTTGTAAATAATGGCAGCTCATAATTTGGATCAGATCCATTCAATTGCCTATAGTACATTGGGTACAATGCTACCTTTACAGATGTTAATAGGTGTTCTACTGGTAGCTTGTCATTTGCAGAATTTGATCGTTACTTGTCTGACCTTGAAAAGTCCTGTATGTCATTACCCGGAGTTCTTACTTTAAGATAAGATAAGATAAGATAAGATAAGCCTTTATTAGTCCCACAACGGGGAAATTCCAGGATTGCAACAGCACAGGGATAGCAACACTCAGAGCAACAATCAGAAGGCAAGAAAAAAAAACAAAACAAAAAACAAAACAAAAAACAAGCAAGCAAGAGCAGCTAATATACATATGTACATATTACTATAAAATATATATATACACACACACACACACAGACACACAGTGCAGAGCATTGTAGCTGGATGGAATAAATATATGAATATATGAACACAGTGCAGAGCATTGTAGCTAGATGGAATAAATATGTAAATATATAAACACCCACAGTACGGAGCATTGCAGCTAGGTGGAATAAATATGCAAGTATATAAACACACACAGTGCGGAGCAATGTAGCTAGATGGAATAATATGTAGATATATAAAAACACAGTGCGGAGCATTGTAGCTAGATGGAATAAATATATAGATATATAAATATAAACACACCCAGTGCTGAGCATTGTAGCTAGATGGAATAAATATATAGATATATAAATATAAACACACCCAGTGCAGAGCATTGTAGCTAGATGGAATAAATATGTAAATATATAAACACACACAGTGCAGAGCATTGTTGCTAGGTGGGATGAAACAGCATAACCGTCTATTTAGTTATCCTACATGGTATGATTATGTGCCCATACATATTCTCACCCTCCATAGCGACCGGTATGTTTCTAGTTGTATGCCGGAGAGGACCATTGTGTAAGTCTATTGCATCTTTTGCATTCAAAAAAAACTATTAGTTTGTTACGTCTTTTTGCTATCTCTGCGAGCAGCCCTGCTTAGGTTGTACAGTCTGACAGCCGTTGGTAGGAAGGACCTACGAAACCTCTCGGTTGTGCACCTGGGATGATGTAGTCTGCTGCTAAATGAGCTCCTCAGTGCATCCAGTATGTCCTGCATAGGGTGGAACTCGGACTCCAGCAGAGATGACAGTTTAGCCACCATCCTTCTCTCTCCTATCTCCTCCATCGGATCAAGGCGTTGCCCCAGGACAGAGCTAGCTTTCTTAATCAGTTTGTTCAGTCTCTTCCTATCGGCTGCAGTAATGCCACTGCCCCAGCAGACCACTCCAAAAGTGATGGCTGATGCCACCACCGTGTCATAGAATGACTTCAGCAGCGCCCCTTGTACACCAAAAGACCTGAGTCTCCTCAGCAGGAACAGCCTGCGCTGTCCCTTCTTGTAGAGTGCGTCAGTATTGTGTGACCAGTCTAGTTTATTGTTCAGATGAATACCCAGGTACTTGTAGGATGTCACCATCTCGATGTCTGTTCCCTGTATATTTACTGGTGCTGTGAGGGGCTGCCCATGCCTGCGGCAGTCCACCACCAGCTCCTTAGTTTTCCTTGCGTTGATCTGGAGGCAGTTCCGATGGCACCAGTCCACAAAGTCCTGGATAAGCCCTCTGTACTCAGCTTCATCTCCGCTGGAGATGAGACCAACGATCGCAGAGTCATCAGAGAACTTCTGTAGATGGCAATGTGTTGTGTTGTGTGAGAAGTCCGCAGTATAAAGAGTGAACAGGAAGGGAGCCAGCACCGTTCCCTGGGGGGCCCCCGTGCTACTGATGATCGTGTCGGAAACACAGTCCCGGGTTCTCACAAACTGAGGCCGGTTCGTGAGGTAGTCCAGGATCCATGATGACAGGTGCTGGTCCACCCCTGCGCGCAGCAGCTTGTCCTTCAGGATCATCGGTTGGATGGTGTTGAAAGCACTGGAGAAGTCAAAGAACATGATCCTCACCATATTCCCGGGCTTCTCCAGGTGGGACAGAGAACGGTGAAGGAGGAAGATCACCGCATCCTCCACCCCAATGCCATGCTGGTAGGCGAACTGGAGTGGATCCATCGCTGGTTCCACCAGGGGGCGGAGATGAGCAAGGAGCAGTCTCTCCAGGGTCTTCATCATGTGGGACGTCAAGGCCACCGGTCTGAAGCTGTTCAGGTCTTTGGGGTGGGAAGTTTTTGGTACAGGTACCACACAAGATGTTTTCCACAGCTGTGGTACCCTCCCCAGTTTCAGGCTCATGTTGAAGATATACGTCACAATCCCACACAGCTGGTCTGCACAGGACTTGAGGAGCTTTGCGCTGATGCCGTCCGGTCCCGACGCCTTCCTCGCCTTGATCTTCCTCAGCTCCGTCCTCACCTGGGTCTTGGTCAGGGTCAGGATGGGGGGCTGTGTGTTGGGAGTGGGGGGGTGTCGGTGGAGTGGGGAGTGGGTAGCAGGACTTGATTTCTTAGAGGCAGCAGTGGTTGTTGTGCAGACAGGGGGGAGGGCGGTTGGTCAAATCTATTGAAAAACAGATTCAGGTTGTTCGCCCACTCCCTGCCCCCCGTGGCCTGGGGGGAGGTATTCTGGAGCCCTGAGATGGTTTTGAGGTTTCTCCAGACCCCGCTGATGTCGCTCTGTTGCAGCTTGTCCTCCATCTTCTTCCTGAAGCTGTCCTTGCCTTCTCTGATCTTTCTCCTCAGCTCCCTCTGTACGGACTTCAGCATCTCCCTGTTCCCCGACCTGAAGATCCTCTTCTTCTCTCTCAGAAGTGTTTTTATCTCAGGGTTGATCCAGGGTTTGTTGTTTGAGTGACGCCGTATGGTCTTGGTGGGAACGGATTTGTCCACACAGAAGCTGAGGTAGCCCGTGAAGGTGTGAATGAGGCCATCGATGTCCTCACCATGTGGATCGCAGAGCTGCTTCCAGGCAGTGGCTTCAAAACAGTCCTTTAGAGTGTCCATTGTCTCCTCAGACCATAACTCCACAGTGTGCATGGCCGGAGGTTGTCTGTGCACTAGGGGTTTGTACACCGGTCGGAGATGAACCAAGTTGTGATCCGATCTCCCAAGTGGGGGGAGTTGTGATGAGGTGTACGCCTCCTTAGTGTTTGCGTAGAACAAATCCAGTGTTTTATTGTCTCTAGTGTGGCATGTGACATACTGGGTGAAAGTGGGCAGAATGGGAGACAGTGAAACGTGGTTGAAATCGCCTGAGATGAGGAGAAGAGCATCTGGGTGTTCTGTCTGCAGCCTGCTGGTTACTGAATGGATGACGTCACGCGCTGTCCCAGCGTTCGCCGTCGGATTTGCATAAACAACAATGCAGATCACGTGTGAGTGTTCTCTCGGGAGATATGTAGGCCTCATGCTAACAGCTAGCAACTCAATGTCTTTGCTGCAGTGTCGTTGTTTAACAGTGATATGTCCCGGTCTACACCAGTTGTTGTTAACATACATTATCACTCCACCGCCCCTAGTTTTGCCACTCTCTGGTGTTCGGTCAGCTCGTATCATGTGAAAACCCTCCAGCTCAATGTTAGCATCTGCTGCTAGTTACATGCAATAATTTAATTTTTGCTAATTTTCTGCATACGTGTAGAAGTAAGTCCACTTATCTGTTCTAGTCTTTAAGTATGCAGTCCAGTTTTTCAGTGGCGGAGGTGGACGCCTCTCCTGCCAGCAGCGGCCATTGTGGGGCGTGCTCCCTCCTCCTCCTCCTCCTCCTCCTCGTTGCCGTCCTTCCCCCTTGTCCTCTTGGCCTCCTTTTATAAGAGAAACAGATTCATGGGGAGCCTCAGGCTCCCCTTGTGTCAGCCATTCCATAAATAAGTTCAGTTTTTCTCCAAATTTTCTTTTCCCTTCTTATCTAGATTTCCAACCTTGAGTCAAGAAAGGAACTGCTTCAAAGTCTTCATTTAATTTTCCTAATTAATACAAGATGGGATAATAAGATTAACTCTCCACCATGCCAACAGATATTATCTGCACTACTGTAATTGAACCTTGCGGACCTTTGTCTTCCAAGAGTTCTGTTCAATAAGGTTTCAATAGTCACAGCTTAACTAGTTTACAAATTTCATTTAAGAAAAACAAAATAACCACCTGTGCATTTTGATATGCTTCAGCATTGATAAATAAGATCAGTTTGTCCAGTTGAACGCAGACTGGTTGAATTTGAATAAATGAATAAAAGTTGCATCACACTTTCAGTCGACGGAAAGGTGGACGTTTTGCCTAATTAGAATTTGATTCAAATTTTTCCTTGAATGCCTCATTTTATATAATCCTTGGTAAATTGTGGAGTGAATGTAGTTTACCCTGACCCAGCTTGGCCACCGCCGAATCAGGAAAAAACACATTCCTCATTACTGTCATATTCCTGAAATATGACGTATCATATATCACATATCACATATCACACCATTATGTGGTGAGTAACATCAAATGCATACCCTCTGTTGGGGAGGACCATAACTGGGGTGTTAGATTGATTTTAAATAACCGAGTATATAATAAGGCTATAATCTTCGCTGTGAGTGTTTGCTCATTACTAAATAAATGTTAATATTCACAATTAAGGAAATGCACTGAAAGAATGGACATCTAATGCCTCATTGCTGCTTTAAGTATTTGGAAACATTTAAGATGGCTGCCTGCATTTGTGCCTTCTTCCTGACACTCTTAAGCAAAAATTTAATTTATTTATTGTTGATTTTCTGTTTGTTTGGTTTTTTAAAGCTACAGCTGCAAATTTTACGTGGATCTTTATTTTTCTTTGGTTACACATACTCTGCTTTCATTTCTTTTTCCATTCCCATCTCAACATCAGAAATATTTTCTACACTTGCTAAACCCACCGTTCTTCTTCTCTTCCCCTACGTACTTTTTCCATCAGAAACACTCACTCAATTCTTTACCATCCACTATCCATCTGTGTACAAGACTTCACCTTTCCCTGGACTAGCTGATGAAACATCTCACATCTATAATCTCTTTCAGTATTAAAACTTCCTTCTGTTCACTGTCCTGTCATTCATACTACTGACTACTGTCCACAGCTAATGCTCCATGCAAGATCCTGCACATAAAAGTGATCGGTTTCATTCTGAAAAGTCAGCTTTATAATAAACCAACATGGCTCAATTCAAAATTCTGTTTTGTGACAAAACTCATCTCTTGATTTATACCCTGGCCTTGGATGCCTTTTAATTACTGGCCTTTTGAATTTGTTTTGGAATTAAATGATGCCTCTGGGTCTGAACATTTGCCTTTCAAGGAATGTATTACACTAAGACGTCTGCTGATTACTATGAAAACTTAAGTTTAACAGTCATCTGTATCTTTGTGTGGTGGAGTCTTCTGTCTTTTTCTCCTGAACAGATAACTTTAGACGAGCTAACACTATGCCTACAAAAGTAACAATTTTAGATACGAAAATATAAAACTTTCATTAGCCCCCAAAAACAATTCTAAATAACATTTAAATCAGGACTTAACCATGTGACACACAGACCATGCGGGTGTGAACCGCTGGTTTGTTTGTCAAGCTACATTGGTTGTCTTGTGTGTGTCGGAGCTGCAGATCTATGTGCACAGGACATTAAAGCCTTGTTCATGCTCCACCTCCGCTCTGTGCGTGCTCTATGATGATCCCTTGGATAAGGCTGGTGTGCACACAGCTATACTGTATATATGTATAGGATTCATTCTTGAGTCTATTCGGCCGAGTGTTTGCTGTTTTTACCCCAAATTATCTTCTTGTTTCTCTAGTCTACTCTGGTTGTGTTTGTTCTAATTCATCGTCTTCTATAATGCTTTTTACTCATCTTTGGATGATCAAAAACCATAACCCTTGTTACGCTGCCATCCCCCATCTCCATACAAAGTGTAAGGAAATCTGTAATGCTCCACACTGTGTATTTATATTTATGTGTACATATGTATATTCACTGCTCTTATTTTCTTATCTTCTAAATTATTGCTCTGACTGTTGCTATCCCTGTGCCATTGCAATCCTAGAATTTCCCCCATTGTGGGACCAATATAGGCTTACCTTATCCTAATGTGGCTTTCATGTAAGCTTGCAGCTTTTTCAAATTTTAACACTTCCCTTCTAACTTTGCAACATTTTCTCTTAATAGTTATTTTCTCCTAACAAATTTTAGATTTTTTCCTTGTAAATTTGCAAGTTCCTTTTCAGGAATTTGTGACATTTTGTAATATTTGGCAAATTTCCTCAATTGTGCAATTTCCTCCGAACCTTGCAGTTTTACCCTTATACCTTTTTGCATAAATTTTCAACCTTTGTCTTAAGCTGTGATTGTAAATCAGTGTTTTTATCCTATTTTGCACCTCCATGCTCATACCTTATGTTAAGTTAAAATGTCTACTGTAAATCTTTAACAATGTTATTAGATTTCACCAGATTTGTAAAGCATAAGCAATACTTTTCTCTAGCTGGTTGTTCCAAATTGTCCCCAGACATCCCCTCTCCTATAGGCACCCAGAATAGAAGGCTAGCACTAGTGGTTGTCTTTGAGACTAGAAAATGTGCTAATAAGTGTAGTTCATATCCATTAAGTTTTGGGAAATGTGCAAAAATACAAATAGGAGGGTCTGGGAACCCCCAAATATGTATTTGGCCCTTCAGCATTAAGGAGCCCTAAACCTGCCTCATTTCTCTTGGTCACTAGGTGGCTAGTTTTCTTGTAGCAAAATTTCAGACTGCTTAATATTCTGTGGAAAAATGACCTTTCAAGCATCAAGAATTTTTCAGATTTTGGTCTTAGTTGCTAGCCTTTGTTTTATTAGATGTTTCTTAGATGGAGCATGGCTGAGCAATATAAGCTGCAGCTTCAGCCATCCCGCCTTTCGGATAACTTATGTTGAATTGTGCAATCAGAGGAGTTATTGTTTAATTTGACCCTGTTGGATTTTTTTCTTCCTTGATATATTGTTCTATTCCTTTCTTTTAATCTTTTTCCAAAAAATAAAAATTCATTCATATTTATGCGCTCTTACTGTAGCTACTCAATAGTTTGTAGATTAGTTTATTTGACAGGGACAGTGCAATAAACATAGACAATTAATCAAAGACAATCAATCTGATGTGTTGCACATAGAGTGTATAGCTATTAGCTAATTTGCAACTCTTGTCCCTGGATGGGCTTTAGAAAAAAGAATCAAGATAAAAAATATACACAATAACCACATACATCAATGCAGAAAAATTATAAATACACAATTATAAATATTATAAATATTATAAATACACAAATATAACAGCCTGACTCACATTTAACATAAATATTATAAATATTATAAATACACAAATATAACAGCCTGACTCACATTTAACACATATAACATAACTCACATTTGCCTATTTCAGGCCTTCCTCCCTCCGTCACTCACTATAAACAAACACATTTATTCCTTCCCTTCATTCACTCTCACTTTGCAGACAAATAATTCATACATGAGTACATTCTTGTTTATTTTTCAGCCAGTTTTTAACATTTTTAGTGAATGTTTTAAAGTCCGTTATTATTTTAATTTCATTTGGCATTGTGTTCCAGATGTGACTGCCCTTTATAGAGAAAGCTGTTTGTCCAAATGTGGTTCTGCGGTGGAATATTTTACAGTTATTGTTAACAGAACTCCTGGTGGCTCTGCTGCTGTCCTGTCTTTGGACGAAACCAGCAAGTGGCTCGGGTGCTGATTTATGGAAACATTTGAACGTTAATTTCAGAAGACAGAGGTCAATGAAGCTCTCAAAACTCAATAGGTTGTATTTTTTTAAAACATTACAGTGATGCCACCTAATGGGCTTTTTGTCCAAGATTTTTAGGGTTTGATTATATAATGAACCTATATGTCTTATTGTGGAAGGGGCTGCTTGAGCCCAGACTGTCAAACAGTATGATATATGAGAAAAAACCATAGAATGCATATACAGTGCAGCTGCTTCGTAAGGTATGTAATATCTAATTAATTTAAAGCAGTTCAGATTTTTTTTTACTGTTTTTGAAATTTTCTTTATATGAAGATTAAATTTGAGTTGAGGATCTAGCACAATGCCAAGGTATTTGAATTCTGTAGCTAAACTGATGTCATGATCATGTATATTAACTTTAAAATGTTGCAGGTTACATTTTTTGATTGAAAAGCACATTGAGACTGTTTTCTGAAGGTTCAGCAATAGATGGTTCTTGAGGAGCCACTCTTGGACATCAACCATACTTGTAGACAGTACATCTGCAGCCTGTGCTGGAGTCTTGGCAGCTGTGTAAATAACTGCATCATCTGCATAAAGTTGGCATGTTGCAGCTGAGCAGTGTAACGGCAAGTCATTAATAAAAATGCTGAAAAGTAAAGGACCAAGAATGGACCCTTGTGGGATACCCATGCGGTTGTTTAAAAATGAGGATTTATCCTGGTGAACTTTTACACACTGTTCTCTATTCTGGAGATAAGATGCAAACCATTCTAATGTATTTGGGGAGAAGTTAAAAGATACCATTTTGGATAAAAGCAAACTGTGGTTTACAGTATCGAAAGCCTTTTTGAGATCTAGAAAAACAGCTCCTACCACATTACCCCTGTCCAAGGACTGTTTGACGTTGTCAATAAGGCAACAATTTGCTGTTTCTGTTGAGTATCCTGGTCTAAAACCAAATTGATGTGGATGAAGAAGTTGACTGTCTTGTAAGCAGTCTATCAGCTGTGTAGCTACAACTTTTTCAAGAACCTTAGATAGGACTGGTAAGATAGAGATTGGGCGGTAATTGCATATATCGTCTTTACTGCCTGATTTATGAACTGGTATGACGACAGCTTTTTTCCAGCCAGATGGAAATGTACTAGACCTAATGGAGAGATTAATGAGATGAGTCAGTGGTTTGATTAATATTTTGCTGTGCATTTTGAGAAAGGAGGTGCTCATATTGTAGATATCATTAGTTTTTGAGTTTGACAGTGTTTTAACAATACCAGCAATTAACTTCTCATTTACCTCATCGATGTGAAAAGTATCTGTTGGAAGTATGGAATTTGTGTTGTTGAGCACATTTGGCAGCACAAAAATTTTTGTTAAGTCTTCCACAGAGCCCACAAAGTGTGAATTAAATTCATTTGCCAAAGTAGCCTTGTCACTGACGGCCTTGCCGTTGATTCTAAGTTCCTTTACCCCCTTCTGATCGTTTTTTTTATTAGTTAAGTTATTTAAATGCCTCCATAGGGAACTGTTGTTACCCTTTGCATGATCTATCAGTTTATTGTAATAAGATATTTTTGATTTTCGCAGCTCATGTACCACTTTATTTCTTAAACTTTTGTACACAAGGTGATCATTTTGTAGTTTGGAGGTTAGTGATGTTTTCAGTGCATAGTCTCGCCTCTTCATAAGTTTTCTTATTTCATTATTTAACCATGGTAGGCTAATCTTCTGTTGTCTACCTTTAATTTGCTTTGAAAATTTTTCTATAGACTTTGTGATTGTTGCAGTTATAAAATTACAACAATCATCTACTTCACATGTTGCCATGAGCTGCTCCCAATTTTGATTCTCTAAGTAATGTTCAAACTCCTCATTTTTTGATTTGGGGATAATAAAATTTGATTTGTCAATATCGACTCCCCCAAAATACTGTAGTCGCTTTTTAGTAAGTTTCCTGACAGCAAGAACCATGTTATGATCTGAGAGACCAGTTACAAGATTATAGGTTCTGGTTATTCGTTCTGGTTTATTAGTAAATACCATGTCAATAAGTGTTCTGGATTGTTTGGTTATCCTGGTGGGTCCTTTGATGATTTGCTGGTAATTAAATTTAGTCATGAGGCTTTTCAGTTTTTGTTTGTCTTATTTATCAGACCAGTTGATATTAAAGTCACCATGAATTATTGTTTCTCTGTTCTTCTCAAGTTGTTTAACCAGATCACTTAATTCATTATAAAAGGAAGAGTTGTGTGACGGTGGGTTGTACACTACTGCAATGTTGAAATTCATTACCGGAGAGAGACATACATTAACAGCTAAACATTCAAGTGAAATGCATATAAATGCATATAATTGCATATAATGGTAGCATTTTAGATGAGAAAGCACACTGACCTCTCAGCTATAAGACTTCAAGCCTTAATGGAGCCTTCAAACCTTAATGGATTAGTAACTTTTCTATCTGTTCCTGTCTTGACCTCTTATCTTGACCTCTCCCCCCTTGAAACAGAACGGCTTAATATCAAAGCCGGTTCTTTTTCAACATCCTGTAGGGAAGGATACCCATTGTATTGCTAAGGTGCCCTTGTGGGTGTTTGAGCTCAGTGGTCAAATTGCTTAACATAGGAAGTATTAGCCCCATGGGGGCCTCTGACTATTCTGACCTCCTGTGGTCATGCAGCTGATACTGATAGGTCAACTTAGATGGGCATGGGTATGGCTTTTTTGAAGATTGGTCATGTATTGTGTCTGCTCAGTATGTGGTCTTGGCACATCTCTGATATGGAAAGCAACAATACTGTACTTACATGTGCTCAGTTGTTCCTCTTTTGACCCATTGTGTTGCTTTCTTTGATTGCTGAAGTGGGACAGCGAAGTGGAGGGAGGAGGGGGTCACTGCGTGAAGGAGGAGGATGGTAGACGCTTCCAGGGGGCCCGAAGAGGGTCTCACAAGGCCACTGGGGGAGGGATAGTCCACAGCCACCACCATCTCAAATTTAATGGAGAGAAAAGACTATTAAACAGCGTGTTTTTTGTCCTTTTCTGTTATATCGTGTTTATTGATTATTTTGCATTTGTTCTCACCGTTGCAGCATAAGTCTCTTATTCTTACATTTTTTCTTTCCTTCCTCCAATCGTTTCTCCATATTTTTGTCTTGCGTCCTGCACAAAACTTTAACATTTCATCAGTTTTCAATTTTCTTCAAAAACAAATTTCCATTTCCATATTCTGCCCACTCTCATCTCCACAACAAAAACTCCTATTTACTTCATTCATTCATTTTAGTTTATTGTATTTATTCAATTATTTTGTATTTATAATTTAATTCATTTATATATTTACTTATCTGTACCAACCTGCAATTTTTCATTTAAATTCTCTCACCTTTATATAGTGTAGGATTTCCTACACTTTTGTTGAGGAATAAATCTCCTTATTCTCCAGTTCCCTCTGCCTAATTTTAAAGTTGAACCTTTGTCTCTCCAAGCTGAACGGGTATGCTTTGCCTCATTATGGGCAAACCTGCATTTTAGCAAGCCCCTGGGGTCTTTTGTTGTTATTCACCATGCATGGAATTTTTAAAGCCTCCCTTTCAACCAGAGAGATAAAGTTCCAGATTTATTATTAAGATTTTAAGTTTTTGTTGGCAGTAATTTTGTGAAATAGTGCACTTCACGATGGAGGCACTGTGCCACAGCTTGAAGGTGATTCAAGATGGCGCCTTCGCATGCGCAGTAAATGGAACACGTGCAAGATGGCCCCTGAGCCTATTGTTCACAAACCACATGTTTTTTTTTGTTTTTTTTTTCAATTTTAGCACACTAGAATAGCTTTACAACCTTAATTTAGCGCTTCATTTTAATGCTGTTACCTCAAATAATTCTCCTCTCAGTAACTCGTTTTACCAACTGCACCTCCACTCAGTGGTGGGGGGTCGCATACTTCTCTTTGTTCTGACCATGCGGTCCGGAGCCCGCACTCGGTGGTGGAGGCGCATACTTTCCTTTGTTCTGACCCGGAGCCTGCCATTAGTTAAATCATTATGGGAAAAATTTTAATAAATATTCCCAACTCCCGGTATTTCCCAAACCACACTTTTATCCCCTAGAGACACTGAATTAAATCATACTATGGAATAGGTTCAGCAGATATTTCCAACCCCTGGTATTTCTCAAATAACATTTTTATCCCCTTAAAGACACAAAATTTTACAGAGATCAGCTTGCACGATGTGGAGAATTTGCCACAGATTTGCATGTACTCATTACCTATAGCTTAACTTATATGTAGAGGATACTTTCATCGGAAGCTCATCAGGTAATCGATACAAGAGGTATCTTATCATAAAGATCAGTCTTATACTGATTTTAACAAGATATTTTATTGTTTTATACTTATGAATGCACTCACTATTGTTGGAATAAAAGATTCTTATGCAATTCTGTAAGTTATTATTTTTATACTTATGAATGCACTCACTATTGTTGGAATAAAAGATTCTTATGCAATTCTGTAAGTTACTATTTTCATACTTATGAGCAGACCCTCACTAAAGGTGGAAAAAAGATTCTTGCGGCTGCTTGTTACGTTACTCACTCATGATGTAGTCTGAGGTTCTTATAACGTATTAAGAGTACCTTTATATATGCACACTATTGATCTAAAAAAGATTCTTGCATTGCAAATCTTCCTTATTCGTAAAAAAGCGGCTACTTGATTCTAGGACATTTTCACTCTCCGTGCAAGACCACGTGGTTCATGCTTTACATGTGACCGCAGACTTCCATCCCGCAAACAGTTTAAAATTTAGAGATCGGATATACCCCTTAATCAGACAACTGTAAAGTTAGAATGGCCAAACTGCAGAAATTTGAGTAAAAAGGCTTTCTGCTTACCTTTTTGTTTCATTCAGGCGCCACAGTGGTCTGCAAAAGGGTCCTTCCGATGTAGTTTTTTCAGGCTCGTCCCGGAATAATTCAATCCGGGTCACCGGCACCAATTTGTTAGAAAAATATCCGATTCTTTGATTGAAAGATCCAAGAACAAACCGGAGATTTCTTCAATTTAAAGGATGGTACATTTATTTAGAAGTCACATGTAAAGCAAGCAGCGCTGGATCAGTTTGATGCTGTCCCCTCGAGAACGTCGTCAGACTGATCTCGACTTCCGGTTGTGGGTTACATTCATCTTCTCGGGGGGCAACCCAGTACAATAGGATGGGCTTATACGCAACTATCTTATTGGCTAATCTACCTATGGCGGGAACAGGCCATCCACTGAACACGCCACTTCATTCTAGAATGTGCTATCAACAGTGTGCGTGGGTGTTGAGTTTGGGTGTGTATCTAATGTGAAAGACCTGACCTAAGAGAGAGAAAAGAGAGAGGGCTCTATACTTTTTTTTCATTCCTATTATCTCAGGAACATATAACATAACATAATTGTTCATAAGCATGCAAACAGAATTTGTATGGAATATGTGTAGAGCATAATGGGAGATCACCTACAGAATTATTATTCTGGCACTAACTATACATTAACCCTTTCAAAACAAACTGAAACATTAACGCTTTGACAGGATGGCAATATCACCACAGGTAGTTTTACCTTTGTCTGTGTTCATAATTATTGTTATTCTGTAAAAGTAACACAGCACAGCAAAAGATAATGCACAGCTGCAGAACTAAACACGTTCATTTAAATTTTAACAAAATAAAACCACTTAACCACTTCTGATAAAGACTGCAGTGGACAGTCGAAACATGTAAAGAAGGTAAAAATAACTCCTTTCTGTCCTTGTCTTTAATAAGAAAACAAAAGGCTAATAATCAAAAAGAGGACAAAATAAACCTACTCGAGCTACTAGTGCTTTTTCTCATCTCTGGGTGAACAAGAAGGTCTTTACAGATACACACACACACACACACACACACACACACACACACACACACTGATGGCAGCAGAGCTGCCATACACAGGCGCTGGTCTGACCTACCGGGAGCAAAGACTGTTTCTTCAAATTACAGTGCATCCGTAAAGTATTCACAGTGTTTCACTTTTTCCACATTTTGTTATGTTATAGCCTTGTTCCAAAAGGGATTAAATTAATTTTTTCCTTAAAAATTCTACACACAACACCCCATAATGACATGAAAAAAGTTTTTAGCTTTTTTTCAAATTTATTAAAAATAAAAAACTAAGAAATCGCATGTACATAAATATTCACAGCCTTTGCTCAACACTTTGTTGATGCACCTTTCGCAGCAATTACAGCCTCAAGTTTTTTTTTAATATGATGCAACAAGCTTGGCACACCTATCTTTGGGCAGTTTAGCCCATTCCTCTTTGCATCACCTCTCAAGCACCATCAGGTTGGATGGAAAGCGTAGGTGCACAGCCATTTTCAGATCTCTCCAGAAATGTTCAATTGGATTCAAGTCTGGGCTCTGGCTGTGTCACTCAAGGACATTCACAGAATAGTCCTGAAGCCACTCCTTCGATATCTTGGCTGTGTGCTTAGGGTCGTTGTCCTGCTGAAAGATGAACCATCGCCCCAGTCTGAGGTCAAGAGCACTTCGGAGCAGATTTTCATCCAGGATGTCTCTGCACATTGCTGCATTCATCTTTTCCGCTATCCTGACTAGTCTCCCAGTTCCTGCCACTGAAAAACATCCCCACAGCATGATGCTGCTACCACCACTGGCATGGTTATGAGCGGTGCCTGGTTTCTTCCAAACATGACGTCTGGCATTCACGCCAAAGAGTTCAATCTTTGTCTCATCAGACTAGAAAATTTTGTTTCTCATGGTCTGAGAGCCCTTCAGGTGCCTTTTGGCAGACTCCAGGAAGGCTGCCAAGTGCCTTTTACTAAGGAGTGGCTTCCATCTGGCCACTCTACCATACAGGCCTGATTGGTTGATTGCTGCAGAGGTGATTGTCCTTCTGGAAGGTTCTCCTCTCTCCACAGAGGAACACAGGAGTTCTGACAGTGACCATCGAGTTCTTGGTCACCTCCCTGACTAAGGCCCTTCTCCCCCGATCACTCAGTTTAGACGGCTGGCCAGCTGTAGGAAGAGTCCTGGTGGTTCTGAACTTCTTCCATTTATGGATGATGGAGGCCACTGTGCTCATTGAGGCCTTCAAAGCAGCAGAAATATTTCTGTACCCTTCCCCAGATTTGTGCCTCGAGACAATCCTGTCTCGGAGATCTACAGACAATTCCTTTGACTTCATGCTTGGTTTGTGCTCTGACATGCACTGTCAACTGTGGGACCTTATATAGACAGGTGTGTGCCTTTCCAAATCATATCCAGTCAACTGAATTTACCACAGATGGACTCCAATTAAGCTGTAGAAACAATTCAATTCAATTCAACTTTATTTATATAGCGCCATTTCACAACAACAGTCATCTCATAGCACTATCAACTGTAGGGGGAACCCCCACAGTTGCAGAAAGACCCCAGCAATCAGGCGATCCCCTGTGAGCAAGCACTTGGTGACGGTGGAGAGGAAAAACTCCCTTTTAACAGGAAGAAACCTCCAGCAGAACCAGGCTCAGGGAGGGGCAGTCATCTGCTGCGACTGGCTGGGGGGTGAGGGGATAGAGAAGAAGAAAAGAACAGACATGTAGAGAGCAAACAGCACGATGGGGACTCAATCTATGGGAGAGAACAAACAAATGTTAATGACTAGCAAAAAAAAATATTTCATTGAGAGTGAGGAAAGGAGTGAGGCCCAGTGCATTACTGGAGGTCCCCCGGCTGACTAAACCTATTAGCAGCATAACTAAGGGAGGGTTCAGAAACACATGATCCCTCCCTAATTGTAGGCAATATCAAAAAGGTAGGTTTTAGCCCTCATCAATCAATCACTGATCAAGGATGATCAGTGGAAACAGGAGGCACCTGAGCTCAATTTTAAGCTTCATGGCAAAAGCTGTGAATACTTATGTACATGCAATTTCTTAAGTTTTTTATTTTTAATAATTTTGTAAAAATCTCAAAAAAAATTCACATTGTCATTATGGGGTATTGTGTGTAGAATTTTGAGGAAAAAATGAATTTAATCCCTTTTGGAATAAGGCTGTAACATAATGTGGAAAAAGTGAAGCGCTGTGAATACTTTACAGATGCACTGTAGATTTTCACTTTGAGTCTTATTTTAAATAATCTTACTAGAAAATATGAATGACTTTAAAAGGTTTCCAGCCTCACAAAAGTGTAGCATCAACATTTTTGGATTTCCCTGAACAATAAGAGTTTAGACAGACTGACCTGCGGAATCCAGGTCAGGCTCCTCCAGTACACCACAGTGCATCCTCTACGGCATTTGCTAGTCAACGGTGACGCTACCCCTCAGGGTTAGTATGATTAACCGGCACACAGAAGCTATTGATAGAGACCATCCAACTTGTGGGGGAAAAAGTCACAATGAACACCCAACCCCATTCCCCTCTACAACCCCCCCCCCCCCCCCCCACACACACACACACAGAATGTTGTGATTAGAGTTTCTGGATTCTGAAACAATTTGTAGTAATGGTGTACTTACTTTAATGCACAAGAGTATTTTTTATTCTTTGTAATAACAAATTGGATGTTTGCACAGTGTTGATACTAACTCTGACTTTGAAACTAGAAGTTATATTAACACACACCTGCTTTGGCATGATTAATGTGCTTCAACTGTTTATTAGTGTGAAAAGTCTAAATAAGTATTTGTATGCCGGAATTACAAAAAAAACCCCACCAATGTCTTTCAAAATCTACCTCAATGATTTATTTCTTTTATCTGCACTATTGATTGTGTGACTGGAATTTTTCTAGGCGTGAAAATCTTGCCTAAATCCGGATGAAATCGTTCACTTTTTTGAAAACATGCGATTTAATTTGTGGTGACATTCCACCTTATATATACAGTGGGGCAAAAAAGTACTTAGTCAGCCACCAATTGTGCAAGTTCTCCCACTTAAAAGATGAGAGAGGTCTCCAATTTTCATCATAGGTATACCTCAACTATGAGAGACAAAATGAAAAAAAAAATCCAGAAAATCACATTGAAGGACTTTTAATGAATTAATTGGTAAATTCCTCGGTAAAATAAGTATTTGGTCACCTACAAACAAGCAAGATTTCTGGCTCTCACAGACCTGTAACTACTTTACGAGGCTCCTCTGTCCTCCACTCGTTACCTCTATTAATGGCACCTGTTTGAACTCGTTATCAGTATAAAAAGACACCTGTCCACAACCTCAAACAGTCAGACTCCAAACTCCACTATGGCCAAGACCAAAGAGCTGTCAAAGGACACCAGAAACAAAATTGTAGACCTGCACCAGGCTGGGAAGACTGAATCTGCAATAGGTAAGCAGCTTGGTGTGAAGAAATCAACTGTGGGAGCAATTATTACCTCCGCCAGGCCGCAGGCCAGGAGGTTATGTTTTTGCCAGCGTTTGTCTGTCTGTTTGTCTGTTTGTCTGTCTGTTGGTTAGCAAGATAACTCAAAAAGTTTTGGACGGATTTCGATGAAACTTTCAGGCGTTGTTGGAAATGGTACAAGGAAGAACTGATTAAATTTTGGGGATGATCCGGATCACCGTCTGGATACGGGAATTTTTTAAAAGATTCTTTAACATTGTGAGATACGGCCATTTTCAACATGTGTGCAGGGGCAATGGAGGGCGCTGGTCGTTGTGTCTGACGAACACAAACTCCGCGTTCTTCAAAGTTTTAGGCACAAAAGCACGCGGAAAACAGTGGTGGCCAGGGCCCGGCAGCATGCCTGTGTTTGCGCTACACTGCAAAAGCTGAGACGGGCAGCTGTCCGGCACCGGATTATTTGGCAGAAATTCCCCGGGCAGCCATAGGGGCTGCGCAAAAACAAGCTCTCTGCCGGGGAAGCTCCCAAATCCTCTTTTGCCGCGGAGCGCAACCCCAATATAAAACCCACGGCAACCTGTCTACCCAATTTGCATCCGTCAGTGAAGCCCTGAATGCTGCTTTCAGTGATCTATGAAAACGCTCGCATAACCCATTGGCCTGTGGGTTGTACACGGTTGTGCGATGAATTGCAACGCCCGCAGCCTGGGAGTTTGCAGATGGAAGAGATGGACACAACACCAACACTTCAGTTTATTACCTCCGCCAAGGAGGTAATGCTTTTACTACTGAACCACTAATCCTATCATTGTGAATCCAATTGCTAGTCATATGTTTTCATGGTCATGGAATCTGAAAACGTACACACAAACACTGTATGGGGGGGAACTGTGGCGCTTGGTGGAGGTCTGCGCTCTCCGAGTGCTTTTCTAGTTAGAAAATGGAAGACATACAAGACCACTGATAATCTCCCTCGATCTGGGGCGCCACGCAAGATCTCACCCCGTGGGGTCAAAATGATCACGAGAACGGCGAGCAAAAATCCCAGAACCACACAGGGGGACCTAGTGAATGACCTGCAGAGAGCTGGGACCAAAGTAACAAAGGCTACATCAGTAACACACTATGCCGCCAGGGACTCAAATCCTGCAGTGCCAGACGTGTCCCCCTACTTAAGCCAGTACATGTCCAGGCCCATCTGAAGTTTGCTAGAGAGCATTTGGATGATCCAGAAGAGGATTGGGAGAATGTCATATGGTCAGATAAAACCAAAATAGAACTTTTTGGTAAAAACTCAACTTGTTGTGTTTGGAGGAGAAAGAACACCATACCTACTATGAAGCATGGGGGTGGAAACATCATGCTTTGGGGCTGTTTTTCTGCAAAGGGACCAGGACGACTGATCAGTGTAAAGGAAAGAATGAATGGGGCCATGTATCATGAGATTTTGAGTGAAAACCTCCTTCCATCAGCAAGGGCACTGAAGATGAAACGTGGCTGGATCTTTCAGCATGACAGTGATCCCAAACACACCGCCCAGGCAACAAAGGAGTGGTTTCGTAAGAAGCATTTCAAGGTCCTGGAGTGGCCTAGCCAGTCTCCAGATCTCAACCCCATAGAAAATCTTTGGAGGGAGTTGAAAAGTCCGTGTTGCCCAGTGACAGCCCCAAAACATCACTGCTCTAGAGGAGATCTGCATGGAGGAATGGGCCAAAATACCATCAACAGTGTGTGAAAACCTTGTGAAGACTTACAGAAAACGTTTGACCTCTGTCATTGCCAACGAAGGGTATATAACAAAGTATTGAGATGAACTTTTGTTATTGACCAAATACTTATTTTTACTTAGATAAGATGGCGGCAGCACGCTCGGACGCAGCAGCCCCACTTGGCATCAGCGAGTGTGAGAGTTTTGAGTGTTGTGATCATCCCAGACGTACATTCTGTAAAACTTACAACTGTGAGACCTTATTAAACATCAAGGTACTGCACGCTGCAAGAATCGCGTCGATCGGTTGTGATTTGGACATTCTACGCCAGCATGGAATTCTGGCGGAGTCCCCGCTGGAAGCTACCCGTGAGAGGAGGAAGCGGAAGCGGAGGGAACGCAGGCAAAAGCGAGGAAAAAGGGCCGGCTAGGCTAAAGGCTAACCCCTCCAGACCAGCGGTACCGTCGCTTCTTCTCTCAAACGTCCGCGCCCTCGAAAACAAGGTGGAAGAACTGCGTCTGCTGAGAGAAACCCGGAGAGAGTGGAGGGACTGCTGTGTGTTTGTTTTTACCGAGACATGGCTCCACGGCAACATTCCTGACGAGGCCATTCAACTGGAAGATATGGCGATGTTCCGTGCCGACAGGGAAACGGCGAGCTCCGATAAGAGCCGAGGGGGTGGGCTATGCGTAAGTTAACAAGAACTGGTGCGTTAATGCCATGTTAGTGTCTAAACACTGCTCTCTGTTGGCGGAGTTCCTTACTGTAAATTGTTGGCCTTATTATCTGCCTAGGGAATTCAGCAACATGTTTGTAGTTGGTGTTTACATAGCGCCGAGCGCTAATGCTAAAGCTAATGCTAAGAAGGCACTCGGGGAACTGCATAATGCGATTAGTGAAATCCAAACTTCACACCCGGACAGTTTTGTGGTGGTTGCGGGGGATTTTAACCACACCAGCCTAAAGACTGTGCTCCCCAAGTTTAAACAATGTGTAGACTTTAAGACCAGAGGAGAGAATATGTTGGACTTAGTGCACACAAACACAGATGCATATAAAGCGATACCCCGCCCCCATCTCGGCCGTTCTGGTCACATATCCGTGATGCTGCTGCCTGCCTACAAACCTTTATTGAAGCACAGCAGGCCAGCAGTGAAACAAATCAGGATTTGGCCAGAGAGTGCAACCCCTGCACTGAAAGACTGTTTTCAGCACACAGACTGGAAGGTCTTCAAAATAGCAGCCTCCCAGGAAGACAGGACAGATGTGGAGGAGTATGCTGATGCAGTCACCAGCTACATCGCGAAGTGCACAGAGGATTTCACTACAGTGAAGACCATCACTATGCGGGGTAATCATAAACCCTGGATGACTGCAGAGGTGCGCTCACTGCTCACAGCCAGAGATGCAGCCTTCAGAGTGAAGGACAGGATCGCCCTCCGCTCAGCCAGGTCTGCGCTTTCAAAGGGAATTAAGGCGGCAAAGCACGCCTATGCGGAGAAAATCCAGGGACACCTCTGTGACACTAGGAACGCCAAGCATATGTGGCAGGGAGTTCGGACACTGACGGGCTTTAAGCCTAGGCAGGGGGTCGATGATGACGACGCTTCGCTTCCAGACAGGCTTAACGACTTCTTTGCACGTTTTGAAGCATCAAACTCGATCAGAGGGAGGGCTGGCCCTCCCCCACCATCGGTTGGACCAGCTTTTACCATCAACACAGCGGACACACGGAGGACCCTAACCAGAGTCAACCCACGCAAAGCTGCAGGTCCAGACAACATCCCGGGACGTGTGCTCCGAGACTGCGCGAGCGAGTTGGCGGATGTCCTGACTGACATTTATAACATCTCCCTGAGTCAGGCCATCGTTCCCAGATGCTTCAAGACCTCTATCATTGTACCGGTGGCAAAGAAACCACTGGTGTCCTGTTTGAATGACTATCGTCCTGTTACACTGACACCAATTGTGATGAAGTGTTTTGAGCGACTTGTCAAACCACACATTACAGCCTGCCTCCCTGCATCACACGACCCGCTCCAGTTTGCATATCATTCAAACCGCTCCACGGAGGATGCTATAGTCACCACCCTACACTCTGTCATCACCCACCTGGACCAGAAAGACACCTACGCCAGACTCCTGTACATTGATTTCAGTTCAGCATTCAACACCATTATTCCCCAGAGACTGATGGAGAAATTACTCCTTCTCGGTCTGAACACCGCCACATGTCTCTGGATCCTGGATTTCCTGACTGAGAGACCTCAGTCTGTCCGGGCTAGAAACAAAATATCCAAGTCTGTCACGCTGAGTACCGGATCCCCTCAAGGCTGTGTACTCAGTCCACTGTTGTTTACACTTCTAACACATGACTGTGTATCCAGACACGAGGGGAACCAGATTATTAAGTTTGCAGATGACACCACGGTGGTGGGACTTATCCAGAGGGATGAGGAATCAATGTACAGGGAAGAAGTGAGAGACCTGGAGGGCTGGTGCAGGGAGAACAATCTGGTGCTCAACGTGGACAAAACGAAAGAGATGATTATCGACTTCCGGCGGTCACAGCCTGAGCACGCCCCCCTCAGCATCGGCGGCCGTTTAGTGGAGAGAGTGGAGAACATCAAGTTCCTCGGAGTGCAGATCTCGCAGGACCTGACCTGGAGCAAGAATTCCTTGGAGATCAGGAAGCGGGCTCAGCAGAGACTGCACTTCTTGAGGAAACTCAAACAGGCCTCTCTCCCCATCTGCATCCTCAGGACCTTCTACAGAGGTGTGGTGTAGAGTGTTCTGACGTACTGCATTGCTACATGGTACTCCAGCTGCAGTATGTCAAGACAAAAAAGCACTGCAGAGGATAGTCAAGGGGGCGGAGAGGGTAATTGGAGTCTCCCTCCCCTCTGTCCAAGAACTTTTTCAGAACCGTTGTAGGAGCAGGGCACTGAACATTGTCAAGGACCGTTCTCACCCTCTGCATAAACACTTTGAACTTCCTCCATCTGGTAAACGGTTCCGGAGCATCAGAGGCAGAACCACCAGACTGATCAACAGCTTCCTCCCACAAGCTGTCAGGATGCTGAACAGTTGACCCGGAATCTCTCATACACATTACTGCACCTACGGACATTTTGTATATTATAGTTAGTTATTCTTTTTTTTCCCCCCAAGTATGTCTCAGGGATGTGTGAATGGATGGGGGGGTGGGGGTGGGGGTGGGGGGGAGCTATGTGGGAATGTGTCTTAAATCATGCTGCTTCTTATACGGATGCCGAGAGAAACGCAATTTCATCTTGCCTGCACTACAGTTGTATGTACAGCAATATGACAATAAAGTTTGATTTGATTTGATTTTACCGAGGAAATTACCAATTAATTCATTAAAAATCCTTCAATGTGATTTTCTGGATTTTTTTTTCTCATTTTGTCTCTCATAGTTGAGGTATACCTATGATGAAAATTGGAGACCTCTCTCATCTTTTAAGTGGGAGAACTTGCACAATTGGTGGCTGACTAAATACTTTTTTGCCCCACTGTAAGCATTTTATATTTTCTGCAGAATTTTCTGTGTTACACAGGCATTTTTTTTTTTTAATTTTCACCCTACACAGAGGTGTACTATTGATTCAAACTCAGGTGATAATTTGGAAGTTTCAGCACCAAGCATTGAAAATGAAATGGTTAGGCTTAAAACATGGTTTGATTCAAAAAAAAAAAAAAAAAAAAAAAGCCAACTTTAAATTTGGAGAAAACAAAGTTTAAGGTAGATGTGTATAGATGGAATAAGTTTAAAATAAATAAATTTCTCTTCTTCCTACACTGCCGTACAAAGCAAAAAATAAACAATTTTTTGTATGTTCTTATTTTTTGATTTTGTCTGTATTATGTAATGTAATGTACTTTATTTATAAATAATGTACTTTGTATATATATATATATATATATACATATATATATATATATATATATATATATATATATATATATATATATATATATATATATATATATATATATATATAAAATATTGTAGAGGATACCTTTCACAGACGAGACTGAGTTTATTTCTCAGGGTTGGTTTATTGAGAGGTCACATCCTCTAACAAGCACAGAATCTCAGAAAAGAGGCAGAACAGTCATCTTCCACAGTTCTTATACTCTCCAAAGTCACAACTCCCAACATCAAATAGCACACCCCCAACCCACAGTCCTTTAGTAAACATACAGCCCCCGAGACTCCTTGGCGTCTCCATTGTCTCTTATCCTTCTAGCCTCCGGGGCTCCTGCTGGAGCAATCTCTCCAACTTCCCATCTCCTGCCAGACCGACTTCATACCTCCTGTAGGTCTCTGCAGGGTCAGGTCCTCTTTGTCCATTAAGACGTGAAGTTTCTAGAATATGCACCGTCATGCCTACTAGGTATATGTGGGGAAAATGGATACAATATATGCGCCCTAAATATGCGCATATAACCCCCCCAAACGTCTAAATAAGGACAAAGTACACCCCAATATGCATAGAATCATGTCATATCACACAGAACAGAAAAATGGCACAACATATCACACTTCCGACTGCTTGGGCTTCAACCTCCTGCCAAATCTGCTGTAAGCAGGTTTCGATCTGCCTGTAGCCGTTTCTTGCATCTGTGGATTAGAGTCGTTAGTACATCCATGTGAAAGCTTAGAAGAGTGTCTCCCCGGCGGCCTGCCGTGGCGGGGGGCCCTGGCCAACTGCACTTGTTCATCGGCTAACACAAAAGCGGGTTTGAGTCTGTTAATGCAGACTAATTCTTTCCTGTCACCCAAATCGAGCAAAAAATGTTTTTCCCCAGCTTCCAACACTCTGAACGGTCCATCATAAGGTGGTCTTAAACCTGGCCTCTGAGCGTTGTGTCTGACAAAGACAAATTCTGCGCTCTTTAAGGCTTTAGGCACAAAAACGCGTGGGAAACTGTGATGAACTGGGCCGGGGAGGGTGTTTGATCCCGCGTCGCTCTGCAGCAGCTGAGCGGGGGGGTGATTTGGTGCGGGGTTCTCTGGAAGGAATTCGCCTGGTAACCGGAGGGGTTGGGCAAAAACTAGCTCAGCCGGAGAGGCCTGCAAATCTTCCTTAGGTTCTGAACGCAACCCTAATAAAACCCATGGAAGTTTATCAACCCAATTTGTGTCCGTGAGAGCCGCTCTGAGGGCTGCTTTCAATGACCGGTGAAAGCGTTCGCACAAACCGTTGGCCTGGGGATTATATGCGGTCGTGCGGTGAATTTTCACCCCCAGACTGAGTGCCATGGATGACCAGAGCTCGGAAACGAATTGGGGTCCTCTGTCAGACGTTATGTCAGACGGGACTCCAAAACGCGCAACCCAAGCCGTTAAAAACGCGCGCCCAACGTCTGCTGCTGTAGTCGACGCCAGGGGGACCACTTCTGGCCAGCGCGTGGTGCGGTCCACCATGGTTAGGTGTGTGAACCCCTGCGAAAGCGGGAGGGGTCCCACCAAGTCGATATGCACGTGGTCGAAGCGTTTGGCCGGGATGTGAAAAGGTTCTAGAGGGGCCCGCGTGTGCTTGTGTATCTTTGCTCTTTGACACGCTGCGCAGGCTGCGGCCCATTCTTTGACCTGTTTACGCAGCCCCGGCCAAACGAATTTTTCTCCCACCATTTTGATCGATGCGCGAACGCCCGGATGTGCCAGCGAATGGATTAAGTCAAAAACGCGGCGACGCCACGCAGCTGGGACCACGGGGCGGGGGAGCAAGAATTCCTTGGAGATCAGGAAGCGGGCTCAGCAGAGACTACACTTCTTGAGGAAACTCAAACAGGCCTCTCTCCCCATCTGCATCCTCAGGACCTTCTACAGAGGTGTGGTGGAGAGTGTTCTGATGTACTGCATTGCTACATGGTACTCCAGCTGCAGTATGTCAAGACAAAAAAGCCCTGCAGAGGATAGTCAAGTGGGCGGAGAGGGTAATTGGAGTCTCCCTCCCCTCTGTCCAAGAACTTTTTCAGAACCGTTGTAGGAGCAGGGCACTGAACATTGTCAAGGACCGTTCTCACCCTCTGCATAAACACTTTGAACTTCTTCCATCTGGTAAACGATTCCGGAGCATCAGAGGCAGAACCACCAGACTGATCAACAGCTTCCTTCCACAAGCTGTCAGGATGCTGAACAGTTGACCCGGAATCTCTCATACACACTACTGCACCTACGGACATTTTGTATATTATAGTTAGTTATTCTTTTTCCCCAAGTATGTCTCAGGGATGTGTGAATGGATGGGGGGGTGGGGGGGGGGGTGGAGCTATGTGGGAGTGTGTCTTAAATCATGCTGCTTCTTATATGGATGCTGAGAGAAACGCAATTTCATCTTGCCTGCACTACAGTTGTATGTACAGCAATATGACAATAAAGTTTGATTTAATTTGATTTGATTTGATTTATATAGCTCTTTAAAACAACCCATAGGTGACCAAAGTGCTTTACAGAAAATTAAACAGCATTAAAAACACATAACATAAACAAAGAAATAAGAATAAATACCTGAAAATAAAAATAAGAATAAAATAAAAACAAATGCCAAGACAAATATCACCACTACTGGGTATTAAAAGCCATCCTAAACAAACGTTTTAAGTTCTGATTTATAAAGGGCCAGGTCAGAGATAGCACATAGGTCAGGGGGGGAGATTATTCCAGAGCCTGGGGGCAACAACAGAAAAGGCTCGGGCACCTCAATGTTTATACCTTGACCTGGGCACATCCAGCAAAAGCTGACTGAATGACCTCAAAGCCCTGCCTTGGTCACGGACAGTCAAAATCTCAGACAGATAAACCGGAGCAAAGCCATTAAGAGCTTTAAAAACAAAAAGCAAAAGTTTAAAATTAATTCTAAAATGGACTGGAAGCCAGTCAAGTGAAAAAAGGATGGGAGTAATGTGCTCTCGCCTAGTTGTGTTGGTCAAAAGACGGGCCGCTGCATTTTGCACAAGTTGAAGGCAGCCGAGAGAAAACTGAGAGATGCCAACATAAAGTGCATTGCAGTAATCAAGTCGAGAAGTGATTAAAGCATGGATGGCTATCTCAAGAACATGACGGCTCAGGAAAGGTTTGGCTTTGGATAACAGACGAAATTGATAAAAGCTCATCTTAACTACATTGTCAATCTGTTTGTCAAATTTTAAATGGCTGTCAAAAATCACCCCCAAATTTCTGACAGCTGAACTGAGCCTTAAAGAGAGGGTACCAAAGCCAGCCGTTACAGTATCCCCAAACATAATACATTGTTTTTTTCTTCATTTACGTGGAGAAAATTTTGGCTTAACCACAACTTAATGTCAGTGATGCAGTCCAATAGAACACTTTGTGAGTTTGTTTGTTCTGGGTTCAAAGATAAATAAAGCTGCAAATCGTCCGCATAACAGTGGAAAGACATGTTGTGCCTGGCTATTATTGAGATGAGTGGAAGTATATATAATGAAAACAGAATAGGGCCAAGGATAGAGCCCTGTGGGACCCCACAAGAGAGAGAGGCACTGGAAGAAGACATGTCACTAATCATTACAGAAAAAGTTCTGTTAGATAGGTAGGATTCAAACCACTTAAGTGCAGTGTCATGGATGCCAACATGGTGATTCAGGCGTGACAAAAGGATAGTATGGTCCACAGTGTCAAAGGCTGCTGTAAGATCTAGCAGTACTAAGACAACAGGGCATTTGGCATCAGCAGACATCATAATATCATTGTGCACCTTTAGCAGGACAGACTCAGTGCTGTGCCGAGATCTAAACCCAGATTGAAACTTCTCAAAAATAGAGTTGTCTTCTAAAAAAGATTGCAACTGTATAAAAACAGCTTTTTCTAAAACCTTAGATAAGGGCAAATGAGAAATGGGTCTAAAATTAGATAAAACTTAAGGGTCAGGGTGAGGTTTTTTAAGAAGGGGCCTAACTACAGCATGTTTAAAAGCAGGTGGGACAAATCCTGAACTAAGGCAGGAATTACAGACGTGGACAAAATTGTTGGTAACCCTCTGTTAATGAAAGAAAAACCCACAATGGCCACAGAAATAACTTGAATCTGACAAAAGTGGTAATAAATAAAAAGTCTATGAAAATTAACCAATGAAAATCAGACAATGCTTTTGAATTGTGGTTCAACAGAATTATTTTAAAAAACAAACTCATGAAACAGGCCTGGACAAAAATGATGGTACCCTTAACTTAATATTTTGTTGAACAACCTTTTGAGGCAATCACTGCAATCAAACGATTTCTGTAACTGTCAATGAGACATCTGCACCTCTCAGCAGGTATTTTGGCCCACTCCTCATGAGCAAACTGCTCCAGTTGTCTCAGGTTTGAAGGGTGCCTTCTCCAGACGGCGTGTTTCAGCTCCTTCCACAGATGTTCAATAGGATTTAGATCAGGGCTCATAGAAGGCCACTTTAGAATAGTCCAGTGTTTTGCTCTTAGCCATTCTTGGGTGTTTTTAGCTGTGTGTTTTGGGTCATTATCCTGTTGCAAGACCCATGACCTGCGACTGAGACCAAGCTGTCTGACACTGGGCAGCACATTTCTCTCTAGAACACCTTGATAGTCTTGAGATTTCATTGTACCCTGCACAGATTCAAGACATCCTGTGCCAGATGCAGCAAAGCAGCCCCAGAACATAACAGAACCTCCTCCATGTTCCACAGTAGGGACAGTGTTGAATGAATGAATGAATGAATGAATGAATTTTATTTATTTCGGATAGTACATTACAGGTTAAAAGAAACTGTATAATATAACAAGGTCAAATTAGACAAAGACTCCTTCTACTATACAATTCCACGTGAGTTATCCGAAATGGGTGATGGCTGAAGCCGCAGCTTATATTGCCCACCCATATTCCATCCAAGAATTCAAAGGAGAAAAAAGAGAAAACAAGACAAGAGCGATTACAATTTAAAACAAGGCTAAGACAAAATGTGACTGAGAGAAAAAGAAAACTGAGCTAGTCTAAGTTAAGCGGTTACTATTCAAAAACAAATCTAAGACATAGTGTCACAGAGAAAAAAAGAAAAAAAGAAAAAACTAAGCTACAACACAACACAGGCTGGAAATGTCAATCCTTATGTGAGTTTACATGTCGTCTTGTAAATATGTTTGGAGTATTTCTTCCTTTAGTTTTTGTTTAAATTGTCCAAGCTTTGTACATGATTTTAATTCAGGTCCAAAATCGTTCCATAATCTGACTCCTTGCACTGAAATACAGTGTTGCTTGGTAGTTGTTCTCACTGTAGGCTTTTGAAATATACATGTTCCTCTGAAGTGATATCGTTTCTCCCTTGTTTGGAACAACTTTTGGATATTTGCGGGCAGTGATAGATTCTTCACTTTGAACATTATTATTGCGGTTTTAAAGTCAATCAGATCTTTCAACTTGAGAGTTTTTTGTTTAAGAAAAAGTGGGTTTGTTGGTTCCCTGTAAGCTGCTTTGTTGATTATTCTAATAGCTCTCTTTTGAAGCATAAAGAGTGGATATATGTTTGTTTTATATGTATTTCCCCATACTTCATTACAATATGTCATGTATGGGAGTATTAATGAATGGTACAAGGTGTATAGTGTGGGTTGATTCAGCAAATTTTTCACTCTGTGTAATATTGCAATTGATTTGGATACTTTACCTTTTATATAATTAATATGTGGCTTCCAACACAGTTTGTTATCAATTATTACTCCAAGGAATTTAGTTTCGGATACCCTTTCAATCTCTACACCATTTACACTGAGTTTGGGTACTGGGTAGTTGTGATGGTTGTTAAAGACTATAAATTTTGTCTTGCTTAAATTGAGCGTTAATTTGTTTGAATCAAACCACAGTTTCAGCTTTCCTAATTCCTTTCCGAGTGTATCCAGAAGTTGTTCCAAATTGTTTCCACTGCATAGCAGATTAGTGTCATCAGCAAACAATATTAAGTCCATTTTTTCTGAAACTTTGCATATATCATTTATATACATATTGAATAATAATGGTCCCAAAACTGAACCCTGTGGGACTCCACAGGTGACCTTCAGTAACTCTTGAGTTTTTGCTGTTAACACATGCAAACTGATATCTATTCTTTAAGTAACTACTTAACCAGGACAGTGCTACCCCTCTAATACCACAATTTTGTGTTCTTTTCTTGGTATGCTTCATTTTTGCGTCTGTGAACATAGAGCTGATGTGCCTTGCCAAAAAGTTCCAGTTTTGTCTCGTCTGTCCATAGGACATTCTCCCAGAAGCTTTGTGGCTTGTCAACATGCAGTTTGGCAAATTCCAGTCTGGCATTTTTATGATTTGTTTTCAACAGTGGTGTCCTCCTTGGTCGTCTCCCATGAAGTCCACTTTGGCTCAAACAATGACGGATGGTGCGATCTGACACTGATGTACCTTGACCTTGGAGTTCACCATGAATGTGTTTAGAGGTTGTTCTGGGCTCTTTTGTTACCATTCGTATTATCCGTCTCCTCCTGTGGCCACATCCAGGGAGGTTGGCTACAGTCCCGTGGATCTTAAATTTCTGAATAATATGTGCAACTGTAGTCACAGGAACATCAAGCTGCTTGGAGATGGTCTTATAGCCTTTACCTTTAACATGCTTGTCTATAATTTTCTTTCTAATCTCCTGAGACAACTCTCTCCTTTGCTTCCTCTGGTCCATGTTTAGTGTGGTACACACCATGTCAACAAACAGCACAGTGACTACTTGTCACCCTTTAAATAGGCCGACTGACTGATTACAAGTTTGTAGACCCCTGTGATGTTAATTAGAGGACACATCTTGGTTGAACATGTCCCTGTGGTCACATTATTACCTCCGCCAGGCCGGAGGCCAGGAGGAGGTAATGTTTTTGCCAGCGTTTGTCTGTTTGTCTGTTGGTTAGCAAGATAACTCAAAAAGTTTTAGACAGATTTCGATGAAACTTTCAGGCGTTGTTGGAAATGGTACAAGGAAGAACTGATTAAATTTTGGGGATGATCCGGATCACCATCTGGATACAGGAATTTTTTAAAGGATTCTTTAACATTGTCAGATACGGCCATTTCCAACATGTGCGCAGGCGCAATGGAGGGCACTGGTCGTCGTGTCTGACGAACACAAACTCCGCGTTCTTCAAAGTTTTAGGCACAAAAACACGCGGAAAACAGTGGTGGGCAGGGCCCGGCAGCGTGCCTGTGTTTGCGCTACGCTGCAAAAGCTGAGACGGCCAGCTGTCCGGTGCCGGATTATTTGGCAGAAATTCCACGGGCAGCCATAGTGGCTGCGCAAAAAACGACCTCTCTGCCGGGGAAGCTTCCAAATCCTCTTTTGCCGCGGAGCGCAACCCCAATATAAAACCCACGGCAACCTGGCTGCACGGTGGCGCAGTGGTTTAGCACTGTGGCAGCACAGTTTTACCCTCGGCTGGGGGATCGCGGGGATCATGAGATCGTGGGTTCGATCCCAGCCCCCGACCAACAGTGAGCTGTGTGGAGTTTGCATGTTCTCCCCGTGTTGCGCGGGTTTACTCCGGGATTTCTCCGGTTTCCTCCCGCACACCAAAAACATGTAGGTTTAGGGCGCTCGCGCACGCAGCGACCAGCAGCCGGTGGCTTGTCACCAGACTGCAAACCAAGTCTACCTACGGGTACAAATAAGTAACAAAAAAAAAAAAAAAAAAAAAAAAAACAAAACAAAAAAACCTCTCTACCCAATTTGCATCCGTCAGTGAAGCCCTGAGTGCTGCTTTCAGTGGAGGAGATGGACACAACACCAACACTTCAGTTTATTACCGCCGCCAAGGAGGCAATGCTTTTACTACTGAACCACTAATCCTATCATTGTGAATCCAATTGCTAGTCATATGTTTTCATGGTCAAGGAATCTGAAAACATACACACAAACACTGTATGGGGGGGAACTGTGGCGCTTGGCAGAGGTCTGTGCTCTCCGAGTGCTTTTCTAGTTTTCATTCTTTTCTAGGGGTACCATCATTTTTGTTCAAGCCTGTTTCATGAGTTTGTTTTTTAAAATAATTCTGTTGAACCACAATTCAAAAGCACTGTCTGATTTTCATTGATTAATTTTCATAGAATTTTTATTTATTACCACTTTTGTCAGATTCAAGTTATTTCTGTGACCATTGTGGGTTTTTCTTTCATTAACAGAGGGCTACCAACAATTTTGTCCACGGCTGCAGATGCCTCACTGAAAAACAGAAACAGTGTTGGGGGAGAAGATGTTTACGAGAAAAAAACATTTCAGTGTGAAAACAAATTCATTTCATCCTCTGAATCCGTCATCTCATCGTCCATGTCCATAGCTAATACCATGGGCAGTATCTCCCCAGGATCAAAGGACTCAGTACTCCCCCACTCATCATAGATTTGCCTCAGGGGTATTTGCCTTGAGTTCTGGGGAAGAGGAAGGACGATTAAAATCTGTTCTTGTCAAAATAAATAATAAATAAATAAATTACTAATAAAAACTCTGTGAACCACGTACATCTCATAGCGGTATTGTTAGCAGGTGTACCTGATTCATACAGTTTTGTCTTTGTTGCAGTTCCAGCATTCCACCATGAAAAGTGTGTTTATAAAAACAGTTTGCACCATAATGACATCTCCCATGGCCTTCATCAAAGTACTGGCACGTTTTTCTCCTGAAAGAGAACGGAACATCAGACTACATCACTGCAGAGACTGTTTTGTGTGTGTAGGTGTGTGTGTGCGTGCGTGCATTCGTACATACGTACCTCGTCTCACTCTTGTATTTCTCAATGAGAGCTTGCTTCTCCTCCTTGTCTTGTACCCAACGCCTGCTCAGTATATAAAAATTGGCATTAACTCGACACACCGAACAACTCCTGCGTTGACCGTACAATCAAATAACGTCTTTGTAACATACATTTTTCATCACTTTTGGTATTTTCATTGAGCCAACATGAAGAAATACTCACTTGATGATTTTCTTGTCAAACTGTGGTAACTGTGTGGTATACTTGTCAAACTGTGTGGTACTGTGTGGTATTCCGGTTCCGGTTCCGCCGGACCGGCGGTGCCACACGAGTCGGCTGCCTGTTGCAACAGCCTTTTTTTTATCTTCCTTCTTCTTTCTACACCTTTCACTCTGTATATATATCACGGACGCACGGATCGCCCCGGGGGTCTCCTGGGTCGGCGGACGGAGCCACGGTTTGCAGCGGGAGACGTTACAGCGGGGAGGAGCTAGTGCTAGCTAGCACTTGGCCGCCGCCCGGTGCTAATGGGAAACTCGACATACCGGGAGCTGTAGCGAAAACGACGCGGTGCCGGGCTGGAGTTTAGGTGGCGTGAAAGAAATATAAGACAGAATAATAAAGAGCGATGGCAAGAACCAAGCAGACCGCCCGTAAAATCTACTGGAGGAAGAAGCGCCCCCCCCCCCCCCCCCACCAGGGCTGCTCGGAGAGGCGCTCCGGCCACCGGCAGAGTGAAGAAGCCTCGCCGTTACAGGCCCGTGGCTCTGAGAGAGATCCGTCGCTGCCAGAGATCCAAGGAGCTGCTCATCCGCAAGCTGCCCGCCCAGCGCCTGGTGAGGGAGATCGCTCAGGACTTCAAGACCGTCCTGCGTTTCCTGAGCTTCGCCGTCGTGGCTCTGCAGGAGACCAGCGAGGCCCACCTGATGGTCTCTTCTTCGCTAAGGGGGTCACCATCATGCCCAAAGACTTCCAGCTGGCCCGCTGCATCCGCGGAGAGAGAACTTAGACTTTTTGCTGCACATTCACCAGCCATAATGCTCTGCACTGTGTGTCTATATATATACATTTATAGTAATATGGACATATGTTTACTAGATGTTGTTTTTTCTTGCCTTCTGATTGTTGCTCTGAGTGTTGCTATCCCTGTGCTGTTGCAATCCTGGAATTTCCCCATTGTGGGACTAATAAAGGCTTATCTTATCTTATCTTATTTCTCCATTTACAAATACATTCCAGACAGTAACACTGGTTACAGTTGGGTAATATGGCAAAACGCCGTTCGTTCGGAGTCCTATTTTGCAGGACCGCTTCTAGGCACACAGCACACATCATGTTCTGGGTGCTGGATGGGACCTCTGTGTCACGAACTACAGGATATGATGAGTTTTCTACCAAAGCAGGATGGGGTTAAACACTGATCGCGATCCACTTAAACTGCCAAATGTAATTTTGCACAATACATTTAGAAAGCAAACGATTGCACAGTATTTTATCAACAGTTATTTACAACAAAGCGGTTGCTTATGATGTATTTTTTGGTAGAGAAATCAAAAACCCATAATACCTAAAGGAATCTTTAGCTCTCTACCTACCCTTGAGTAATGCAGATGTAGAAACTCGGAAAAGAAGGTAAAAACCCTAAGAATCCCAGAAACTTTTGATGTACAGTAGTTTATTCTTTCCACACAACCTGACTGCCAAATCTGGCATACTTACATTTGAATTAATGTTCATTAGTATGGAATGTCCCTTTCAAATAAACATTAACTTAACCTTTTGACAACTCTAATGCGATCCAAACCATAAACACAATATTTTTTCATGAATAGCATTTTATTGGCGGGCATATATCAGGTTCGTTGTAGACAACTGATTTTTCTTTCCACCAGGTGGATTCGGCTCCGGGTTTACTTTGGAGCATCTTGTAACCAGTTTCCTAGGCCCTTAGAGTGGCTATATCCCCAAATTAAACAATTAAAACCCTCTGTTTATTTGAATCAATATTATCATCAAAAATGAAGAAATTCAGTGGCTCAGTTCAACACCAACATGATCCATCCTATAGGGTGGAAGTACCATTTTGCAGTGTAATAAAAGACGAGGCCTAAGGAGCAACAAAACTTTCAACTATTTATTCATTTTTGAATCATTTGGACCAAAAAAAGAAGTAATCCATACTTCAGTAAATGGAACAGATTTATTTTGTTCTTACAATCACGGCGAAGGTAAGACAAAAACAAAAAACTCCAATATTGTAAAACTCTTGTTACAATGTTGTACAAAACAGATTTTTTTTACATACATCTACATGCTCTATGCATTCAAGTGAAAAAAACACTACCAAAAAACACATTAATACAGTTATACATATTGCGATGTGCGAGCCTCTTTTATTTCATCCTAGCAACCAGTTTGTTGTGTAACAAAGATAGTTTAAAGCATGCAAATTTAATTAAAAAAGCATTTTATTACATTTCCGCCTCAGTTTTTTCAAACTCTGGGTCAGAATCGATACGGGGATCGATGGGATTAGGTGCGGGAGGTCATGGGGGTGTCGTCATCTGGAAAAGCTAGGGTTTTTTTCACCACGACCACATCTCTCGCAGCACGGCTGGGAACGAAGAGGGCCTTGAGCTTTTCCCCTTTCTCATCAACCATTTTGACCCACACCATTGTAGGCAGGCATAATGTTGTCTGGAACACATGTGCAGTCGGAATTGAAATACTGCAAGATAAATTTGTCGTTAGATGAGACCTCACCCATTGACACCTGACGAGTGGTGCGGAAGTACCACCTCCCAGATGGGGAAGACTTCGTCTCCCAAACACGACTAGCCAACACTCTCCCGGTGATGAATACTGGTAGTTGTTCTTCTTTCCCCCACACAGGCGTCTGGGTCTGTTGGTCTTTTGTAGCAGGCTCGTCTTCCATCTCCGTCTGTTGGCGATGTACATCTCTTGTTTTCAGATTGGCACGGACCACACGTTGTAGTACACTCCAATCTGTCGCTGTGTGTAGCTTTTCAGGAGAGTGGGCCAAAAGGTTCCCCTTCATCCAACTGGTAAAAACACAGTTCACTACTTGCGTATTTGAACACATAACCCCATCTAACTCCAGTATTTAATTGCCATTCTTCCTGAAGGCTCCCGGTTGCGGGGGTGTGGACACGCCACAGATACAACATTCTTTTTTTCGGGGCTAATTCCAGGGCGCTCTGTAGCAAGGTGGAGATGGGTGTCTCACTGATCAGATGAAGGTCATTAGGCCTCTTAGTCATGGTGAGGTTTTGTTTTTTTCCCAAAGATTGTTTAATTTTTCCAATTTTGGGCTACTTATTTATATAATTTTCACATGTTCCAACCTGTAACTTCATTGGTTGATGGTAGGGGCCTGCCTATAGACAGTTATTAGGGAGGACGCTCCCTCGCCGTTCATTGGATAGAACCACCCTGTATTCATTGTGTAGATGGGTTGGTTTTATGCCTCTTACACCACTTACACTTTTTTCTAATTTAGACGGTAAAATGGTATGACCTAATGCGTCAAATGCTTTTTTAAAAGTCAAAAGTCTTTAGCTCTCTACCTACTCACAAGTAATGCAGATGTAGAAACTCGGAAAAGAAGGTAAAATTCACTGCCTTGAGGGCCTTTTCCATTAGCCCCGCTTAGCCCAACACGAGACAGCTCAGCACGCTTTGTAACGCTTTCCACTAGCCCCAACACGGTTTAACAGCCGCGATTTTCGTCCCTGCTCAAGGGCAGGGTACAACCGTGCTGAGTCGTGCCATGTTGTGACGTCAAAAGACTGGCTGCCGCTGATTGGTCAGGTCGTAACGTCACGAAAGCGACCATCTTCTGATGAATCTACACACGACCGCCATTTGCAATATTTCACGGACTAACTCGGTCACGGAGTAAATACGATATTAATACAGACAGCGTTGTAGGTTTTGCGGAACTCTACACCGTGGTCCAACAAAGAGGTGCGGCGTTTTCTCTGCTTGGTGGCAGATCCACAGTGAGAAGTGACCCGGACCAATACAGATGGCAGCCCAGCATAGAACCGGACTACGGACAAGCTGAAGACGAACGTGAGAGAACCATCGATGGTGAATGATTTGTATTAATGTGCATCTGTTCGCTTATTTACCCTGTTGGTGGTAAGCTCACTTTTTTTGAGCCTTACAGCGCTGTTCTGTGCTGGCTAACGATTTTTAGCTACAGTAACAATTTTTAGCTAGTAGCTAGCTAGTACCAACTGCTGATTCGCGCTTGTTTTCAGAAGAACTATTCCAGAGTGGTTGGTTCCAGGTTGCTTGTGAGGGATCGTCACTTCCTTGTGGTAACGTATCGTCACTTCCTGTTTTGCTGTCTGCCTGTGTGGTTTGCTCTCCAGCTCTCTAGCCACTAGCTATGGCTACTACCTCTCTTTCCTCTCCTCTGGTGTGCTCTCTCTGTCAGATGTTTAGCTACACCTCTGCCTCTTTTAGTGATAACGGTAAATGTAATAAATATTGTCTTTTTGAGGCGCTTGAGGCGAGGTTGTCTGATTTGGAATCCCGGCTCCGCTGCATTGAAACACCGTCAGCGCCAGTTAATCTCGACGGACGCCCATTAGCTGCAGCGGAGCTAGCTAGCTTAGGCCCCCCTGTCAGCGGTTCCCCGGCTCTCCTCAGCAGCGAGGAGACTGGGTGGGTGACGGTGAGAAGGAAGCCTAGTCGCAAAGCCCCGGTACACCACCAACCTGTTCACATTTCTAATCGTTTTTCCCCGCTCAGCGACACACCCGCTGAGGAAAAAACTCTGATCATTGGCGACTCTGTAGTCAGAAACGTGAACCTAGAGACTCCAGCGGTCATAGTCCAATGTATTCCTGGGGCCAGAGCAGGCGACATCGAGTCAAATTTGAAAATGCTGGCTAAAAGTAACTGTAAATATTCCACAATTGTTATTCACGCCGGCATTAATGACATCCGTCTCCGGCAGTCGGAAGTCATGAAACTTAATGTAGAATCGGTGTGTGAGTTTGCCAAAATGATGTCTGCCACTGTAGTATTCTCTGGGCCCCTCCCCAATCTGACCAGTGATGACATGTTTAGTCGCTCGTCATCCTTGAACCGCTGGCTGTCTGTGTGGTGTCCTAAAAATGACGTGGGCTACATTGACAATTGGAGCTCTTTTTGGGGAAAACCTGGTCTTATGAGACGAGACAGCATTCATCCCACTTTGGATGGTGCTTCTCATTTATCTAACAATCTGGCATCTTTTTTATCCAAATTTCCAAAACCATGACTACTCAGAGTTGGGACCAGGAAGCAGAGTCGCAGTCTTACACGCCTCTCTGCAGCTCCTCTTCATCCGCCACCCCTCAGCTTAGCCCCTGTCTTCCCCATCAGAGAATCGTTGTCTGCTCCCTCCAAAGTGAATAAAAATATAATGTATAAGCATCCCAAAGTGATAAAGCAAAATATTGGTAAAACTCAAATTAAACATAAAGCCTCTAAATTGAATGATTTGGCCTCTGTTCCTCCTCATAATTTAAAAATTAAATGTGGTTTGTTAAATATTAGGTCTCTAACTCCCAAGTCTCTGTTAGTCCATGATCTGTTAATTGATCATCAGATTGATTTAATTTCCCTTACAGAGACTTGGCTAGGACAAGAGGATTATGTTGGTTTAAATGAATCAACCCCCTCTGGTTATTTAAACTGTCAAAATCCCAGAAGTTCTGGTCGTGGAGGAGGAGTAGCAACAATTTACCATTCCAAATTACTAGTTAATGTAAAGCAAAAAACATGTTATAATTCCTTTGAGGGCCTGGTCCTCAGTATTGGGCACTTTAGTAATTTCAGGTTAAACCCAATTTTATTTGCCATTGTTTATCGTCCCCCATCAACCTATTCAGAATTTTTATCCGAATTTGCTGATTTCTTAGCTGATTTAGTGTTGAAATCTGATAGAATAATTATAGTAGGGGACTTTAATATACATGTGGATGTAGATAGTGACTGCCTTAATGTGGCTTTTAATTCAATATTAGACTCGATTGGGTTTTCTCAGAAAGTAGGAAATTCTACTCATTACCTCCACCATACATTGGACCTTGTTCTGACATATGGCATAGAAATAGAAAATCTTGTAGTGTCTCCTCATAACCCTGTACTGTCAGACCATTGTCTGTTAACCTTTGATTTTACTATTTCTGATTATTTGGCTCCTAAAGAAAAATATTATCACAGTACATGCCTCTCAGATGATGCTGTTTCCAAATTTATGCAGATTGTTTCCTCTATGCCATGTGTCAACACAACGGAAATAAGCTATAGACAGCTTGCTCCTTCTGTAATTGATAACATGGTGGATAGTGTTTCAGCTTCTCTGCATCAGGCTCTAGACTTGGTGGCCCCCTTAAAAAAGAAAAAGTCTAATCAGAGATTTTTAACTCCTTGGTTCAACACAGAAACTCGTAGCTTAAAACAGAAGACTCGTCAATTAGAAAGAAAATGGCGCTCTACTAATTTAGATGAAATCTATTTAGCTTGGAGAAATCATCTTTTAATTTATAAAAAATCTCTTAGAAAAGCTAGAACGAGTTATTACTCTGCATTAATAGAAGAGAACAAGAATAATCCCAGGTTTCTTTTCAGTACTGTAGCCAGGTTGACAAAGAGTCAGGACTCTGTCAATCCTAGCATCCCCTTAGAGCTTACTAGTCAGGACTTTATGAACTTTTTCAATAATAAAATTTCATCCATCAGAGATAAAATCAATCAGATTCTTCCCACAGTTAACTTAAATACTGTAACTACTACAACTCCTTCTATTGATGTATGTCTTGATGAGTTTACTCCAATCGACCTTTGTGAGTTAGACAAAGTAGTTTCCTCATCCAAACCTTCAACTTGTCTTTTAGATCCTATTCCTACCAGGTTATTTAAAGAAGTCTTCCCACTTATTGGTAGCTTTATTCTTCATATAATCAATTCTTCATTAACTTTAGGCCATGTACCGCAGGCTTTTAAAATGGCTGTAATTAAACCCTTACTCAAAAAGCCAACGCTAGATCCAGGAGCTTTAGCTAACTATAGACCAATCTCTAATCTCCCTTTCATTTCAAAAATCTTAGAAAGAGTTGTTGCTACGCAATTATTTGACCACCTGCAGGGAAATGGTTTACTTGAAGAGTTTCAATCTGGGTTTAGAATCCATCATAGTACTGAAACAGCCTTAGCGAAGGTCACTAACAACCTCCTCATTGCATCTGATAATGGACTAGTTTCTGTACTTGTCCTTTTAGATCTTAGTGCAGCTTTTGATACTATTGATCATAATATTCTACTTGATAGATTAGAACACTATGTTGGACTTAATGGAACTTCGTTGCAGTGGTTTAGATCTTATTTATCTGATAGGTTCCAGTTTGTTCATGTAAATGATGAGTTTTCTTTCAGCTCAAAGCTTAGTCATGGAGTTCCACAGGGATCTGTGCTAGGCCCTACTCTTTTTAGTTTATATATGCTTCCGTTAAGCAACATTATTAGAAAGCACTGTATACATTTTCATTGTTATGCAGATGACACACAATTATACCTGTCAATGAAGCCAGATGATACTAATCAATTAGCCAAGTTAGAAGCCTGTCTTAAGGAAATCAAAGCTTGGATGACTTGTAATTTCCTGCTATTAAATTCAGATAAGACTGAAGTCATTCTTGTTGGTCCAAAAAACCTTAGAAATTCCTTTCCAAATCAAACTTTCAGTTTGGACGCAGTTACTCTTTCTCTTAATAGCTCTGTGAGGAACCTTGGAGTTATTTTTGATCAGGATTTGTCCTTCAATTCACATATTAAATTTGTTTCTAAGACTGCCTTCTATCATTTGCGTAATATTGCCAAGATTAGGAGCATCTTGTCTCAGAGTGATGCTGAGAAGCTGATCCACGCTTTTGTTAGCTCGAGATTAGATTATTGTAATTCTTTATTATCAGGCTGTCCTAAAACATCTTTAAAAAGTCTTCAGCTGATCCAAAATGCTGCAGCAAGAGTTTTAACAGGTACTAGAAAGAGAGATCATATCTCTCCGGTTCTGGCCTCCCTTCATTGGCTTCCCATAGAGTTTAGAATTAAGTTTAAAATCCTTCTTCTCACTTACAAAGCTCTAAACAATCAGGCTCCTTTTTATTTAAAAGATCTGATACTACTGTATTATCCTAACAGAGCACTACGCTCCCAAAATGCAGGATTACTTGTAATACCTAGAATCTCCAAAAGTACAATGGGAGGCAGAGCCTTCAGTTATCAAGCTCCTCTCCTGTGGAATCAGCTGCCAATCTGGATTCGGGAGTCAGACTCGATCTCTGTTTTTAATAATAGGGCTAAAACCTACCTTTTTGATCTAGCCTGCAATTAGGGAGGGATCATGTGTTTCTGAACCCTCCCTTAGTTATGCTGCTAATAGGTTTAGTCAGCCGGGGGACCTCCAGTAATGCACTGGGCCTCACTCCTTTCCTCACTCTCTATGAAATATTTTTTTTTTGCTGGTCATTAACATTTGTTTGTTCTCTCCCATAGATTGAGTCCCCATCGTGCTGTTTGCTCTCTACATGTCTGTTCTTTTCTTCTTCTCTATCCCCTCACCCCCCAGCCAGTCGCAGCAGATGACTGCCCCTCCCTGAGCCTGGTTCTGCTGGAGGTTTCTTCCTGTTAAAAGGGAGTTTTTCCTCTCCACCGTCGCCAAGTGCTTGCTCACAGGGGATCGCCTGATTGCTGGGGTCTTTCTGCAACTGTGGGGGTCCCCCCTACAGTTGATAGTGCTATGAGATGACTGTTGTTGTGAAATGGCGCTATATAAATAAAGTTGAATTGAATTGAATTGAATTGAATAGAGTGTTTCATCTCGTTGCCTGTACCCTTGTCTGGCGGTCCTTTTTTGGCATTTACAGTGAAAAAAGCCACAGACCGAGGAGTGGCCTTATACAGCCGCATGTGTTTATGTTTTGCTTGGGTCGCGTGTTTTACATCACGGGAGTGTGGCACTGCCTCGCTGTTATAGAAATCCCACCCACCCCAGCTTAACACGGTTGTAATGGAGACAAAAGCGAGCCGAACCGTGTTGAAGTGAATCGAGACGTGCCGAGGTGTGCTGGGCTAGTGGAAAAGTGCCTTTATTTTTTTAAAGATAAAGGATTTTTAATTTAGAATTTGCCGCGGTAAATACATTTGCAGATGATAAAGTTTTGAATTAAATTGAATTAAATAATTTAGCCGTTGGTAAACATTGTGTACAATGTTTAATCGTCTAGATGCCCTGTCTTATATTTTTATGCACTATGAAACTAAACCGAATAAACTACTCACTAAATATAACCAACTAA